>JAOTOM010005155.1:150000-750000 GCA_034440615.1 Ashinkailepas kermadecensis | reverse complement strand
TGCTCGGTGGTTATCTGGTGGTTATCTGGTGGTTATCTGGTGGTTACCTGGTGGTTATCTGGTGGTTATCTGGTGGTTATCTGGTGGTTATCTTGCAATGCATGCGTTCCACAGAAGTAATGAAGCAAACTGTACCGCCGTTATATTTTATTGTGATTGTATTCCATTTATTTTATCGATAAATCATAGAGCATATGGGCTGGATGCTTTTCACTTCGCCAAAAATGGCCATCTTCATTGGCTCCCTGAGCCGAGATCATGGCAAAGGCAACTGTTGCTTTATGACATGCGGTGTTGCCCAGATAAGCTCTGTCGGTGCGAAGTATCATTGGGATGGGCTGAAGTGATCTCGAGATAGGGGAGGGAGGAATAACTCCACACCAGGGTGTGTAATTGCCAGTGGTCGTCATGCAGATATGAACGGTATGCGTGACAATGCAAATTAGAGATTACAAATGGCCAACATTTTTGGACGAAAGCCTGGGTCCAGCCGGTCTGGTATGGCCCGGCCCGGTTTGCGACGGGTTAAAATGCACTGAAGCCCGGCCAAAACGCCCGTTTGGTAAGAAGCGTTTTCTGTGCATATAAAGTAGTACCGTTATCGTCTTTTCAACTGAGGTCACCAAAGGCAACTTCCATGATATTTTAAGACCTTGGTTCAGTCTTGAAACATGAATCGAAGATAAACTGCTTCCTTTCGAGATTAACTTTTTGCATAAGCATGTATTCACAGCCGACAAAATTATGCTTCCCAGCACTCGCTAAGGTGTAACGGTTCGCACTCTGGAAACAGTAAAATTGAAACTGTCATGCTTTGATTCATTCAGTGTTGAATAATCTGAGAAAAAACTGCGCCATATATCTAATAATGCTATTATACTAATAGCAGATGCCGAAATGCAAACTACAATGCTATTCAGTCTTTAGTCTTCACCATAATTTACATTGTACATGTGCACCATGTACATTGTCCATATATACGCCGGCCTTTCGCTTCACCGATCTCATCTCCAACTGAAGCGTTTTATTTTAAGGCTTATTTGATTTTATGACTGTGAGCTGCTACCTGACATAACTAATAGAGAAAGTAACCATTAATAATGACAATGTATAACAAGTAATTTGAAAGCAATACACCAGATAACAAGATTGTTGCCAGCTTTTACTCTGCACACCTACCACAAGAATTGCATGGCATCATAAAACAAGGATGACTGAAAAGAAGGTAGCATAGCAACAGCTACCTGAATGCGAGTCAAATAGTAAAGGCCTGTAATCCTACATGGATGTTCCTTTCGTGTTTCTGCTCCTACTCATTCGGCCGCTATCCCGGAAATCTTGAGAAGGGGAGGGGATCTCGAAAGCCCCCGGCCGGCCCGGCGAGGGTTTAGCTTAAGCTCCCAGTCGACTCAGAAGCTTAAGCACCTAGCAAGCTTAGGTCAGTCGAAACCAACATGAGCAACTCAAATAGAAAACACGAAAATCTTCACAAGAAACACTTTGAAACGGGCTCTAACGCTGCAAGCACTGCTCTGTGATCTTGTAATCAGGTCTTCAGACCTGTTGCCTTTATTATTATCTTACAGTCAATGTCATTGCTGATACCGCAGGCCTTCTCTGTTTCCTATCCCATAAAGCGAGCATGTATAAAGATAACCCTTGCCCATGCACGGACTTCTCACCTCCCACAACGCAGAAGTGTTGTTGCGACCCCTTAGCGTTTCCAGGCGGAGAGTGCTAACAACAAGAAACAAAGCAAAGCACGGCGTGTTGCACGTGGCGAGATATCGTGATTGTCACCCGTTTTGCATGCTTCTGGTAGCTTGCTGATCTCTCAGGTCAATTTACATGTCGATTTTTTGTTGCAAACATTGGGAATTTTCACATTTATTGATTCCCCTTGTATGCGGCACAATTGGCAAGCGCTTGATCAGCATAGGATTCCCCAATATCTGTGAATACCAACTGTGTGCGATTTGTTGCATTTCGACTCATAGAGGACAATGAAAATGAACGCCAAGGTTAGCTTCAACGTCCAAGTTAAGCCCAAGCTGATTGAGAAATCGATGAAGTAATTTAAGGTCAAATTGGGGCAGTGACTTTGAATGACCTTGAAAAGGCCAATGGCCTGTGCCAGCACGTTTCCTGAGTTGTTCATCACCCTGCCATACATACTATTGGTCATTTGAAGGAAATAAATAAGATTGATTGGCAGTAATTCCGATGTTGGCAAGCTCATCCTGCCATGTTCCCGTCTGCGACACCACACCTCAGTTACCGGACCCGTGACGTCTTGGACTTTGTCGCACCACGAACTCGACAACTGATGCCTCATCAGTTTCTCTCAGCGGCATCACGCTACCTCGCTCCGTTTTTTTTCGTGATTGCGACAACCTCCCAGCCAAAGTAAACTCGCGATTTTGGTCACGCTAATCTAAGAAAATTCAAAGTCTATGGTTCGAACTATGACATTGTCGATGATTACAGCGTGACTAATAGCCCACAAACCATTTACGTGGGTCTGATAATGAACGTCAACATATACACGTGACTAATAGCCCACATACCATTTACGTGGGTCTGATAATGAACGTCAACATATACACGTGACTAATAGCCCACAAACCATTTACGTGGGTCTGATAATGAACGTCAACATATACACGTGACTAATAGCCCACAAACCATTTACGTGGGTCTGATAATGAACGTCAACATATACACGTGACTAATAGCCCACAAACCATTTACGTGGGTCTGATAATGAACGTCAACATATACACGTGACTAATAGCCCACAAACCATTTACGTGGGTCTGATAATGAACGTCAACATATACACGTGACTAATAGCCCACAAACCATTTACGTGGGTCTGATAATGAACGTCAACATATACACGTGACTAATAGCCCACAAACCATTTACGTGGGTCTGATAATGAACGTCAACATATACACGTGACTAATAGCCCACAAACCATTTACGTGGGTCTGATAATGAACGTCAACATATACACGTGACTAATAGCCCACAAACCATTTACGTGGGTCTGATAATGAACGTCAACATATACACGTGACTAATAGCCCACAAACCATTTACGTGGGTCTGATAATGAACGTCAACATATACACGTGACTAATAGCCCACAAACCATTTACGTGGGTCTGATAATGAACGTCAACATATACACGTGACTAATAGCCCACAAACCATTTACGTGGGTCTGATAATGAACGTCAACATATACACGTGACTAATAGCCCACAAACCATTTACGTGGGTCTGATAATGAACGTCAACATATACACGTGACTAATAGCCCACAAACCATTTACGTGGGTCTGATAATGAACGTCAACATACACACGTGACTAATAGCCCACAAACCATTTACGTGGGTCTGATAATGAACGTCAACATATACACGTGACTAATAGCCCACAAACCATTTACGTGGGTCTGATAATGAACGTCAACATATACACGTGACTAATAGCCCACAAACCATTTACGTGGGTCTGATAATGAACGTCAACATATGAACGGAATGCATCAGACCATGATCGGCACGTCTTCGTTATGCACAGCGTGCAGAACGCCGTGCAAAAATATACAAGCAGTATGTACAGTTCGTTATGGTACGACTTCATGTCCGAATCTTCCCAATGACGAATTCAGGAGTAAAAAGGAGGGGAATTGATCTAAACCATTTGGAGCGGTGTTCGTATTTTACATCGGTAATACTGTGTGTGGATTGGTGTAAATCATTCGTAATGATCCAAAGCACCATGTGATATCCATGCATGTACATGCGAATGAGCCATAGCATAGTCAGGAGTCTAAGGAGGAGTGGGTATCATTTGTTCTGTGTGGCTGGTCCTTCTTCACAGTCAGTGCCACAAATGCCTATTATGTTGTCATTTCTACATAAAATCAATACTTACCATGCGGTTTTTTGACCAGAGGCGTTCCTTGATGATGATAATGGGGAGGATTTCGAGAGGCTTGAATGTGAAGTCTACTGCGATCATTGACCACTGATAAAATATTCTTGCTCCGACACTGCGTACCATTTATTTTAATCGTTTGTCCTGACTTCACTTCTCCCACCCCTGCATCCGCCACTGGCAGTTTCACCCTCGTCGCACCATTCCATGTGGCGGTTTGAATACGGTGTGTTCTGAATATCTCCCGTCACCTCCTGGACCTGCCATTGGGAAAGTCTTCTACCTCTGCCACTGCTTGTGATGCATTAGTACCGTTTGTCCAGAATTTATCCAACCCTCCCAGTTTTCTGATGACGACGTAAATCATGCCGTTTTGAGAAAACAGGTCACATGTTGCCCATTTTTCCTCCCCCTGTATCCGTTTCCGACATGCTTAGGCTAAAATAAACTTCTCCGTATGTGAACAAAGTAGTATGAACAGTCCAATTCCAAATTATAGCCATCTGAACAGGAAGCAATGCAAATATTCAGATATGCGTGCTATTCCTAAGTTTTCTTAGAAATATGCATGAGATGTCTCTCAATATTCGCTCCTGGAGCTGCCTCAGACGTAGTTACGAAGCAAACACTTTAGCACGAAGTAGAAAAAGACAGTTATGAAAAGACGCCGAGATTTACGCTCACACTACAAATGGTTAGGGAACGACAGGCAAAAAAAGCACTGGGGGGGGGCGAAATCTGCCCCCACCCTTCTCCACCCCTACCAGAATAGGACTAAGTTTAGATATTAAGCTAGATGCGAGCAAGTCCAGGTGCATCACAGAGAACAGAAAAGGCGGCGATGCGCTGAGCACGTAAAAGTACGCCTTCCCGTAACATCACGAAATTCCCCTACCATAGCTATATCATCGGTAAAAAACCTCGGCACAACGAAGGATTTAACTCATGAGTGCTTGTGATTCCGTACTGTTTACGAATATATTTTAATTCGGAGAGTAAGTTGGCGATTAACAGGAGACAAAAGAGGCATCACAGTAAGGCAAAACAATTATCTTTAAGTTGAAAATCTACAACAGCATGCGGCCGCTCTTCGTCCTAAAGATGGCTAAGCATAAAGTAAGGTCATGAATTAATCGTGTCGTGACGTACTTAAACGGTCGTTTCGAGTTGCCATCCCACACATCTTCATTGAGTAGTTTGGCGCGGCAATCTCGCCCAGCCAGTGCCTGACGTGTCGACGCTGATCTTGATCTATTCGCCACGGCTGCGAGCAATGGCCCGACACGGCCGGCATGCTGCAGTGTGCTGTGACGCCATTTGGGCCGCCACACCGGGTGCGGCGGTTCGGTGCAATGGCAACTGCACCGGGCCACCATGACGTCACCGAGGTCGGTTCAACACACCGACTAATGGCTCTAATCGGCTCCCTTCGTCGGCAAAATAAACTGGCGCGGCCGCGACGATCGCGTCGGGCGTACGATAACGCCGCAATTTGGCAGCCCTACACGGCGACAGAAGCGGCGCGCCGTCCCAAGGGCTGCGGCCGCCGCCGACATGGCATGCTTGTTTATGCCTCCCCAGTGGCAGTACGTCCGGCAGAGTGGCACATGCAAATTGTGCCGTTGGTACATCTATACGGTGCCGACACCGAAGGACGGACAGAGACTCGCCCCGCCCGCGGGCGTCCCCTGCACCGACACGTGACACTCGACACGGCAGGCGTCGGCGTCCGTCCGTGCACGCGGCACCCTCAGCAGGCAGCCGCGATGCGTGTGTCGTGCCCGGTCCTCATCAGGTCAGCCTGCGCACCCGCCGCAGGCGCCGCCTGGGACCCGCCTGGCAGCCGCCCCAGGCTCCGATTACCTCCGAATAATCGGGGATCATCCCGCCGATGCGATTGTCCCAATGGCGCCGTCGCCGGCGTCGGCGGCGACGGCGCCGGTCTTTGTGTGGCGTCGCCGCATCGGACGGCGTCCCGGCCGACGCGGGCCGACGCTGCAGCCGGTTGTGCACGACCGGCGGGCTGTGGTGCGCCCTGGTGCTGCCGCCGCTGTCTGTCGGAGGGGGACAGACGGTGGCAGCCGTGTAACAGGGGAGGGGAAATCTGGTGGGCGTGGGGGGAGACAGCGGGGAGAGGTGCCGCCGGGAGAGAGGAGCGGTTGGGTGGGGGGGGGAGCAGTTCAAATAAAGCGATGGCCGGGAGGTGGACACACAGGGTGGCGCAAATGACCTTTATGGTCCGGCACGCCTAAAAAAATCACTCTCCTCCCCCCCCCGGAGGTGGACAGCCGAGGAAGATGAGCAGTGGGGTAGGAGAACCACAACGGGGAAGGACACCCGACGAAGAAACTGACGGGACACACGGGACTGACAAACTAACGGGAGTACAAACTGACGGGACACCTGAGGAACGAGGCCGAGGGTAAGTCAAAAGGAAGACACCAGCAGATAGGGACAGCTTACGGTGACGGAAGTGCATGAAGTGCGGGTGAGGGCTGGGGTAGTTGGGGTGTGTGAGGGTAGGGGTAGGTAGGGTGGGTGGGGATAGTCGTGCCCACCCTGTAGCGTGCGTGTCGGCCATTGTAGCCGCCTGCCACCGGGCAACAGCGGCGCCAGACGGAGCTCTGTGTTCGTTTGACGTGCCGCATTAATCTGACATGCCAGCACGACGTACGGCCGAAGTTCCAACCTGACGCGACAGCCCGTGCTGACGTGGAGGCACCGCCCGAACAACCGCTCAGCAGCAGAGCTGCATGCCACGTCACCCAGCTGAGCAGCGCGTCTCCGTGGCCGCTCAGACTTCAGAACACCCGCTCGGCAGGAGAGCAGCCAGACACGTCATCCAGCTGAGCCTCGTATCTCCGTGGTAGTTCCGAGCGGTCCCTGTGTTCCGCGTGCACCACCCCAGCATGCCACCGCCGCAGGATCGCGTTTCCCGGCGGCAAACCGGCCACTAACCGCTCCCTGAGCGCCGCTGTGGAGACGACCACGCCTCTTTTTACGCCGCAAACGGCGCACACTGCGACGCGACAAAAACGGCACCGCGATTCGGTATGCGGAGAGCAGCGTGAGCAAAACTCATTTCGGCTCCAGTAAGAACAGAACGGCAACGATTATTGTGACTCGTTCCGGTTTTCGACAGCATCCGCCATCACCCTGAACGCACCGTGCCAGCTTGTTATACCTGAGTTGTAGTTTTTTTTTCCACGGCTGCCTGAGTTCTTCGAACCGAATATTTCTGCCCGGTCTTACCGACTCGGGGATTAGAGTTATGCGGAAAGAGTGCAAGCATGTTTGGTGTAGATTACTCAGCTTTGTGTCCAATGTCGATGTGATGAAGGGGACAAGTAGACAAGCAAAGTTGGTGATACACTGGCATAGAACTGGCGACGTTGGCTATTCATTATAATGGTGCAAATGTGTCGCGTAAGGCCCGTTGGTAAATTATTTCTCAAGTCAGATTACTTATTGTGCACGTGTTTAATAGAACACTGGACAGGGGTGGCAAAGTTAGATGAAATGTACAAACTGACTGGAGTATAATTGCGACGTAATCTGAGCGTGCATGAGACCTGCTTCAGATGAGTAATGCAGCGCCAATCTCAACCACTACAACTTCGCCTGTTTGTTCTGGCAGAGTACAACTTCAATAATTATTGATTACAATAGGTGGGCCAAAAACGTTGGCTATCTTCTCAAATATCTTCCCCTATCTTCCAAAGTATTATGCATTCACTGATCTTAAAAAGGGCAAAAATACATGTTCTGAAGCAAGTGTTTTCGCCAATTTGTTCTCTTTTCACGGCATTGGCACGTCGTATAGACACACACGGGAGCTTTGGAAGGTAGCTCAGCAAGGAATTTCCAAAAGCTAGCTGGATACAAATATTCTGGGAAAGCTGTTAAGACAATCGTTAAACTGCAGATCATGATGTTCATGGAAATATAAAGGAAGGAGAATTTGGTTAGGGTATTGGACACACACAGCTAATTATTCACAATATCGCTTGCACAACATTGCTGCTGCTCCGTTCCAGCGACGTTGTGCCAAATGTTCACAATGCCACGGACGGCATTTCATCGCCCAAAATATAAAGATAAATTTGCACCAGTTTTTTAATGCGGCGCCCAGAAGCCTTCCATATACGTATTCATCACATGTTTCCCGGTAACGCTCTTGAATTCGTGAACTGGTGCATGCAATCCAGGCATTTGTATGGATTTAATGAACGGATCAAACACATTCACGGAAGTCGGTGACATCATCACATCCTTAAGCGAAGCTGTTCCCCTGAACTATGTGTAGGGCTAATCAAACCGAGTGGCTCGCCGGCTAATGCACGGCACGTATGCGCACCCGCATGACGTCATGTACGCACTCGTATGACGTCATGCACCCACCCGTATGACGTCATGCACGTGTCCGGCCGGCGAATGCCCGGACACGCGACTGTCTCGCACAGTCGCCACACCTGGCGTGTGCGACTCAGGAGGCGCTCAGCTCGGCGGCGTGCTGGACCCACCTGACTGTCGGCATTTGTCGGCCATCACAAACAGAGGCTCGCGTTACCATAAACAGCCGGCCGCGCCGGCAGCGCCGCCTCTCGCGCTGTGTGAACGCGCGCGCCTCCGGGCGAGAACGGACACAGACGGAGAGGTGCGCCGCGCCGCACAATGGCCGGCCCGGCCCGACCGGCCGAGTAGAAGGAGCGCGCGCGTGTCCACGCGTGTCGGCACGTTTGTCCCCGGGCATCGGCGTCGGGTGCTGACGTGGCGTCCCGGCACAATGGCCGTGTATGGCGGCGTCGCAGGCCAAACATGATGCCGACGTCAGCGGACGACCACCCAGCATCTTACACGACACGGGCCAGGCGCCAAAACGCGGCTTTTCACCCCTTTGTGTACATCTCACACCTAGGATGTGAAGCTTTGAAGCTTTCCTTTTGCATACCCACTTGAGGAATGTACTTCTTACTCGTGAACAAGACCTGCAATGGACTGGCTAGCCAAAGATGCTCCATGGATGCCACTTGTAGGTAATTAGTAAAGTTATCCTGAACGACATCAGAGAGAGACATTGTAGTGGTATGCACGCTCTACATAAAAGTATGAAAAATTAACCATACCATCGTTATAGCACCGTAAATAGTATCGTTAATATATCACATAAATGGTAATCTTGTTCTTTGCAATTTCCATCGCATCAGCGCCTGTATTTCAAATGCGTTTCCAATCGATGCATCATAGTCACGCATATTTGTTTGTCCTCGAACTATCAATTTATGCACCTATAGAATACACCCATACGCATTGACATTCAAGCCAGTGAGCAGGGCCGAGGCTATGCGCCTTTTCGACAGAGGATAGGTTGGTGCGGAGTCAGAAAGAGTGCTTGCAAGCTATTTATTCTGAGACCCATGAAAAACTATTTGCCATTAAACCCGAGTTCACGAATTTCAACGGTGCATGTCGTGAATCTGCTGCTGAGCTCAGATAAATTACTCACATAATGGAACATTTATAGAATCCATCGATTCTTGTCAGCGAAAGAAAACCTATCGTGCCTTGAGGACTGATTTACTGCGGTGAAAGGCACTTATGACTTGGTCAATTGGTGCATTTTGTATTACTCCCTCTTATATATCTTGATAACGTGCTGTTACTGCACTGCCATAACCACATGGCCTCGATAGTTTGATCATGTTTCCTCATATCATATAATATATGGCGTACATTGTCAGCGGCAGCATTTGTGACCAGCGGGCACTCGAGTAGCCCAAGTTTGCCGGAATTTGACACCACGAAAATAAATAAACGTCGCAGATAGCTTTGGCTGGCCACCGCCGCTGAAAGCTATAACTTCGCTCTTTATGCGCCAGATGAAGCATCACGTGCAAGCACTTAATTCAAATGTCACTGGTCAGGCCAGGTCAAATAGTGAGCCTACTGGTAGCTGCTATGCAAACAACATCAAACAGAAGCTTTTATGTGTATCTTGGTAAAGCTGAATCTGAATAAGAAATATGGGTATAAAGCTATCCCTGGACAGTTCCA
This sequence comes from Ashinkailepas kermadecensis, assembly GCA_034440615.1. Taxonomy (NCBI): domain Eukaryota; kingdom Metazoa; phylum Arthropoda; class Thecostraca; family Neolepadidae; genus Ashinkailepas; species Ashinkailepas kermadecensis. The sequence continues at coordinate 739,993 of JAOTOM010005155.1, read as the reverse complement.
ACGACTTCAAGCCGTTTCTGGATCAACATGGATCTTTGTATGAAACTGTCTTGGAAAGATGAATGCCGTATGGCAAAAGCGTTAATTTGTTTGCGGCAAAATGGGAGTCAGCGCGTGCTGCTTTTTGTACAACTCGTCTCATGGCAAGCAAGCCGCTGTCCTTTATTCCACATGCTTAGCATAATTAAAATAAAATAATATTAATAACGAGGCGGAAGCCATCCTCCCATTGGAATGAGAAGGCTGGCCGAGTGCCCTCGGTATGTGAGGGCTAACAGGCTTGGGACAGCTCTCGACAACAGGAGCCGCCGAGTGTCACCGGTTTTTCTTTGCGGCTATTCAGGAAGCGCGCGACGTCTGCATGTGGTCATACCTTGACGAGGGTCGCTCACTTTTTACCTTCCGCCGGCGGAGACATTTACGACATGATTAACGTCGACCTCACAAGAGGTGGCTACGGCTGTCTGGTACAGCAACAACACCCGTCTCAGCCCGGCGAAATAGATCACCGGCAATGAATCACAACAGCCCACACCCATCCGAGCCGTCATCCCTGCCCTCCTGATGTTTGCCGAGAAAAATGCTTCGTCTGGCTCGGCTCCAGTTTTGATTCAGGATCAGCATGTGCGACGCTGTTCGTGTGTGCGTCCACCGTGCACAGAGCTTCACCGCAATCACTGCACGGGGGAGTAATCACTGCACACGGGGAGCAGATAACGCGGGAAAGGCACACTGGTTGGTATGTACCAAGCTTGGATAAGTTGGTTCGCCATACGTGGGATTTGCTAATCCGCTACTGAACGGAGAGGGATTAGCAAAACCGACCACCCTCCCCTGAAGCGTCTTGTCTGTGGCTCTTGAACATCTGCAGCTCCTGAACTGGTCGATCAACTTGAAACGTGGTGACTCGAACTTGAAACTTGAAACTTGAAACGGGATATCATTGTGTGTGTGCATGGTGTGTCAATTTTCTTACACTCTGCTTTGGATTGGTTACCCTCAGGATCGAGATTTCGGACGCATGTTCGGAAATATTTCTTAGTTTTTATCGTATTCATTCAAGACTTCTGCCATCTTTGTCTTCAAACGTAGTTCTCCGTCATCCACTGAACTTCGCACAGCCAACTTTAAAAGGCCATTGTCTACATGATTCGATGTTGCAGTTCATAGCTTGCCAGATGCGCATGCAGGGTTGGTAGGAGAGGAGGTAGAAGGTTTACTGCTGTTGCCATGCAATCGGAAGTATTGAGGAACTGTCGGGCTACACCAGCAATTCTGGAATTTTGGTTGATAAGCATTTCGAACGTAAAATGTAGGCAGTAGCGGCAGCAGACAACCTTTCTGGGAAGCATGTTTGACATTCGTTCTCATTTCCGTTAGCTTGTCTTCCTTGGTCTGAAGCCCCACCTCTGAGAGACGTCGGTCCCACATCTGAGAGACGTCAGCTCCACCTCCGAGAGACGTCGGTCCCACTACTGAGCGGGGCTGGTCCCACCTCTGAGAGACGTCGGTCCTACATCTGAGAGACGTCAGCTCCACCTCTGAGAGACGTCGGCCCCGGGTCAGGACGGTGCTGATCATACCTGGTTTCGGTCCCACTCCTTATCTCACTTTGAGGATGGCCCCACCTCCGACTGAAGACAGTCTCATACCGAGCGGCGACGGTCCCATCACCTCCCGTCGCCATCGCCATCACCACCCACCACCTCCATCTGTAATCGCATCGTAATCGTCGTCTGTCTGTTTGTGCTTTTACACGGCTGTCTGCCATCGTTAGGCGCGGGCGACAGGAAAAACGACGCGCAGGAAGACAAATAATCGGCGCCTCGGCGGCGGCACCGACGAGACGTGGCGCCTTCCTGGCGGCCCGCGGTGTGTTGGCAGTCCCGTACTACACTGGAGTCGTGATAGTGACGGCGGTTTGGCATGCCGGCTAGTACCGTGAGGCACGTGGACTGAGGCGGAGTGTCGTCCAAGGTCAATTACAAACACAATGGAAGGATTATTTCAGCCATGACGCACAGATAAGCCAATGCTTTTAATTGCCTGCCCTGTAATGTAAAGGTTCCTGGAGGGGCAGCTAACTGCCCCATGAGGATTTGACCGCTTAACAGCCAACTGTTACACGAAATCGATGAAATAGACGGCTTTGGAAAAGTGCTGCTGGTCTCTAGGTGAATACTTGCCTCTGTCTCCTAATGAGCAGGCAGATATGTGTTTTATACCAGAGCGATGTGACTACACTAAATTCCAGGTTGGGTGAGCGCACTATGATTGAAGACTTCAGCCAACACTTCCCGTTAATTCCAGGTTGGGTGAGCGCACTATGATTGAAGACTTCAGCGAGCACTTCCCGCTACAAAGTCCACTTCACGCTCGTTTTCCTTCACGTGGATTGTGTTTGTTATCAGGAAAGGGATTACCCTTTACTTTAGACATATGTCTGGTTGGTGGCGTCTTCGAGGATTCCATGTCACTATTCGCTGGTATTAGTGAGGAAATTTGGATATCAATGAGCATAAGCCTCTCACTCAGACAAACATTTGTGCTGGTCTGAATGGGTGATTCATGTCACTCACTGAATATGAATAACATCCTTTGTCTGAAATAGAAATGTTTTCTGCGTGACGAAGTTGTCAAAAAGTATGAATAGAGGAAGTAGAATGGACTAAGAAATATGGCGAAGAAGAGGAAATAAAATAAGTAACAGATATAAGCAATATCATAGCTTATTAACTTATTGATAATGGTGCCCAATCTATTCTGATTTCACAATGGGATATTTCCTAGTTTGCATTATAAGGTAGAAACTAAGTTGAACCGCAACAGGCTTCGCGCAATTCAAACCAAGCAGCTGAATCCGCGGGTGACTAAACTCTACTCAGAATTGAGTGGGACACATTGAGGTGGCTTACGTTTAGATCCAACCGTAATATTATTTTCCTCAGGACATGGCCATCTTCTTGGCAGCGTGTCCCCAGCAGATCGTGTTGTTCCTGCGCTCTCCATATGCCCAGCTACAGCCAGCAATCATTGTGTGCCGCTGAGATAATCACACCACACAAATAACTGGAGCAAAACAGCCGTGACGTGCGGCAGAGAACGCTGATTGGCTGCCCACATTCTGTATTCAACAGCGCCGTCCGCTGTAAACGTCCAGACACGTATGATTCAGCCGTATTTGTATTCCCGTTCGGCCCGACTGCAAAGCGCTTCCAGTTGAGGTCTGTCTCTGATCGTATCAATAAACAGACAAGACTGCCTGGGTGCACGCCCATCTGCACCGGAGGAACGGCCCTGCAAAAAGGCGAATATCCTCCAACAACACCACTGTAGCGTACTCACGGCGCCGAGCGTCTATGTATTGAATTGCATTGCATTGCATTACCACAGGCAGATCCACGCGCAAATCTATGACTATTTTTGCAGCGGTTACAACGAGGGAGATTAAAAGGTGCACAATTGAATAGGACACGCGATGAAGTGTTGGGAATGATGTCAGGTTAGGAATTTGGAGTAGGCATTCGGTGAGGAAAATTGACATTTAAACGAACCCGGAATGTCAGCAGATAGTCCGAAACATTTAAAAAGCAAGTGTTGATGGCGATAATCGTCACGTTCAATTCCCCGGTTTTTCTTTCATGTTGCTAGCACTCTCCGCTAGGAAACGATAAGGGTCTCAACATAACCCCACCCTGCACTGGGGAACAAGTTAAAATGGCGTGCACTGGCGAGGAGGGTAAGCTTACACTGAAGCTTCAGAAAATAGATCATTATGAAGCAAGGATATGAAAAGGAAAAAGAATATGAATACCTTTGTTTATTTGTTTTCTTGTGTATGCTTCCGAATACACCTGGCGTACGAAGATAAATCGAAAGCATTGGAACAATGTCACAGACGTGGATGTCGATGAAGCTCAAATACCAGATCCCATGGCAGCCATAGCCAGGCGCCTCTGGTGCCGGCATCTACTATATAAAGGGCGAGTTTTGTTTGGATCTCTCTCCTGATTGGTCGACACACTGACACGCTGACACACAACTTCGACCAATCAGCGTCGAGTATTCCTGTGACGTCACAACAATATCCGATGTTCGCGATGACTCATATCAATACCAAGGCCTATCGAGTCAGGTTGGACAATAACGTCAGCTGCTGGGGTGTCGTTTAGCTACATATATGACGCGTGTGACGATTGTGATCGATATCAGTTTTTTATCCGTGCGCGCACCAATTGAACCAATTACAGTGTAGCATTTTTGTGATAAGAGCCAAATAGTTCGTGCCAAAGCGCCTTCGAAATCCATCGATCAATCGGCGAGTTTGCTTCAGGCACATTCACCGGTTGAAAATGATATAGAGCGCACGTGTTGCGACGCAAGCGAATCTCCCGTGGGAAGGATTTGATATGTGAATATAAATACAGCTGTGTTTTATAGAGTTGCGTTTCACGAAAGCTATTCTTTCTATTGTCACAACAACTCTGCACTGTAATTGGTGAACTTGGCGCGCGCACAGATAAAAAAACTGATATCGATCACAACCGCCACATGCGTCATATATGTAGCTAAACGACACCCCAGCAGCTGATTGCTATTGTCCAGGGCTGATCAATACTACCTCAGTCGCCGTGTGACAGTGGTGGCGAGTGCATGTGTCCGTCCGCGAAGTGATGCAACAATGTTAAAACGACAGAAACCAATGCCTAAGGATGATACACCATCTGCGAAACGTAACAGGGCTCATCGCGAACGCGAGACTGCTGAGCAACGAGAACAGCGTTTGACTGAGAGACGAGAGAGGCAGGCTATATTGCGTAAAAAAGAAACACCACAGCAACACAATTGTCGCCTTGCTGTTGCCCGTGCACGTCATGCGGCCAATGCGATTCCGTGGCGTGATGTCGGTTTTGCATACGACATTAATGCGGCATACAGTACCAACAAGCATGTCACTATCGGTTCAATGAGTAAAGAGTGTACCCATTGCGGTGCACTGAAATGGGCTGGCGAAACTGTTGGGATGTGCTGTTCACGCGGCAAAGTACGGCTGCAGACGCTGGCTGATCCTCCTGATATATTGAAGGAGCTGCTCACAGGTAGCACATCGATGGCAAAGGAGTTTCGAGGCAAAATCTGGCGTTACAATGCTGCTTTCATGATGACCTCTTTCGGCTCCACGGGTGGTCCGGTACATCGTGGTATATTCACGACATTCAAAGTACAGGGTCAGGTGTATCATCGAATGGGCAGTTTGGCGACCTCCAGTGATGATGGTCCCAAATATGCACAGGTTTACTTCATGAACAACGCATTGGAAGAAACCCAACGACGCTGCCAACTGTCTAACGACATTCGTGAGGAGACTGTGCAGTTGCTGCAGGAAATGTTGCACACGACCAACCCATATGTGCAAAGTTTCAAGTCAGCACTGGAACACATGGAAGCGTGTCCCGAACACAAGGTGATCATCAGTGCCGATAGACGACCGGCTGGCGAACACGAACGACGTTTCAACGCTCCCTGTGCGAGCGAGGTGGTGATCCTGATGACCAATCAAGAACACGGCTCCCGGGATATTGTTCTCAGCCACAGAGACGATAAACTAATACACATCAGAGAGACACATCGGTCGTACGACAGTCTGCAGTATCCGCTGCTGTTCCCATACGGAGAAGATGGCTACAACTTTGCCATTCTACATGTATGTCCCGAAACTGGCGCCGACAAACCACATAAGCGAGTTTCGTGCAAGGACTTCTATTCGTCCCGTCTGATGATTCGCTCAAAAGAGTTCAACCAGCTGTTGCGTTTCAAAGATGTGACCAGCCAATTTTTCACCGACATGTATGCCAAGGTTGAGTCTGAGCGATTGCTGTTCATCCGGCTGAACCAGAAAAAGCTGCGTGCCGAACAGTATATTCATCTGCAGGACGCCATCCGAACTGATAGCCGATCCGATACTGTGGGACAGCGAGTGATACTGCCATCGTCGTTCACAGGCTCTCCACGATACATGCATCAGCGCACACAGGATGCGATGGCATACGTTCGCAAATATGGTCGACCCGATCTGTTCATCACGTTCACATGTAATCCCAAGTGGCCCGAGATCGTGAACGAGCTGTATCCTGGACAGAACGCATCAGACAGGCACGATATCATTGCCCGTGTGTTCCACGAGAAACACAAAAAACTGATGTGGCTGCTGACACAAGGGAAGATCTTCGGTGAACTCATCTGTTGGATGACCACAACTGAGTGGCAAAAACGGGGTCTGCCACATACCCATACATTGGTGTGGTGTGTCAAGAAGATCCGATCGTCACAGATGGACGACATGATCTGTGCAGAGCTTCCCGATCCGGTGGCTGACCCAGTTCTGCATGAAACCATCAAAACTCAGATGCTCCACGGACCATGTGGTGCCATCAACCCATCCAGTCCGTGCATGGAGAACAAGAAGTGCAAAAAACGATTCCCACGTACTGCACTACTTGAGACACAGACAGGACACGATGGCTATCCCCGATATCGCCGTCGCCTACCAGAACATGGTGGCCACACATGCACACTCAAGATACGTGGTGGCATAGAAGTCAAAGTGGACAACACATGGGTTGTACCATACAACAAAGTGCTGTCGAAAACGTTCAATGCTCACATCAATGTGGAGTCATGCAGCTCCATCAAGAGCATCAAGTATGTGTGCAAGTATGTGAACAAGGGATCTGACATGGCCGTGTTTGGGCTAAAGGCAGACGGCGAACCCATTGACGAGGTGAACAACTACCAGGTGGGACGATACATATCCAGCAATGAAGCTGTGTGGCGACTGTTTGGATTCGACATCCACGATCGATACCCGACGGTGGTCAATCTGGCCGTCCACCTGGAGAACGGTCAACGAGTGTATTTCACTGAGCAGAACGCCCGACAGCAGGTTGAAAATCCTGCCGACACGAGTCTGACCGCGTTCTTCAAACTATGCGATCGGGACGACTTTGCCAGAACACTGCTCTATTCAGACGTGCCGACATACTATACATGGACGAACAAAATGTGGATAGTGAGAAAGAAAGGCAAGCCGGTACCAGACTGGCCAGGATACGTGTCAGGAGACGCGATCGGACGAGTGTACACTGTACACCCAAACAACAGAGAATGTTTCTACATGAGACTGCTGCTGCACACAGTTCGCGGTCCTACATGTTTCCGATCACTGAGAGAGTATGACGGAGAAGTGATGGACACGTACAGAGAGGCGTGTGCCCGTCACGGCATCCTCGAAAACCACGAACACTGGAACAAGACACTGCAGGAAGCGGCTGCCATGCAAGCACCGCGACAGCTGAGGCAACTCTTTGCTATCCTGTTGCAAGTATGTGGTGTGTCCGATCCGATCCAGTTGTGGAACACACACAAAGAGGCGATGTCAGAGGACATTCACCATCGCTACTACTGTGAACTCATCAAAGCATCCGACGAGACACCCGTTCCGTACAACGACGCGATCTTTAGCAGGCATTTTTAACCAGGCATTGGTTGATATCGAAGACCGGACACTGGCAATGGGAGGACAGAAACTACCCGGCTACGGACTACCTGCAGCGGACAGGTCGGTAGCGGTGATGGTCTCTGCTGAATACCAGCGAGAGATCAGCTACGACGTAGCCGGGCTGGCCTCTTTCGTTGAAGAGAATGCACCGAAAATGGTTGCAGACCAGGCCGATGCATACAACACGATCAATGACTGTGTTGAAAGTGGACACGGCGGTGTCTTCTTTTTGGATGCGCCAGGCGGAACTGGCAAGACATTCGTCACAAACCTGCTACTGGCAGAACAGAGAAGTCAAAATCGAATCGCACTCGCGGTAGCATCCAGCGGTATCGCAGCCACATTGCTGGATGGCGGTCGTAAGGCACACTCTGCTTTCAAGTTGCCATTTGATCTGGCTAAGCAAGAAAGTCCGATGTGCAACATCAATCGAGGAACAGCAAAAGCCAGGCTTTTGCAAGAGGTGAAACTCATCATATGGGATGAGGCAACAATGAGTCACAAAGGTGCATTTGAAGCACTGGATGCGACACTGAGAGATCTGCGAAACAACGAACTGCTCATGGGCGGAGTTACGGTTGTGCTATCTGGCGACTTCCGTCAAACGCTACCTGTCATCCCGCGTGGAACCAGATCAGACGAAGTGAACGCCTGTCTGAAAGCGTCATATCTGTGGCCATATGTACGCAGACTGTGTCTGTCCACAAACATGCGAGTCCATTTGTTTGGCGATAGCACAACCGGAGAGTTCGCATCACAGCTACTCCAGGTGGGAGACGGGACACTGAAAACAAACGGTGACAAGAGTAGCGAGGTTACTCTGCCGTTCGGACACGCCGTGACAACCGAAGATGAGCTGATCGCCAAAGTGTTCCCATCACTGATCACAAACTACCAAAATCCAAAGTGGCTGAGCCAGCGAGCTATACTGGCACCGAAAAATGACCAGGTAGCCAACACCAACCTGAAACTGCTGAAACTCCAACCGGGAACACCGGTGGGGTACAAGTCGGTAGACACCATACCCGATCCAGACGAGGCGACAAACTACCCAACTGAGTTTCTCAACTCACTCGAACCACCCGGTTTGCCGCCACACAACTTAGTTCTGAAGGAGCACGCTCCGATCATGCTGCTACGCAATCTCGATCCACCGAAATTGTGCAACGGCACAAGACTGACTGTCAAGAAGCTGCTCCCACATGTGTTGATGGCAACTGTGATGACTGGCAAAGCGAGTGGTCAGGATGTGTTCATTCCACGCATCCCACTCATACCGTCTGACATGCCATTCGAGTTCAAACGACTACAGTTTCCCGTGAAACTCAGTTATGCCATGTCAATCAACAAAAGTCAGGGACAGTCACTGCATGTTGTCGGACTGAATCTCACTTCACCAGTGTTCAGCCATGGACAACTGTATGTCGGCTGCTCACGTGTTGGCAACCCCAACAGGCTGTACATACTGTCTGAGGAAAAAGGCAAGACCCGAAACGTGGTCTACCACGAGGCACTCAGAAAAACATAGGTCGTGTGTGTGTGTGTGTGAAACCAATGTATTGTTACTGTGTAACATGATTACCTGATGATGTACAATACACGTTTACCAGTTTACATGAATTCGTTTTACATACAACCCGGGCGAAGCCGGGTACGGGACACTAGTGTGATATAAATTAGCTCTGACATCGAGCCGGAAATTAACCCGGACCGACCACCAGCGATGTGTCACTTCTCTGAGGTTAGCACCACCAGCCTCAAAGTGTCACTGCTCTGAGATTAGCAACACCAGCCTCAAAGTGTCACTGCTCTGAGGTTAGCACCACCAGCGATGTGTCACTGCTCTGAGGTTAGCGTCACCAGCCTCAAAGTGTCACTGCTCTGAGGTTAGCGTCACCAGCCTCAAAGTGTCACTGCTCTGAGGTTAGCGTCACCAGCCTCAAAGTGTCACTGCTCTGAGGTTAGCAACACCAGCCTCAAAGTGTCACTGCTCTGAGGTTAGCGCCACCAGCCTCAAAGTGTCACTGCTCTGAGGTTAGCGTCACCAGCCTCAAAGTGTCACTGCTCTGAGGTTAGCAACACCAGTCTCAGTGTCATTGCTGTGAAGTTAGCACCAGCTTGCAAGTGGTTCTGAATTCTGGAGCAACCCCGAACTATTGGCATCACGACCCATGCTCAGCGAGTGTTTGACACCAGCATACAGCACATTTCATCGTCACAGTTGGAAATGGACAATAATTAACGGGTCGATCCACAATATGAGTTAAGACATGCACTTTGAATTCACCTTCGCAAAACCACATTCGCAGTTTTGCCCTGTAGTAATATGATAATGAGCGTGAAATTTATGGGTTGCCTGCCTAGCAGTTGGCATATATATAAATAAATATATATATATATAAAGTTCTTAATATAGTTAATAAATGAAAGCCTGTAAGCAAATCGACCAGTCACAATAAGTCTCAACCACGCCGTGAATCTGCACTCAAGTGGGTGATATGTGGATCTATTCTTAGGATACCCTAGACTATTTGGCTGCCGACGAATTGATATATCTGACCCAACTGTATTAAGACGAATAAGAAGGCGCCAGCATAAATTCGACGGACCGCCGCCACTGACGACCTCAGCTCGGCTGAACCACAAACTTTCTGCCACATGGCACCAGACTTACTTCTCCTCAGCCAGGTGGGTATATTTTGTGTTTCGCAGAACATGTCTGTGGATAAAATTGGAGATGAATATGGCGATTGGCGCCTGGGTCATGCGTGCTGCATAACAGTACATCCGGGCCATGTATGCTGCATAACAGTACATCCGGGCCATGTATGATGCATAACAGTACATCCGGGCCATGTATGCTGCATAACAATATATTCGGGCCATGTATGCTGCATAACAGTACTTTAGGGCCTTGAATGCTGCATAACAGTACATCCGGGCCATGTATGCTGCATAACAGTACTTTAGAGCCTTGAATGCTGCATAACAGTACATCCGGGCCATGTATGCTGCATAACAGTACATTAGGGCCTTGAATGCTGCATAACAGTACATCCGGGCCATGTATGCTGCATGACAGTACACTAGGGCCTTGAATGCTGCATAACAATACATCCGGGCCATTAATGCTGCGTGACAGTATATTCGGGCCATGTTTAAAAAAAATAATTCGGCATTTATGCTGCATAATAATACATCCAGGCATGTATGCTGCATGACAGTACATCCGTAGATTTTTTTTTGTAAAAAAGTACATCCGGGCCATGTATGCTGCATGACAGTACATCCGGGCCATGTATGCTGCATAACAGTACATCCGGGTCATATATGCTGCATAACAGTACATCCGGGCCATGTATGCTGCATGACAGTACATCCGGGCCATGTATGCTGCATGACAGTACATTAGGGCCTTGAATGCTGCATAACAATACATCCGGGCCATGAATGCTGCGTGACAGTACATTAGGGCCTTGAATGCTGCATAACCGCACATCCGGGCCATGTATGCTGCGTGGCAGTATATCTGGGTCATGCATGCTGCATAGCAGTACACCTGAACAACCTGATGAGCGTAATGAAGGGGGTTCATTTATTATTCATCAATCACAAACGAATCAAACACATCCATCGCAAACCAATGCACTGTGTGGGGAAAAGGAGGAATCATTGATTGCTAATTGTAATTTAGAAATGCGGGTGTTCAGTGGTGTATAAACGAATTTGAACCTCACATGTGGTGTTGACCTACTCATGTTGTCCAACAATATTTGTTTTCGTTACTTCGATTTTGTTTTCCAGGGTGGCTCAGATTAATTCCGTGACGCCTTAAGCTAATAACACACTTACATGATTCAGCTTACAACTGGTCGCCTGTATGTCACCTTTCACACGTTAACCGTTGCACAGCGAGCACATTTCACCAGTCTCCCCACACCGAGGGCTGCGGGCTCGCAGTTTCTCGGCTAATTGAAAAGGAGTTGTGAAACGAAATACCAAGCGTTTGATCTTGCGTGACAGCCAATTCGCACTCAGTTTTTGTATTTCAATCCCCTGGTGACCTTGTCGGGCAGGTCAAAGACCACAATTTCAGGAGCACCGGGTGCCAGATACTTCAGCCCACTTGGTGACCCTCTAGGACAGGTCAAAGACCACAATTTTCCGGAACACCGGGTGCGAGATAATTCAGCTAGGCCGTGCATCAAATGTATTCAAAATCATGTCACAAATTAAGCACCTGAGTGTCATTTCGGTTTGCATCACTGTGCCAGCATCTCATTCACTATCCTAACGTGCGCGGTTAATAGGTCAGGCCAACTCAACCTGTCATAGATCACACCAAGCGTCATATGCAATGATTGTCATAGATCACACCAAGCGTCATTCAATATCCTAACGTGCGCGGTTAATAGGTCAGGCCAACTCAACCTGTCATAGATCACACCAAGCGTCATATGCAATGATTGTCATAGATCACACCAAGTCATTCAATATCTAACGTGCGGTTAATAGGTCAGGCCAACCAACCTGTCATAGATCACACCAAGCGTCATTCACTATCCTAACGTGCGCGGTTAATAGGTCAGGCCAACTCAACCTGTCATAGATCACACCAAGCGTCATTCACTATCCTAACGTGCGCGGTTAATAGGTCAGGCCAACTCAACCTGTCATAGATCACACTAAGCGTCATTCAATATCCTAACGTGCGCGGTTAATAGGTCAGGCCAACTCAACCTGTCATAGATCACACCAAGCGTCATATGCAATGATTGCAAATTTTTCCAAATGTCTGCGATCCTAAAGAAATAAATGCCCGCCGACTAAAAATTCAGGTCGATACTAGTATGCGCTGTAATGCATGCTATTTTTAAAGGGGTTATTCGGAGTCAATCGAGATTATCGACAACATTTCACAATAAAAGGGTCATCATGGGCCAGAGTGGTCAAGTAATACTCTAAGAAATAAAAATCATGAAATGTCAATCGGTTGTTCACAATAGCTAGAGTAAAGTACACAACAACTACGATTTGAGCAAGGATGCACCAGACATGCACCAGACAGTCGGCAGCGAAGTATGTACAACCAGCCGTACCAGTCGGCGGTGCAGTATGTACAATCAGCCGTACCAGTCGGCGGCGCAGTATGTACAATCAGCCGTACCAGTCGGCGGTGCAGTATGTACAATCAGCCGTGTCAGTCGGCGGTGCAGTATGTACAATCAGCCGTGTCAGTCGGCGGCGCAGTATGTACAATCAGCCGTACCAGTCGGCGGTGCAGTATGTACAACCAGCCGTACCAGTCGGCGGCGCAGTTTGTACAATCAGCCTTACCAGTCGGCGGTGCAGTATGTACAATCAGCCGTGTCAGTCGGCGGCGCAGTATGTACAATCAGCCGTACCAGTCGGCGGTGCAGTATGTACAATCAGCCGTGTCAGTCGGCGGCGCAGTATGTACAATCAGCCGTACCAGTCGGCGGTGCAGTATGTACAACCAGCCGTACCAGTCGGCGGTGCAGTACGTACAATCAGCCGTGTCAGTCGGCGGCGCAGTATGTACAATCAGCCGTACCAGTCGGCGGTGCAGTATGTACAACCAGCCTGTCAGTCGGCGGCGCATTATGTACTATCAGCCGTACCAGTCGGCGGCGCAGTATGTACAATCAGCCGTGTCAGTCGGCGGTGCAGTATGTACAATCAGCCGTACCGGTCGGCGGCGCAGTATGTACAACCAGCCGTACCAGTCGGCGGTGCAGTATGTACAATCAGTCGTGTCAGTCGGCGGTGCAGTATGTACAATCAGCCGTGTCAGTCGGCGGCGCAGTATGTACAATCAGCCGTACCAGTCGGCGGTGCAGTATGTACCACCAGCCGTACCAGTCGGCGGCGCAGTTTGTACAATCAGCCTTACCAGTCGGCGGTGCAGTATGTACCACCAGCCGTACCAGTCGGCGGCGCAGTTTGTACAATCAGCCTTACCAGTCGGCGGTGCAGTACGTACAATCAGCCGTGTCAGTCGGCGGCGCAGTATGTACAACCAGCCGTGCCAGTCGGCGGCGCAGTATGTACAATCAACCGTACCAGTCGGCGGTGCAGTATGTACAATCAGCCGTGTCAGTCGGCGGCATGCCGTCGCGGGCCGTTGCCATTGGTTACAAGAAAACCACTTGACGGTCATGTACTCCATGGGTGACAGAGTTTAGCAGTAGCTTAACCCTGGCCCATGGACGAGTGTCGCCACCTTCTCTGGTGCAGAGTTTGTTGTGATCACGCCCCCGGCGTTTCCAAACGGATAGTGGCAGCCACATGAAGCGGAACGAGCGCGTCGCATGTGACGCCATTCCGCGAGTGCTTTCAAATTGGAGCAGGTCGGGCTACTGGCTGACTTCTCAGGCAAGCCGAAAGTAAAAAAAAACACAGAAATGGATAATTTTCATGCTTAATCGCTTCCAGTGTGACAGTAATAACCTATTCGCGCTTCACCTGCGTACCTTCGATTATCTTGGGATGTCTTGCGGTACCATTATTATTTTGGGATGTCTTGTACCATCATTGTTTTGGGATGTCTTGTTGTGCCATCATTGTTTTGGGATGCCTTCTTGTACAATCATTGTTTTGGGATGTCCTATGGTACCATCAATGTTTAGGGATGCTTTGTGGTACCATCATCATTTTTGGATACTGGTGGTGTGCAATTTGCTACACTTCGACCCATGGAACTTCCAAAGTTTGGGACGAAACACTATTTTCTTCTACCTGTGGGTAAAAATGGACACCAAATTCAGCTTCAATGTCAAAATTAAACCCAGACTGATTCAGAACCCGAAAAAATACCCTAGATTTAGTTGGATCAAGTGCCTTTAAGGGTCAATGACCTATGCAAGCATGTTAGCTAAGTTGTCCATCACCCTTCCATATCCAACATCTGCCATGGGGGGGGGGGCAATGGGTCGGGTGAGTTGCCTATAATTACTTATTTCTGCGAAAGACGGCCTGACATAACCGCCTGGCAACGTCGCAGCTCGGTGGCTCGACAGGATATCTCAAAATTGCATATACCACAAAGTCAACAATGGATGCTCCATCAGCTATGCCAAGCTGTGGTGCCCCAACAATGCGCTTTCCGTGGGTACTAAAACAACCCTAGAGTCTGGTTGCATCATCAATCTGCACGGACGAAGGGGCAAACAAACACATATGAAAGCATACCTCGCCCATTTCGTAGTTATTCACAAGTGGAACGAACAGATCGGCCGTGAAAGGTTACATCTTCAGGGCAGATGTTGCGGACGTGTGAGAGGTATCATGGCCGGGGCATCCACATGATGAGAACAATGCTAAACATGCCATAGTGAATAGCACCGAGGTGAACGTTCATACAGACGAATCTCAACGAACACAATGCCAGCTTGCATGACGTACCGGAAGACACGCTTCTCTCCATTCCAGCTGTGCCACCGCGTGCCCCGTAAGTATTAAGTAGGCATTACTTAATTCGACGTCAGGACATTCGCTCCTGAAGGCTCCTTCGATGTACTGTCGCGCGTAAATCACATTCGGACGGCTCGTCTCATATTTTCGTCGCCCGCCCTTGCCGAGTATCGATTTATGAGTGTGAAGTTGGCGGTATCGTGGCGGCCGTGATGGATGCTCGTGATTCAGGAGCCATTCGGCCCGGCTCGTGACGATATCTGTCTGGAAGGGAAGTTGGCAGGCGTCGCTGCTGGAGCCGGCAGCCTCGCCGCCAGCCGGCCCAGCGGCAGCTTCGCCCTCCAAGGATGTCAAGCGTCAAGCGACAAGCGTACGAGCGACGTTGCGTTGGTCGGTGCGGGGCCTGGTGAGCGGGCTGGTGTATTTGGGTTGTGTGGACTTAAGGTTAGTTGACTTGAAAGCGAGTTGTTGTAATGTTTTTCTGTGATCGATGACAGGGTATATATTTCGGCATAATCGCTATTGGTATCTGTTACAATATCCCTCGGAGTTTTAAATCTTGATTTGTGTTGTTGCTCAGCCGCCAATCCATCAAAAATAAGCACATCATGAACACTTTATGTCAGGGACAGCCACCACTAGTAAATGTAGACAAAATCTACATTGATTTCGTCCATCTGGTTACAGCATTTGGAAAATATTGAAAGCGATTAATACAATTTGTACTAAGGTGGGAGACACACACTAATAAAATATGGTAATAACGTACATTTTATGTTTATTTTCATATTGGATTGCCTTGTCTTGTATTTAACTTCGTCATAATCCAACTCTGATTATAATGATAAGTGCATCAGAGGCTCCGCACGCGAGAAATTCGCTGAAACCTTTATGTGCAAGGAACTTATGTGCTCTATGGGTATATTTATGTCGATTACATGCCCTTGAACCACAAATACTTCAGCTAGGTAGTATGGGAATCTCTTAAGCGGATCCGATTTTCTTTGCATAATCGGAAGAAGACTGATCAATGGAAAATGCACCATTGGTGTTGCCAGCCCACTGTCAATGGCTAAATTTGTACCCCCCCCCCCCCCCCCCCCCCCCAGATAGACAGACCGGTGGCGTGCTCTTTACAGGCGGGTATAGTATGTGCGGCGGATAGAATGCCGTAATTATCGTCTATTATGTCAAAAGCCTGGTAGCCTGAACAAGATGTGATATAAATCTGACCAGCAGCTGAAATTTGAGATGTTTCCCAGAGTATGTGGAGAAGTGGCCTCCAACCTGACATTGGGTGACCTTTCCAAGGCTGGCCCTCGAAATACAGAGGTCAGCTTTCTCCCCTCCCCGCCAACAGGTTTTTCTGAGAAAGGCTAGAAGCCGCTCATGATATAACTTGAAAATTTTGGACATCCTCCTATAACACTTCCTCCGATTTGCCGCCCCGATAGCTCAGTTGGTTAGAGAGCTGACCTGCACAGGTCTCCCCTATTCTGGCAAGACAAGGTTTCAGTCGCTTCACGCGCTCGCATTAAGCCCACGGCTGGGAGGGTCAGTTGGCAGCTGGCCCGATAAGGCCGGTGATGAGCTACCGGGCGGCCGTGTCGGTGCGTTGACGGTACGTTAAACTCTCGGTCAAAATTCTGCCGTTGAACAGGAAATGTAAGGATCAGTAGGTTGGGCCAGGGTTCACGTAACACGCTCTGCTTAGCAATAGGACCCTGGTTCATAAAACCACCCCGGCAAGAATGCCGACTTTTTAAAACACTGCACAACGAATTTAGACTTCTGTCATGTTTCGGAGATGAAAGTAACTAATTCTGACGAATTTCGTGGTGCTGATCACGAATATGGCGCTTAAAGTTGCTGATCGGTTTTAATTTTCAAGATACGGGGGAGCGCCAATATGGGCTTGCCATGTAACCCAATGGGAATACACATCAGATATCTCGCGACATGGACTACCTTGGGCTATAATTTTGGTGCCACCGTCTACGAACACCTTCTCAATAGCTGAGGTTATCTCAAAATAAGGTACAAATTTTGCTTCTATGATATTTTTTAGTACATTTGGTTTAGTTACCCATTGCTAGGTGTTGGTAATGGGCCTGTTGCTGCGGCAGTTGTACATGATAATGAGTAATTTGAACTGAAGCTCCATGTGCCTAGCAAGTTGACTTCTTTTCGTGTTGTCCAACCCCGAATATAACTATCAAAGCCTTTGATTAGGTAACATATTCAAGAAAATGCATTCCTTACGGGCCACATGTGCTATACACTAGCGTAGTGACATGTGTTGATTTAACGCATATACTGTGGTATATCAACGGCTTACATAGAATGTACCGGACTCCTCTTTGCCAGCCGCTTGTACACAAGTCCTGGACCATCCTTCACTGCCGTCCAGCAATAGCCGCCAGCATCGACGAACTCCATTTGCACTGGTATCGCTTCTCCATGGCCGATATATCTTGGTAGAATCGTTCGCAGTGTTCGCTCACTGCACCACAGTAGTGCGGGAAAAATCCCAGATGGGAGCGGAGGAAATGGATCTTCAGAAGCATGTTGCAGCCCATTTTCTGGTAAGATGACAGCAGGGTTTCCACCAGTTCCTGATAGTTGTCGGCGTTGTCGCTTGGCAGGAAATTAGTTGCCACCATTCAGAACGCATTCCAGCCTATCTTCTCATCACCGTTGATGATGCAGTTGAACTGCTCGTCTCTGAGAAGATCGCGAATTGGTGTTGCCAGCCAACTGGCAATTGCCAAAAGTCAGCACCCCCCCCAGATAGATAGACTGGTGGCGTGCTCTTTACAGGCGGGTATGGTATATGCGGCGGATAGAATGCCGTAATTATCGTCTATTATGTCAAAAGCCTGGTAGCCTGAACAAGATGTGATATAAATCTGACCAGCAGCTAGCATTTGAGGTGTTTCGCAGAGTATGTGGAGAAACGGTCTCCAACCTGACATTGGGTGACCCTTCTAAGACTGACCGTCGGAATGCAGAGGTCAGCTTGTTCCCCTCCCCCGCCGACAGGTTTTTCTGAGAAAGCTTCGAAGCCGCTCGTGGTGTATGGTGCCAGCGACAGTCCAAGAGGCCAGTCCCTCTTGCTGTAGTGGGACGTTCTTGCAGACTGTCTTACTCATAGATGAAGCAACAAAATTTAATGTGGCCGAGTTGTAGTGCAAGCAAAATTGCAACCACCTTCAAATCGCCGCATATTTGCCATTATGCTTCTCATAGTACATAGAGTTCAAAAGGTGTTCAATGTCATCGAATGTTTCCTTCATGTGCACTGCATAACCAACTGGTACTGACGGCAACACGTTGTCATTATGCAGCAGGACAGCTTTCAGGCTCAGCTTTGACATGTCTATGAATAGCCTCCAATCATCAGGACTGTTATCAATGTGCAGCGCTGCCACCAGGCCATAGTCATCGTTGGAGGCGACGAGGTTGCCTTGCATGCTGAAGAATAGAGTCAGATTCTTCTGGCGGTTACGGAATGAAAACACTTTCGCATCCTCACCGAGGAGGTCCCACCGAGGGATGAATCACACGGATCGTACATTTCTGGATCTATTTCGTCATCTGATTGAAGAACTTTTGAGGGTTTTCGAACGGAAAGTTCGCCTCTGATATGTACCGGTCGGACCGCAGATGGAATGTTTGGATAGTTGAAGGTCCGTTTTTTCGTCTTGCAAATACTTTGCCGGACTGAACGCACCATGCAGAAATAGTAGTCACGTGGTCTGTCCGCTCACGCCACACCATGAGCGCGGCAAAAGCCATCGATCGCCCTTTGCCCTTCAGCCGGCTGTGAAGCATTGTTGCACAACAGTTGAAGTATATGTGCGGGGCTCAGGCCTTGTCATCATCCCCAACCTTGCAGTCAAAATACAAACGGTAGGCTTTCCAGATGATGAAGATTATTGAAAGCTTCTGCAATGCGAAGGTCACATCACCACAAATATAGGAAAGGTTTCCTGATATAGTACTTCAAATATACTTGCGAAGGGATGAAAAACTAAGCAGCATTTAACATCAATGGTTGTTGGTAAAGTCTCATGGACAATGGAAATTCACCAAGGAGCTTTTCTAATTGGTGGTTGTTTCTGAAATCCCTCCAAAAACTGATAATCCTGTCCTACCGGAACGAGTTGGCTTGGTCCTCCACATTGCAATCCAAAGCTAGCACACTAGCAAGATTGGGGTGTTGGGGGTGATGGGTGGGAGGAGCTCCAGTTTCCAAGCAAAGGGGAAAATCTGCCCATGTGCCATCTCTTGTAGCTATTCTCCTGAAGACAAGTATGTATGACACTGTCAAGCAGTCGATTTAGGGAAGCGGCCTCTATAAGGTCATTGACAACCAATGACCCTAGCTATCCTCAGAATATTTTGATTTATGACTATTCTAGAGTTATATTAGGTTCCGTTCTACATCCGAATCCAGCTTTGTACTTTGTATCTAAGGGCAATTAAAAATATTTTTTTTTTTTTTTTTTTTTTTTTTTTTTTTTTTTTTTTTTTTTTTTTTTTCTAAAAGTGTTAAACCCGGAATATATACCCACAGAAGCAGAGCCCATGACTTGCCCACTGGAATAAAACCTTTGTGGTAGGTCAGTTCATATGCGCACATCTAGATTATGAAACTGGTTAGTGGAAGCATAAACCCAAATTTGCCAGTTTCTTTTAGCTAGATCCTCTTGAATTTGCATGTCAGTTGTCATGAATATCACCGTGCGTTCCCTAAGAAATCAAAGTTTTTTTTATGGAATGTGGGCGCCCATCGACTCTCAGCAAGTATGAACTGGATATAACTAGCCTCAACCTGATATGCACTCCTCTGTAATAACTTGGGAATGCCAGAGTTTGAGATCAGGATAGCAGGGAGTATTAGTGTCTTGCACACTGCGCAAATTGTCTTTTGGCCCACCACTATGGCCAGCTGTAGATCGGGTCGTCGCCCATCACAAAGGGTGCAGAAGGGTTGCCGCGGATCAGGAAGGTTGCAGAAAGACCATCTGCCGCAGGCCAGAAAGGTTGCATAAAGGCTATCCGCTGCGGATTAGAAAGGCTGCGGAAAGGCCATTCACTGCGGGCCAGGAGGGGCGCAGAAAGGCCGTGCGTGGCAGGTTGGAAGGAGCATAGAAGGCCGCACGCTGCAGGTCAGGAAGGGCACAGAAGGGTCGCATGCTGCGGTGTCGGAAGGGCGCAAAAGAGCCGTCTGTGCCTCGTCACCGCCAGCTGAGCTCACGAGCCGGGTCCCGCCGACGTCCGCCCAAGATTAATGACCGCAGGAGGGGGCGCGGCGGCATGTTAGCCGGCCGGCGCTACAAGGGGCGGCCGCAATGCGCCTAATGAGGCCGCCAGGCGCCGCCGCAGTCGGCGCCGAAACGGAGCTGCCGAGCGGTGCGACGGTGCGACCAAAGACCACCATACGACCATAGGCGACCATAGACGACCATACGACCATAGAACATAGGCCATAGGCCATAACACCATACGTTCATAGACGACCAGCGACCAAGGCATCATACGAACATGACGATCAGCACCAAAACCACCATGCGACCAAGACGACCATACGACCATAGGCGACCATACGACCATAGGCACCATACGGCCATAGGCGACCATACGACCATAACGACCATGCGACCAAAGACCACCATACGACCATAGACGACCATACGACCATACGACGACCATACGACCATAGGCGACCATGCGACCATAGACGACCATGCGACCATAGACGATCATACGGCCATAGACGACCATGCGACCATAGGCGACCACACGACCATAGACGACCATATGTTCATAGACGACCATACGACCATACAACCATAGACGACCATACGACGGTAGACGACAATGCGACCATAGACGACCATACGACCATGGGCTACCATAGCTGTGCGGTCGTCACACCAGTGATCTTCTGTCCAATGATCGCTCCAGTCCACCTGAATTTTCCCGAAACATTGTGTGAATCACATCATTTAGGCGCACAGCTGGAGCTATTTTTAGATAATTAGGCAATCCTTGACAGGGCATGCCATAAACTGAATGCAATTACTGACACACCAGTTGCAGCTGTAGTGCAGCTTTACCCAACTTGTTTATTTATGCATGCATGCAATATGCATACTATTGATTAATCATATCATTGATTTATTTGACGACAGCAGCAAAGGAAAATGGGACTGTTAATGTGACAATTCCACCACTACATCTGCGAAATATTTCGAGATAATAACATATTTCTGGTTTGAGCTCTTAATATGCAATTTACGTCATTCTACCTGGCAAGGTATCCTGTTTTATAATGCCAGCATTCCCATAATTCGTCCTGTGAGTTTGCTAAATATGGCCATCGGAAATTCCTCAGAGACAGATGAAGAAAGCGTTCAAGCTACAGAGGTATGTTTGAAATAATTTCACCAATCGAAAGCCACCTTCACATTACAAATCTGCCAGCTTCCGTGTGAACTTCATTTTCGCCAACTGAAAATAATTCGTCTTCCGGTCGATCCATGACGGAATTTCTACGTTCAGTGTTTCGGATGCCATCGGATATGTTGGCTACACGATACCACTGCATACCTTAGCTACACGATACCACTGCATACCTTAGCTACACGATACCACTGCATACCTTAGCTACACGATACCACTGCATACCTTAGCTACACGATACCACTGCATACCTTAGCCTACACATGTGCTGTAATACTTCAGTAGTTCATGCTGACCCAGCAGCACTTCAGGACAGAGCTGACCACTTCAGATGGACCAGACGGCTTCACAAACTGGACGCGCCGTCTGGCATCGCCACTCTCGTCACGACAGCGCATTCCGACCACTTCTCGTCATCGTTCTGGACAAGAACGCACCAATAAACCGACGTGTTCGTGTTGCTCGTGATCTGCCTGAACTCATCACTTTAAAGCTCCGGCTTTGGTTTTTGTGCGGTCGTTTTTTGCTTTTGAGAGGGCGATGACAACAACTCGCGGTGCGGTCCCCAGTCACTGCTCTTCGCCCTACTCGTGAATGCATTAAAATAGATTGTCTTCCCCGCTACAGCTCTCAGTGTGTCTACACGGAAATCGGTCTCGGTCTGCCTCCACAGCAATCAATCAGCCTGTGTTACACTCAGCACGCCTGCCTAGAACTATATCCTCCACCACAGTATTCAGTTCTCCTTCACGGCATTCATGCCGTTTCCATAGCACGATATTCTGCTAGATAAGATTTATTCTGCTCCATATGTTGGGCTTATTACATTATATCTGAATGCGTGCAGGATTTGTTTTGCGGGAGCATGACTCATGCCAGGTGGAGCTTTTTGCATCGATCCCAAATTCAACACTACTTTGGGAAAGTCCCATTTTACGGCATATTTTTAACAGAAAGCCCAGCAGGTGATCAATGCACTGACGCGGGCAACACAGTCGACACTTCCCCGTGCGGCTCTCAGTTCGTGAGTACCACGGCGCGACACAACGTGGTGCGTGAAGCCACGTCCCGCCACGTCCGACTGACCAGCCGCGCTGCCTGGAAATGGTACCCGACCCACACACATGACATCCAGTCAGCCTGAGCGGCACTCAGTCTCTCTCCCGCAGCACTCGTCTTCCTCGATGGTGCTCCAGCTCGTTGGCCGACAATTAGCCCCGTTTCCGTTCACGATTGGCCGGCTTGCCCGCTGACCCCGACACGGCCGGCAGTGCTGAGCGAAGCTGTGCCGCGCGGCCGCCCCCTCGGCCCCGGCTGGCGCCGCACTACCACTGCCGACTGATGTGCAGAGTCGGCGCGATCTCGTCACTGTCACCGTGGACGTGTCGTCGGAACAGACCATTCGAATCGATCCCGCGGACGGCGCACGTTACGGACGTCGTGCAGGGTGACGCGTGCGTTTTGCAACTCAAGTGGATTGGCGAGTTCTCTGTCGGAGCAGGGGCGTCGGAAAGCTGGCGTCGGAGGATTGTTAGACACCTCGGCGGCGAGGCATCCTACGCTACGGATCTGACATAGAAGTTCCTTTCAATTAGTTCCTTGTTGTCATTTTTCGGGGCGTGTTTTCGGGGCATATCATTGTCGAAAATGTGGTGATGGATGGTTTATGAAACATGAATGGTGAAAGTTAGGCAAGTATGAAATATCCTCAGAACATTTTAGCACTGGATTTGCATTACAATAGTAGCTCCATCAGTTCTAAATTAGGTCATTGAAAGCGCATGAGCCTCCTGTGAAATTGGATTAGCTGTTGCTGAAATACGTGCTCAATTGTCGACTATGGCAGGATCAGCTCAAGTTTCACCATGGACATTTTCCTGTAAACAGCCTCAATCGGTCTCATTTTGGCTTCAGATTTCCTCGAAGAAGTTATCCAGTAATATTTGGCGAGGAAAGCACATGAACAATTTATACGTATATACGACAGAAAAAGAACGAACTTCAGTTCAATGTGGTGAATACACTTGCAGCGTGCATATATATATATATATATATATATATATATATATATATATATATATATATACAATTTTATAATTTATCTGACCCTGGAGTTCGTCACCTCAGCAACTGGAACAAGGAATGCAAAAATGCTGGTGCATGGGACCGTCTTGATTTCGCGTACGGTGGTACCCCCTTTTACATGGTGGCTTCATTCACCTCATTTTCCCAGCGACTACTTATGACGTAACTTTTGCACCTGCGCCAAAGTACAAAAGTGACGTCATTGCGCCTGCGTATCTGCGGGGATGCCGTCAAAAGATCCGTTGGCAAAGCGTAGGGCCATCTACCATCCAGGTTCGTTGAAACCGATGCAACAGCCGCGCAGTTTTCGCCGCACATTGAGAAGGCAGTGAGCAGGAGGGGTGGGGGGGGGCTAGGGAGGGGATGAGAGGGCCAGGGAGGGGATAAGAAAATGTTGCTTTCGCGTTATTGGCAAGCAGCGCCTTTCATCTTTTTAACTTTTTTTCGGACCTGATGGTTTCCATGAAATCAGTTTTCCAGCTATATAAAACCAACAAAGTGCCTGTCCATTCTCTTGCCTCTTGCTCTGCGGGTAAGTTAAGCTGACTAGTTGCTCTAAAGTTTCCTTTTCGAGCTATCTACTAAGCCGTTCAAGACATAGCTCTGAATTTGGGTGTTGCCATTCATGAGTGCAGGCTGAGTAAAAATATTAGGCTTCCGTGTATCAATACCAGACAGCTGGGAGATACCAATGTCATATCACCCCAACGTCACTTTTAAACGAGCCTCGACAAATTTACTCGAATCTAATTTACGTGCATATTGTCAACAAATTAAGATGGATGTACGGACAAATTATAGCATGTAAACAAACTGTCAAAAAGTGACGTGAATTAAGCCAGGAGGTCAAGCTTAAACCTAGCATGCGTCCTGCATCCTGAGTAATAATCGTGACATTCTCCGTAGTTAACATATTTTTAAAGCAACAACCGCATGTTACTTAAAGAACAACGTGTCATGAACTTCATATGGGGCTATAAATCAAGCTCAGATCAGGTCAGTGAAGAATGATTAAGCCATCTTCCCGTACGACGGACAGATTACGCCCCCCCCCGCACCGCCCATCCCCACGCGCATTCCTGGGGATTTTCACGTGTTATTTCTGAGGGATTGTGGATAGAGTTTTGCAACTGATGACTTTTCCTATATTGTCATGCATACCGCTGAAGTGAATAACCTCCGACAAAAACCAGGAACGGTTACCAGGAGGTATTTCCGGAGCCATGTCCTGTCGGCTTTATCGTCCGTGGCAAGGCCAAGTCATGCATTGGTATGCCTGATATGCTGTATGGAGATGTGATATATGATCATTTTCTATCGATTTCGCTCTTTGAGAGTTCGTGCTCCTTCGTTATCAGCGAGGGGAAAGTCGAGGCGAGCCTACTTCCGTTTACTCTTGCAAGTCTTTATTTACTTTCTACACAGTCTCCTCTTTCTCCTCTTTACTACATAAGTTTGTCTGGACGACCCGGTCCGGCCAGACCTTCATTTCGTGTTGTGACGTTTCAAGTGCTTATTCCTGCACTAAGACTTGAACCAAATAGTTCAGGTTTGACTTTTAGCACCTTACACCGCAATACTTCCTTTGAAGTGCACGTTTTTATTGTGTTCCATGGTGTGTGACTGATGTTGGCGGCGTCGTTCCAGCTGGCTTCGGGAAAGGGCAAACCAGCCAATTTGGAATCCGGTGGGCACTCAAGCTTTTCGCTGTTGTTGTCAAAGTTAGTGTCTGCATACCACTCCATCCGTCTTATATGTAGGACATCCAATGAACAAATAGAAAGAAGTTTTGTGCATAATGATGATCAATGGTGGTTCCAGGGCGGCGAACGCGGTATGTATGAAATGAGATATGCATTGAAATATAAATAAATATAGCATACCCGAAAAGCATTGCTATATACATGTTCACCAAACATCCATCCCGCAGTGTTGGCGGCCGGCTACTTTGATGTCGATTCATGTTCACAGGCCTATCGATATCGGCATATACTGTGGCTATGACTTGTTGAAATTTTGTCGGCAGACGAAATAAACAGCATATCGGTCATTTTATGTCCGCCTGTTGCACTTCTTAGACGTTTGTAGAGAATGAAATCATCAAAGGGGAGCTGCGTGGGTCACAGGTGACATTGAGATACTATTATAATGTGGAGCATATCGAACGCTCCCATCTTGGTCACCTAAATGTGCTTGCTAATTTTCAAATAGACACAAGGTCCAATATCCACAGTTTAGGTCGCAAAATGGTTTAGTCATTAAAAGAGGAAATCCAACCGATAGTTTTCCAAATATGAATGGTTAGTGGAAGTCACGAAATACAAGGCCCTAATTTGTTGCTCCTAGCTCCGTTTCCGCGCTCAAGCGTATACTTCACGTGAGCACCTGGTAGGGTCTACCTAGGGACAATGCGAACTCGATGCAATTTTAGAGGATAAGGGAGATGGGCGCTGTATAACCAATGCAGTTGATGCGCCCTAATACCCTAATAACCAACCTAGAGGATAAGGGAAGCCTAAGGACAAGCTAAGGAAGCCTAGGGGAGAACACTAAGGACAAGGCAGAATAGGTGTACAGGGACCAGCTAGGATAATTGTGCAGTTATTTCAATCCTTAGGTGTGCATCGTCATCTATATAATATGGGCCAAAAAAAACAGAAACAAGAATGAAGAGATGTCACACAAGCTGTATTGTCCCCAGATAATGGCAAATAAATTGCTTTGCTTTGGTGTTATTAATTGCCTTTCCCAAAACACAATCTAATATGCTAACAATCAAGTCATCAAATTTAAAATGCATGCCTATCCACTGAAACGTGCCCCTGCTCCCATCTCATGGCATTTGACCTGGTAGGTACTCCGGCACTGGCCACTCTTTGGTATGCATTTCAATCATACTGTTATAAAGACGCATTCGTTTGACGACCAGGCTCCGAAAGCCAGCAATGGGCTGGGTCACCGGGCGACTGATAACACACTGATATTGATACCTCTCGCCTGACATAGGTGAACCAAACACAGTATACAAACATAGGTGAACCAAGTACAATAGACAAACATAGGTGAGCCAAACACAAGAGACACACATAGGTGAACCAAACACCATAGACACACATAGGACCAAACACAATAAAAAAAAAAAAAAAAAAGGTGAACAGACAAAACACACATAGGACCAAAACAAAGACACACATATGAACCAAACACAATATACAAACATAGGTGAACCAAGTACAATAGACAAACATAGGTGAGCCAAACACAATAGACACACATAGGTGAGCCAAACACAATATACAAACATAGGTGAACCAAGTACAATAGACAAACATAGGTGAGCCAAACACAACAGACACACATAGGTGAACCAAACACAATATACAAACATAGGTGAACCAAACACAATATGCAAACATAGGTGAACCAAACACAATATACAAACAGAGGTGAACCAAGTACAATAGACAAACATAGGTGAGCCAAACACAATAGACACACATAGGTGAACCAAACACAATATACAAACATAGGTGAACCAAGTACAATAGACAAACATAGGTGAGCCAAACACAACAGACACACATAGGTGAACCAAACACAATATACAAACATAGGTGAACCAAACACAATATACAAACATAGGTGAACCAAGTACAATAGACAAACATAGGTGAGCCAAACACAACAGACACACATAGGTGAACCAAACACAATATACAAACATAGGTGAACCAAACACAATATGCAAACATAGGTGAACCAAACACAATAGGCAAACATAGGTGAAACAAACACAATAGGCAAACATAGGTGAACCAAACACAATATACAAACAGAGGTGAACCAAGTACAATAGACAAACATAGGTGAGCCAAACACAATAGACACACATAGGTGAACCAAACACAATATACAAACATAGGTGAACCAAGTACAAAACAAACATAGGTACCAAACACAACAACACACATAGGTGAACCAAACACAATATACAAACATAGGTGAACCAAACACAATATCAAACATAGGTGAACCAAACACAATACAAACATAGGTGAAACAAACACAATAGGCAAACATAGGTGAACCAAACACAATAGGCAAACATAGGTGAACCAAACACAATAGGCAAACATAGGTGAACCAAACACAATAGACACACATAGGTGAACCAAACACAATATGCAAACATAGGTGAACCAAACACAATAGGCAAACATAGGTGAAACAAACACAATAGGCAAACATAGGTGAACCAAACACAATAGGCAAACATAGGTGAACCAAACACAATAGGCAAACATAGGTGAACCAAACACAATAGGCAAACATAGGTGAACCAAACACAATAGACACACATAGGTGAACCAAACACACTAGGCAAACATAGGTGAACAAAACACAATAGGCAAACATAGGTGAACCAAACACAATAGACAAACATAGGTAAACCAAACACAATAGACAAACATAGGTGAACCAAACACAATAGGCAAACATAGGTGAACCAAGCACATAGGCAAACATAGGTGAACCAAACACAATAGACAAACATAGCTGAACCAAACACAATAGACAAACATAGGTGAACCAAACACAATAGGCAAACAACTTAGTAGATATTGATACCTCTCGCCTGACATAGGTAAACCAAACACAATAGACAAACATAGGTGAACCAAACACAATAGACACACAACTTAGTAGATATTGATACCTCTTGCCTGACATAGAACCAAACACAATAGACACACAACGTAGTAGATATTGATACCTCTCGCCTGACATAGGTGAACCAAACACAATAGACAAGCATATGAACCAAACACAATAGACACACAACTTAGTAGATATTGATACCTCTCGCCTGACATAGGTGAACCAAACACAATAGACACACAACTTAGTAGATATTGATACCTCTCGCCTGACATAGGTGAACCAAACACAATAGACACCCAACTTAGTAGATATTGATACCTCTCGCCTGACATAGGTGAACCAAACACAATAGACCAACATAGGTGAACCAAACACAATAGACAAACAACTTAGTAGTTCAGTAAACTGAAGCACCGAGCTTCAGTGTATCTCTTACCGGATATATTGCCCCAACCTAGAACAAATATAAGCGTGTCAGGGGGCGAAACTAACTGCGACTGCGAAGGGTAGAAATCTGCCACAGTGCTGGGGTTAAGCGGTAGCGATTGTTTTTTTTTACATGTATGCTTCCAATTAATTTCTTCTTGCATCATCAAAAACAAGTTCACATTCGTTTCGTCGATCGATCAATAAGCTTAGCCCCAGCAGCGTGTTATTGCCTGCAAACGTGACGTCCCGTGCGTTAGTTAGCGTGATGGGAATGCCCATATAGTTTCAAGGTTCTTTTTGTTCCTAACCGTATTAATCATTGCGTGCGGCCCTCTGGACGTCATATTAAGGATGGCTGGCCAGCTATGAGTGTGCATATATACCAGAAGGAAAAACATGCCATTTCATTCTTACATCTGTATCATTAATGTTGCTTAATTTGGGCGCTGTATGACCAACGCAGTCGATGCGCCCTTAAGCCCAAATAACCAACCAATGTTGCTTAATTGAGTGGTTGTTCCAAGCATGTGTTCTAACAGCTAAGCCGACGTCGAAGTCATGACATTCTATTGACGATTGATGGCTACACATCGGGATGAGATAGAAACACTGTCCAGCCGAAATCATCCGACCTTCGTAGAAGCGTGCTACTGTCAAAAATATAAGCCTGAGTAATGCACTGCACGCACGGCGTCGAATGATTGCTTTGTGTTTGCCACAATCAAGGCCACACTCATTTTACATCGAACACGTCTGCTTTTTTTGTCTGGACTTCAGCTGAAGCCCAAACGGCCGCGGCTTTGTTTCTTTGTGACTGACAATGCATTTTCTGTACAAACCTACTAACCCGTGATGCAATCCTTTGTTGCGCCGCCGGCGTACCGCCGTGGTTTGTGTTATAGTAATAAGTTAGCGGAACGAATCATGTTCAATCTGCAAGTGGTAGCAGCCAACAGCTCTTTGGGTAGCTGTAAAGAGCGTCCATCACTAACGTCGTCACCACCAGACGACTGCTGAGCTGATCTGATGTCTCACAATCATAACTAACGTCGTCACCACCAGACGACTGCTGAGCTGATCTGATGTCTCACAATCATAACTCGAAATCAACGACATTTTGTATGTGAACAGTCTCTACTGGTACTGGTACCCTGCAGCCGCACGATGGTGCCCGAGCTCGCCAGATTTACGCCTAGGTGAGGAGCACTGTCCATCTTTAGCAAAAAGACAAATCGTTTTATATTCCTGGCGCTAAAACAACATAACCGTTTCCCTTCACCCAAATAGCCAGTGAAATCCCCACCGATTAAAAAACGTAAATTTATCTCATTGTTCTGCAGTTGCTTACCTACAATCATAACCTCCCTCTCTGTTTCCCTGTCTGTTCCTTCTTGTCCCCTGCTTTGTCACGCTTTTTCCCAGTCTTACCCTCTACCTCACAAAGTCATCTGCTCTTTCCTGCTGTTTGCCCTCGCCACACCCTGCCTTCTGCCTTGCCGTACCCTATGCCCTGTCGTTTTCTTTGTGTCACCGTGCCTCCTGCCTTATCGTTATCTTTGTGTAACCGTTCCTCCTGCCTTGCCGTTTTCTTTGTGTAACCGTGCCTCCTGCCTTGCCGTTTTCTTTGTGTAACCGTTCCTCCTGCCTTGTCGCTTTCTTTGTGTAACCGTGCCTCCTGCTTTGCCGTTATCTTTGTGTCACCGCGCCTCCTGCCTTGCCGTTTTCTTTGTGTAACCGTGCCTCCTGCCTTGCCGTTTTCTTTGTGTAACCGTTCCTCCTGCCTTGTCGTTTTCTTTGTGTAGCCGTGCCTCCTGTCTTGTCGTTTTCTTTGTGTAACCGTGCCTCCAGCCTTGCTGTGCTCTCTACCTTACCGTGCCTTTGGTTGTTTGGTTTGAAGGGCGCCTCAGCTGTATTGTTTACGCTGTGCGTCACCACAACCCTGTTCTGTCCTTGTACCTGTCATCTGCCCGGCTATTCTATCTGCCTTGCCCTGCCGCATGCCCTATCATGCCCCTTGCTCCTGTACTGCCATTCCATCCTCTCTCTCTCTCTCTCTCTCTCTCTCTCTCTCTCTCTCTCTCTCTCTCTCTCTCTCTCTCTCTCTCTCTCTCTCTCTCTCTCTCTCTCTCTCTCTCTCTCTCTCTCTCTCTCTCTCTCTCTCTCTCTCTCTCTCTCTCTCTCTCTCTCTCTCTCTCTCTCTCTCTCTCTCTCTCTCTCTCTCTCTCTCTCTCTCTCTCTCTCTCTCTCTCTCTCGCTCTCGCTCTCGCTCTCGCCCCGACCCGACCCGACCCGACCCGACCCGACCCGACCCGATCTGATCTGATCTGATCTGATCTGATCTGATCTGATCTGATCTGATCTGATCTGATCTGATCTGACCTGACCTGGCCTGACCTGACCTGACCTGACCTGACCTGACCTGACCTGACCTGACCTGACCTGACCTTAATCCTGTCCTGCTCTGAATCCTGTCCTGCCGTGCTCCCCTTCCTTGCTATATACTCAACTTGACCGTGCCATGCCTTCTGCATTGCACTACCTCGGTGGTGCAGTCTGCTGATACATCTGTCACGGGCGCCGGAGGCCCTAGGTGGTGCAGTTTGCTGATACATCCGTCACGGATGTTCGACCTCGGTGGTGCAGTTTGCTGATGCACCTGTCACGGGTGTACCACCTCGGTGGTCCAGTCGGCTGATACATCTGTCACGGGCGTGGGAGGCGTGGGGGTGGTCCAGTCGGCTGATACATCTGTTACGGGCGTGGGAGGCTCTCGGTGGTCCAGTCGGCTGATACATCTGTTGCGGGCGTGGGAGGCTCTCGGTGGTCCAGTCGGCTGATACATCTGTTACGGGCGTGGGAGGCTCTCGGTGGTCCAGTCGGCTGATACATCTGTTACGGGCGTGGGAGGCTCTCGGTGGTCCAGTCGGCTGATACATCTGTTACGGGCGTGGGAGGCTCTCGGTGGTCCAGTCGGCTGATACATCTGTCACGGGCGTGGGAGGCTCTCGGTGGTCCAGTCGGCTGATACATCTGTCACGGGCGTGGGAGGCTCTCGGTGGTCCAGTCGGCTGATACATCTGTCACGGGCGTGGGAGGCTCTCGGTGGTCCAGTCGGCTGATACATCTGTTACGGGCGTGGGAGGCTCTCGGTGGTCCAGTCGGCTGATACATCTGTTACGGGCGCGGGAGGCTCTCGGTGGTCCAGTCGGCTGATACATCTGTTACGGGCGTGGGAGGCTCTCGGTGGTCCAGTCGGCTGATACATCTGTTACGGGCGTGGGAGGCTCTCGGTGGTCCAGTCGGCTGATACATCTGTTACGGGCGTGGGAGGCTCTCGGTGGTCCAGTCGGCTGATACATCTGTTACGGGCGCGGGAGGCTCTCGGTGGTCCAGTCGGCTGATACATCTGTTACGGGCGTGGGAGGCTCTCGGTGGTCCAGTCGGCTGATACATCTGTTACGGGCGTGGGAGGCTCTCGGTGGTCCAGTCGGCTGATACATCTGTCACGGGCGCGGGAGGCTCTCGGTGGTCCAGTCGGCTGATACATCTGTCACGGGCGTGGGAGGCTCTCGGTGGTCCAGTCGGCTGATACATCTGTCACGGGCGTGGGAGGCTCTCGGTGGTCCAGTCGGCTGATACATCTGTCACGGGCGTGGGAGGCTCTCGGTGGTCCAGTCGGCTGATACATCTGTTACGGGCGTGGGAGGCTCTCGGTGGTCCAGTCGGCTGATACATCTGTTACGGGCGTGGGAGGCTCTCGGTGGTCCAGTCGGCTGATACATCTGTTACGGGCGTGGGAGGCTCTCGGTGGTCCAGTCGGCTGATACATCTGTTACGGGCGTGGGAGGCTCTCGGTGGTCCAGTCGGCTGATACATCTGTTACGGGCGCGGGAGGCTCTCGGTGGTCCAGTCGGCTGATACATCTGTTACGGGCGTGGGAGGCTCTCGGTGGTCCAGTCGGCTGATACATCTGTTACGGGCGTGGGAGGCTCTCGGTGGTCCAGTCGGCTGATACATCTGTCACGGGCACGGGAGGCTCTCGGTGGTCCAGTCGGCTGATACATCTGTCACGGGCGTGGGAGGCTCTCGGTGGTCCAGTCGGCTGATACATCTGTCACGGGCGTGGGAGGCTCTCGGTGGTCCAGTCGGCTGATACATCTGTTACGGGTGTGGGAGGCTCTCGGTGGTCCAGTCGGCTGATACATCGGTCACGGGCGTGGGAGGCTCTCGGTGGTCCAGTCGGCTGATACATCTGTTACGGACGTGGGAGGCTCTCGGTGGTCCAGTCGGCTGATACATCTGTCACGGGCGCGGGAGGCTCTCGGTGGTCCAGTCGGCTGATACATCTGTCACGGGCGCGGGAGGCTCTCGGTGGTCCAGTCGGCTGATACATCTGTTACGGGCGTGGGAGGCTCTCGGTGGTCCAGTCGGCTGATACATCTGTCACGGGCGCGGGAGGCTCTCGGTGGTCCAGTCGGCTGATACATCTGTTAGGGGCGTGGGACTGGGGCTGTCTGGCCTCGGTCTCTCAACCTTCGCTTTTGTCCTGTCTGACCTCTGTCTCTCAGCCTTCGTTTTGTCCGGTATTTCCTCTGTCTCTCAGCCTTCGCTTTGTCTTGTCTGGCCTCTGTCTCTCAACCTTCGCTTTGTCCTGTCTTTCCTCTGTCTGTCAACCTTCCTCAACTTTCCTCTGAACCTTTTTCTGGCCTCTGTCTCTCAACCTTGGCTTTATCCTGACGTCTCTGCCAATTTTCGTCGTCATCTCAAGCCACACCCTGCCATCTGCCCTACACTTTGCCTTGTTCTCCACACTCCATTTCCCCGCCATCTCCCTTACCCTCTGGCTTGTCCTTTCTTCATACTTGACATGCGCCCTGCATTGCCCTCCTACTTCTTCTGCTCTCTGCCTCCCCTGTTGTCTATCTAAGAAGCTCTGGTCTCGTGTAAGAAACATTCCGTGCTACAAAGGTGGTCAGCAAAAGTGGTAAGTTCTACTAACTTACAACCAAATTGGAATGTCTGCGCTTTTAATCGTTGGTTTTCAGTGAAGAGTTTCGCCAAGGAACTATTCAGGATTTACGCTGCACATGGTCATGCGAACAGTGCAGCACTAAATTCCGGCAAGTAATGGTCGAATCGATATGCATGTGATGTTAAGGTAATATGCATTCAAATCATAAATATTTGTTCGCCTGCATCCTTGTGTCGGTTATGTTATCAGTCTTGTGAAAGGGCGAGGGCAAGGACCGGCGGGCAGTGGGACTCCCCTGCTGTAGGCACAGGATCGGTCATCAAACCGCGAAAAGTACTTGGTGAACTGACCGCACCTGCACTCTCTTGACAACCCGCGAACGCATGCATCATATCTGAAACAATGCACT
This sequence comes from Ashinkailepas kermadecensis, assembly GCA_034440615.1. Classification (NCBI taxonomy): domain Eukaryota; kingdom Metazoa; phylum Arthropoda; class Thecostraca; family Neolepadidae; genus Ashinkailepas; species Ashinkailepas kermadecensis. Next base: position 705,973 of record JAOTOM010005155.1, on the reverse strand, counting down.
ATATCTAATTGTCAAATTGCCAAATTAGAATAGGTGCCGCGTTGTGTCCCGGTCCTTACCTTCTTATTTATATTTGTCCGGAGCTATTAACTAGTATTGTATCGCTATTTATAGCCTGCGCAGTTTGCTATGCAGGTAGCTCACCTACCCCGCTGATTTTGAAGTGGGTGGGCACTTTGCTGCAGCATTAGTGCTGATGCGTCTGATGCGACCTGACTTCGTCCCCAAAGTTCACATGCACAGCTTTAACGCGTTATCGACAAACATCCACTGTCCAGGGTCCATTCAATGATGTCTCTCGTGGCTGGAGCGTGCCTAGTTCTTGAGGTGGTGGAAGAAAACTCCTGCACTCAATGGAGCCAGTGTGAGCCATGAGCTGTCACATCTACCAATGTGCTCCAAAAAAATGGTTTGATTCACTCTTTCAATAGGCGTCTAATGACATTTGACAGCCATTGGTAGAATGTGCAGTTCGTGATATAGCCAGCATGTACCTTCAAGTACGTTGACCCGGCTTGAGGTGTAGATGTAACAAATTGGTTCATGGAAAGTATTTGTCACCATCAAAATTCCGGCAAAGCGGGGGCAAAGCGGGAATCCTCGAGGTCGGGTTTCCCCGGACCGCTGGTGCCAGACTTCCTTCGCACCCCTTGTTCAGGAGCCCGCGGGGTCAGGTTTTCACAGAGTCACCGCTCGCAGACTTTCAGGGGCCAGACGTGTCGCCAGACTCGTGCCTCGACGCTAATGATGAGCCCACCTACCACGTGATTAATGTGGCGCACAGTTCGGCGAAGGCGCCTGTCTGCCCGACCAGTGCCGCTCTCTGGGGCCGGCACGAAACCGACCGCAAAAAACTGCCCGCAAAAACGCAGACCGCCTTTAAATCTGTAATTGCCGCCGGTGGAATGTCGAGAATTGGCGCGGCTGGAGGGGGGGGGCGGAACGGGGCGGGGTGCCGGGAGCAGGGGGCGTGCGGTGATTTATCCACCGGGGGCTGACAACGGGCGCTCGGGAGACCTTTGTCCCCGCCAGCCTCCTGCCGATGGCTCCCGCTGGCATGAGGTACCGCCCTCCCCCCCCGTGCAATTACCCGGTGGCGTCATTGTCGAGGCAGCCGGCAGACCACTGCCGACCGATTGGTTCCGATCCGCCAGGTCACTGCTCTCCAGGTAACTGTCAGCCCACACCGTGCTGAGACGACCGTGAGGTCAGCTGACGCTGCCGTCAGCTTGGCCACACCCGCGGCAACAACAGCAATTACACTCAGGTATATCCATGGCAATCCATCCATCCAATCCATCCATCCAAGGAAAACCAGGAGAACACCAGCTATGCCAAAACTAGCTATAGTGCCACCGGGCACGCTCCCGGTGGCACTGAAAGATTCGGGTCTTCGCTCTGTATATTTTTGTCATCTTTTTCTAGGTTCCGGACATTGGTTTTGCCTGGGACATTCAGAATCAAGAACACTATTGTCAGTGTTGTCCAGTTTTCCCTTCTGAATTTTGGATTGCACTTTCTGTTTTGTGGCAAAACTGTGGATGACATAAGATGTGAGGCATCCTGCATCAGCTTTACTGAGGAGCAGACTGTCAGCTTTGTTCAAAGATCTTTTAATTCCATTGTCATTGTTTTGCCGTGTCTGTGGTCCCAATATACCAAAAGTGAAAGCTTTCAACTTTGATGTATCGATGTTCAATGCTTGTAGCAATGCAATCAATGTATCAATGCTTTGTTGAATTTCACTGGCGAATGTCTAAGTTTGCCTGGTTCACCCAACTAGTCCAATTGTCCAATAGGTCATCTTCTACTGTTCCCCATGGTGGCTCTGTCGTTAGTCCCATGCTAATATGTACCATGCAGCATCCGATCTATTATAGGTTTGTCGAGAAACGTTTCAGTCGCGAAGGGCATCTCAGGAGTTGTGGCCAAGATGCATGCTTTGCTGAAATCTGTTCCAGAATGCAAAATTCAACTTCAGCTTCATTAAAGTGTCCCAAGATCACACTAAAATTATATTTGTTAACTTTCATTTAGGACACTAAAAACAAAATTAATTACGGTGTATCTACAAGTCACTTGCTAATAATTGACATTTCTTGACGTCTTTTGGTTTTGAAATATGAAAACCGCATCAGATTTAGCGGTACAACGGCAATGCAACATAATGTAGCTGAAGAACGTCATATAAATGTCACGCAACTCTACGTATTCAGCACAATCCATAACCATAAATCCTATACTTGGTGACAGCACACATAGTGGAAAAATATTATCCCAACCATTCAAACTAACGACCATCGCCATATCAAGCCCATTCAGTGAGTTAAAACTCAACTTTCTTCTCTCACGTCGGGGTCGCGCTCATTTAGATTCCCCAGTGGCTGCGGCAACGTCTGAATAAAGTCACCGACGCGACACATTTTTCGCCACCCCGTCCCGGGTCGATGACTTCATTGAAAGCAAATTGCCGGCGTGAAAACCCTGGCGACGGCTCCGTTTGAAAGACTGCATGTGGCGAGCGGCCATTGTCGGCGGTGTTTACGGGACCGACTCGGCCGAGGGAGCGCTCTGCCCCACTCCCGTCTCGGCCATTGTCGTAGCAGCGTAGCGGGGAGATGGAGCCAACGTGTCAAGCGATGCAGGGCAGGTTAGACTGATCAGTCCAAGGTTTGGCCCCATCACGACTCATTACGCCCTGATTCACAGCCAAAGTAGGCGCTGAAATGTCTTCACTCCTATTTTATTCGTGCATTCAAAGCCTGATTTGGAACGACGTGGGTGTTCGCTTCCTCATAAAACCAGAACCCAGTTTCGACCAAGGAGATTACAATCTGATCACTAGGATCGAGACATAGAGGTGAGCGTTCGAATGCCTTCGAATCTCTTTCATCCACTCCGTATTCTGACTCTGGACTTACAAACGAGCCCTGGACGCACGCAGGCCCAGGTGCTGGACCAGCACATACATACAAACACTGGACACACAAGAGCAGCCGAGCGACACACCCTGTCCAGCAAGGATACTCAGATCACGGGGGAAGCTTAATGAACTCAGGGATCATCAGATCCTCAGAGCACGAATGTGAAGATTAATCAAACAAAATCATGGAAATGCACAAGTACCTGAGGCACTCCAAAGCTTTGGAAGGACGACTTTTCCAAAGCTCAGGGTTAACATACCATTCTAAAATAGAAAGCATTACCGACTGGTTTCACATCGGAGAAATGGTCTCTTAAAAGCGCATCAATCGGTAGATTCGAGCATGCGGCGTTCATCGACGAATTAATGCTTACAGCCGACCATGTAACACTCACATATGGCCACATGGCACTCACAGACGGCCACGCAACACTCACAGACGACCACGTACTATTTGCAGACGTACCCTCACTGATGTGCCCCCACTGCCTCACTGACGTACCCTCACTTCCTCACTGACGCACCCTCACTGCCTAACTGACGTGTGTGATGATCATGTCCGTCAGCGAGTGTCGCCGCCATTTCCTCAGCCTCGATCGTCTCCATTGACGCCGAGGGCAGCCCGTCGTCCTGATCCTTTATACCCACCGACTGACCGTTCGGCCGCTGGTGGGGATGACAGTGGCCTTTCAGAGCCACGTTAGATCTGTCTCGGCGGCGCCGCCGCGTCTTATGTGTGCCGACGGCAACGATCTGTCGCGGTTCTCTGATAGTTGTTACAGTTCTCTGACACTGCCGCGGTTCACTGACACTGTGCCGCGGTTCTCTCTGACACTGTGCCGCGGTCCTCTGACACTGTGTAACTGTCCTCTGACACTGCCGCAGTCCTCTCATACTGTACCACGGTCCTCTGACACTGTGCCGCGGTCCTCTGACACTGTGCCGCCGGTTCTGACACCGTGCAACGATCCTCTGACACTGCCGCAGTCTTCTAGCACTGTGTCGCGAAATTAAGATATGCTGCCCCGGTCCTCTGATACTATGTCGCGGTTCTCTGACACTGTGCAGCGGTTCTCTGACGCTGTGCCACGGTCCTCTGGTGCTGTGCCTCGGTCCTCTGACACTGTGTCGCCGTCCTCGGATGCTGCGCCTTGGCTCATGTCACGGATGTGGCGGCGCCGTGACTCTGATACTCTGCTGTCACGGATGTGACGGCGCCGGTACTCTGATACTCTGCTGTCACGGATGTGACGGTGCCGTGACTCTGATACTCTGCTGTTACGGATGTGACGGTGCCGTAACTCTGATACTCTGCTGTTACGGATGTGACGGTGCCGTGACTCTGATACTCTGCTGTCACGGATGTGACGGTGCCGTGACTCTGATACTCTGATGTCACGGATGTGACGGTGCCGTGACTCTGATACTCTGCTGTCACGGATGTGGCGGCGCCGTGACTCTCTGATACTCTGCTGTCACGGATGTGACGGCGCCGTGACTCTCTGATACTCTGCTGTCACGGATGTGACGGCGCCGTGACTCTCTGATACTCTGCTGTCACGGATGTGACGGCGCCGTGACTCTGATACTCTGCTGTTACGGATGTGACGGTACCGTAACTCTGATACTCTGCTGTTACGGATGTGACGGCGCCGTAACTCTGATACTCTGCTGTTACGGATGTGACGGTGCCGTGATTCTGATACTCTGCTGTCACGGATGTGACGGTGCCGTGACTCTGATACTCTGCTGTCACGGATGTGACGGTGCCGTGACTCTGATACTCTGCTGTCACGGATGTGACGGTGCCGTGACTCTGATACTCTGCTGTCACGGATGTGACGGTGCCGTGACTATCTGATACTCTGCTGTCACGGATGTGATGGCGCCGTGACTCTCTGATACTCTGCTGTCACGGATGTGACGGCGCCGTGACTCTGATACTCTGCTGTTACGGATGTGACGGTGCCGTAACTCTCTGATACTCTGCTGTCACGGATGTGACGGCGCCGTGACTCTCTGATACTCTGCTGTCACGGAGGTGACGGCGCCGTGACTCTCTGATACTCTGCTGTTACGGACATCAGAGACGGCGCCGTAACTCTCTGATGTTCTCCTGTCACGGATGTGACGGTGCCGTGACTCTGATACTCTGTTGTCACGGATGTGACGGCGCCGTGACTCTCTGATACTCTGCTGTTACGGACATCAGAGACGGTGCCGTAACTCTCTGATGTTCTCCTGTTACGGATGTGACGGTGTCGTGACTCTCTGATGTTCTCCTGTCACGGATGTGACGGTGCCGTAACTCTCTGATACTCTGTTGTCACGGATGTGATGGTGACGTGACTCTGATACTCTGCTGTCACGGATGTGACGGCGCCGTGGACTCTGATGCTCTGTTGTCACGGATGTGACGGTGCCGTGACTCTGATGCTCTGCTGTCACGGATGTGACGGCGCCGTGACTCTCTGATACTCTGCTGTTACGGACATCAGAGACGGTGCCGTAACTCTCTGATGTTCTCCTGTTACGGATGTGACGGTGTCGTGACTCTCTGATGTTCTCCTGTCACGGATGTGACGGTGCCGTAACTCTCTGATACTCTGCTGTCACGGATGTGACGGTGTCGTGACTCTCTGATGTTCTCCTGTCACGGATGTGACGGTGCCGTGACTCTGATGCTCTGCTGTCACGGATGTGACGGTGTCGTGACTCTCTGATGTTCTCCTGTCACGGATGTGACGGTGCCGTGACTCTGATACTCTGCTGTTACGGATGTGACGGTGCCGTGACTCTCTGATACTCTGTTGTCACGGATGTGACGGTGCCGTAACTCTCTGATGTTCTGCTGTGACGGATGTGACGGTGCCGTGACTCTGATACTCTGCTGTCACGGATGTGACGGTGCCGTAACTCTCTGATGTTCTGCTGTGACGGATGTGACGGTGTCGTGACTCTCTGATGTTCTCCTGTCACGGATGTGACGGTGCCGTAACTCTCTGATGTTCTGCTGTGACGGATGTGACGGTGTCGTGACTCTCTGATGTTCTCCTGTCACGGATGTGACGGTGCCGTAACTCTCTGATGTTCTGCTGTGACGGATGTGACGGTGTCGTGACTCTCTGATGTTCTCCTGTCACGGATGTGACGGTGCCGTAACTCTCTGATGTTCTGCTGTGACGGATGTGACGGTGTCGTGACTCTCTGATGTTCTCCTGTCACGGATGTGACGGTGCCGTGACTCTGATGCTCTGCTGTGACGGATGTGATGGTGTCGTGACTCTCTGATGTTCTCCTGTCACGGATGTGACGGTGCCGTAACTCTCTGATACTCTGCTGTCACGGATGTGACGGTGCCGTGACTCTGATGCTCTGCTGTTACGGATGTGACGGTGCCGTGACTCTGATGCTCTGCTGTCACGGATGTGACGGTGCCGGCGCGGTGGCTGGCTCCGAAGTGCCGCTGGGAGCGACGCCCACCCAGCCGCTCTTATCTCTCCACCGCAATATAATTTTCTGTCTCGGCGGACGGTGATATTAATGCAAGACGCAGAAACTTCAAACTTGATTAAAAGCCGCAGTGCGATCGTGGCGAGCTATCATGGTCCCAACTTATGACGCAATACGGATGGTGTTCGGAATACAAGAGGTCTAAACGCTATTTCAATCAAGAGTTCGTGCAAAATAGTTCATCCACTTTGCAGTTCTGCGGAGCGGAGCTGGACGCCGCATGGATCTTGTGGCAGTGTGTGCCCTCGTATTGATAGCGTTCACGGCTAGTGACCGAATATTATTTCAGGGGAAAGCCGGGACTCACGTTTCAGCTCAACCGGCGAGTCACTGTGGAGGATTTTTTAGGCCCCACCCTCACTCCGTTGGGTTTTCTTGAAAAGCGTGGGAACCGCTACCGCCAGCGTGCCCTTACTTTCAATACCTTGAAATGAACAGCTAGGCTACGTTTTGGACACAAATTAGTTCAGTGCCATTTTAGGTAATGTCAATATGACGTCATCAGGGCATTTATAAGTGCGCATATTTCATCATCAGTGGCCTGGTCAACGAATTGCTAAAATGAATCACTGCACGCGATGATGACGAGCATGTAGTTGTTTATCATATCTTCAAGTGTGCCAGATCAATCTGACCAATACATAACCTGACTCAAGGTCATGCAAGGTGAAGTGCATGCAAGTCAAGTTGACGCATGCTCTGCATTCGTGAATTTCTGGTGTTCGTGAGCAGAGGTGAAGCAAAGGGGGCCCGATGCCTCGGGTCCCCTTAGCAACATATGTATATTAGATCAACAAGACAATTTGGGATTTGCAGCACAGCAAACGGGAATTTTAACCGAGAACGAGAATACGTTTTCGGTTCTATAATAGTATTTGAGACGTCGGTGCCCCTTAACAAAATCCTCGCTGTGACACTGTTCGTTCGTGTTTGGCTGCGCTTACAAAGCCCATGTGCTCATTTCTTGATCTTTTACCTATCAGTGATTCAGAAGGTGACCAAGCATCATCCCTGAAGTCATTAGACGGCAACCTGGGTAAAATTCCGTTGTCATAATTTGCAAAATTATGTTCAAGATATCCAACTGCGATTTTATAGAATAACATGGACACAGAATTTCAGTTGATCACAAACAATTTCTCTAGATATGTCCACGACCATTACACTGGTATAATAACCAAACGAAAGGAGTGATAATATAGCCTTGCATATGTAGCTTGACAGGTAACATAGCACATGTAGCGTGGCATACTAGCATGCAGTTTACCATGTTTCTGTGAAGAACTTGATGCAGCTTTCTATATCGTTTGATGTAGTATATATTTTGCGTGTCTCTTGCATAATTGTGGCCATGACAACACTGGCTGGGTACCTTCCTATCCCTTCCCCTATTTGGCACGAGACGATGGTGCTCTATGATGGAATTGAACAACACACCCCTTGGTCACGTGTTGGTCACATGTGGAGATATATTATATTCGACTATATTATATCGACTTACCCACCTAGCGCGTAATCTAACGAAATCTAACGTAATTTAACGTAATCTAACGTAATCTAACGTAATATAACGTAATCTAACGTAATCTGACGTAATCTGACGTAATCTAACGTAATCTAACGTAATCTAACGTAATCTAACGTAATCTAACGTAATCTACGTAATCTAACGTAATCTAACGTAATCTAACGTAATCTACCGTAATCTAACGTAATCTAACGTAATTTAACGTAATCTAACCGACAAACATTTATCTCGAGCAACAGATCATGCAAATGCGCAGTGACTGAATATGACCTAACATGATCTCGACCTGATTTGATGAAAAGCATGTGGTATGTGCAAATCTCAGACATGTTAATGAGTGATAAGTATGCTTCATATTTTCATCACATCTTCTACGGCTAAGCATTTGTTCGAAACAACATTTTTTGGGGGGACGAGTGGTCTAGGGGTAAGATGCTCGTCTCACAATCGAAAGGTTGTGGGTTCGAGTCTCACCTGTCGCTACTCTTCGCCCGCGACCAATCGGCGTGAGAGATTGGCGACGCTACATGACTCAACGGTCGACGTGTCGTAAAACCAAGAACCAACCCAACATTTTTTTTGTTTTATTGGCCTGACTTGTGACGTCATTGGCCAGCTCGATGCCAACAAAAAAATAAATCTCCTTTTGTCAGACCATTCATTGCACCTTGCATCATTTCGATCTATCCACTGGTGTCGGTGTTACGGAAGTGGGCTAATAAGCCCCGCCCCCTCCACACACTCAGCGACTCGTGTAGGTATGAGGAAAATACGCAAGTGACTGCCGGGCCAAGGAGCGAGAAAGGAAACTAGCGTAATGGAACTTCAAACGACATACTTGTGGTTCTATTCCTACTGGCTGACAATACCCGACATGAACACGTTAGTTATTTGGTCTGTTAGTACTCGATGGAACATACATTGCTGCGGGCACCACCGTTCCGGCTTCGTCTGGTCGTTGCATTCGAGATTGTTCTGCATGCACGAATGCTCTTGAATGTCGTTGAATGTGGGCAAGCTTTGCCGATTGACTCGAAACATGAATGAGTGATTACATTAATATGAGCACACAAACTTACTTAGTGCCTCGCTCTTTTATGCAAAGACTAATGGCTAAGAATGATGGCTGTAGCTATGTTGAATTACTGACGCCCTGCATTTATTGTATGTGTTCTGTTCGTACACCATAAGTATGGTAACTGTGTTCATAAATAGAGTCATGTCCATAGACTATGAATACATTAGTTGATAAACCAACCTTTGATCGTTCACCCACGACTACCCATCGTGCAGCCGAAGCGGAAGACGCCAGCGGTTTTCGTTTTGTTATGGTCTCTCCTAAGCCTTCGATTCGTCCCCGGAAAGCTTACATCAATAACCGCTACGAAGCGCAAACAGCAAAAACAATGAAGACTATTAACCTACTACGACACGCAATGACGAAAACACAACGGTGGATCTCCTGACCGCAAGCATAACCACATCAAACATTTAAACGATCGGGCGGCCATATTGCCCGATGTTCCACGGTACGGCATGGTGGCATCTGGTGCGGAGACACTCCGACCAGCAGTCGCTCCCTCTGCCGTACCGTTCCTAAGATCCCGCGACGTCAGATAGCTGCAGCACTGCCCCGATCTCTCCCGGTCACCGGGCGGGTCGGCCTCGTCGCCTTCCATCGTGAAAGACGTGGAAGAGCGACGTGAAGTCGCTACCGGTGGTGTTAGACGCGTGCGGAAAATCGAGACGTGGCAGGATGAGCTGGGAGATCAGCAACCCTGCACTGCTGCCACTATGGCTACGCCTCCCTGTTGCTCTCCTGCTCCTCCTGTTCCTGTTGGAACTGTAGCGACGGCGGCGGCGGCTGTTACGGAGGCGGCTGCGACGGAGACTGTTGGCTATTTTGATCGGGTCGGAGCTGGATCGGCAGCGCTCAAGACTGGCGGCGAGCGGCCAGATGCACGGCTTGCCGTCGCCCGGCTTGGCGCACTGCTGCTGCAACAGCTCGGCCGCCGACGGCCGCTGCTGCTCCGTCACGCCCAGCGCCAGCAGACCCATCGGCGTGGGCTGCTTCGGCTGCGCATCGGGAGCGTTCCGCAGCCGTTGCATTCGTCGTCGCTGTGGCTGAACTGGTTCACCTCCCCGCCGATCGCGTTCCAGTTGAGCAGCAAGAGGATGTGAAACTTCCGTAGAATGGCCGACTGCCTGTTGGGCAGCGATGGCGCGGAGGTCCGAGTCGGTGCTTGGCCTCCGCTTCTGGTCCTGCAGCAGCGGCATGCTCTTCTCGTTGACGCGGTGCAGCTTTGCCTCCTTGAAGACCTGCCAGTTGAGCTTGATGATCGCGGTTCTCGGACAGCGCCTCCGGCTGTTGGTGCACCAGCTTCATGTTGGGGGGCCTCAACGAACATGAATAGATCTTGCTAATCATGTTGAAGGGTGGGCACAACAAGCTCGTCGAGACCACGAACATCGCCTGTCCTCCACCGTCTCGCCGTTGGTCTGCCGCTCCATCCATGCAGCCTGTGCACTAGCTTCGCCTTTGTGAAGATCGCTCTCCGGAGCATGGTGTCTGGACGCACGCGACTCTGATGCTGTTGGTGCCCATCGCCGAACCGAATCTGTTCTGCAGGGCCGCCGCCAGCATGTCTTCGGCTGGTCGGTTTTCTGTCTAGCCGATCTTCTCCGGACATGTTCCCCAGCAGTGTCGGTGCCGGTCCCCCGATGCTGGTGCTAATTTATCACGGCCTCTGATCGACGGTCCAGTCGTTTACGCAGGCAGGCAGTCTTCAACCGGCTGAGGTGCATTCCCATGTTGTCTTACCGTCGAGCCTCGGGATTTCCCGGCTGTGTCTGGGGACTGATCAATGGAGTTCTGTGACGTCAGACGCAGCTGCACGTGTCAGAGCTGGGAACGAAAGCCGGCGCTGCCGCAGACGGTCGGTGGTGGGGCTGCGCTGGCCGCCTTGGGAGCTGTCTTGCAGGCTCGAGTCTCCTGCCGTGCCTGGTCCCACTGAGCTCCTGTTTTCTGATGCAGCTGTTCCTGCATGATATCCGCCTGTTGATCAAGCCTGAGAATCTCAGGGTTTAGCTTCTTCTCAACCAGTTGAACCTGCTCACTGATTTCTCGTACCATCCGATCCATCTTCTGAGCTTGACAGTTTTTATTTTTAGCTAGTTGGTCCAATTTCTGGTGAATTTTTTATTTGCTCCTCAATTGTGTGGGTCTATCGGTCCATTTTTGTATTATATTCTTATCATGCAGCTAGGCACAAGTTCCAACAGCCTCCGGTTGTTTCCGCTTCGTAGTCGCTACTGGCAGCGTATGCTTTGCGACGCTTACCTGCTGTGAAGCTCCCTTCTCGGAGCGGCCTGACTCAATCGCCTACTCCGTCGTGACGGCGTTGCGGCTTCGCCACTGCAGCTGGCGGTGGCCGATTCTTCCTCTCGATGCTGTTCTAACCCCGTTGGCATCGCTAATACCTCAATCCCATTTCTTGTAGGCTCTCACTCTTCCGGCTTCTTCTGGCTCTCAAGTAAAGCATGGGTTTCTCAAGATTTCGCTGCATTTGCTAGTGGCGCCATTTAATGATCTCAATACGAATCGAAGCACGAATCGAGGCTGCACCCTGTACGCTTTAGCTTACGTACACTTGGCAGGCTCTCGGGTACTCCTGATTGTCTCGAGTGCAGCAATAGTCTCCACCGACACTTCTTTGTATCTTCTTATATACGACTTCGCATTCTGCATTGTTGTGCATGCGCTAGTACTCTAGACTGTAGCAGAACCTTCGCCCGTGGCATCTCCGCTCAGCGAGCCAATGATTAGATGCCGTACAGCTAAGTAATCACGCTGGCAAATGACAGCGGGTGGCGGCAGCGATATTGTGCGTGTGCGTGAGAGTATGCGTGTGCTTGCACGTATACGCCCTTGCGTGTGTGTTTGTCAATCAGCCATCGGTATCAAATAATGCATGTCAGTACAACAAGCAGCGCTTTACTGTATTTAGCAGTTACGTCAGGTGTCAATGCTTGCTCGAGGAAGGCCATTCGCCCTCGCCAGCCATTTTTGTGTGAGTCTATCCACGCTCCAAACCCACTCATGTACCGCTGCTGCAGTTAATAATCCACACCACACAATATGGAATGCGGAACGTGTGCAACACGTTCCACAACGTGAGGCGACCGCAAGCATCGAGAGAAAAATCAGCATATCATCGCGTACCTGTTTAACTTAGCAATAAAGTATTCCATGTGTTGACCTCCCAAATAGTTCAACAATGAGAGCAATGACTGGAATTGGTACTTACTGTTTGTACGACAAGCTCAAGCCGCTGCGCAGGCTTCCGCTTAACCACAGGCTGACTGGGCGCAAGGAATATAGAACACTTGACAGACAGCGGGCGTGAGTGGTTTGATTCCTCGCAATTTCACTGTATGCTCAGTGCACAAATTGCTAAATAAAGCAAACAGCCGAAACCCATTTTAAACATCAATAAGTAACTGAACAAATAGGGACCAGCTAATATTGTGCGATCAGTTGCACCGGCTATGCTGACAGGCGCAACTGCATATCACACTCTTTTCTAGAATAATAAAATAATCCGACGAAATGCACTATGTTCGTAATTTCTATGCATATGACCCACTGAACAGCAACATTTGCGAACATTTTGACAGGCCGCCCGTACACTCGTCGTAGGTCTTTTTTCAATGGTGGTAGAGCTGACGGGAAGATATGAAAGTAGTGTATTCTCCTTTCGGAACCGATGAATGCATTGGGGGAAAATCAGCCTCAATGCTGCACGTCGAAAGGAGTGGTGTCTGGTGGGTGGGGTTCAGTCCCCCATCCCTTAGGGGCACAAACAAGCACCATGACCGCATGGATATGTTTATTAATAATCACAGTTCAGCATATAAAATGACACAGGCACTAAAAGCAAATCACTTCCATCCAGCCTTTATCAAACATTGTAGTACACGTAGAAACAATATCAAACTGTACAAAGGGCAGCATTGGGACACCACTTATCCTTCCGCTGGCTGCCACCGTTGCTAGTCATTCGGGCACCACTCGTCCCTCCAATACCTGCCACCGCCGCTCGTCATTCCTCGTAGAAAAACGCGCTCTGTCAGTCGATGTAAGTAGTGCGAGGAACACCCCGACAGTCTGGACCTTCCGAGCCCACATCACGTGTAGTGGGACACACGCCGCTAGACGAATAACTGACCCGAGGTCAGGTCGGGTCACACATTCCGGCGACGACGGCAGCTAAGGCAGCGTCTCGCGGCGGGACCGGGCGACGGGTGGGCACGGGTTGCCACTCTGCCTCTGACAGCATTGTGCCAGCACGAGCACGAGCCCGAGCTCGCACGTGTACGAGTGTGCATACGGCAGCGGAGGAACACCTTATCAGACGCCCGGCCACGGGAGATCTTCCGCACGGCATGCGCCTCACCGCCGGTTGACTAGAAGCACGCGTTGCGGTCAGGAGCGCCCTCTCACAGTGCACATATTGCCCACCTCTATATCACAGACATGATCGTCCCGGTCGGCGTGACCACCACTAGACAGACCAGCCAAACGGCCGTCCTGTGCCGACGGCACAGGGCTGATGCACTATGGAGTCATCGGGTCTATCGGACTGCGCGCGCTTCAGGAGACCGGCTCAGCGCGGTAGCCGAGGTTCTTCCGCTGCAGGAAGAGGTGGATCTCGCGGAAGTTCGGCCGGTCGAGCGGGTCGCGTCGCCAGCACTCGAGGAGCAGGTCGTAGATCTCGCGCGGGCAGTCGTGCGGCTGTGGCAGGTGCACCTGCAACGGAGGATGCCTCTGGTGAGTGATGACATGCACTGGCAGCTTCAGAGCCTCGGGTTCGTGCGATCGATTGAGCTGTTCTTCGCTTCGGTAGCTCGTCTTTGTCAACGGGCTACAGCACCTGAGTCCAGATGATGGAATTATCACCGACATAACTCGGACATTCGGTCGACAGTCGGGGATCTCGTTGTTGGAACAGCAAACGTCTAACGTCCTCAGAGGTGCGTTGTTATTGTTGCTGTTGTCGCACTCAGAACGGTGTGGTCGTATTGGAGTCACCAATAGACTCGGGTGGAGAAGCACTCTCATCTAGAGAACTCTGGTAAATCGATGGGGTAGCAGTTCGGAAAACTGTCCTGCGATAAACTAAAGCATGAGTAGTTTACCGCAGTAAGCTACTCACGTAAACTCCCGTGAGTAGTTTATGTGAGACTAACGGTAAGCTAAGTCGAAGGTTCGAGTTTCGTGTAGCGAAGAGTATGGTTTCGCGTGGCAATGCACATATTGTCAACAACCTAAAGCAGGTAGGTTTTTGATGCTGAACAGGTGCCTTGAAGATGACAGGTTGAAAATAAAAGATGGCAGATTGAACCAATGATGCTGTGGAAAGAAACAAGCTGAAGCCAGACCATGTATTTCCTCATCTCTTGCATCTTTTATCCTGGCCTTGTACCTTCCATTTTTACGGTAAATGATGCGGCCCTAAGGAACACTACTCATCTCCTGTGACACGACAACCACACATACGCTGCAATGCTGATGCTTGACAGGTTCAAATGACTCCTGACCACCTGTGCCAGAGTGTGTAGCAACGCAGCAGACCTGGCCACTGTGTCAGAGCATGCAGCTCTGCTTCACCGACGGCCACCTGTGTCAGAGAGTGTAACACCGCATCAGACCCGCCCATTCGCGCCACACAGTACACCGTGTGACACTATCTCGCTCCAGGCGGAGAGGCTCTAATACGCTGAAAGCTCGCGCTACCGCCGCGAAGGTGCTCTCCACTTCATCCTGATTTTGTCGCGGCACCACCGGCGTGCTCGCGCAGACGGGTGCCGTAAACAGGCGCCGGCGACGCTTTAGAGTCGCCGTCGACGACACGATGCGTCTTCATGCCGACAGCAGCCCGCGACGGTCGGCCGGCGGCGCGCCCTTCCGCCATCGCGGGCGGGCGCGCGCAAACAGGCGTGGTGGCGGTGCCGCCACACAAACACGCGACGCGCGGCCCGCCGTCCGTGACCGACCGAGTGGTGCCTGGGACGGCACGGTGGCGACCCGTAGATATATGGATATATAGATATGTAGATAGATAGATATATATATATATATATATATATATATATATATATATATATATATATATATATATGGATATATAGATGTATATATATATATATATGTGGATATATAGATGTGTAGATATATAGATATATGTGTATATGTATGTATATATACATATATATATATATATATATATATATATATATATATATATATATATATATATATGTAGATATGGAAACAGAGACAGAGATAGAGATAGAGATAGAGAGTGCCCCGGGCAGCCGACAGGGCTGCTGAGGGCAGTCGCTCAAGGTGAACGGCGGACCACCGGTGGCTGATTTCTCCGGGGGAATCTCGGCCAGGTGGACGATACCGGCAGAGCGGAATGTGACCACAACTACACTGCGCGTCGGCCGTCCGCTGGCTGACGCGCTCGCCGTTGGCCCCGTCACCACCATTGTTGGCAATGGTGGTCAACCGGACTCAATCGAATTGGATTGAGCGAAACAGTCGAATTAAGCTGAATTGGACAATTGGCCATGGCTCGCGCTGCGCCATTACTGGTGTTGACTGACCTCTGGTCCGTGGTACAGGTCACACGGCATTAGCATAGATCATGCTCATGCACACGGCTCAGCTCATATAGCTGAGATAGCACACGTTGCTCTATATGGATCGCCCACTCCGCATCGTACAGGTCACACGCATCACATGGCATAGGTGCAGGTCACGCAACATGGACACGCTACACGGCACAGGTCGCATGGCACAGATCAGACAACATATGCCGCACGACACAGGCCTCGCACGTCAGTGTCGCAGACCCTCGTAATGCATCAGCAGACCGTCGCGTCATCGACGTCGTGCCGTCGTCGGTGCCGACACAGGCGGATCGATGGACACACGGTCTGCGTCGGTGTCTGCGCTTATGTCGGTGTTGGTGCTAGTGTTGGTGTAGTAGTAGTTGGTGTTTGTGTACGTGTCTGTGTCTGTGTTGGTGTTGGTGTCTGTGTCTGTATCGGTGTCAGTGTCGGCGTCGGGGTATGGTGTCGGTGTCCGTGCCAGTATCAGTATCCGTGTCAGTGTTTGTGTCGATGCCTGTGTCGGTGTCTGTGTCGGTATCGGTATCGGTAGCAGGTCGGTACCGGTGTCTGTGTCGGTGTCAGGGTATGGTGTCGGTATCGGTGTCCAGGCTAGTATCAGTATCACTGTCAGTGTCGGTATCGGTGTCGGTGTCTGTACCGGTGTCAGTATCCGTGCCAGTATCAGTATCAGTATCAGCGGCACTGTCAGTGTCGGCTTCGGCGTCAGTGTCGCGGCAGCGGCCGCTGTCTCAGCCTTACAACTGCCAATGCTGAGGCGACATACTGCAGACATACCAAGTACATACGCCAGGCCGGGTGGGCAACATTGCTGACACTGACATGATTGGATGATTATGTGACGCCGAGATGGGGAGGGGGCATCCCGGTGGGGACAGAACACACTGGTGCGCCGGGTGGAGGGGGAATGTCCAGGTGAGAGGGTGGGGGACGAGGACACGATGGTGGTGGATTAGTGACGGCACCCTTACGTGGTAGCGACATACCCGGGGCAACTGCAGTTTGATAGCGCTGGAGTATGCTGTTGTAATACCAACAAAGCATCTAGGCGTTTTCCACACGTTGGTGTAATTGTTCAGCGTAAGTGCCCCACACTTTCCAAGCTGATGTTCTACCCATCCGGTTCAATTTGGCCCCTACCAACGCTGTTAGCGTATTTGCCAAATCACTCAAAAATCCTAACCTGCGGAGTATACTAAGCCTTTTTAAGAGAAGTACGCCCTAAGTTTCAGATAGTCCCCTCTCCCCGATCTGAAATACACCCAAATAACCAAAACATACTCAAAGTCGTGGTTTGCTCCCAACCACTTGCACACACTACCACCACCTTTAGATATGTTCCTGCCTTTCCGATATCTCTGGCGGCGGCCGCGTCCCGAGTGCTCGCCAACGCTATCGGCCAACGTCTCCGCCAATGAGCATGCTTATCAGACTCCCACGCAGCCCTCCCGGGGTTAACGGCACTTCCGCCCCACGCGAGCGTGTTGTCGCCAGGACCTCCTGATGCGATCCTCCATCAATGGCCGGCAAATACAAACGTCATTAGCAGGGCTCTCCCCGGCGCTGGCCGAGTCTGCCGACTCCCCGCGGCATGCTTATCAAATCAAACGGGCTCCCAGCGCCTGCCCGGCGGTGGACCAAACCCAGCTCGCCTGTTGGCTCCCGACAAAATTTGCATAATTTTGTTTTATGTGGCAGGGTCAGCGCGAGATCCGGTGAGAGCGAGGTCCCCGGGGGGAGAGGGGAGGGCGGCTGACGAGGTGGGGCACCGCCGGCCATCTGGGCGCGCGACGGGAAGCACAAATGTCCACATGCCCCGATTTTCAGTCGCTACGCTGCACTTCCATGTCGCACCACGTCACATACTAGTGCCGCAGCCTGGTGCAGTACATTGTACCACACGGCCACTGACACAGTCTGGAGTACCACACGGCCACGGGTCACCACCGCAGACCGCCTACACCAGCGACTCATGTGGAGCTGCACAGCATGGGAACCACATGGAGACGAGTACATGGAGGGCGAGCATCACATGGTGTATCATACTACAGTACTACAGACCACTATCGCATTGGCACAGCCTGTAGTACCACACTGTACAACAGATGGGCCTCTGTTGTGCCTGACACCTGTTGTTTTGTGCCGCCGGGAGTTATGCGAGAGTAACGCTGACCGTGATAGACTCAAAGTCCACCCATAATTTTTCGGCACGAGTGATTTGCGGAAATATGAACGGGTGGATTTCACATAGCTGTTTCGCTATTGAACATCAGCAGCGAGCAGCGTTTGTTCGCCAGCCGAAAATAGTCAGTGGCTTCCTGACGAACACAACAGATGACGTCTTGTCTGAGACTGCAGGCAACACTCCAGCTTGATTGAATCCAAGCTCGCTGTAGCAAACCACAAAGGTGTCGGATGATCTCAATGACAGGTGAATCGAATAAAAAAAAGAACAGTTGTGTGAAAATGTAGTGTTTGATTGAATGCTTATCTTGTCGGGGCAGATATATATATATATATATATATATATATATATATATATATATATATATATAAATAAAGTTTATGTATATAAAAACATACATCATAATATTAGCATATAATATATAATATATATTATATATACATATATGTATGTGTATGTACGTATGTTCTTCCATAAACATACGGCTAAGTGACGTCACCCGTGTGCGTTACGGTGGCGGTGGCACGGAACCATACCTGCTGCGTGTCGTCGTGGTAGAGGTGCGCCAGGGTCTCGATCACCCTCTCGTCGGCCATGTCCTCGTACGGCTGTTGGCGCGCGTACGTCAGCACCTCCCACAGCGTCACCGCGAACGACCACACGTCCGACTTGGTCGTGAATTTTCCCTGTCAAAAACATGTTGTGACGTCACGCGAGATCCTCCCAAGGCATGCGGTAGCCGCTGCAATATACCAGCAGTTGATCGGCGGCAATGACGTCACGGCGCGCGCGTGTATGCAGTGGGCACCTCTGCTTCGGTTAACGCTCTCAGAGTTCAGAAGTTTTGCATTTCAGGGAGCGGCTTATTGAGCAAGTTTTTACTTTGCCTGGTAGGGAAGAGTGTATTCTGAAAGCTATCCGGATAGGAGCAGTGCCAGTGAATTAGGAGCTGGTTTGAAGTAGACTTTTGCGAAAGAGGTATTTGCAGGGCATGGTGTAGAAATACTATATATGCTTGGCTATAGCATGAATTAGTTTCGTCTGGCACAGTTCTAAGCCTGGTCAAGCTATTCTAGTTTCCTCCGCACACGCAGTTACTTTGTCCCTTCCTCTCCATCAGGTGTGTGAAAATGTGCGACTTGTGAGGTGATCAGAGGCGAACTTTGTACCGGCAGCAACGTTATAAGCTGGCTTCATTGCGGGGTCTAGGTAATCTAGGGACAGGAGCCAGTTTCCCAATGGAAAGATTGCGGGTTCGAGTCCGAGCCGCCCATGGCCAGTTGACGCTTGGGATGGGTGACTGCTTCGGCACGTCGACTACCGAAGCAGTCGACGTGCCGAAAAATCAACAGCAAACTAACAGCATCATTTACCACTGGAGTGTTGTGTGGGGAGGAGCAACCGCCTTATTGGGGTCACGTGTCACGACCACTGTAAGAGCTCCCCATTGGTGAAGAAGGCAAGGACACGTGAAGCGGCCCCGCGGCCCCACGAGGACGCGGATCTTGGGAGACGAATCCTTCACGGATTGTGGTGTCGCGAGGACGTGCGACCCATCCCGATTGGAGAAAATATTGCAGTTGATCGTCATTGGAGACCAAAATCGCTTGCTGGTGAGGAGCACGACGTCATGGAGATTGGTATCTTCCACAACGTTTAACCTTGTATGTCGGGATGTGCAATTAGAACCGGATGGGAGCTGGCACCAGTACTTGAACATATGAGCATGTCAGCAGTTGTCGGCAAGAAGATGAAACACCACTGTCTCACTAGTTTTGATGTTATGCAACCGAGCGGTAGGCAGGTTTACTTTTTTCAATGAATGTATTCACAATATAACGAGTGTGCGATTTTAAGCCAAGTGAAAAATACATATGCAAATGTGCTTAAATGTAGCTAGAAGTGATTAGATTGCAAAAATATACCAGCGGAACTGTTAGCCTTAATAGCTGTGCAACGATGATGTTGCTTGCTGCCTTTATATGAATATGTCGCTGCTTAAACCGATCTTGGTTTGAGAAATACCTGTGTAGCAACTTATAGCAGCAAGTGTCTTTTGGAATTCACTTGCTGTGACTTTTCCTCCTAACATCGACGCCCCGGAATATGTTGCTATCTTATTGCGAAATGTCATAGTACAAACTTTCTGCCGCGATTAATGGGAGTTCACTCGTTTGGCATCCGCTCTGACATGCCTCATCAGGACATTTCTCAGAAGAAATTAGTCCCAGGAGGGAAGAAGGGGAGACGTGTCTTACTTTGAGCTGCATAGCAATATGTGTATGGCCTTTGTATGCCTTTAATTGCTGCCCACGTACAGGAGTACTAGTGCTGTAAATGAGTATGCATAGCAAGGTAGGAGACCATCATCCACACATCAATCCTCACACCCGGACCACTTCTGCACGCACTCTATCAACCGCAATGACTACTTGTAATTTGTGGATGGATTTTTTTGGTCATGGGGCTGCAGAGTCAATCCACCACAGATTGATACAAAACGCAGTCACTCGTGCTCGTTAAATTATATCGTGCGACCGAAAATGCTGCGAATGGTTAGCTTCTCAACATTGATCTCAAGGTTGAGCTGGTGTTCAACAAACTTCAACTTGATGTTAACTTCTATGATCATACTGAATGTGAAGATCACTTAGTATAAGGCAAAATGTTCGTGATCAGCGTCTGGCGTCTCGTCGGTGCCTCAATTAATGTGCAGCAAACACAACCTTCCTTATACCAGGAGATTTGTTAGTGATCAAGTTCGATAGTACTGTGTTGATCGTAAAATGCCCACCTTATTACTTTGCCACTGATGCAGTATTTTGGGACTTGATCACTAGCAGAGCTCTTGAGGGATAAAGAAGGCTCTGTTTATTCCGTATAAATTGCTGCGCTAGGTGAAAAACCAATTCATATTTCCATACCAGGTCTTTGAACTCTTGTAATAAATTTTGTTCAGGTAAAAACAATGCAATGGTAACCGGGGAGCGTTGTTCCGATGTTACATTTCAATGACTTGAACTTGCCGTTTTGAATTACCGGGAATCTTCAAGCTTTTGGCATGCCTTAACGCTACCTCTGATCCCAATGATACGCATCTTTGAAAAGAAGAATTAAACGCACTATGATTGATTCCTCACAACAACTTTAAATCGAATTGCATGACTATAGAATCCCCGGAAAACATGATGGGAATATCCTCCATTATTTGGAATGCAAACATTTAAGTGTACCCCAACACCTAAGTGTTCTGATGCCACCTGGTCGTCAGTAGAACTAACTGGATTTCCTCGTAACGCGTAAGTTCCATTAGGCACTACGACAGACCGATTAAAACCAATTTCCTTAGCTCGCCCGCGGTGACAGTATTTTTATCTCCATCAACCCTGTAGCTGTCCCAGAATATTTCCAGGCACTCCGCCATTTCAGCTGCAGACCGCGGCGAATTTCGCTCCGTCTTTTTTGCCAGTACGCGGCGCGGCTCCAAATCGCGGCTGATCCAGGTGAAAAAGTGATTTTGGAGCCGTTATCCGCCGACCGCCGCTGGAGCTGTCGAAACCGTGGCGGCGCCCACAAACTTGGGCGGCCAGCGCCGCTGACCGACGCTAGTTGGGCCGCCGGGGACGCATAAATCGCCGAGGAACGCGCCGCCACAGACGGTCACGCAAGCCACCGGCCTGTGACCGCCATGTAAGCCACCGGCCGGCGACGGCCATGTAAACTACCGCCCCGTGACCACCATGTAAGCCACCGCCCCGTGACCGCCATGTAAGCCACCGGCCGGCGACGGCCATGTAAACCACCGTCGCCGGCGACGGCCGTGTAAACCACCGCACGGCTACCGTCACACCACGTAGCCCATCGGCAAGTGGCTGTCTCACCAAGTAAGCCACCGACAGTGGCGGTCACACCATGTAAGCCACCGACAAGTGGCTGTCACACCATGTAAGCCACCGACAAGTGGCTGTCACACCATGCAAGCCACCGTCAAGTGGCTGTCACACCATGCAAGCCACCGTCAAGTGGCTGTCACACCATGTAAGCCACCGTCAAGTGGCTGTCACACCATGTAAACCACCGTCCGCCGACTGTTGCGGTGACAATCGATGAAGAATCGATGAAGTCATGGAGCGGCTGGACAGCGTCGAGCCACCTTGCGATGGTCCGCCTGGGGGTGGGGCCGGCCGACGCGGCCGAGCACCGCCCTGCAGTCGAATGAGATACTGCCGGATCGACGGTGACGTCGGAGCTCTAATGGAACGGACCGCTTGAAACGGCGCGCCACTTCCCGAGAAGGCGGCACACGGGCCGGAAACGGCGCGCTATCATCGACTGCTGCACACGCCCTCCGCTGTGGTGGCCACTTTTACTGGACTCGGGCATTGCCCTGCAGCGTGGAAGTGTCATTTAGCGTGTTGTGTATGTCACCTTTTGAAACAAAGAACCACGTTACGCTCTCCATTTAAATCATAATAGCAATACTGGTAAAATATATACGTTCCGTGTAAAGAAAATATACGACCTTCAATATACCAGGAGGTGCTGAGTTGACATCAAAAGTAACGATAAAGATTATACTTTATTACTCAACGTTTCGGCCAGGGGCCATCGTCAGGGGCCATCGTCACTCCTGACGATGGCCCCTGGCCGAAACGTTGAATCATAAAGTATAATCTTTATCGTTACTTTTGATGTCAACTCAGCACCTCCTGGTATATTGAAGGTCGTATATTTTCTTTACACGCAATGTCTAAAACCCAGGAGCATCTAAGAGCCATTCTTCGTTGTATTAAACAAAATATATACGGCCACGGGCCACGGTAGCCTCATTTACTAGTGAACGCTGGAAACTGACGTTTACGTCGGTGTCTCGAACCTCCTCCCACCGAAATTAATTATCTTCATTCTTAGCCGTTAGGCCCGTCTGGGTGCACTAAATCAAATCGAGTTTGAAACTGCTAGATTTGCCAACCATTTTCGCAGTGTCAACCGTGTTATTGGAGCAGTTAGCTAGCCAGCAAGGTTGTCAGAGATCAATTCTCTCCCAATCACCAGATCTTTTCCGTAGCACACACTGGGCGTCCACTGTGGCATCACGTGATTGAATAATAATAGCTTGAGCGAACCTAGTTCTATCCGTGGATACATATTTGCATTGTCAGTATATGGGAAGCCAAAATGCAAACGACTTTTACTTCCAACTATGCACGTGCATCCGAGTACTAGTCCCAAAAAGCTTACCGTGATAATAATACATGACTGGGCATGTCATCACACATGAACCTGCTGCCAAGTGACAACTGTTCGGTCACATGAACGGCAGAATCGAAACTAAGCAAAACTGAATGTGATGCTGGTGGAAAAAAATTTATTCCCGTTATTTCGATCCTAACATATATCACGGCACCTAGCATATACCATAACACATTTTCTGATGAAATGAAACTTGATGATTCCTGCGCTCCAGAATAACAATGAGGTATTATGCAATGTATTTAAGTGCAGTTACGTGACCATGCACAACTCCGTTTGCTTAGTGAAGAGATATGCTGCACCGTCAGAAACCAAATTGGCCTTTGTTTATTTTTGTGTGTTTTTTTACTGAGCTACCAATCACTGCTAGAAAATCACCCACACCATGCTTTTTACCAGTAACAATGCGAACATATTGTAGTTGTTGTACATGAAAAAGGATTATGGGTGATTGCTTGAAGTGCTGAAACGAAGATAAACATTCAAATGAAATTAAAACATATTGGCCGAATTCATCTCGTGTTAAATTGGAACCAAATTGGTTAAAAAGACTTAATAAACGCGTATATTCGATCAGAGATATTTGTCCAGCTTATATGATTGCACGATTGTAAGCTTGACAATGATTGGCGATCTGGCATATACGTGTATTACGTCTCTTTAACGAACATTTTTCCCTCTAAATACTCGAGGAATTAGGTCAATGTACCTTAATTTCACAACAACAACAAAAAACACTATCTCCTCTTTCCCATGACAGTAAACAGACAGTAAACATCAAATTACACGTAATGACTAGACAAACAAGGCTAGGCAATGCTTGCCTTGCCTTAACGGAAGTGCATCACCTGCAGTTCAGAGATCTTATCGCGAATGTTACCCTGAGGAGCGTGGAATCTAACCAGAACTCACCAGGAAGATGGACTCCCAAGCCATCCAGCGGATGGGCAGCAGGGTGCGGCCCTCCAGCTTGTAGTAGTCGTTGGCGTACATGCTTCTGCTCATGCCGAAGTCTGCGATTTTGACCATGTAACCTCGTCCAACCAGGCAGTTCCTGCGACAAAGTTGAAGTACATGTCGAAGTTAGAGGTGACAGGGTCAGATGTGGCAGAACCACTGGTGACACGGTCAGAGGTGGCAGGGTCTCAGAAGGGACTGGATCGGAATCGATAGTGTCAGAGGTGGCAGTGTCAAAGGTGGCTGGGTCAAAAGTGATAGGCTCAGCGGTGATTGAGTCTGTGGTGACAGGGTCAGGGGTGGTGAGGTCAGAGATGACAGGGTCAGAGGTGGCTGGGGCAGTCGTGATGGTGTCAGAGGTGACAGGGTTGTCAGGGTAGCTGCGGGAGTCATACAGGCAAGGTCCACTTCATTTACCACTTCCATTCGGCCACCAGAATAGACTGGAAGAGGACTCAGAGCTAATTACGGATAGTCTGAAGTCTGTCTGGTCTGAATCCAGTCCAGAACTAGGCCGGACTAAATCTGGTTCGGTTTAGATCTGAACCGAATTAAACTATAATTATACTGAATTAGATTAGATGTAGACCGGAATCTGGGAACAAGGCACGCGTTGCTGCCAATAATATAGACATTAATGTAGCTAGGTGTCACACAACTAACAACTGTTTCACTTCCGGTTTCACTTACTTAATAGATGTCTATCAAATCTGATAGGCATGCGAATAATTTCGTACATACGAGGTTATTTGGGGCCTGGGCACGCTGGTCCTTGTTTGTGGCCAGACTTTCTCAAAGGTGTGAGACTGAGCTTTCTGTGTGTTATTGCATCGGCCGAGATAACTCTGCGCGATATATTGCGCACGTTGAGGATTTCAGCAGAAATATTCGTCACACTACATGATCCCAGCAGATATATTGGTGAGGCTATATGATTTCAGCAGCAATGCGTTACCGGAGACCGAGGCCAGGACGCGCTCCCATCGCCGTCTCGTCTCGCGCCGCTCTCTTCAGCTTCACTTGATCGGAAGCTCTTGATCGGCCCATTGTCGATCCGTCATCTGTCCCCTTCCTCCCGACCAATAAATGGGCTACGGCCGCTGCCGGGGCGAGAAAAGCGCAGCCACGGCCGACGAAGGTGGCCGTGGGTCTGGCGTCGTCGCCACTGACATATTGAGGCCCACAGACAAAGTTGGCCGCGGGTTTGGCGTCGTCACCACTAATATATTGCGGCCCACAGACAAAGGTAGCCGCGGGTCTGGCGTCGTCGCCACGCTGACATACCGAGGCCCACAGACAAAGGTGGCCGCGGGTCTGGCGTCGTCGCCACTGACATACCGAGGCCCACAGACAAAGGTGGCCGCGGGTCTGGCGTCGTCGCCACTGACATACAGGCCCAAGACAAATAGCGGGTCTGGCGTCGTCGCCACGCTGATATACCGAGGCCCACAGACAAAGGTGGCCGCGGGTCTGGCGTCGTCGCCACTGACATACCGAGGCCCACAGACAAAGGTAGCCGCGGGTCTGGCGTCGTCGCCACTGACATATCGAGGCCCACAGATAAAGGTGGCCGCGGGTCTGGCGTCGTCGCCACGCTGACATACCGAGGCCCACAGATAAAGGTGGTCGCGGGTCTGGCGTAGTCGCCACTGACATACCGAGGCCCACAGACAAAGGTGGCCTCGGGTCTGGCGTCGTCGCCACACTGACATACCAAGGCCTACAGACAAAGGTGGCCGCGGGTCTGGCGTCGTCGCCACTGACATACCGAGGCCCACAGACAAAGGTGGCCACGGGTCTGGCGTCGTCGCCACTGACATACCGAGGCCCACAGATAAAGGTGGCCGCGGGTCTGGCGTCGTCGCCACTGACATACCGAGGCCAACAGACAAAGGTAGCCGCGGGTCTGGCGTCGTCGCCACACTGACATACCGAGGCCAACAGACAAAGGTGGCCGCGGGTCTGGCGTTGTCGCCACTGACATATCGAGGCCCACAGACAAAGCGGCAGTGACGATGTGTGCGTGAGTGCGTGCATGTGTGCGTGCTTGCGTGCGTGCGTGCCTGTGTGCGTGCGTGCGTGCGTGCGTGCGTGCGTGCGTGCGTGCGTGCGTCCGTATGGGGTGGATCTTGCCAGGATGTTCTTTCAGGGAAGCAAGCACCCATGTGGATGGATGAAGTTTGGCGTTGTTCAGATTTCATGCAAAGTATAACTGTTCAAATCATTCTTGCCCCTAGGTCATTTCAGTTTCACATGCTGGTTTTTTCTTCAAAACTGAGGGGACAGTAGCTCGCCCCTCCCACTTTCCCAACTGAGCTATTGAATGAGACTGGGTTGTGTGATAGTAGAGCAATGGGAGCTATATGTTGGTTGGTTATTTGAGTTTTAGGGCGCATCGACCAGGTTTGGTCATTTAGCGCCAATGGAGCTATATGTAAGAAATTGAGCAAAAATTCCATCAAATCAGTGCTAGAATTGTACTGGGAAGCAACGCCAGCAAAGCGTCTCAGCAAAGTTGCTTGATACACTGACAAGCGAGTGCTCGGATGAAGAAATGAAAGGCTTTCAGGAATATTTGTTTTAGACTTAACCCGACCAAATCTTGTTGCTGAGTTGTTGTCCGTTTATTACGGACGAGAACCCAGTAGCATAGAGATCATTTAACCCTCGCACGGCTGGGGGGGGGGGGGTAGATACCTACCCCCCCTAAGGTTTTCCCGCGACAGCGGGAAAATGACGCGCGGTAGCGCGCTGAAATTTGGCATACCTTACCATTAGCTATTTTTACATGTTCTAAAAAAAAGTATGGTCGGGTCATCAAAGGTCACCGAGTTATCGCGGGTCAAATGAGGTCACCTCCAAAATATTTAAGCAGTCGCCACGCCTTCAATAATAAAGATATTACAATGACACTTTCAGGGTTTACTTACCTTGACTGAGCGCCAAAACGTATATTTTCAGAATTTTCGAATTTTGAATTTTGATGACGTCATTTTTTGCACTTTGTAGTTTTATCTAAACTAACATCAACATTGCAGACAAACTATGGACTTTTGTATAATGCTAAGTTGACTTAGAACGTCATATTTTTGGTTCGTATACCTATTTAAAAAATTTAAAATTCAAAATTCCAAAATTTTAAAAATCCAAAATTTTGAAAATCCAAATTTTGAAAATTTTAATTTCGTGTTTTTGGCTAATTGTAATTGTAAAATAGCTAATTGTAAGGTATGCCAAATTTCAGCGTCCTGCCGCGCGCCGTTTTCCCGCTGTCGCGGGAAAACTTTGGTGGGGTAGGTATCTACCCCCCTCAGCTGTGCGAGGGTTAAGTTCAAATCCTAGCGTAAAAACTACCGAAGTACTTTCAACTGGAATTTGTTCGAGCTATCCGATGCAATTTTCAGATTCGTTCTATCTTGCTTGGTTCGTGAGATACCTGGGGGGGTATATATCTACCCCCCCAGCCTGGCGAAGGTGGCTCAGACCACCAGCCGTGCGAGGGTTAATGCAATCATGTTTCATCACAGAAGAACTGACAGTAAAATAAGGCGCGCGAAGATCATATTTTCCGCCGCAAACACTGTGCTGTCCAACAACAACTGTGGATGAAGCTTAAGAACTCGAACACATCACACCACATAGCAATGAATTACAATAATTAGTCGATCGACTAATGCATATCTGACAACACTTGGCAACTAATCATATGTAACCACGTAAACGTACAATTTTTCAATAGAAAAGATCAAACTATTACTCTAACAATGTATCGCACTGACAGCATAAGCGCGTGATGGCAAAGCCAGGCGGACTTCAGTGCGAACTTGCGTTGAGATTTGATAGGATATCTCGACTTAAGGATATCTCGATATATGATATTTATTCGATATAAGATATCTCGACTTTGTTGAAGACAGCCAAGCGCCGGTTCATTCTGATACACCACGTTTGGAAGATGAAGTGCTGGAGCACACACCACAAAGGAGACATAGCAAATATCGGCTAAACTTCAAAGCATCGGCAGCGACCGATGTCGAGAGGCGATGCTTAATACGATTCGGCTGTTGGGTATGATTTCCATTAAGGCGTTTCCTGCCTGTGACGAGATTGATTGTCGCCAATTTCCGGAAGACACCAAAAATGGGACTCGGTGGCCGCTGGAACGCCGCCTGAAAATGAGTTAGCGGTACTTTGGCGAGTAAGCGTCAGCCGGGAGAGGAGGGAGCTCCGAGAATGCAAGTTTGGCAACATCTGCAGTCACGCATGACGGCTTTTGTCTGAAAAGATCCGGTCAAACTATCGCTAAAGATGTCAAGGATTTACCACATGCAGCACATTTCAATCGATTGCAAGAAAACTTCGCCTGCCCGACAACTACCGAACTGGGAGCCGCACCTCGACCATGGTGCCGATGTGCCGATCAGAGCGGACGGCTAATGCTCCGCTGGGTAGGTACAGCACACTCTGCCCATTGACATGGTTGACGCCTGGACCGACATGCCACAGCATGATGTTCATTAGTGCGTGTTCTTTACTGCGGCGATAGCCTGCCAGTCTTTACTGCAGCGACAGTCCTCCAGTCTTTACTGCAGCGAGTCTTCCAGTAATGCACCGATGATTTGACAACAAACGGTCCTCGGCACCGCTGCATGATTCACACCTGCAATCTAGCGGTACGTGTTGCAATGCAATCGCACGCGGACTACGTGCTGCATAGCTCGTGAACAGCCAATTTAATTTGGCGGCTTCACAACTAGTCCAGGTGGTCAATTCGACTTCCGAGACCTCGGCTTCACCCGCTGGAATGAAGAAAATGCTGGAACTGGACTCACTGTCCTTGTGATATATCGGTAACTATTAGACACACTCATGCAAACGTCGGGTGCGAATCTAACTCACATTTTGCAGCAATATCTGCCAAACAAATTCTTAAAACATTTTTTCACCCGGGTTGCCAATGTACACCGTACAACCACCTAAATCTGATACGATGGCAACATCACAATATGAAACAGGTGGAAAGACGGTGGGTTGTTTGCTCTCTCGACTTCGTCAATTTAGAATGCAATATACTGCAGTGCGGTTTGGTAATAATGATCCAGGATTGTGCACCATATCTGAATGTACATGCAACAGCAAATGCAGCAAAATAATTGTAATAGCAACATCGGTAGTTCGCAAGTTACAATACGTGCGCCAAGGCCCGTTATGACTCCAATATGGATAGTAAAGTCCCACTGTGAAAAAGTCAAGCAGACAGCATATGTACACCAATACCAATGCTGCATAGTATTGCATGGATATGCTTCTCGCCTCCTGT
The DNA here is from genome assembly GCA_034440615.1 of Ashinkailepas kermadecensis. Lineage (NCBI taxonomy): Eukaryota > Metazoa > Arthropoda > Thecostraca > Neolepadidae > Ashinkailepas > Ashinkailepas kermadecensis. The sequence continues at coordinate 676,596 of JAOTOM010005155.1, read as the reverse complement.
CCATCACCCACCTCTTATTGCAAGTGACGTCGAAGGCCGAGTAATTATTTCTCAGACTTGTGGGCTAAGCCACCTGCGGGGTCAGGTCGGCACGACCATAACACTTTTGAGGGCTTCCAGCGTTGCAACGTCGTATCCTAAAATCACGGAATAGACACGAACGGGGACGCAAATGGATACAACTGGATACAACTGGACGCAACTGGATACAATTTTGGAAATGAACATCCAACAGCTCTTGAAAATGAGCATCCGGAACTCCATTTCATCCTTATTTTCATACTCCATTTTCAATTTGCGTGGTGTATCCCCATCGTTCATTGTACATCCCCAACTTCCATGATCATCCCAACTTGTGCTATAGAGGTTGAAATGCTGCGCGGCATTAAGATATTCCAACGAGCGTTTGGAGAGGTTTAGAGAGCTGTTGGCGTAGAGGTTTAGAGGTTTAGAGAGCCCCCCCTCTCCACAATAATAAGCATGCGTACAAGAATTACGGCTATAGATCTATCGGCGTACCTCCTCAATCGAAAACATAAGATGCAGCTACTGAACTCAGACATGGAGCTTTATTCTCTAGTAATTGTATCGCATATTTTACCAGGTTCTGGCATGTCTACGTTTCGCCTACATCATGAAGAAAAATCATTGTTGCGTTTTTAATTCTCACGATTTTAGCCGGTACGCAATAACACAGTGCAGTTTTCATGCGAAGAAATTGCAGCATCACACATCACATTGTACCGTCAGTTATTCCGAGATTCATTACCACTTGAATGCCAATTCATAAAAATATCGTATTTTGACCTTCATGAAGAAGTAAAGCACGTTGTTTTCCTTCCCCGCAATGCTTAGTCGAAGTACACAGGATGACGTGTTCTGACCGTTTCCATTTGCACCAAATCCCACCGGGACACTGCCACACCGGACACACGGGCGGGGAGCATGACGCCCACCGACCTCGACCACGACCTCACGTCACGTGACCGGGTCACATCGGCCGGCCGCCTGCCTGGGCGACAGCACGCCAATCGCCGGCGCTCGATACCGCCCCCGTGTCGCATCACCTGCAACACAGCTGGAGTGATGAGGCGGTCGATCCCGACCTGCTGACGGCGGTGGGACGGACGGGCGCGGAGAGGTGACCGCCGTCTCACCAACCCGGATGTGATCGGGCGGTGCCATCGACTCGCCGTCGTCACGCCGTCGGCCAGCCGTCCGCGACGAACAGCACCGCCGCCGCCCCAAGTGTCGGCTTCGACACGCCGCGACAAACGACTCGCCGCGGGCCGGCGTGAAAATATGCCCTCGCTCGTCGAGCGAGTTGCAACAGTCGCTTCACTGCTGTCTGCACGGGCATCCATTGCGGCATACCATTATCGAGAGGCCACATATTGGCGAGGTGCGAGAACGCGTCCCGGTGCGCACGCAGCGGTTGATCGGCGCTCCGATGCCGAGCCAGGGAGCGCGGCTCGCGTGTGATCGGGGTCACGGGGTCGGCCGCGTGTAACGACCGGACTCGGCCGGCTAAACAGCGGCCTGAGAGAGTCATTTGACACCTGCCAGCCCCGGGTCGAGACGACCAGCCGTGCGCGGCGCCGGGGCTGAGGTCACTTCACGATGCCGGCAATTACGCGGCAGTGATTGGCGCAGACGGCTCCGTGTAAAGCTGAGTGCAATCGAGGCAATGCAGCACACCATTCCGTCAGGTGTTAGGTGCATCGCCGCCGATGCCTGCCTGTCGGACACTGAAGAGTGCGAGTTAAGCACCCGCTGCCGTTCGGTCGCTTTCTCCCTACTTAGCGTCCTAATTAGGCCAAGTCCGTTACACATGATTCGGCTTGCTAGTTACGACATAAACCGACAGGAATGTTCAGTGCCAGTTCCATCATTGGTTAGGATAATGGCAGCCCATGAAGTCATTGCGGAACTCGTGTGTGGAGCCGCTAGCACAAAGGTGTCATGGACTTAACTCGACATTACACAGTACTCACACGGGATCAGTTGCCGAGAAGCCATCAAAATATCGTGTTCTAAGCATGCCTCAACAAATGAAAGCAGTCATATTTTCAGCCATTTCAAGGAGGCATATCGAACCGGCTCCATTGTTATGGCACTTCATCAGCGAACCAACTGCACTATTCAGCCACTTCATCAGCGGTTTCAATTCCCTAGACGGTTGCACCTGTGGTGTGGCTACACTGTCTCGTGACTTCGAACAAGTTCCAGGAGCCGGAGTAAGTCCATACTGGACTGTAATCCATGCTTTATTGTAAATCTACAACCGTGCAGCTTGAAAACACGATCTCTAACGGGGTGTTCTTCATGTTCACAATGTACCACTTGCATTATGTTCCCGGGATCGGCAAGTTCAAAACACTTAGCAAGAACCGAAATCCTCCAAAACAACGGAAGAAAAATCTGCAGCGCCAGTGCCGAAGTGAGAAAATCATGAACCAGAGATCATCGAGGACAGGAGGGTGGGGCTAGCCTTGTCCCTGGCGAATTTGGGGGGTTAAAATCACCGTGGCTTCCCTGGCGCCCACATTCACCCTGATGCCTCTAGGAGTACATTAGCCGTGGCTTCCCTGGCGCCCACATTCACCCTGATGCCTCTAGGTGTACATTAGCCGTGGCTTCCCTGGCGCCCACATTCACCCTGATGCCTCTAGGAGTACATTAGCCGTGGCTTCTCTGGCGCCCACATTCACCCTGGTGCCTCTGGGATTACATTCACCGTGGCTTCCCTGGCGCCCACATTCACCGTGGTGCCTCTGGGATTACATTCACCGTGGCTTCCCTGGCGCTCACATTCACCCTGGTGCCTCTGTGGTCACTGTCCTCATGATTTATCTGCAGTCACACTCAAACCAATGCCATCACCACCTGAAAACTTTAACACCTTCAAATGGAACTCTAAGAGATCTTCCAATCAAACGCCAGGTTCCGGATGATAACGCCATGCCATTTGGCGTCCTAAGCGCAACTATAGGTTATCGCTTCCGAGACTTCGTGCGATGACAGTCAGCCCTCTTCGTGTAGTATTTACGAGCAATTTGTGTTCCAGTCTGATACGTGGGGTCAGTTTGGTAAATCTAACTTATGCATCAGCTGATTCAAGATCGTCTTCGCAGAAATAATAATATAAATATTCAGGAGGGGATTTAGAAGGACCGGTTGGGAGAATAAAAATCTCCGATTTCGAAAACCTCCTTAGATTTGAACAGCATTCGCCGGGTCTGATTGAGATAATATTTGTCCCATGAATTGTTCTTTTTTTACATTTCGAGAAAATGCCACTTTTGTGCAGAATATCGGCAAAAATTGGGCCTCTGGGGGAGGGTATGGTCTCTGTGACCCCCCTTAGATCCGCCAGTGGCTATACTATGCTAATAAATAGTCGTTGGCTATTCTTTGAATATAGCGAACAGGAAGCAACTAATAACATGCTTCCAAAGGACGATATTTTTCGGAAGTTATCAAATGAGATGAGCTTTTCGGCCCCATCTGACCCTTGACCGTAGCAACGGTCGAACTGTGGCAAATTGCACATCCTTACTATCCCCAAGACACTGAGTAATGCGAAGCTAAACATTTCAAGAACGCACCTGCTATTTCCTGAACGAATGAACGTGAAACATCTAGACTTTTGTGAAAAACACATCAACCCATTAATAGCCATTTAAACAGTCATGGCAGGCCAGCCGGTCGCCTGAAATATCAACGTTGCACGCCAATCGCGAGATTTTGCCATGATGCAACACACTGGTGTTGGTTCATGTCGCTGGCTCTTTGTTTGGAAACGCCAAGGGTCGCAACAACTCCCTCCTCCGCGCTGGACGTGGCAACATGCCGTGCACGGACGGTGGTGGTGGTGGTGGTGGTGGTGGTGGTGGTGGTGGTGGTGGTGGTGGTGGTGGTGGTGGGGGTGGTGGTGGTGGTGGTGGTGGTGGTGGTGGGGGTGGTGGTGGTGGTGGTGGTGGGGGGGGGGGAGCCTGGCTGGAGCCTCTCCGACACTCTCTGCGATGGAGAACACACTTGGCACCCGACAGTCGTCCTAGCCTATTTCAGCATGCTTTTAAAAACATCCGCTGCGTTTCAGGCTAATTCCTCAGGCAACCCTACAATCTCCTCAAGTTAATCCCGGTTGGATAAATACCCAAGACGGTGCCAGGGTAAAGGAAGCCGAGGAATAGTTAGTGCTGGCCACAAGGCTCGTACCCGGCCCGCACCACCAAACTGACCAGCTCATTTGGCCACCGCCAACATCGATCGCCGACGCCCATTTACATCGCCGCCGACGCGGCCTGAGGTGTCGTCGACACCGACGCGACGGGCGCGGCGTCGACGGCCAGCGATACCATCGCGGTCGGGGTGGGACGGCGCGACTGGGGTGGTCGTGGCGGGGGCGAGCCGCGGCTTTTCCGCCGCGGGGAGAGCGACAGCGAGACGCGCGACTCTGATCCCCGCGAATGGCTTGCGCGCTCCGTCTGTCGGCGCGAACGATCTGATACCGCCGAGGTGGAAACGAGCCGCCGGGGAGCGGCCGGCCGCGGGGATTCGCCCCGTGCCGTGATCCGCGCACGGCTGTGGCGGTGATGGGGCGGACACCAGCCGGCACGGCACGGCCGGGGATTCCAGCGGCTCATTACCGAGCGGCGCCGGCGGTGCAGCGGACTGTCGTCCGCTCATTAGAGGCATGTCGGCCGGCCCGGAGCCGTCACCGCACCTGTCGCCGGTCGGTACCTGCCGGCGTGACGTCATCAATCCTGACCGGACCGGCGCCGTGAGACGGCCACGACGTGGTCGGCACAGTATGCTAGCCTGATGACGTCATCCATCCTGACCGGACCGCCGCCATGAGACTGCCACGACATGGTCAGCACAGTATGCCAGCGTGATGACGTCATCCATCCTGACCGGACCGCCACCGCAGGACTGCCACGACATGGTCGGCACAGTATGCCAGCGTGATGACGTCATCGATCCTGACCGGACCGCCACCGCAGGACTGCCACGACATGGCCGGCACAGTATGCTAGCCTGATGACGTCATCCATCCTGACCGGACCGCCGCCGCAGGACTGCCACGACATGGTCGGCACAGTATGCTAGCCTGATGACGTCATAGATCCTGACCGGACCGCCATCGCAGGACTGCCACGACATGGCCGGCACAGTATCGACACGGCCGCCGGTGTCGACGATAGGCCGTCGTCTGTTCCCGACGCACGGGGATAGCTACTCAAACATGGAAAAACTTTAACGTCTTTTTCGCTTATTTGGTGTCTTTTTCCGGCAGAGCATTCAGGATTGTCTATTGAGTATTACTGCCACCAAGCTACTTAATGTGAAGCTTTCATGGCAGCGTTTCTAGCCTCTCTCTCATAAAAATGATCGAGAATAAGTGGGACGGAACTCGCCGCCGCTTCATCGCTGACTCCATGCGGCAGGCCAGGTCATTTGACCACTTTGAGACGTAGTGTTCACTTCAGCCACTTGGAAATATAATAATTTTCATGCGTCCAAGTGCAGCAGTCAGGCTCACGTGGTATAGCGGCCAACTGTCCGACATTTCACCTGCTGAAAGGCCCATACTCACCTGAATGCGAAGTAAATATACTCAATATGCAGGCCAACAACACTGTTTACGAGAAGATAGCACACAGAGCAGCAACTCACACCTGATGAACGGCGACGTGCGAGAGAGGAGAGCGAGCTGCTTGATCAACCGCCTCGGGCGAAGATCCGACTTTGGATCAACAGAGAGTCTTGCGGCCATCATTAGTGTCCACTGCATCGCTCCACACACAAACACTTCTGGCGACAGTCTGCAGAGGTCGCGGCGCTCAGAACTCACCTTGTGGCCAAATCCCGGTGCACGAAGTTCAGCGATTCCAGATACTTCATGCCGGACGATATTTGAGTGGCCATATATATCAGACTGCCGTAACTGCAACGTACGACAAACATAGCGTCCAAAAAACGATGCGGCGGGTTGAGTTTCTGGTCATAGATCACGATAAACAGCCCTGCGAAGGTTCGTGATATATGTAGCTATTACCAGCACAGCTCTAGTGGACCAAGAAAGAGGGGAAAGCAGAAATGGTGCAGGGAGAGAGAGAGAGAGAGAGAGAGAGAGAGAGAGAGAGAGAGAGAGAGAGAGAGAGAGAGAGAGAGAGAGAGAGAGAGAGAGAGAGAGAGAGAGAGAGAGAGAGAGAGAGAGAGAAAAAAAAAAAAGAGAGAGAGAGAGAGAGAGAGAGAGAGAGAGGGAGAGAGGGGGGAGAGAGAGAGGGGGAGAGAGAGAGGGAGAGAGAGGCAGAGGAAGAGACGAGACAAATATTGTTCTGATTCCGTCGAAGATCTGCATCCAGCGGCAATTTCGCTGCAAAATTGTTGTGACGGCCGCCCTGGCCACAATGGCTGGGTGCGGTGGCTGACCACCATCAGCCACCAACACAATACAACACGGTGTGGCGGTCAGCCGCCACCGGTGCATCCAACAGAGCGTGGCGGCTGGTGCCCCGGGCAGGCCGTGCACCGCCACCGTCAGTCACCACCAGTGCATACAGCACGGCGCGCCGGCAGCCGTATTTGCAGTGGCAGCAGTGGCCCGACGGCGCGTCTGCCGCCACCAACCCCTGCCGGGTCAATAGTGGTAACAATGGCACAGCACACGGTGGTAGTGCGCCCCGGGGCGACGACTGACGGCGGCTGACGGCGGCGGACGGCGACGGCTGACGGCGGCTGACGGCGACGGCTGACGGTGGCTGACGGCGACGGCTGACGACGAAACGCATGGCTAACGAGTGCTGGCAGCATTCTGAGCGGTCGCAGCGGACACGGGGGACTGGGGAGCCGCAGCGGACATGGGGGACGGGGCGGTCGCAGCGGACATGGGGGACGGGGGAGCCGCAGCGGACATGGGGGACCGGGGAGCCGCAGCGGACACGGGGGACGGGGGAGCCGCAGCGGACATGGGAGAAATTGGTCAGCCCAGCGGTTAAATCTAGGCTGCAGCATACATGTGGTGGAATGGCCAATCCATTGCCGTTCCACACGATGATCCCGCTTGATTCACGTTTGATTCCAGCTTTTGCTGTCCATTCTTTCCCTTCTTGCATTCAACGCATGCCATACTCTTCGTTTATTTTCCTCCAGCGTGAATTCCAGCGCCATGACGGTGGCCAACCTGAACCAATCTCTGTCGGTTCGGAAAATACTAACTTGAGCCAACTTCTCCTGGTTCAGAAAATACTAGCCTGAGCCAAACTCTCCCGTCTCAGAAAATATCAGCCTGGGGAATTCCCCTCCGGCCCAGAAAATACAAACCATTAGAAGTGGCTGAGCTTCAGCCGAACGTGAGCCGAGCCGCCCCCAGGCTTCCTCCTTGCCGTAGGCGGTGTAAATAATTGGACCTCGTGGTGTGTGCCGTGTGCGAGCCTTAGCTTTCGTGTGCGCACTGCACGTATGTGCCGGGCCCGCCAGTGTGCAAACCGCATGCTGTATTCACTTGTGCAAGTACCGTAGTTCAATTTGCAGCATGCGATTGCACGCTTGGATCGTTGTAGGCGTTCGAGCAGGTGTGTGAATAAAGCAACTCCCACGAGATGACACGGAAGACATGCATCGCGTTGGACGACGTCTCACGATAGCATCTCCCGGGCATTGCGATGCCTCTCTTCTAGGGTTGACTTAACACAGCGGTGGTGCAAAATCACAGTTTGCAGCGTGGGTCGAGGCGGTGTCATCTCCGACGTCATCCACCGGCTCTTCAGGAAGCGCAGTTCTGCATCCACAAAAACGTGGTCTTGATATGTCCCCAGAAATTATTTCCACTTGCACCGACAATTTGGGAGCCCATTGGCAGGTCATGGTACGGAAGGGTTCTTAATCGCATCGGCAATCGAAGTAACAAAAATGTGTTGCCTCTTGCTTGCTGGGCCCAGCTGGGTCGCTGTTTGTTTCGTTTATCGACCAACGAAATATTACTGACACAGTTCACGTCTTTTTTTTTGTACTGGCAACAGCGACTATCCATCTTCCAGGCTCGCGGGCAACTGGGTGTTTTTTTTTCTCAATCTCTGCGACCGGTCCTCCCGCAACGTGTGGCCCAAGTTCAAACTAACGCCTCCAATCGACTGGGGTGCAGAAGGTGGCGAATCCGGGCGCCGATCAGCCGGCCGAGCGGGCCGGTACTCACCTGAGTACCTTCGCCTGGGCGTGTACGGCGCTCTCAGCCACGTGCTGCTGCAGGTACTGGTTGAGGTCGCCGTGCTCCATGTACTCCACCACCACGCAGAGCGGCTCGTCCCTGGTGCAGACGCCCAGCACACGCACAATGTGGGGGTCCTGCAGCCGCGCCAGCGTCCGAACCTCGCGCTCAAAGTCTGACCTGCCGGTGGAGGTCAGCCGGGGGTCAGATCTGTCGGTGGAGGTCGACCGGGGGTCAGATCTGTCGGTGGAGGTCGACCGGGGGTCAGATCTGTCGGTGGAGGTCGACCGGGGTTCAGATCTGTCGGCGAGGTCGATCAGGGTCAGATCTGTCGGTGGAGGTCAACCAGGGGCCAGATCTGTCGGCAAGGTCAGTCAGGGGTCAGACCTGTCGACAAGGTCGATCAGGAGTCAGATTTGTCGGTGAACGTCAATCAGGGGTAAAATTTGTCGGTGGAGGTCAATCAGGGGTCAGATCTGTCGGCGAGATCAACTATGGGTCAGATCTGTCGGCGAGGTCAACCGGGGGTCAGATCTACCGGCGAGATCAAGCAGAGGTCAGATCTGTCTGTGGAGGTCAACCGGGGATGAGTGTGTGGCAGTGTAGATCAGATCCGAAGGGTGCAAGTCACCCAAGGGGCAGATCTGTCGGCAAGGGTCAATCAAAGGTCTAACCTGTCGGTGGGATCAGTGACAGGTCTGATCTTCCGGTGGGGTCGGCAATCAACCAGATGTCTCAACTGAATGCAGTGGTTAACTCAAGGCTCCAGATAATGACAGTCACAAAATGTACCTAGGATGGGATAAACGGACGAATTGCTGGAGGTTGACGAGTGAACTGAGCAGCGGTGAGCCGACCAAACGCGACTGATGTGGTGCATCGCCGGTGGCGTGGGTCGGCCCGGCGACACAGGAGGGTCGGCCCGCCGCACAGGAGCGCCGCTGGAAGGGGCCCGACACGCACCGCGTATCGATCACTCGGCCGCTGAGGTGCGCCGCAGCCTGGTCAATACGGCCGAGGCGAGCCCTAGCGCGGTGTCGGGCCCGCCGCCCGGACCGGCCGCCGCTGGTGTCACGTGACACACCGCCTGCGGCGTGGCACGCGGCCGCACCGGCTCACCTGGGCGCAGGTCACCTCGTCGGCGGCGACGCGGCCGTGTCGGGCGACAGATGGTGCACGAGTCGCCGGTCGACGGTCGATGGCTACTGCCGCCAATATCTGCCTGTGGTGTGTGTCGGTGTTCGGGTGGATTCTTCTGGGGATGCGACGCGGGCGACGCGTTCGCGCAGCGTTTCCGAAACATCTGCGCCATCTTCGATATATTTACGCAAAAGCATGCTCTTACAATGTTTGTCGTCATTGTCTTAATAGTTATTTGTAGCATGTCTGCAACATGTCGTTATTTGTCCCTCCAAATTTCGCAAACACCAACAAATTAGCGCCAAAGTCATCGACATGTGAGCAATGAGAAGACATGTGCGCAGTGCGAGCAGCTCATGAATGTCTGCTCTGTCCGTCTCCGTCTCCATCTTCGTCTCCGTCCAAACGTACGCTTCATGCTGGCCTACCACAGGTTCACCCGTTATCAATGCACGAGTAGGTTCCACTGGGAAGATGCGTGAACAGCTCTCCCCCAAAGTGAGCCAAATAAGTGCTGCACACTGCCGCGGGCGGTAGGACGGCACTGGCGACGCTGCCGCGGGCGGTGAGACGGCACTGGCGACGCTGCCGCGGACGGTGAGACGGCACTGGCGACGCTGCCGCGGGCGGTAGGACGGCACTGGCGACGCTGCCGCGGGCGGTGAGGCGGTGAGACGGCACTGGCGACGCTGCCGCGGGCGGTGAGACGGCACTGGCGACGCTGCCGCGGACGGTGAGACGGCACTGGCGACGCTGCCGCGGGCGGTGAGACGGCACTGGCGACGCTGCCGCGGGCGGTGAGACGGCACTGGCGACGCTGCCGCGGGCGGTGAGACGGCACTGGCGACGCTGCCGCGGGCGGTGAGACGGCACTGGCGACGCTGCCGCGGCGGTCTTCTCCGGCGCGGCAGACGGTGCGACAGGATGTCCGATTCTGCGCATGGCGCGGCAGTATTACAGCTACCGCAGTCGGTGCGACAATGTTTCAGAGTCACGCGCGGGTACTAATCTTCGCAGAGCATAACGGTCGTGCGTTAGAGGCTTGGGAGCCATGTTCCATGCAAAGTCTTTTACAAATATTCATGTTATAGCTCATCCAAGGTTGGTGCCAGTTGCCCTTGTGTCTCCCTCCTCCCCGTCTTCTTTTCCTACATCATTGATGCGCGTTTCTCACGTTCAGTCTTGAGCCATGAGATAACCATGCTATACATAGACATGCGGTCCCTTTCCTCAGCCCCCCTCTCTGTCTCTCTCTCTCTCTCTCTCTCTCTCTCTCTCTCTCTCTCTCTCTCTCTCTCTCTCTCTCTCTCTCTCTCTCTCTCTCTCTCTCTCTCTCTCTCTCTCCGTGGCATCGTGCAGCTGGTCGGATGTCTGCTTTGATGTCAGGTGCAGTGATTACCCGAGACGCCGCCGCACACCGCACGCTTTGAGACGACGCTGCAACCACGAGCGGCCGCCATATCAAAGGATTCGCAACGCGCTGCCAGATATCTCACGCTGGAAGGCGACACACGATGGGGAGACACACGCGTGTGGGAAGCAACACACTGGCGAGACGGCACACGCGCCGATCAGAAGTGAGATGGCACCGGCCATCCCAAGATGGCAGCGCCCATCCCAAGATAGACACCGTCCCCCCACGGCGGCCGGATGCTTGGTTGGATTCGTGCGGGATGTCAGGTGTCGGAACGTGCTGCGACGTCAGAGCCGTGATGGAGCTGCCGTCAACTAAATCCCGGTCACGTCAAGGGATATGAGCGGACGCTAGCCGACCAGGCCGCCATGGCGGCCGGCCAGACCTGCGAGCTGTGTCGCCACCGTGGGCTGCGTGAGTAATGCTAGGCCGACATCGTTCAATCTATTTTCTGCTCCCCTGGATAGTAGGCATTATTTGGCGCGATCATAGCCGAGACATTATTTTGGCAGCGACACCCTCATCCCGCTGTTCCAAACCTGGGCGCATTATTCTTCTGGAGCGGATGAAAATGAAGTTTCAATTTGGTTAACGTTCCAACAGTTTCGAGGATTGCCGGCTTGGTTCTGCCAGGACAACTGATGGGTTGTTCGCTGGGCTGAGGAGGAACGCCAGAGGATAAAATAACGGCCGTTAAACGCAGCCAAGACCTAGAAGTCGGTGGCGAATCAGAGTGTTTGTGCTTCCGTGTGCGTGTACGATGAAAGAGCATATTTGGTGTTTTAGCATACGGCCGTAAGCCGGCTCCTGCACATGGCTTTCACGCGTTGTCAAAAACTCATCCGGCGATGAAGACTAAATTCCCGCATGGCGCATACGAAGCGCTTCGATCAGACCAGGTCACCTCACGTGCATCGTGTACCACGAGCGGAACGTAATAGCTTGATCAAATCCAGTCGTATTGTGGCTCTCGTGGTACGTTCGATGGCGCGGAAAATACTGAACAGCATTGGCAATCGAAAGCGCTGCACCGTAACTGCTGTAGTCTACTTATAGTCGTCTAACTCTGAGATTATAGTTCACTGGGTCTTGTGGGCTCAGATGTTGACGTCTTGACCATTAGATGCCCTATGCAACGACATGCCATTCATTAATTCGCTTTTCTTTTTTAATCAAATTATGACAGCTTAGTTGCCTTCCAATGAGTTGATGGACTGTTCCAGACTCCTTTCTGTGGAAGCGCTTAGTCGCAAGGTCGAAGCATAAACCCGCTCGCAGAGCATTGCAATTCAGAGGGTCTTTTCTGACCTGCCCAGCCCCAGGGGCATAAACTGCCAGACCAGAAGTTCTCACCTGGCTGGGTCTATGTGCTGTCCGGCCAGTGTCTCACCTTGCCGTCTGTGTGCTGCCCGGCCAGTGTCTCACCTGGTCGTCTCTGTGCTGCCCGGCCAGTGTCTCACCTGGCCGTCTGTGTGCTGCCCGGTCACAGTGCCTCACCTGGCCGTCTGTGTGCTGCCCGGTCAAAGTGTCTCACCTGGCCGTCTGTATACTGCCCGGCCACAGTGTCTCACCTGGCCGTCTGTATACTGCCCGGCCACAGTGTCTCACCTGGCCGTCTGTGTGCTGCCCGGCCACAGTGTCTCACCTGGCCGTCTGTATGCTGCCCGGCCACAGTGTCTCACCTGGCCGTCTGTATACTGTCCGGCCACAGTGTCTCACCTGGCCGACTGAGTGCTGTCCGGCCACAGTGTCTCACCTGGCCGTCTGTATACTGCCCGGCCAGTGTCTCACCTGGCCGTCTGTGTGCTGCCCGGCCACAGTGTCTCACCTGGCCGTCTGTGTGCTGCCCGGCCACAGTGTCTCACCTGGCCGTCTGTGTGCTGCCCGGCCACAGTGTCTCACCTGGCCGTCTGTGTGCTGCCCGGCCACAGTGTTTCACCTGGCCGTCTGTGTGCTGCCCGGCCAGTGTCTCACCTGGCCGTCTGTATACTGCCCGGCCAGTGTCTCACCTGACCGTCTGTATACTGCCCGGCCAGTGTCTCACCTGGCCGTCTGTGTGCTGCCCGGCCAGTGTCTCACCTGGCCGTCTGTGTGCTGCCCGGCCACAGTGTCTCACCTGGCCGTCTGTATACTGCCCGGCCACAGTGTTTCACCTGGCCGTCTGTATACTGCCCGGCCAGTGTCTCACCTGGCCGTCTGTATACTGCCCGGCCAGTGTCTCACCTGACCGTCTGTATACTGCCCGGCCAGTGTATCACCTGGCCGTCTGTGCTTCCCGGCCACAGTGTCTCACCTGGCCGTCTGTATACTGCCCGGCTAGTGTCTCACCTGGCCGTCTGTGTGCTGCCCGGCCACAGTGTCTCACCTGGCCGTCTGTGTGCTGCCCGGCCAGTGTCTCACCTGGCCGTATGATACTGCCCGGCCAGTATCTCACCTGGCCGTCTGTGTGCTGCCCGGCCAGTGTCTCACCTGGCCGTCTGTATACTGCCCGGCCAGTGTCTCACCTGGCCGTCTGTATACTGCCCGGCCAGTGTCTCACCTGGTCGTCTGTATACTGCCCGGCCAGTGTCTCACCTGGCCGTCTGTGTGCTGCCCGGCCAGTGTCTCACCTGGCCGTCTGTATACTGCCCGGCCAGTGTCTCACCTGGCCGTCTGTATACTGCCCGGCCAGTGTCTCACCTGGCCGTCTGTGTGCTGCCCGGCCAGTGTCCCACCTGGCCGTCTGTATACTGCCCGGCCACAGTGTCTCACCTGGCCGTCTGTGTGCTGCCCGGCCACAGTGTCTCACCTGGTTGTCTGTGTACTGCCCGGTCGCAGGGTCTTGACGGCCACGAGACTGCGACACCCGTTTCCAACCACGTCTGGAAAGCCGTCACTGCCACCTTCGATCTGGCACAGATGTACCTGACGGCACGCCGTCAGTGGTTACCTGGTGGCGCGGGTAGGACAGCAAACATGTTTGCATGTTACGGCAAGCATGTCTGTTTGTCTCAATTCATTTCGCAGCTTCTGGAACTTAACACCTGTGTTTCATGCAGCTTACATTTTTAGAAACCCCTACAACTTCTTTGCAAACAATTTGGCGACTTGCATTCATGTTCTTATGCGCGCTGTGGTGCAAAAAAAGTAGTCGGTTTTCAGGAAATTGTCCTTATTAAGTCCGTCCCTTTTTATAGTGAAATGTCATGAAGGCGAAATTTATTGGTAGAAAAAAAAGTATTTATCTCCTCCATCATCCCTTCTGCTCCCATTTCCCATCTCCCCACATGGCGAAAGTCGCGAATTCGCAAATACAACTTTGGTTCAGCGATAACAGCCTGGACAGTCCCAGTGTGTCGAGGGAGCCGACCGTCGGCGGCAGGTCTTGCACTGGCCTCACTCCCATCAGATACGGGTACGCACGACACAATCGCGGACGACGGGCATGCAAAGCCGTAGCCGCCGACAGGATTGCAAACCCGCGAACCGGGTGGCAAAGCCACAGCCGCCGGTGGAGGTGCAAAGCCGCTGTCGCGCGTGCAGCACGCGGAGTCGCAGCTGCGAATAAAGCTGCAAAACCGGGGAACTGGCGGCGACACGACAGCACTGGTGTTCGACTAATTTCGCACCCGTGGCGGTGTCAACAGGGATTGGGTTTTTGCGCCGCCAGTGCCGCAGCCGATCTTCGGTAACGAGGACTTGGGTCTGCAGCAGGCAGCCTCGCGTGCGGGCCGCGGCCCGGTGGCTCGGTACAAATGTGGCCGTACTGTCCAGCCCCCTCCCCTCTCGAGCAGCAAGAGGTGACCAAGTACAAACGGGACTGCACCATTCAGCTCCGTCCCCACTCGAGCAGCATGAGGTGACCAGGTACAAACGTGGCCGTACCACTCAGCCCCGTCCCCTCTCGAGCAGCAAGAGGTGACCAGGTACAAATGTGGCCGTACCACTCAGCCCCGTCCCCTCTCGAGCAGCAAGAGGTGACCAGGTACAAATGTGGCCGACCTGTTCATCCCTCTCCCGCCCCCGAGCAGCAAAAAAAGACCAAGTACAAATGTGGCCGTACCATTCATCCCTCTCCCCTCCACTCTCGAGCAACAAGAGGTGACCAAGTACAAATGTGACCGTCCTGTGCATCTCTCCCCGGAGCAAAGAGGAGGTGACCAGGTACAAATGTGGCCGTACCATTCAGCCCCCTCCCCCTTCCTTCTCGAGCAGCAAGAGGTGACCAGGTACAAATGTGGCCGTACCATTCAGCCCCCCCCCCTTCCCTCTCGAGCAGCAAGAGGTGACCAAGTACAAATGTGGCCGTACCGTTCAGCCCCCCCCATCCCCTCTCGAGCAGCAAGGTGACCAGGTACAAATGTGATCATACCATTCATCCCTCCCCGTCCCCTCTTGAGCAGCAAAAATTAACCAGGTGCAAATGTGGCCGTCCTGTTCACTCCCCCACCCCCCGAGCAGCAAAAGGTGACCAAGTACAAATGTGACCGTACCGTCCAGTCCAAACACGGTCGGGCCGCTGCTAAAACAGTTTACTGCACTCGCGATCTCATCTTCACCTCTGCAAAACGCCGGCTGCAAGTGCTGTGTAGCGTTCGGACATCAACTTGTAAATTTATTCTCGACGGAGGATTTAAATGGATCACCTGCAGTGTCTGGAAAGGGGTTCGGCGCCGCTTTGTTTTCGCGGACGAAGATAAACCACCGGCGCGTCTCCGACAATCCGTGCCTACCAGCTGGGACGAGAAATCACCGCCGCTTGGCTGTCGACCACACCATTTGCAGATGATGGACACCAACTACGCGCACAGCGCGGGTCAAGCGACCGGTCGTGGTGCGCCCCGCCCCGCCCCACGTCCACCAGCGGGGGCTCAAGCGAGCAGTGACAAAACACAACAAATCAGCGCCGCCCACGTGGCGCTGACGCCCACGACAAATCAGCGCCGCCCACGTGGCGCTGACGCCCACAACAAATCAGCGCCGCCCAACGCTTGTCGGTGGTTACCTCCCCAAACTGGCCGTCACCCAGCTTCTCCCACAGCGTCAGTCGGTGGCGCGGAATCTGCGCGATGTCGACGTCGTCCTGCGGGAGGTTCTCGTCCGATAGGAAGTCCGTCGGCTGAAACAGTACGAGAGTATGCTGTGGAAGCTGTGTAATGTCACCACAAGCTGACCATGCCCAGATGGTTAATTTGGACGAAAAATAGTGAATTCCTGAAACCGGAACACGGTGTACCACTGCCGCAATATCCAATGTTCCCAGCTACCCCTCCCCCCAGGAAAACAATGTTGCCCTTTATGCCTGGAGACAACCCTCTTCATAAGCTGATCACAGTGATTACAATTGTCTGGATCAATAACGACTTACGGCTGTCAAACACAAACTGATCTTGAAGTTGGCCTGCTTGAGGACAAATTTATAGCCAAAGATATGGATGGACAAAGTAATGATGGTTTTGAAGAATTTAGTAAGAAATTGAGAATTCACCACTAATTCGTTCAAATGATGCTGGTATTGGCACCTTAATTGTCTCGCTGTCACTCCCTGTTCCAATATTTATAGGCATACAATGGCAGAGTGTTCCGTGCCATTGCATGCCGTATTCGTGCCTCACCCCTGGCTCATAAAGTGTTTCGTCTGATTAGGGTATCAAGAGCTGCCGAAAGCCTGGTCCCGGGTGGTTGAAATCTGCAACTAACTTCAGATCTAAATAGTTCGTCTTGACTGTTCTGCCACCCCTCCCCTCCACTCCCCTTCCTCAATAATTTTAATAAAGCAACTCCTCTGGTGATGGCCTCCGAAAGCGAAATTTTCCGTGAAGTGAGGTGTAATTTTCATTCATTTGTGAGCGTAGGCGCGGGTTATTCAATATTTATATATTTCATAGCAGCCTTGCTAAAATAGAAACAATTGTTGTGCACTCTATTTTCATTTGGGTAAAATTACTCGCCGATTTTGTTTGTCCGTCCTTCGGATAAAATGAGAAACTTCGGGGGAGCGTCCATGCTGCGCCCCGTCGCACCACCACCACTAAGAGTGAGGGCCAAGTACCATGACCACGTTTTCTTAAGCGTGAGTGCTGATCGATATCTTAGCGAGGGATTGGGTTCACAGATACTGGACAATATTTGTGAACCCGACCACCTGGCCTAACCTGACCACCTACCCAATATTTTCATAGTTTTACATAGGAATCGGTGGGTGGGACCCTTAATTATTCTTCCTTCTGACATAATAATCCAATGCTTGCACCCACCCCAACAATCTTCATACGTCGGCATCATTTTTCCTACGCCCATGCTAATAAAAACGCAAAACTTTGAAAATATGCGGCGCTCAACGTCAGGCAGATCCACTTCCACGCCTGAAACTGTTTTCGGAGGAGGATCCCATCAGAAGAAATGGTGCTCCTTCCTTGTGATATCGCCATCAAGGATAACGCAATCTCCCCAGAAAGAAATCCTGGCCAGACCACTATTTTTCCTTCTTCAAAGTGCCCGTGACAGCGCTGAAGAACGCTGCCGTACTTGCTAAACATTCCCGGCGAGTTGCTTTAGGCCATAAATTACCGTTCGTCGCCCTCGTGCTGACAACATCTGCTCCCAAGCCATCACAGGAAACACCCGTGGTAGACTATGTTGCTGGTGGTCTAGCTGTCGGCTTCCATTACAGCCTGGGACGGCCACAATTGCACAAATGAACTACGTGTAGTAGACGACCATGGACATCATTGACTCTTCCACCTTTTCATCTGTTTTACCTGTTGATATTCATTGATCCGCTGCGCTATGACACAGCAGCTCTCCATTCGTAACAATAAACAACTCCCAATACCACACACCAGCATCACCACCGTAAGAACAAAAACAATGAGTTATTTTTGCTGTTATTAAAAAAAAAATTTGTTTCACCCAGACATGCGTGGTGAACTAGATTGTATTCAAATTGCCGGAAAAGTACGCCATTGTTTTTGTTTTCTTATGGTGGTGAAGCAGGTCTCATGTTTTAGTGTCAGCAAAACTACCAGGCGGTTTCTTCGTAGCCCTACTAACGCACAAGGCATAGCACGGTTAAAATATGTTGTTCAGCCTTTTTCTAAGTATGGTTGCATGTTCCATGTTGATAGCCGAACACTTTTGAGACGTCATGCTCTTCAATTAAACGTTATATAATCTTTCTTACATGAAAACGATCGGACATGTCCTTTAGAGATGCGTAGAAATTGAACTGGTAATGAACGACATACAGCTTGCCTACAGCCCACGCAGCGACAACCTGAATAAAGAGAGGTGTTTCCCCCTCGGTGCTGAATACAATATAAGCAAGAGCACGTGTCATTTATCGATGGACGCCACATTATCTGCCGCCACTCAGGGGCGCGCGATTCATCGCATCGTCACACGTCACCTTGCATATGTCGGTGGCGGCGTAGTGCTGCTCCAGCTCGGGACTGCCTGCGTCACTCCTGAGCGTGCTGACCGTCTTGGGACTGTGCTTCAGGCGCGGGCTCATGTTCAGCTGCGGACTGCACGGCGTCTCCAGCGCCGTTTTCGCGCTGTTGATGAGCGGCGCGCGCTTGCACGTGGAGAGGGGGCTGTTGGTGACGGGCGGCAGTGGCGGCGGCGTGTTCATCAGCGGCTCGGCGTACTCCTGCGACTGATACTCTGTCGACAGGAGGTGCTCACGTCACAGGAGTGGGTGGCCTTCTGCCATGGTGCTCTGTTGACGGGAGGTGCTGACGCCAGAAGAGGGATAACCTTCCGGCATGATACTCTATCGACAGGAGGTGCTGACGTCAGAGGAGTGGGTGGCCTTCTGCCATGGTGCTCTGTTGACGGGAGGTGCTGACGCCAGAGGAGGGATAACCCTCCGGCATGATACTCTATCGACAGGAGGTGCTGATGGCAGAGGAGTGGGTGCATTTGGCATGCTACTGTGTCGACAAGAGGTGCTGATGATGTCAAGACATCATGAGGTATTGCTGTTAGGGAAGAGGAGGGGTTGCGGCAGCTGTACTTTGTGGACTGCCGCGAGATACACTGGCTTCACGTGAGGGGTACGGTCTAAGCACAATGCATGGCTTTGTGAGTGCTTGGGCACAACTAATGTATACACGACATCGAGAGACCACCTGTAAAAAAAATGCGCTCCTCTTCAGCAACCTACGTGAAAGCATCCCATGCCAATTTAGCAATCCTACACTAGCGAGTCCCAGAGATGACATTCTTCCGCCAACTGATCACCCTGCAGGGATGTCAAAGATGGTGTCAAAGAAATGGTCAGTCGGAGAGGAGAGACCGTAAGGAAGTTGCGAGTCAATGAGTTACATGATACCACCGCCGGCTCCAGCAGGGAATTTCCGCCAGACTTCTCGGGCACCGCGCGAAGGGAAATGCGCGATGTTGTCAATGAGTGTGCAGAGTGTAGCGCGGCAGAGCGTGACGCGGGAGTGGGCACATCCGGAGAGTGACTGGTCGTGTTCGGCACGTCAACACTGTGCGGCCGGGTACGTCGTGTCCGTCTGGAGAGTGACTGGTCGTGTTCGGCACGTCGACACTGTGCGGCCGGGTACGTCGTGTCCGTCTGGAGAGTGACTGGTCGTGTTCGGCACGTCGACACTGTACGGCCGGGTACGTCGTGTCCGTCTGGAGAGTGACTGGTCGTGTTCGGCACGTCGACACTGTACGGCGGCCGTGTACGTCGTGTCCGTCTGGAGAGTGACTGGTCGTGTTCGGCACGTCGACACTGTACGGCCGGGTACGTCGTGTCCGTCTGGAGAGTGACTGGTTGGTCGTGTTCGGCACGTCGACACTGTACGACCGGGTACGTCGTGTTCGTCTGGAGAGTGACTGGTGGTGTTCGGCACGTCGACACTGTACGGCCGGGTACGTCGTGTCCGTCTGGAGAGTGACTGGTCGTGTTCGGCACGTCGACACTGTACGGCCGGGTACGTCGTGTCCGTCTGGAGAGTGACTGGTCGTGTTCGGCACGTCGACACTGTACGGCCGGGTACGTCGTGTCCGTCTGGAGTGACTGGTCGTGTTCGGCACGTCGACACTGTACGGCCGTGTACGTCGTGTCCGTCTGGAGAGTGACTGGTCGTGTTCGGCACGTCGACACTGTACGGCCGGGTACGTCGTGTCCGTCTGGAGAGTGACTGGTCGTGTTCGGCACGTCGACACTGTACGACCGGGTACGTCGTGTCCGTCTGGAGAGTGACTGGTCGTGTTCGGCACGTCGACACTGTACGGCCGGGTACGTCGTGTCCGTCTGGAGAGTGACTGGTCGTGTTCGGCACGTCGACACTGTGCGGCCGGGTACGTCGTGTTCGTCTGCAGCCGACCAAGGAAACCGCGAAGCGTGACCATTAGTGTGAAAAGAGCGACATTCACATATGAACAAAGAGGCGATTATCTCAACTGATTTAAAGAATAAGATAGTTTAAGTTTGCAGTGACCCTCAAGTCATACACATGCGGCAGCCCATGAGAAAGGCAGATCAGTTCCTTTCCAGTTTTTATAGACGTTGCGTGGGAATGGAGGACTTCAGAACTAGCCCGGTCCCTGCCAACTTCATACTCACTCCTGCACCCCGTCGCTCTCACGTCTCATGCCCACCGAACCTCTCGCACATATAAGTAAAGATGAGCAGAGGAAGCGTACATTCTACCGAAGACGTCATCATGTCAGCAAAGCCAGCGAATAAGAAACAAGCCCATGATTTACTACCTACCGGTGAGTCTAATTACCTAAGCAAGTTACTCTCCACGTCTGTTTTGCCATAAAAAGAGTTGTTGTCTTGGGTTCTTATTAGCAGCATTTAGTTGAGAAATACACGTATATTGGACAACCTTCCTAATCAGAAAATGTCCGTCAGAGCCTGACCTTCATGGTTGATTAGTGTGATCCATCGTTCACTCATCCACCAAGACGGACGTCGCTTAATTTGGTCGCATATAGAGAGACGCAGGGAAAATGAAGCAATTACTGCCATTCACTAAGTAAATTTAGTTATAAGTCAGCAACGGAGAACGTATTAGTCTGCCCCGAAGCACTTTGTCTTTCAGTCACCCCCATTGCTTTCCATTCTTGTGGCGGCGGTCGGCGGCGGGTCCCAATTTGGCAATAACTTTCCCGTCACACACCTCCCGCCGGCGTCGTCTTTTATCGATTCCACTGGGTGAAGTTAATAAATTTATCCTCGTGCCAGTGGACCTGAAGAAAAGGTTCTTGCTACGCTCCGGGCTTTGTCACCATGGTTACCGTGCGATAATTGTGCTGGCCCCAGTCGTGGCCATCCATTTATGCATTGACTTGGCACGCTGCAAAACCAAAATCGAGTGGACGCACGAACATAGGCCCGTGGACGTGCATCCGCTGCTGGAAGAGACAGTGCATGCGCGCATACATTGCACGCGTTCATGTATGCGCATTGTGACGTTCCTGCAGTGTTCCGAGCAAAACATGCACGCCGTCCGAGGGGATGTCGTCACTGTGGGCCCGCTGGCGTCACTGTGGGATATCGTCACTGTGGGCCCGCTGGCTTCACTGTGGGATGTCGTCACTGTGGGCCCGCTGGCGTCACTGTGGGATATCGTCACTGTGGGCCCGCTGGCGTCACTGTGGGATGTCGTCACTGTGGGCCCGCTGCAGGCTGATGCGGCTGATCAGGGAGCCGCAGCTGTCTCGGTGTAGTCGCGTCACGCCAATCACGATCTTCGTATGGGGGAGACAACGTACCGCGGACTAACGTCGCGCTGCCGGTCGAATCACAGCCGACGCAGAAACCAGGGCGTCGTGGGCACCCGTCACGCCTGTCTGTCTCCCGGCGTCTCGAATGAGCCCGAATCGCCGCCGAGTGTCGGGCTGGCGAGGCGACGCCTCGTGTCTCCGAGTGTCGACTGGCGAGGCGACGTCTCGTGTCTCCGAGTGTCGTGTGGGGCAGGACTGGCGAGGCGACGTCTCGTGTCTCCGAGTGTCGATTGGCTAGGCGACGCCGCGTGTCTCCGAGTGTCGACTGGCGAGGCGACGTCTCGTGTCTCCGAGTGTCGACTGGCGAGGCGACGCCTCGTGTCTCCGAGTGTCGACTGGCGAGGCGACGTCTCGTGTCTCCGAGTGTCGATTGGCTAGGCGACGCCGAGTGTCTCCGAGTGTCGACTGGCGAGGCGACGTCTCGTGTCTCCGAGTGTCGGGGGGGGATTGGCTAGGCGACGCCTAGTGTTTCTGAGTGTCGGGTGGGGCCGGATTGGCAGTGACGCCTCGTGTTTCTGAGTGTCGGGTGGGGCCGGACTGGCGAGGCGACGTCTCCTGTCTTTGAGTGTCGACTGGCGAGGCGACGCCTCGTGTCTCCGAGTGTCGACTGGCGAGGCGACGCCTCCTGTCTTTGAGTGTCGACTGGCGAGGCGACGCCTGGTGTTTCTGAGTGTCGGGTGGGGCCGGATTGGCGAGGCGACGCCTCGTGTTTCTGAGTGTCGGGTGGGGCCGGATTGGCGAGGCGACGCCTGGTGTTTCTGAGTGTCGGGTGGGGCCGGATTGGCGAGGCGACGCCTCGTGTTTCTGAGTGTCGGGTGGGGCCGGATTGGCGAGGCGACGCCTCGTGTTTCTGAGTGTCGGGTGGGGCCGGATTGGCGAGGCGACGCCTCGTGTTTCTGAGTGTCGGGTGGGGCCGGATTGGCGAGGCGACGCCTCGTGTCTCCGAGTCGTCCGTACCGTGCCGGCCGCTGCCCAATGTTGATGCGCCAGCTACACCCGCGTAATTGGGCGTCGATAGTATCGTGCTGCCGAGGGAGCTTGGCGTGTGCGCCTGCCGAGCAGGCTCTTCAACAATGCATGCCTTTGACAACGTGCCGATCACATGTTGCCGATCTGTCTATCGCCGTCCATTATCCGGAGACTGTCGTGACTGCCTGTCAAACACGGCATTCCGGCCGGTGCCGCTTTTCCTGCATTCGGCCGTGGTATTGAATAATAGATGGCAGTCGATGCATTGCCGATGAAAACAAATCGACAAATTAGCCATCAAAGTATTGATTGGAGTGCGCGCCTGTGTAGTCCAATGTGGGTGTATAATATGGGAATATAGAGAGGAGTGAAAAGGTATGATGGCGCAAGGCAAACGTATTATGATGTTGTGGAATTCATCCTTGATATTCGGTGCGTGAATTAAGCTGTGCGGGACACTGGAAGGGCCCGTACTTGGCGGAAAAGTACGCATCCAGCGTGATTGAAGCGATGTTCTGGTTAGTAGGCTATTTAATTCGGGTACGGAACTTGCATCTGGCATTGGTGAAGGAATCATAGTGTCCAAAATGGGAGCTGTTTTAAACTGCAATATCTCTACACGCAGTTACATGGGGATGTTGCTAGCATTGTTTCAAGTTGCATGGGCAGCCGCTCATCTTGTTCTACGTGTTCAGCGGCATCGAAAGACAAAAGCGC
This sequence comes from Ashinkailepas kermadecensis, assembly GCA_034440615.1. NCBI lineage: Eukaryota > Metazoa > Arthropoda > Thecostraca > Neolepadidae > Ashinkailepas > Ashinkailepas kermadecensis. The sequence goes on along the minus strand of JAOTOM010005155.1, from coordinate 653,410 downwards.
ATTGAAGCGATTGCAACAGCGTTTGGAATCAGATCATGCATTCGTGATGGCAGATTTTGAGGAATCAGAGCGCAGCGACTACGATGATCTCGACGTGCCCCAAAGATAATCATCAAAAAAAATGTTGCGCTCATAGCAGCAGACGGAGAGAGCTGGCTGTGGCCGTGTGTGGCCGTCGGTACCGACACCGGGCAGCCGGGCGGCGAGTGTGACGGGCCCGGCGGTGACGCGTGCCCAGGGCGCCGATGAGCGCCGCCGCTCGCGCCATGGCCCGCCCACTTCATTGGTATGCTGCGCCGGCGAGCACCAGTTCCGCCACACGGCGCGCGCCACGTCCCGCGCACGGCGCTCTCGCCGCAGACAATCGCACGGTCACCAAACAAATTGGAGAGCCGCATGAGTTAAGACACCACACACAAACTAATATTCGCCGGCTGGTGTGGGGCGGCGGCGCCGCGGCTCGCCGTATTGGCGTCGTTAGACGCCCCGGAGTGTCGGAACCGACGCCGACACGGGCTCAGCTGCCGGCACGGCTCATGCCTCAATGGGCCGCGCCGGATCTATGGGACACCATGGTCTCAGATGGCATGCGGAGCGCCGACAATTGGTCGCGTCGCCGCCGACAATGGTCGCGTCGCCGCCGACGATTGGTCGCGTCGCGGCCGACACTCGGCGAAGGCGCCTCACATTTTGACGGAACGACTTCCACGGCGCGGACCTTATTAGGCGGCGGGCGACGCGCCTCCACGTCCATGGACTGTGGGCTGGCGTGCGAGCCGGACGTAGGACGTAGGACGTAGGCGGTAGCGCGCACGTGCGCACGAGCGCACACATTCACACAAGCCCAGTCCACACGCACATGTCATCACGGGCGCCAGATTCTGTGCTTATCACAAATTGCAGTGCTTAACATTGATCATATCTTGTCCACTACAAGGAAAACCTACTTAAAATTTGGAAACGCAAATTAAAATCCGGCCGACCCGTACGAGTGCAAACATCTACACTGTGCAACTACGCATATCCACACGACAAACACAAGAAAATGATGGCTCGTAGCATAACACATACTCCATCAAGCATTATTCTTGTTGTTATGATATTCCACCTCGACAATAATTCAGAGCAGTTAGTCTTTCATCAATCAAATCTGATGTAAATATAATTCAGCAACATGGTCATTCCAGCGCATTCCGCAGCATTATCACATCGTGTTTAATAATCACGCGCATTTGGTGATTTTTGTATTGTGATGAGCCTTGTGAAACGTAAAAAAAAATAGAAAAAAAGTACAACAGCGTCCAATTGTCCAAACGTTGGATTTGATGGAAAGCTATATTTATGGCCATGTGGGTAAGAGGACAATATTGTATTCACTAGCAGCTTTTTATTACATTGTCACATATGACGCAATGCTCAGTTATATGATCGGGTCGCAGTGGCTCGCTTACCGACAATGATATTACGTTTCAGTTTGGCTTAAAATGTGCAATAGGTCTTTCATTTATTGAAATCGCGTTCCAAAATACATTCCCTGACGAACCCCAGACTGCTTGAATGTAGGCCCCAAATTCCGAAAACCAAAGCACATCTCAAGATTACTTAAGAACGAGCATGGTAACCTAGCAATTACTGAGCCAAGATAAACTTTTGTATCCATGGAAACGGGAAGAGCATCCTGTTTGTTCGTGCTGAGGTATTTGGTTATACTTGCACGTCACGTTGGATGATTCATAAATCTGTAACCATAGGAACCATAAGGCTAACCGTTACACCATATGAAATCATAGGAAGGTGAAACAGATGCGAACTTCCTTGTACCAGTATGTGAGGAGAGAGGACGAGGTTTTTCCAAAGCACCCCTGCCCTCGTAGCAATGCCTGTGCAGTGACTGTTCCTCGCGCAGCAGCATGGCATGTGGCTTGTATATGCAAGAAGTTTCTCAAGCAGGCTGATTCGACCTTTTCTTCCCCAAGCGACAACCAAGCGACAAACAACGAGACCTAAAATCTATCTCGAAAACCATAAACCAAGATCGGCCAGTTGGTCACAAACCGCCGCGAAGCCGGAACACCACCTAGAGGCTTCGACGCCGCAGGCGCAACGGAACGGCTACTACCAACGTGCTCGCACTCGCAGCATCGCGGGGACATACAAAGCCAGGTTGCGCCGAAGGCGTGCAAAGCAAGCCGCGCCAACGCCAGCTGGCCAACCCCAAGAACACCCAGAAGATGGGCCGACGCCATTTTTGGCTGCCCAACCCAATGGACCGCAACTCGCCCGACCAGCCTGCCACCAACTCGCCTTCCTCTTCACTGCCGACTTCTAGCTCTACTCTTCATCACCAACTTCTAGCCAGCTCTACATCTTTAACTCGACAGGTTGGTCCGGCGGTGCCGCCAGCCCCCCCCATTCCGCCGATATTTGTAATACGTGTACACCTTTCTTTCCCTACCACAACGCCAAACCCTCGACCCACCGCAATCATCAAACATGGACACCACACTGAACACACCGACGGGTGACTTCCTCCTCTGCCGCCGGGATGACGGGGAGCCCATGGGCTCCCTGGACCCCTGGACGGTGGAGGAGGAAATCACCCGTCGGACACGACAGCCCCTACACGCACGCCAAATTCGTTCCGGGGCACTTCTCATTCAAGCATACAACATCCACGGCGCAGACATACTGACACACATCACAGACATCACTGCCATACCGATCACCATAACACTAGCCGCACACCTCAACACATCACAAGGCACGATATACGCTCGGGAGGTGGCCTGGATGACGGAGGAGGAACTGGCTCTCAGGTTCAGGAGCCAGGGTATCTCCTCCGTCTACAGGCCACCCACCCCTGCACACAAACAAGACTCACACACTCTCATACTGACCTTCAACACAAGACAACCACCCACACACGTTAAAGCCGGCTACATTAGGTATAAGGTCACGCCACGAGCACCCCTCCCTCGACGCTGTCTGTTCTGTCAGCGATACGGACACTCGAAGGGGGGTGCCACGACACAACACCCACGTGCGCAAACTGTGCCGAACCACACGACACAAACACATGCACCAGCAGCACACTACGCTGCTTCGGTTGCGGAGGAGACCACACCTCCCGGGACAGGGCTTGCCCTCGGTGGACGAGAGAGAAGGAGATTCTCCGTCTTGTCCACCTAGAGGGCTGGGCCCTGCCGCGGGCAAGGTCGTGGGTCGACGGCCAGCAGCCGACGCAGCCCACACATCATCACAAGGCGTCCACGCACTCTACACAAACACAAACATCTCACACGACTACACCACCTACCAAAGAAACACAGACAGACCCAGCAATCATTATCAGGCCGCAACCCAAGGCACCAAAACAAAACAAACCCCGACACCACTCACCCACCCACTCAACACAGGCACCACCACCAGTACCACAACGTGGAACACGCAACCCATCACCAGTACCAGGCCCATCACAACCATCACTAACACCTTACGCAGTACGCAAAACCCTACGCTTTGAATTCGAGACACTCACAGACTCAGACGACGACAACAGCTCAGACCACATCATTGTCACTACCCATGCACCTACCACACGAGCAAACAACAAAACAAACACCACCTCTACCAACAAGAAACCACACACTCGCGCCAAAACCTCTCGACACTGAACAACATCCTAACAACTCCTTTCACCTAGACTCTCCCTACTCTACCCATGATGTGTAAAAGATACCAAAAAGGAAAAAAACACAAAAACAAAAACAAAAACAAAACAAAAGAACTAAGAGAGAGAGGAAAAACAAACAAACAAACAAAAGGCCAAAACCAGAGAAAAAAAAACAAGCACTTAATAGAAAGAAAAGGCCCAAAGCAGCGTATAATCGTATGTCCATGTGTTCTTGCAATGTTCAAACCAACGGCGATGACCCGACATTACCCCCACTCTATGCCCATTACGGCACCGTACGGACCACCTCTAACATCACATCTATAAACACCTAAACAGCCGATATCACCTGACGGTGGCAGGCTGATCAAACTCATCCAACAACAACAACAACAGGCTGATTCCGAACGATTTTACTCGCAAGTCTTTCCATGAATGTAACCATAAGATACTGGCGCCGTACTTCATCGTCCCCAATGACAGGAACACCGAATAATTAATGTTGTTTCCAGTTCAGCACCAGCACTAGTGAACCCAAGACATTTGCGACATTTCGTTTTTCGACACAGCCACATCTCGTATAATACAATCCCAACACATTCCCGTTTCAAGGCATTGTGGTCTCGAAGTGAGAATTGCTGTGTGATGTATGCTTCGATACAAACGTGTTGGTTCTTTTTTATCTTGCTTGCATTGGAACTGCTTTGCATACTTGACTTATACAACATAATCATGATATATTTATGCCGCATGCACAAATACCTGACATTATACATTGACTGTGATGGAGGCTATGACACAACTTCCACTGCCACATCACTCCAAGCTGCCTTCGCACCGTCCGCAATCTCCAGCGTCTGTCATCACACCTGTTCAGGGCTCTCAATCTGTGGTCACACCATTATTTACCATACCCCCGATCAGTCAACAGGCGGTCTCACACCTGCCTGATAAATGTACACTTCTCTCCGATCAATGTCCGCAGTTGGCACCTGACCAGTTCTCACCAGCACGCCACCGCACTTTCACAATCTGCTGTCACAACTTCCCGTCTGGGTGTATCGCTGTGGCGGCTACACTTCTCCACTGATGTCCCGTCTGAGTATATCACTGTGGCGGCTACACTTCTCCAGTGTTGTCCCGTCTGGGCATATCACTGTGGCGGCTACATTTTCCAGTGATCATCTACGTGTCCTGTCAATGTGTCCCACTGTTGTCGGGGGTTTGCTTGCGATCAACACTGATTAAAAGTATTTCTGGTAGTTTATTTCTAGTGGTTTATTTCTGGTGGTTTATTTCTGGTGGTTTATAGCGCTTCCGTCATGCCAAGCGTCATATAATGTCCATTGTGATCGCTGTTGATATGAGGCTGTGTATTGCTCCGTCAGCTGTGGCTATGTATAGCATTTAACTACGGCTGATGTGTTTTGTGTTGAAATTTCGGGGCAAACCATGCCCGAAGTATCATGCTCGTGTATGGAAACATATGTTAGGTTGGATCTTGAACTTTAAATTGGAAGCGCTCATAAGTTATCGCAGTTGGAGGACTTGATGTAATAACGCAACCCATACCAATCAAAGGGCAATCTTCCGAGTGTTATCTTTTCGGTGAAAGATGCAAGCTCACCAGAACACAATCAGCTCCAGTATTGATCACTGAACTTTGAGACACGAGCTGGGTCGACAACGACGTGGACGCTGATGTGACCCCGACTGAGCTCCCATGGCCTCGTGACCCAGGGCAGTGAGTAGCCTCAGAGGGGGAGCGTGTTTGGGATACATACCGGCGTAGTGTCCGGGGCTGAGAGGCTCTCCGTATTTCTCACAGATGGCACTGTACGGTGTGCGGTACCCCGGCTCGTGGTACTGCTCCCCCAACGCCGTCTGCCGAAGAGGAGCTGGTTAGACGATGAGAGGCAGCAGGTAACTGAACAGCGGAAACACATAGGCATTGACGACAGTTGCTGCTCACATGGTTTGGGTTGGGCTGCTGCTTGGGTCCAGTAGAGTGGAGGCACGCTCATAATCAGCTATCTAGCACTAACCTAACCATTTAAGAATACAACGGTACCCAGCTCTCAGGTCGCCTCACAGCAAGCCATCAGTCGAACTTGCCAGTGACAGGCCACCATATCAGGTCACCACAGGTCACCAGTGATGCCACCCCGCTATGTCACCATCCCAGGTCATCCCAGATCACAGGTCCCCCAGTGATGGCACCCCGCTATGTCACCATCCCAGGTCATCCCAGATCACAGGTCACCAGTCATGACACCCCGCTATGTCACCATCCCAGGTCATCCCAGATCACAGGTCCCCCAGTGATACCACCCCGCTATGTCACCATCCCAGGTCATCCCAGATCACAGGTCACCACTCATGCCACCCCGCGATGTCACGACACCAGGTCAGCACAGGTTACAGGTCGCCGGCCAGGCCACTCCGCCATATGTCATCAACCTAGGTCATCGCAACTCACCAGTGAGGCCACCCCGCGACAGGTCACCATCCCTCGGGTCACCTTGGCCCAGGTCATTGCGTCACCTGACGGACGTCGGCCATGACTGTTTGGGTGACCAAGCCATCACTTGGCTGGTGAAATAACCGCTGACCGCTGCTATCGGCCATCAGAAGCGCCTCGGTCGCCGTCTCGCACCGCCACGGGCCGAGAGGCGTGACGTCACCCGGGTCCGAAGGGTGACATCACTGGTGCTGAGGAGCCGGCGCCATCTGAGTCCGGCGGCACGCGGCACCTGTCCATGGTGAGCAGTCGCGAACACGGCCGATGCCCGACTGGCGGCGCGTGATTTATGATGACCGGCGTGGAATACGACCTCTGTGGTGACTGGCACACCGGCCGGCCGCCGCTTGGTATTCCGGACCGGGCAGGCGGCCAGCCGGCGACGTTTCCGACATGCCGAGTCCGGCTAGGGCCATTGTCTGGCGGCGGCCCGACTATCGGATCACACCTCGGACAGCCCCGCTGTCGCCATCAGTCAGACAGGACGGCCCGCTGTCGGCATCAGCCGGACAGGACGGCCCCGCTGTCCACATCAGCCGGACAAGACGGCCCCGCTGTCCACATCAGCCGGACAGGACGGTCCCGCTGTCGACATCAGCCAGACAGGGCGGCCCCGCTGTCCACATCAGCCGGACAGGACGGCCCCGCTGTCCACATCAGCCAGACAGGACGGCCCCGCTGTCGGCATCAGCCGGACAGGACGGCCCCGCTGTCCACATCAGCCGGACAGGACGGCCCCGCTGTCGACATCAGCCGGACAGGACGGCCCCGCTGTCGGCATCAGCCGGACAGGGCGGCCCCGCTGTCCACATCAGCCGGACAGGACGGCCCCGCTGTCGACATCAGCCGGACAGGACGGCCCCGCTGTCGGCATCAGCCGGACAGGGCGGCCCCGCTGTCCACATCAGCCGGACAGGACGGCCCCGCTGTCCACATCAGCCGGACAGGACGGCCCCGCTGTCCACATCAGCCAGACAGGACGGCCCCGCTGTCGGCATCAGCCGGACAGGACGGCCCCGCTGTCGACATCAGCCAGACAGGACGGCCCCGCTGTCGACATCAGCCAGACAGGGCGGCCCCGCTGTCCACATCAGCCGGACAGGACGGCCCCGCTGTCCACATCAGCCAGACAGGACGGCCCCGCTGTCGGCATCAGCCGGACAGGACGGCCCCGCTGTCCACATCAGCCGGACAGGACGGCCCCGCTGTCCACATCAGCCAGACAGACAGATCCCGCTGTCTACGCCAGACCTACAGGACGATCCCGCTCCGTCGGGCACGTGTCTCACCCGCCCACTCCGCTGGCAGAACACTACGCCAGACCTACAGGACGATCCCGCTCCGTCGGGAACGTGTCTCACCCGCCCACTCCGCTGGCAGAACACTACGCTGCCCAGCGGATCAGTGTTCTGCGGCCACGAGATGACGCGACTCTCGATATTGGCGGACCGCTTATTGAGAGCCGGACCGACGTCGGGGGCGGTGACGGCCGAGCCAGACGCCGGCTGGCTGACGACCCGGCGGCTGTCCGTGCACAGTCCTTGCACGGTGCGGCGTGCACGCGCCGTGCACGCGAATCAGCGGCGTGCTCGCCGGTGTTGACATTGCCGGGCTCGACTGCCAGGCGGGGTGACGTCACCGCAGCTATCACGACGGCCGGCTAACGCGCCACCGCCGACGTCGGATATCCAACCGGAAGCGACGCATCCGGTGTTGCCCGGACGCCACGCGTCCGCACCGCCGCGCCCGGAAACGGCACAACCGGCCAGTGTCGTGCAAACCGGCGGTGTCGGTGTGTGGCGGAACTGCGGCACGTTGAACGTGTGGCAGTTCTGACACACGTTCAGCGCGTGTGGTGCACCGCCGCGCACTGATCGCGTGTCCGAGCTGTGTGTGCCGACTGCAGTGACGTAATCACAGCGCCACTGACGTCACCGTGGGGTCGCCGACGGGGAGAGGACGACGTGACGATCCGCCGTAGCAAGTCGGCACCACCAGGCTCTTAAGTGCACTTCCTCCGATGTGCACACAGAGCCGCCATTAGGGCAAAAAACAATGTTTTTCTTAGTTTCCGATCTATTCGTCACTCCAATCATATGACAATGACGGTACGAATCGTAGCATATTGTAGACGCGTGTGAGAAATAATGAAATACAATGTTTCCTGAAATGCAATGCTGACTGGAAACAGAAGAATTACCTTGAGATGCAATGCTCATAAAGATACAATATGTAGCACCAATTCAGCTTCCAATACTGATGCGATAGCAGATTCCTACCTTAGTAAGTGCATGTAATCATTACGTACATGATATATAATTATTTCATGGAAATATAATTATTATATAAAATACTGCAAATCGGCACCGAAACACCCACCCTATATTGCCTGGAACAACATAAATCCCCACACACCTTGGGCAAGAGCACATAAATACAACCCCAGAAGCAAAACACTACCAAGGCGGTCCAAACACTTCATAACATTGCACGTCGAAGTGCAGGGACGTTACCTAATTGCCGTCGGAGTGCAGTGAAATTGTGCAACTGATGCTACCGACACAACAGGCGAGAGGACAGTACCTTGTGTTGCCGTCCGGGTGAAGTTGGTCGGTACAGCAGGCACTACTGACACAACAGGCGAGAGGACAGTACCTTGTTGCCGTCGGGGTGCAGTCGGTCGGTGCAGCAGGCGAGAGGACAGTACCTTGTTGCCGTCGGGGTGCAGTCGGTCGGTGTATGACGGCGCCAGCTGACTGACGACCTGGCCGGCCCGCTGGGCCCGCACCCGGTGCACGATGTAGAGGATGACCATCACCAGTATCAGGATCACTCCGCTCAGGGCCCCGATCAGGCCCAGGTGCTCGTTGGAGAGGCCGTCCCCGTCCGCGGCATCTGTACCTGCCGGTGGCGACACCGTCACAATATGGCCGCCTCCATTCGCTACAGGGCGCCACCATTGTTCACCGTCCGTCATAAATATGGCTGAAGTCTGTTGAAGTTCGGATCAAAGCATTGGATGCATGCGTTAGGGGACGATTACTAAAGACCCGTTGATGTATTAGACGAAATTCCCTGTCTGTCTATGGGGGAGGGGAATCTAAACCCCCTCCAATAATTGGCTTAGCATTTCAATAATTTTATATATTTGCCGAGTATCCCAGTATGGAGCAGCAGCCCCTCCATTGTTTGTTAGGTCATCAACGTTGACACTGCTACCCTCTCCCTCGGTATGTTTGTGTTGGTTGGGTTCCGCTCGTGGTCAGGCGCAATTTCACGCGTGAATTTCCGCCAATGTTTGTTGACTGAAGAACGTCGGTGACGTAAACAGTTCCTGCGTAAACACAACAGACGCGGATAATTTCAGCGGACAATTATCTCACAGTCCTATACCATCCTTGCAAATGGCGCTCTGCGTTGTTGTAGATGATGTTCTGGCGTTGGGCGCATTTGACAGTGTTCATAATAATGCGGTGCTTCTCGAATAGCTCGAGGCATTTAGAGGGTGGTCCCGAAACACATGCAACATACCTTGCACACGAACGAGCGTGAACGAAGAAAGGAAGCAATCGCCGAGCCTGGCAAAATTAACAGTGCACTACGGAGCTCACTGCATTGCACGAGCCCATCGATGACCTTCCACTTGCTTGGACACTTGGTGTACATCATTGCGTGCAAGTCGCGTGGTGGACTGCACGGCGAGCACACATATTTCCATGGCATTGGAGAAATCACCATCGATGACGATACATCACAGGTTATCTCGCTTCAGGCGGCTTCTTCAAGACATTTTCCTCACCATAACGTCGATCATAACCAATTAACTTAGCTGAAACTATCAAAGCTATGGATGCCGCACGCTTATGCATGGGCTTCATGGTTGTTGCGTATCTCCAACCTGCATTTTTTTCCACAGGTCTGCTTATGCGTTGATGCAATCACATAAATATAATTTTACGATGCAGGCGACAATTAAACTATCGTTTGGAGCGATCTGGCCGGTTCCAAATGGCGGCTGGGCAATGACGATCACTGTTTAAAGCATGGCAAATGGGGAAATGTACGTGAGGGTCAAATTCGCCAAATTTGCGCCCAACAGAGCATGACGAGTGCCGGTGGCTAATTGAACAGGAACAAAGCAGGACCACAAAACGGAACAGAACTCAAACATGCTCATAATACAACTGAACAGAACTGCTTGCTGCAATTTTACAGCCAACTCTTAGTAGTTATTTTACGAACCTTCCTTGCTTAATGGGTAGATATGTGGATTCCAGCCATTGTCGCAGTGAACATCAAATTCTACCATGTTTCGTCTGAACCAAGAAGTAAATGAGTCGCCTACCTGAACCATTTGGTTTTACTTGACATTCCAACAAGCCGTAGCATTAGCGGCACTTTTAATGCCGCCTACCTTCCTCTACTCCGTACCTTATTTGCAAAGATAGTCGTTTCCGAGGTGAGACGGGGTCGGCTCATCCCGCTCCTGTCATAAACGGCGTGCCACGGAAACGGCTCGTAAAGCGACCGATGAAACGCACATAAACGAAGGTGTTCTCGCATTCCTTGGGAGGATGGGCGGTCCGCGTGCGGCGGTCTGCGTGGGACGATCTGTGTGTGGCGGTCTGTGTGTGGCGGTCTGAGTATGACAGCCTGGCGTCGCAGCTGTCCGGACAGCGCGGCTGTTACCCCGCCGGCACGGCCAGTTTACGACGTACCACACGGCCCGCCACGACCCAGCGAGATTAAGGCAACAACTGCACGCCAGCAGGAGTTATTTGCCTCCTTCGTCTCGCGTAAGCACCGGTCACACGTCCATTTATTCACACATAAATATTGGTAAGCGGCGGCCGGTTGAAGAACCGCCCAGGCGGCGGGGCCCCGGCCTGCCCGCTCTCCGGCCAAGTGGCGTGCAGCCGTACCGCCCTCTGACCTGGAGATGTGCTGTGCAGCCGTACCGCCCTCTGACCTGGAGATGTGCTGTGCGGCCGTACCGCCCTCTGACCTGGAGATGTGCTGTGCGGCCGTACCGCCCTCTGACCTGGAGATGTGCTGTGCGGCCGTACCGCCCTCTGACCTGGAGATGCGCCGTGCGGCCGAATAAATAGCCGGCAGACGCAATGTTTCTCCAGCGCCGCGCACTTACTACGAGATGAGTTTGTATTCAGCGGCGCAAATACGCGGAATACAGCAGCGATTCGGGTCCCCTTCCGACTGGCATGATGACTCATGTTCCGATCGCACAGAAAGGTAAAGAAAGAGTCACGCAGAAAGGTCCGACCACACACAGAGGTGTATCTTGCGAAGCAGGTCATTTAGATGGTTGGTTAATGACCTGTGCCACCTTGATATGCCTGGTGGCATCCTCCAGTGCCTGCACGAGGAAGCGCAAAGTGAATTTCCTTAAAACAAAGGCTTCGTCTCAGCCTAACGAAAAACATCACGATAGCGTGTCTGCGAAGACGCCCCAAAGCCCCGATGTGGGTCGATGGAGTGGGATCGATCGACCGATCAAAACTGCACACGAAAACAACAGCACCGGTGTTCTGCTGCACTGGCCGTGCCAGAATGATTTTCTGCGCTCGTCTGGCCGACCGAGCAGGTGCCGCCGGTCTGTGGTGGAGCAGGAACAATGTGGCGAAACGGGCTCGTCCCACTCAATGGGAGGAAAAAGAATGGGGAAAGAGGGGGGCCCCCCCCGGGGGGCCGCTGTTTTGTGGAGCAGGAACAATGTGACGAAACGGGCTCGTCCCACTCAAGCACGGCTCAATACCTCGGCTGGATGAGGAGGCGAGTCGTATCCAGGGGCCACAGCGCAGCCAATTAGCCGGTGGGCCGCTCCATTGTTGGATGTTGGCCGGGAACAGCGCGACGCTAACGGCGGCCACTTGCAGTCCGTCGGGCCGGGCTAGGCCGCGGCGATATCATGCAACACGTCTGAAGCCGCACGGGATGCCCCGGTGTGCAGGCGAGGTGGGGGCACGGGTGCCGCCCGAAACGCAGCCCTCCGGGGTTATGGCGCGGCACCCATGTCGCCCGCCACACCTGGTCACCGTGTTGACCGTTCAAGTTGTTGTATTGGTGGTGGGATGATGCGAGGCGACATTATTTCACACACAAAATGCTCGCGCAATTATGCAAGTGAGCAAAATAAAAATGAGCATCGAACAGCAAAACAAGAAGTGGTATGCAAATAAAGGATGCTTCTTCATGAAATAAATGAAGGCCAGCAATATGTGTGCCAGTTCCTTCGAAACAAAACAAGCTCTGCCCGGCTGCTTGAAGGCAAAGGTGCTTCATATGTATGCGACTAAGCAAATGTTTCTTTCCTTTGAAGCATCTTTGCACATCACATTCTTTGCAACGTCAAAACGAATGTAATGCTTGTACACCAGTGCCCCATCTGCATGCACTGGCATGATTGCTGAAAACCCCCAATATGAAATAAACAGGATCGTTGGAACTATCTGAGAATTAAGTGGGGGAGGAGGCAGTAGCCATTTTCAGTACTCGTTGTTTCCAATTTACGTACAAAATAGCATCTGAGATATCGAGCACTATACCAAATGTACCCTGAACGTGTCCCAAGCGTGTCCAAATACTCACGAAGGAAGACGAAGGGCGAAAGATCAGAATTGTAATTGAAACCACAGCGACTTTTGATAAGAGCTCTAATTGAAACTATGGCGAGTCGCCAACCGTCGGTGGAACATTACTTGGCGAGCATCGTTGTGGAAATATCTGACTAGCAAACTCAACAGGCACGTGGCCAATATGTCATGTCAAACAAATCAAACAAAAGGCCAAAATCATGTCAAGCAAAGCCCTCATTGCAAACAGAACGACCAAGGTTGTCATTATTGAAGATTTGAAGAAGTTCTCTTCTTTTCGCGAGTGCAGTGACAATATCTGTTTTTAAGTCATGAACTTCATTTTCTCGATCCGATGGGTAAACGAACATGGTTACGCGCTGGGTCAAGGAATAATTATACGCTTGTATTGAGTCGAAGCCGATTTTGAGCATATCTGGTTCAATATCAACTTGAACGCAACATCATCAGGCTAACGTAAAATTATGGAAAACTGGTAAGGCTTGTAGGTTTGTCGGTCGGTCATGTCCACAGCATGCATACTACATTCACACATGCATAGCTAATAACTATACGTAGATATTGACAAAGACTACGGACAGAGGAGAGAAACACAGCGAACACGGCGGAGAGTGTTCACGATGCGGACAGACTTCGTGCACAGAGAAAGAAACGGCGAGAAAGAAAGGCATACCACAGCAGCAGTGCATGCCGACATGCCTCTAATGGGACAGCTGCAAGGAAGGCATGCATTCATTGATAATTGTGCCCGCGTCTGAAGGACACTCGGAGGTCACACGACTGCGGGGCGACCTTTTCTGACCGGCCCGGCACCGCGCCGCAGCTCCGTTGTCGGCACTGTTGGCGCCGTGCTGCTTTCGCCGTAGTGAATGAGTGCCCCCGCAGCTCCGACCATTTCGCGCCGAGACATCGATCAATTAACGGCCCGGCCGACAATTGAAATATCATGCCCGATGACGCGGCCGGCGGTTGGCGGCATATGCGGCGCACATGCGCCACAAACGGTGACGTCATCGCCGCCAGGTACGTCCTATCCCGAACTAATTGAAACGTCGCTGGGGAGCCTTAACTAATGAGGCCGCTACTTGAGTCAGTTGCTGTGACGTAATTTATCACCACTAACGAGCCAAATGTGGTGCGCGGCCGCGTCGCGGATGCCACGCCGCATTCGTCGAAGTCTGGCCCGACCAGGACCGCCGGCGGGGTGTTCCAGCCCGACCAGGACCGCCGGCGGAGTGTTCCAGCCCGACCAGAACTACCTGCGGAGCGTTTCGGCCGAGATCAGGACCGCCGGTGGGGTGTCTCAGCCCGACCAGGACCGCCGGCGGGGTGTCCCAGCCCGACCTGGACCGCCTGTGGGGTGTCCCGGCCCGACCGCGCCGTCTGCGGAGTGTTTCCGCCAGATCTGGACCGCCTGCGGAGTGTCCCGGCCCGACCAGGACCGTCTGTGGGGTGTCCCAGCCCGACCAGGACCGTCTGCAGGGTAGTCCGGCCCGACCTGGACCGTCTGCAGGGTAGTCCGGCCCGATCGGACAGCCTGCGAAGTGTTCAAGCCCTTTCTGGGTTCCGGCCCGACCAGGACCGCCTGCGAGGCGTTCCATCCAGGCCAAGATCGCCTCTGGAGTGTTCCGGTCCTACCAGGACCGTCTGCGAGGTGTCCGGTCCGACCAGGACCGTGTGTGGGGTGTTCGGTAGTGTGTGAGCACTGTCAATAATCGCTGAGCCGCCATCAAAATTTGGCATATCAGCGATTATGCTTCGACATGAACCAGACGCAAGCATATGCAGGATGTTTTGTGACAGTGTTTGTGTGATGGTGTGTGATGGCGTAGTCGTCTCATAACATCGTTCAAATAAACTGCCTGGAAGCTCGGAAAGTGTGGATCCAACCAAACACTCAGAAGTGCACCGAACCGACAAAACATAAAAATGGACATGCACTAAAAAGAACTACCGGACTACGAATGGATTTTGAACCCGAAGAATACCATCAAGAGCTTCACAGGTACAGTAGTCAGCTCATTGAGAAAAAAAGATCGAATGTAGCCTGAATTTGCGTCAAATTCCACAACTTTAACGCGCCCGACTAATCCCATTAAAAACGTCTGCCTGCCCACGCAACAAGCTGCATCGTCCAAACTACATCGTCGCCAATACCTCTGGAGGGTTTCCATGCCAGGAGGAGGGCCGGTCTGTTGAGTCACCACACGGTGCAGTTCCTCGCGCAAGGAGCGACACGAGGCATTCATCGCCAGACGGCAGCAGGGAGGACGCCCACCGACGGCGCCCGGCCGGGTCGCGGGGCGTGATTGACGTGGACGCTTTTTGCCGGAATGCTCGGGCCCGGCAACGACCCCGAAAAACGCGGACGGGTTCCGAACACGAGCCAATTAGTTATCCATTATCGGCTGCCACGCGCGCTGTCCTGCCCCACCGCCCGGCCAGGGCAATTATTCCCTGTCCAGATGTCGGATGGCCTTTTACTGCGGCCGCAGCCATCGACTGGTGCGTGCGCGTGCCGTGTGCGTGCTGTATGCGCGTGTGCGTGTGTACGCACGTATGTGCACGCGTGTACACGTATATGCGTGTGTGTGTCTGCGTCTGTCTATGTGCGTGTGTGTGTGCGGCTATGTGGGCGACGGCCGTCCACCCCTCATTTGTATGCAGACCGGCCGGGACCGGTGGAAGTCGGCGACACAGACGGCGAGCCGACGGCCGCGCGTGTCATCTGTATTGGCGGCCGCCACAAGAAGTGGATAGCCATCGAAGCGGCCGATGCCGCGCCGACGGGCGGCCGGCGTTCCGCCGACAGGAACGTGATCTGGATATGCGGGTCTGTTGGGGAAGAGAGAGGGGGATGGAGGGAGGAGGGGAGGCGGGAGAGGGAGGGAGAGACAAAGGCAGGGATGGGTGCTCGGAGCGAAGGATATATATATACGTATGTATATATATATATATATATATATATATATATATATATATATATATATATATATATATACATGCATTGGCTGTGGCCCGACAACAGACTTCATTATGAGGAGCTGTGAACGCGTGAAATATCCATATTGAAAGCCCGGCTCGGGTGTTAGTGGTCAGGCGGGGAGAAATATTCCTCATTGTGCGTTCTGCAGTGGTATTTGCTCCGGTAGCGGTAGCGGTATTATTCATTCACATAATTACTTAATTGCAACATAATTCGGCATGCCCGATACATTACTCAGTATTAGAATAATTATGATGTTAAGTCAGGACATTGGCTATCTCTGATATCCTGGCATATGCAAATTAAACTAAGAGAAGTGCTGAAAGTAAAAACGACTATGTAGCCACTTCATTGCGCTGACTGATTTGATTGATTTCCAGCCGTCACACGATGTGCTTATCGTTTCATTGCAACCTTGCTAATTTTCGTCACTATCTGTAACCACTCTACAACATCATGTAGGTGCTGCCTTTTCTCCAAGTACTTATCGTTGTAATTGTTCTCAAATAAAGTAGATAAACCCTAGTTTCGTTCTTTCCAAGAGCTTACTTTTTTCAATCAACGTTGTATTTTCGAAGTGAAATAAAAGCCCATTCAACCATTTCGGCTATGATATGCAACGGCATATGATCCCATCCTTGCAAATCTGCATTGATAGCATTCCACACTACTGGGAAATACAATGATGAATATTGTAAGCGCGCATGTGGTATTGTATTTACACAGGAAACGACTAACCATGAAAATGAGTGGTTTTTACCCCTTTAAGCTGACCTGTGAGGTCAACCATTAACCCGAAGGACAATTCGAGTATTAATGCGGGATCTCGTCGCGATCAGCACGCTGGTTTCCGTTTCATGTATCGAGCACTCTCTTGAAAGCGCTGACAACCTGTCCCCCGCACCGGGTAGGGTGTCCAGATGCCGTGCACGGGCGACGGTTAGGTTTTACTCGACACCACGAGTCATCGGCGCCTCGGAACTAGGTCTCCAGAGGTGCCATTTGAGAATTTCCCCGGGGACCGAGACAATCTACAGCATCGCGACGTGTCGTCTTCATTGGGGACTGAAAACACCGCCGCAGCCCAGCCAGCCCCGCCAGCTGACGTTCTTCAAGCGGCAGCCCATCCGGCCCGGCCAGTTGACGCTCTTCAAGCGAACTTGGCAGTTGATAGCGATACGCAGGTAGGGGGATGCACCGACTGAAGACCGACAGCGCATGACACAGAGCCAGTCTGAGCCGGTACACTGATGCTGCACGACCCTGTGCGGCACAGAAGCGCCAGACGAACACAGGAACAGCCACAGTTCTGCATGTTCAGCAGACGGTCGGCAACACTGCCCCGGACCTGCGAAGTTAAGCCTTGACGAATTCGGTGGCAGAGGTGACAAGGCGGCCTTCTTTTGACACGCGTCTACCGGGAATCACCCGTCCCTTCCTAGGTGCTTTCATGTGCGCACCTTGTTGCCTTGGTCCCGAAGCGAGTCTCCTTTTTCGAAAGACCCTTGAAAACGAAAGATCTCGGTTCATAACCACGGAGAAAATGTTTATTAGACCGTATGTGAAGTCGCTTAGTCGTTCAAGAAGAAGGAAAAGGAACACAAACACCTTGGAATTAAATTAGATACGTTTAATTTCATAGTTTATCGTTAGCATTTCCGAACAATGGATAGGCGGTGCCCGTATCTCATCTGCCTCTTCCTTAATGCTAATCATCACAGGTTCACCATGTGCATGGTCCATCTGGAATGTTGGAGGCTCATTGAGCGACTAACCACATCTCCTTCTTGAAGGTGGAACTGTAGTTTCTAGAAAAAAAAACATGTTGCTCCATCCCTCGTCTACTTTTCACCGCCCTCATCCGCAGCTACAATGTTAAGCAAA
The DNA here is from genome assembly GCA_034440615.1 of Ashinkailepas kermadecensis. NCBI lineage: Eukaryota > Metazoa > Arthropoda > Thecostraca > Neolepadidae > Ashinkailepas > Ashinkailepas kermadecensis. Next base: position 635,735 of record JAOTOM010005155.1, on the reverse strand, counting down.
TCATCATCACATAAACATTAGCATATGAGCAAATTATGGTGTAAGCCCTCGCTAAACGAGATCATTTTGTCATCTTCCCCTACCAAAGGGTTGCCACCTTCCTCTCGCAATTTCGCTTATAATTAAGCTAGATACATGAAACGAAAATCAGGGTATTGATTCACAAACGTTCCATCCAATGACATGAAACCTGACCTTGTGAAGTCAACTGTTGGCCTTCTAGGTCAGGTCAAAGATAGATGTCGATAAAGTCGGATTATTTGGATGAAGCACACTATCACGCTCAGAAAATCGCATACCAGCCCACAACTGTACTTCGCGTGTATATCTGGACATAATCCATCGGGTAGATCTGGACATAATATATCGGGTAGATATGGACATAATCTATCGGGTAGATATGGACATAATCTATCGGGTAGATCTGGACATAATCTATCGGGTAGCATTCCGTACGTCCCGATCGAACCCTTAGATAAGCGCTCACCTCGGGCCAAAGGTACCTCGGTCATATGGATTTCCAACATTCCGCAAAGTAAGCGTGACCAAGCGAGGGTTCAAACGGATTAGGGACAGAAGTAGAGGCTGATCTCTGGTGCAAGAGGCCTAGCGAGAAATGCAAGGATTGAAGTCATCCCAGGTCATTGATCTATCATGTTCTTGGATAACTTTTTTTTAAAAAGAATTCTGGATCTCTCTGGGTGATTCGAATTCTGGGATTCTTGGTGCAGAATTCGAAGTTATCGGCCATTTTGCATTCGAAAAGTGAGAAATGGAAAGTTAGACCAAAATTTCCCAAATGGGATACAGGTGCTCATCTGAAATGGTACCTTCTCTAAGGGCCATAACGCCACGCGCGACATGTTATTATACTGACGAGATCCGATGGAACACTTCGGTACGTATTTCGCACGCATGTGAGCACCAAATTTGTCCAAATTTGAGAAAACTCGCGAAATATCTCGACCTATGACAACATCTGACCCTTGACCTCGCCTCTGAGGTCAATCAATCACCTCACGGTGTCATGCTTGGTGTTATTCGCGAGATCTTGTAGCAAGCAGCACGCTGGTTTTGTTTTGCTTCTCTAGACCGTTTGTGTTTGGAATTGTCAGGGGAATTGTACCAGCCGCCTCCAGTGTCATTTAAACGTGACAAACTGCCCAATGCCGGCGAGGGTTAGTGACCTTACACGACCGGAACTCTGTAATGGGTTTTCGTGAGCATACATAAATATACGCGCATCTACTGGAGGATATTTTTAACGTATGCGCATAGAGCATAAACTTGCAATATGTGCCTATGACCTTGTGTGACCTTGATAGACCAAATACCTTATGTCAAGTATAAAATGTCAAAGGCTCACCTTTTAGCCATGCTTGCGCAATGAAACATCCGTTAGTTAGTTGGACTTTAGAGTGCACCGACAAAAATAACTAACGGATGTTTGTTATAGCTGGGAAGTAAGTCTTTGATCTGAACAACTTCACCAGATCTTTTCTTGCCCTAATATATGCATAAAAATGCATCATCAGATATCCCAAAGTTTCGAACGCAATCACACACGGTGTGGCGGCGCCCACAGTCACCGCATGGGCGATGCCACTGATGGGCGGTGGCATCGCCCCCCCCCTCCCACACACACAACCCACCTCCGTCCCAGGTAGACGAGGTTTAGCCAACTAGCATGTTGATGACATGGACGTACGTGTAACGTGCACTTTTCCAGCGGTCGAGCGTGACTGGCTGAACAGGCAGGACGTGTACTTACTGAGCCAACACGGTAAACACGTGCCCGGTGTGGTCAGGATAGGCACCGGACGTTACCCGCAGTCACGCAACATCGGCCTCCATCGCTATCACTGCGTCACAGATCCCACCTGTGAGGAACTCCCCCAGTCGATCCCTTTCCTGCGTTGCTACTGCGAATTTCACGCCGAGACGGTCGCTGATCTTCAAGTGTAGCTGTGATGCTAAATGCCTGGTGGTTAAGAGTGTGCACAACCGAGTCACAGAGGATCGGTATCAGTATGAACTATGACGCATCCATTGTGGTGTCAGCACCATGTGCAACCTACACCGCGTCAGACAACAGCAATGAAGCCGGCCACTATCTCAACAGATATAGCGGACACACCCGGCCCCGCCCGGGGTGTTCGCTCCCGCATGGCCAGTGCCGCTGCTAAGTCAGCCTTGTCTGCTCCGAGCAACCTCTGAGTCAGCCTTGTCCGCTCCGAGCCGCCTCTGAGCCAGCCTTGTCCGCTCCCACACAGCCAGGGCCGCCTCTGAGTTAGCCTTGTCCGCTCCCACACAGCCAGAGCCGCCTCTGAGTCAGCCCTGGTCGCTCCCGCCTCTGAGTCAGCCTTGTCCGCTCCGAGCCGCCTCTGAGTCAGCCTTGTCCGCTCCCGCACGGCCAGAGCCGCCTCTGAGTCAGCCTTGTCCGCTCCCGCACGGCCAGAGCCGCCTCTGAGCCAGCCTTGTCCGCTCCCGCACGGCCAGAGCCGCCTCTGAGTCAGCCCTGGTCGCTCCCGCCTCTGAGTCAGCCTTGTCCGCTCCGAGCCGCCTCTGAGTCAGCCTTGTCCGCTCTCGCACGGTCAGAGCCGCCTCTGAGCCAGCCTTGTCCGCTCCCGCACAGTCAGAGCCGCCTCTGAGTCAGCCCTGGTCGCTCCCTCCTCTGAGTCAGCCTTGTCCGCTCCGAGCCGCCTCTGAGTCAGCCTTGTCCGCTCCCGCACGGTCAGAGCCGCCTCTGAGCCAGCCTTGTCCGCTCCCGCACGGCCAGAGCCGCCTCTGAGTCAGCCCTGGTCGCTCCCGCCTCTGAGTCAGCCTTGTCCGCTCCCGCACGGCCAGAGCCGCCTCTGAGTCAGCCTTGTCCGCTCCCACACAGCTAGAGCCGCCTCTGAGTCAGCCTTGTCCGCTCTCGCACGGCCAAAGCAGCCTCTGAGTCAGCCGTATCCGCTCCGGTCCATATCGGTCCATATCGGTCCATATGGTCCATCCGCTCCATCCCCATTCCGGTCCATATCGACAATTTCTATTGGTCGATGTGAACCTATACTGGTCCAATGATAACCAGAGTAAGCAATGTGCCAGTGGCTATGTCGTCCTTAATTCTGCGAAGTCAGAAAAACTCAAACTGTGACCTGTTGGGAATGTAAACTAGCCCCATCAGACAGGCCGTTTTTCTTCCGTAGTTTTTATGCTTACTCTCTTCCTATAAAAACATCATAGAGTTTAACCAATTTGGCTCCATTGTTCATCGACCTGACCACAAACCGAAAACCACTACCGCTGGTGATGAGACCACGGATGTAATGGTGCTACACAACCACTTCATGCGCCCCTAAGCCCAAATAATCAACCGATAACGCAGATGTACACTTTGTTCTTCAGCCAAGTTATCCAATAAAGCTGCATGGCATAGCACCTCACTTCGTCGTACGAGCCTCTCCGCCGACACAGGACGCTGTTCTGGCCTATTCATCGACGTTCATAGCACCCCGGCTAAATCTACAGACCGACAGCTTGGGAAAGCTTGTCATCCCATTGAACCTGTTGCTGCGGGCGTTGGTGACGTCGCCAAACGGCCCTGGTGGTTGGAGCTCAGTGGCGTCAGGTCTGAGGCCAGCCGTGTCTGAGATCACTCACCGATCCTCCGTCCAGAGGAGTCGCGGGCGCCGCCGCCAGCGTACGCCTCGTCTCCAAGTAGCGGTCCCGCCTCCACCGAGAAGTTCCCGACGGCCGGCTCTGCGGGTACACGTCAGGTCAAGGTTAAACAAGTGAACAACATGGACGGGTGCATGGCGTAGTCAGGATGGCGGTTAACAGTTGGTGACTCAGCTCACTCGTCCCCCTCCCCCCCCCCCCCTGCAGGTAATTAATACGGTGCCCAGTTGTTAACGTTACCGCATGAGTTAGAATCGGTCCGGTCAGAGCCCTTGGACATTCACATCGGACAGACCGTACCAAATTGATTTGAGACCGATCAGTCCAGGTCAGGTTAGCGTGTTGTTAGCTGCCAGGTCACGGTAGGTCAAGTGATGATAGAACGTCCAGGTCAGTCCAGGTCAGGTTAGCGTGTTGGCAGCTGCCAGGGCAGGACAGATCAAGTGACGACAGACTGCATCAGCCTAGGCGTGATAATTATAGCAATCTGACAAGGCGAGCAGAATAAAGTCAAGATGAATGAGCATATAATTAACTGCCTAATCAGACAGGGACTACAAGGCTACATGCACGGGATGGCTCCAGCAGGCAGAAGTGAAGTTCATCGGGTGGTGAGCAAAACTGAACGCAATGGTAATATAAGTGAGCAGAAAATATTGTCGAACATGGGGAGAGCACATACCAATGTGTTCATATTACTAACCCAACGATGGAACCGCCTTCATTGCCAAACCGTAAACGATGGTAGCATCCGACATCAAACTGACACCGGCCGTTGCGGAGGAACAAATGGGCGGGTGTCGAACTGAACTGCCGCTGTTGACGTGGCTGCCGTGTTTCAGGACACCACGGCCGCCCGCCTGGGTTCAGAACGGCCCCGATACAAGCCGAGATACCGGCTGTCTTCCCCCGGCGCGTACTGACGGACGACATTAGTGGGACGACATGTGATCGGGCCGATACGGTGCGGGCCACAGTCGGCTCGCGCGCCCATCATTAGCCGCTGAGCGCGGCCCGGCGACTGTCCTTGGCCTTCGAGTCCGTCCACCGACCGTCCCCGGCTCCTACAACTGTCCACCTGGCTCCTACAGCTCTCCACCGACCGTGCCCGGCTCCTATAACTGTCAACCTGGTTCCTACTACAGACCGTCCCCGGCTCCTACAGCTGTCCACTGACCATCCCCGGCTCCTACAACTGTCCACCTGGCTCCTACCACAGTCCACCGGCTTTCCCTGGTTTCTGCAACTGTCCACCTGGCTCTTACCACAGTCCATCGGTTTTCCCTGGTTTCTGCAACTGTCCACCGACTGTCCCTGGTTCTTACCACTGTCCACTCCGGCTTCTACAGCTGCCCACCTGGCTCACACACCCGTCCACCCCGGCTCCCACAACTGTCCACCAACCAACCTTGGCTTCCACGGATATAACTGGTATCCGTTGATTCGATGCCTGACTCGACACCAATTCTGGTCCCGCACCCAGTGAACCTTTGGCATACGCAGGCCTACAGCACCTGGTCCGACACTAACACTGGTGCCGCACTTAGGGGACCTCTGGCATACACAGGCCGCTGACGCTGAAGCCTGATCCGACACTAACACTGGTACCGCACCTAGGGGACCTGACATACACAGGCCGCTGAGGCTGAAGACCCGGACATCGGCTCGGTAAGCGGGCCGGCTGGAGTGTGACGCACGGTGTGGCAGCAGCAGCTGCGGCAGCTGCGGCAGCTGCGCCGTGGCGGTCGCCGGCGGGGGCGCCGCGGCACGTGCCGACGCCTGAGAAGTACCGCCTGGACACGGCCAAACCCCATGCGGCGCACAGCGGGCCTCGTTACTGTTGCAAAGCCGCTATCCGCGCGCGTCGGGCGGCAACATGGCTGCGGCGGGGCGGGGCGGGGCTGCCGGCGGCTCCGGAGCGGTCCTGTGGCGCCGGGTTTCGCCATGTGGCGCCGCTGTCGCCTTGCAGACTCCTGCAAGAAGTCTCCTCCCGGACATGACGGCGATAGTCGCCACTGTCGGAGGTGCGCGTGTCAGGGCACAGCTGCGACCGGATGCGATTGCGTCCCTGTCCGGACATCCTGATATGTCCTGCTGCGACGGACAGTGCTGACTTTACACCACAGACTCACCGTGTTTTCAGCAGTGATTATAGCCTATATACGTCAAACGATCAGCAAAGAAAGCCTAGCGACATATCCGGCGCACAGGACCAAAGTCAAGAGGTTCGTGCTGTTGCCGAGCGTTATAATTATGTTGTGCTTGCTGGGACGTTCTAATGAGCCAACGAACTACGACAACCCAAACCCGACGTGGTCAACCTGTCCGGCCGACACGTGCCAGGGGCAGTCGATGTTTCCCGTCTGCACTTCGAAAGTAACGGTCAGAAGGGGAAAGTCGTTACCTTGTCAGATGACCCGGGACAGGCTGGTGTACTGCTGTATACGCTGGCAGCCTGTATACGTGTGTGCTTCCCAAAATCATGTGAGGTAAGGCGGACCAAGACGATTCTGTTGTTACGCTTTTTCGCCACGCGGCCATGCAACGCGGCGTACACAATGTTGCACGTTCTGGAAGGAGGTAGGAGTTTGCTTACAACATTCAGGGAACTTACATAAACCTAACCAGACCTGTGCATGGCAGATATATGACGTGCCAAGCTTAACCATGCCGATGTGATATTTCGGCTTTGAATTTCTTCGTATGTAGCTTGCAAGAGAGAATTGCCACCGTGAACAGGTGTTTGATGCAGTCATTGTTTGTCCCGTGATTATTTCACATTTCACCTCGCTTCAGCCGGTGCCACAATTATCTGGCTTCTATCTGTTGGTGAAATATGCGTGTTGTGCCCTTCGGGTAGGTGGCTTTGTGAGGCCATATGGAGGTAAGCCCTGCATTGCATACATACGTGAGAACTAGTCGGAACACCTTTAAACGCACGCGGTCGGTATCTCTGTAATTGTATTACAGGCAGAGGGAGTGATGTCGCAAGGGCGGTCCTGGTGGCGTGGGAGGGGGAGTGTTGGTGCACGCAGTGAAAATGTTTGAACCCCTTGGTTATTGATCATGTTCATTATTCTGTCTTAACCATCTGGCTCCAGGCAGAAGGATGTCCCAAAATAGTTTATTTTTGCGCTCGGGCCAAGTTAAGCAAATACTGAATGCGCCCCTGGACGGAGCTTGAAGCCGCCCATGGGAGCTTCATAGAGTTTGGTGGTCCTCTCATAGGGGATCACCAAACGAGTTTGAGGACGCCTACTTGTCGGCCACGCTCGTCGCAACAGGGAGTACGGCGTGGAAGCTTGCCCTCTCCAGCCTCAACATGAAGTGGTCGAAACTCGAAGGCTTCGGTTGTCAGGCACAAGCCGATGGAAACCAGTCTACTTCTCATTTTCCTTGCTTTTTTCTACCCAATATTCGAGCTTCACGCTCAGTCGTTGAAGACTGGCGATGCCAGCGTGGGTCCCTGTGGGATTTGTGCCTTCTATCAAATATGAGCCTCTCATGAGGCCTGGTCGGATTTTACCGCCCCGTGGAGCTCCTATAAGGCATTCTTTTGGCCAGTTTGATCGGCCCTTTTGGGCGCCTGCAAGTCAATGTGTCTCTAAGTGTCTCCGAATCAGTGGCAGATCCAGACACTTTACCTATAGTTAAGGGCAGGGCGTTTTTGCAGCCCTTAGCAAAACATGATTTTGCAATATTTCGCGGGTACTCAAGGAGTCAACCCTGCATTAGTAATGAGATATATGAATGTTCTTCCACACGATTGGCAAATGAGCCACGTAGCGTGCAGCACCGGATGGGCAGGCGGACGGCATTATGGTGTGTCTTGCTCCACGCTTCCCTAGTATACTCACTCTGCGGCTGTGTAGCCTACACTGTGCAGCCTACACTGTGCAGCCTACACTGCGTAGCCTACACTGTGCAGCCTACACTGTGCAGCCTACACTGCGTAGCCTACACTGTGCAGCCTACACTGTCTAGCCTACACTGTGCAGCCTACACTGTGCAGCCTACACTGTGTAGCCTACACTGCGTAGCCTACACTGTGCAGCCTACACTGTGCAGCCTACATTGTGCAGCCTACACTGTGCAGCCTACACTGTGTAGCCTACACCGTGTAGCCTACACTGTGCAGCCTACACTGTGCAGCCTACACTGTGCAGCCTACACTGCGCAGCCTACACTGTGCAGCCTACAGGAAGCGTATCGCATCCTGGTGCGGGGTCTGTCCACTATGGCACACATTGTGGTGAGTAAACATGTCCCACTGCACGCCGCGAAACTACAGACAGGTGTATAGGTATCAATTAGAATTGTCAGTTTTGGGCCCGGTGGCACGACGCGGCAACTCGTAACATGGCACGGTGGAACGGTACGGTAACTCGTAACATGGCACGGTGGAACGGTACGGCAACTCGTAACATGGCACGGTGGAACGGTACGGTAACTCGTAACATGGCACGGTGGAACGGTACGGTAACTCGTAACATGGCACGGTGGAACGGTACGGTAACTCGTAACATGGCACGGTGGAACGGTACGGTAACTCGTAACATGGCACGGTGGAACGGTACGGCAACTCGTAACATGGCACGGTGGAACGGTACGGTAATTCGTAACATGGCACGGTGGAACGGTACGGTAACTCGTAACATGGCACGGTGGAACGGTACGGTAACTCGTAACATGGCACGGTGGAACGGTACGGCAACTCGTAACATGGCACGGTGGAACGGTACGGTAACTCGTAACATGGCACGGTGGAACGGTACGGTAACTCGTAACATGGCACGGTGGAACGGTACGGCAACTCGTAACATGGCACGGTGGAACGGTACGGTAATTCGTAACATGGCACGCGAGTTTTTTGTCGTACCATATCAGAATTTGGCGTGCCACATCCATGCCAGTCCTGCCACTGCTTATTCTTGATAACAAAATTGTAATATGATCCAGGAGCGCAGCCAGGATTTCCTTGAGGGGCCATCCAAAAAAAACCTAATGTTATCGAGGACGCTTCCGGCGCGCAAAGCGCGCTGAAATTTATCGTTTTGTGTTGTACAAATCCATTTTTTCTTAATCCAGTGTATTTTGTTCCTAAATTAATGCCCCCGCGTTGGCTGCGCCTTTGTATGCCTATTCTTGTATTCTTACATGCATACCTATTCTTCCGGCACTTGATATGCAGTATTTACGAATCACATGCCCTGACTATTTATGATTATCACTCCACAATAGCCCATGCAATGGAAATTAGAGGTGCAATCTAGCCAAAGGTTATGCATGGGTGTCTGATGTTTTCCGTGATTGAAAAAAAAACAGGAAAGTCCCAAAATGAATATCTTGCACATTGCATGCTGCCTCAGCACTTCTGCCTTCTGGAATAACATTAATGGTATGCTACTTAGACTATCCAGCTAATGTATCTCTGGAGATGATGCTGATTTAGTCACAATGTGAAATGTTTTGCAGCTCCGCTCCTGTTTGTTTTCTTCATCAATCAAGATGTTTACCTTCTTCTTAAAATGGTCTTTTCCTTTGCCGTGCCCTTTGATATTCAGCTTACTGTGCCAGAACGTACTGTGCCCGTGCCGTGTTCCATGCCAGATTTTTTTAAAGAAATAAATGTGGCGACTTCAGTACCGATACGTAGGAATTTGTAGTTATATACTTCAACACAGGTAGAATTGGCTATGGACATTTCTTCAATGTGTATCATATATATATATATATATATATATATATATATATATATATATATATATATATATATATATATATATATATATGCATGTGTGTGTGTGTGTGTGTGTTGCCTTCATGGATCGATTATTAATGCCTATCAACAGGGAAAGTATTCAGTTGACAGCTGGATGATAACGACCCGGATTAGCAGGGCGGACATCTTGCCCACGTCTTCCAACCCTGTGCGAAGGTGGTCCGCTCATCGACCGCATCAACGTGCGGCGAAAACAGCCGGCTGGGCCAGCTGTTGCCCCACCACGAGCCGCGCCGCTTGTTAGTGCAGGAAATGGGCACACCGCCGCGGAGAATAGGGATGAGTCGCTCTGTCTGAACACGACACTCTGGGGTGGCGTGCGGGGCCTGTGTGGAGGGGCTGGAGACAACACCATAAGCTTAGGAATGTCCGCTCTAAAAGTTCAATTGCTTCTCTTCTTTCTCAAATTTAAGTCCACAACTTGTGATGTGATGTGATGTGATGTGACAAGTGATCAGGAGTGTGCCCTGTCCTGTCCCTGCGGAAAAGGTGCCCATTTGTGCATTGGACGCAAATAGGTATCGACAATAAGCAAACTAAAATGATACGAGAAGTGAAATAGCTTCACGGTGATGTTAAGGAACTTGGATGAGCCGAACGAATGTATGTGAGGGAGAGGATCGCATTGCACGGGTCGTGCAGGATCGCCGGTTGGTAATTGCGGCTGAAATGTCCACGCGGAACAATAAAAAGTGATCCGAAAAGGCGGACGATAGTGTCCGCTAGCAAGTGGCTGATCCATTGTCGGCGACAGGCTACATTTGTCCTGTCGGGAGGTTGAAGGCTCGTTGGGCTGATCAATGGCCCGGCAGGACGGCTATGTGTAATGTCAAGAGCCCGGGTTATGAAATGGATGCTCGGCAAAAGTTGACTCGTGAATAGCACCAGAGGTGGAACTGAACGTGGCGTCGGAATGTGCTTCCAGAAAATATTGAGACTCGCGACGACTTGGTCGGCCCTAAGTATTGAGAACATCTACGAACCACACGGAATGCTGCAGATGGTAGAACGGCGCCTATTGCCTGCAGTGTGCAGTTGAGGGACTATTTCCTTCGTGTACGGCAAAATAACCAGTGCTGTTAATTGTATAATTGCTATTGGCCCCTCTGTGCTGATAGGATGAGCTATGCGTGTTCGACGCTCACGGGAAAGTCGTTTTTTTTTGCCGGCCTTTAATATTTCTATACCGTTCTTCTTTGCATGCACTTCTTCACATACGAAGTAAGACGCGACATTGGCACAGCCTCACACACTGCGCACAAAGACGGCTCACAAAGTTTTTCTCGCTAAGAAGCACAGCTTCAACAACCTTACTCTGCAGATCAGCTAACTAGCCACACTATACAGTCAGCATGCAGTCTCAAACTGCAGTTGGACAATCCATCTGGGGGCGCAAATCAGAGGACTGGTAGTGTCCACTGGTGAGTGTCCGATAAAGGTCAGAACACTGGCAGTGTCCACTGATAAGTGTCCGATAAAGGTCAGAAGGCAGTGTCCACTGGTGAGTGTCCGATAAAGGTCAGAACACTGGCAGTGTCCACTGATAAGTGTCCGATAAAGGTCAACAAACTGGCAGTGTCTGCTGGTGAGTGTCCGATAAAGGTCAGAACACTGGCAGTGTCCACTGATAAGTGTCCGATAAACGTCAGAACACTGGCAGTGTCTGCTGATGAGTGTCCGATAATGGTCGGAACACTGGCAGTGTCTGCTGATGAGTGTCCGATAAAGGTCGGAACACTGGCAGTGTCTGCTGATGAGTGTCCGATAAAGGTCAGAAAACTGGCAGTGTCTGCTGATGAGCGCGTACTGAGGATGGGAGGACTGATGCCAAATGACGTCGATGCCAAACGCTGTGTTGTACCTGGCTAACGTCGGCATACGCATGCCCGGGCGAAAATTTCACTCACAGCAAGCACAAGTCGAGCAGAATCTCAGCTGAATTTCCGCCCTTGAGTTGGACGCTGCGTTCCTTGCCTGTTGCCGGGAGCTGTGTTTCCACTCAGCTATCAATGGCAACGTGAAGCTTAACAACTTCGATCATGGTCGCCAGTGTGTCGGTGTCGGTGTCGGTGTCAGTGTCAGTAAAGCGGCGCGGCCCTCGCCGTGACAGTCCGCTAGTGACGGCGACGTGAGTTACGTCGCCAAACCCTCCGATGGATGCGGGTGAAGCGCACCACCTGGACACATCCTGAGCTACTCAGGCGGTCAGCGACTAGGCATGGCATCTCCTCAAGTTATGGGTGCACCACCTGGACACATCCTGAGCTACTGAGGCGGTCAACGACTAGGCATGACATCTCCTCAAGTTCTGGGTGACTCCTTGTATTTTGTGGTCTTTAAGAGCTCTCCAGGGGTCTTCTGTTGAACTCGGGACCTGGGGCCTGCAAACGGCATGAGGGTGACCTCCTGCCAAGCTTTAGGGAATTTCGTGAGCTCTTATGACCTTTTGTCACGACTAATAAGCTCCTGGTCTGGGGCCTTTAGACAACGTGATGGGTCTTCCCATCGAGCTTTGGGGCATTTCACGATATCCAGGAACCACCGATCAATACCAATATACCTCCAGTTCTTGAGCCTCCAGATAACATCACGGTGCTCCTACCGAGCTTTGGACCGTTTTCGTGGGCTGTGCGGCCGTCCTATCAATAATACGTGCTGTTCTTGGATCTCAGAACAACGTAGATTTCCCGCCAGTGTTGTCTCTTCGTGACCTTCAGAGGCCTCCTATTATCACTAATGGGCTTCCCGATCTGGGGCCTCGAGGAAACATGAAGAGCCTTCTGTCGGGTGTTGGTCTTTTTGTGAGCTTTAGAAGCCCGTCGTCGATACCAATGCGCCTCCAGATAACATCACAGTCTTGTCATCTGTGCCATCTCATCAACATCTCGTCGTCCGGTAGCCTGGAACCACCGAACAGGATGCTAGGCCTCCTGTTATGCTTTGGGCTTCCTGAAATCCCGGGGGCGAAAATATATGCTCACCCATTCTGCTTCACGGCGGAGGTGGGTGTCATCCTCACCGTTCCGCCTGCGACTCCCCTGATAACGGACAGTCGTGGCACTAATATAAACATGAAATGTAGGGCTGTGATACACTTTCGTGCGTTCACATGCACCCACAAACCTGCTTGGGTGTACCCTGAGTGAAAGCTACTTGACAGATTGTGTCTGTTGCAGAGACATATTTGTAGTTATATTTGGGATAGACAGGGAAGGCGTGACAGATAGATCATGACTTTGGGCTGGACTATCCAGAAGGTGAACCAGTGGGCGAGCGCTTGTCATGCGAACGAAGTGCGAGAGGTCGTAGGTCCGACCGGTTCCTTGGCAAGGTGTCTCTGCCGGTGTCCGGGTGGCCGGCCGGATCCTTGGTAGAGTGTCGCTGCCGGTGTCCGGGTGGCCGGCCGGTTCCTTGGCAGGGTGTCTCTATCGGTATCAGAGTGACCGGCCCAGTTACTTGGCAGGGTGTCGCTGTCGGTGTCCGGCCGCTTATCTCGCGGTAAACATGGACACGCAGCGTGGGACTGGACCATATGCGATCCCACCGTGCCTCGATGGCGTGACAAAACAGGCTGGCGGGGCCGGCGGAAGTGAACTTCGATAACAGCATGACCGACACGGGCAGGCAGTCGGGCTCCAAAAACGGCCCACATGAAATGAGGAAGATGACGAGTTAGCCGTCCAAGTGGACAGCAGGGTGTGTCACGTCCTGCAGTGAGGAAGATGATGAGTTAGCCACCCGAGTGGACAGCCGGCTGTGTCACGTCCTTCAGTGTTTGATGGTGGCTGATTCGTGTTTCGCATTATGTCTTCAGTCGTTCAACACCACGCCGCCTATACTGCCCATCACTTGTTGATGGACAGAAAGGAGGCGCTGCGATGAGTAGGACACTGAATAGCACGCATCAGCAGCCACCGCATTATTTTTCCAGCTCGAAGTTTCACGAGGCGAAGCATACAAAGACTCGAATGAGCCTCATTTTAGCCGCACAGACTCCTGGGAGAACGGCGACAGGTCCCATCCTTCCAGATAGTTACTGTTTCCAGTTATGAGGCCAAGGATACCTTCGGAGTAGTGTTCTGCAATGATCTGTAGTTCGTGTGGTGGTTCCAGAGACTTGTGACGGGCAGATGTCTCCTGCAGTAGCTGAAGGGATCTCTGCATCCACACATTCACGGAATCCTCCATAGCCGAAGGACTAAATCGAACAAGTTTGCAAAATCTGCATTTGCATTTGCATTTGCATTTGCAAAAACGCGGCAGCACAAAATGCTGGACATATTTCTGTCCACTGTGCCTGACATTATTTCCCATTCCAAACGGTTTATCCTTTGCGTTCTGATTCCGCTAATGACTTCGAACATGAATTAACGTACACTGGCATGCACCGATATAATTGACGTGATTCAAACAGAGTTATAGGCACATCACTACATCTTTAGCCTCTTAAGATTTGAGAATCAGCAAGGAAGCATTGCGAAGAAGAAGAAAAACATCTTGCACCTTAGGTAAGAATTGGACGTGGCAGATACCAAAATTTTGGGGACCGAAGCCCGCTCCCGGCCGTTCTGCTGTGACCAGATCCGCCTTGAACCCGACCAATATGCCCGGAAGCCCGGTCAAAAGACCGGCAGATCCTTTTTGCATATAGAGTAATACTATTGAGTTATTTATCTAAGTAATGGTCTTATATGCAAGCTATGCCCATAATATGTCAATTATCAACATATTCAGTCTATATCCATCATATATATGCATGAATTATTTACCTCTATCTTTGATGAAGTGCAGTATTCATAATTATCCGCAATCAATCACGTACATTACCAACATCAACAACAGATCCTTTTCTTGTTGCAGTTAATATACAAGAATGCATGCCTGTAGCCAATTTTAAGGGCATAAGACGTTATGATGAATGCCGTTAGAAGTGAAGAAGTGATGAAAGAAGAAGTGATGGAGAACGTGGAAGAAGTGATGCACTTGATTACACTCTCGAACATGACATAAAAGTATACCTTACGCTTCCATGCAATCACCGTCAATGTTTCATATTCATATTTCGTATACTGTAAAACCTTCCCTCCGATCTATTTCACCATCCAGCAACACATGCGGCCAGAGATGGCGAATCAGATGTGATGGCGGGCGCTCGATTCCATGTAATGACTGACCGATAGGCGGAAAATCGATATCCGTTCTCACCTTCAGAGGCGTTAGCTGACCGTCAGCACTGCCACGCGTGTCTACGGGTGACGAGTCACTCTGCAGTGAAAACACTTCACGCACCGCGGCCGTCGCGTCTGGACCGTGCGGGGCACCCCGGGTGTCGCGCCTGGGCCGTGCAGGGCACCCCGGGTGTCGCGCCTGGGCCGTGCAGGGCACCCCGGGTGTCGCGCCTGGACCGTGCAGGGCACCCCGGGTGTCGCGCCTGGGCCGTGCAGGGCACCCCGGGTGTCGCGCCTGGGCCGTGCAGGGCACCCCGGGTGTCGCGCCTGGGCCGTGCAGGGCACCCCGGGTGTCGCGTCTGGACCGTGCAGGGCACCCCGGGTGTTGCGCCTGGGCCGTGCAGGGCACCCCGGGTGTCGCGTCTGGACCGTGCGGGGCCCCCGGGTGTTGCGCCTGGGCCGTGCGGGGCCCCCCGGGTGTTGCGCCTGGGCCGTGCAGGGCCCCCCGGGTGTTGCGCCTGGGCCGTGCAGGGCACCCCGGGTGTTGCGCCTGGGCCGTGCAGGGCCCCCGGGTGTTGCGCCTGGGCCGTGCAGGGCACCCCCGGGTGTTGCGCCTGGGCCGTGCAGGGCCCCCGGGTGTCGCGCCTGGGCCGTGCGGGGCACCCCGGGTGTCGCGCCTGGGCCGTGCAGGGCACCCCGGGTGTCGCGCCTGGATCAATGACGGCACCGCGGGTGCCGCGCCTGGCCTGTGCAGGGCTCGGTACACCTCGGCTGGGCTCGGTGCACCTCGACTGGGCTCGGTACACCTCGACTGTCGACTGGGCTCGGTACACCTCGACTGGGCTCGGTACACCTCGACTGGGCTCGGTACACCTCGACTGGGCTCGGTACACCTCGACTGGGCTCGGTACACCTCGGCCTGGGCTCGGTATACCTCGGCTGGGCCCGGTACACCTCGACTGGGCTCGGTACACCTCGACTGGGCTCGGTACACCTCGACTGGGCTCGGTACACCTCGACTGGGCTCGGTACACCTCGACTGGGCTCGGCACACCTCGACTGGGCTCGGTACACCTCGGCTGGGCTCGGTACACCTCGGCTGGGCTCGGTACACCTCGGCTGGGCTCTGTACGCCTCGACTGGGCTCGGTACGCCTCGACTGGGCTCGGTACACCTCGGCTGGGCTCGGTACACCTCGGCTGGGCTCGGTACACCTCGACTGGGCTCGGTACACCTCGACTGGGCTCGGTACACCTCGGCTGGGCTCGGTACACCTCGACTGGGCTCGGTACACCTCGACTGGGCTCGGTACACCTCGACTGGGCTCGGTACACCTCGACTGGGCTCGGTACACCTCGACTGGGCTCGGTACACCTCGACTGGGCTCGGTACACCTCGGCTGTCGCGCCTCGCCGGAACCTCCACTGGTACCCAGCCCAGTTTCTCGATCAGGGGGCTGACGTGCCTTCAGTGCCCGACACTGCACACAAGGGGCGAGTAGTTCGATGTTAAAATGTCCGTCTCCCAACGAAAGGGTTGTGGGTTCGGGTCCCACAAGTCGCTACTCCTGTTGCCCGGGACCTATGGATTGATTATTTGGGCTTAAGAGCATGCCGAGCACGAGGTCATTTAGCGCCCATAGCAGCGCCCCTCCCCGCCCGGGACCAATCGATGTGAGATATTGGTGGCGCTATATGATTCCACAGTCGGCACGACGCAAAACCAATCACCACCACCACACCGCACACAACTCGGGCGCAGTGGTTCTTGTCCTCTTGGATGTTGTGTCACTAGCCGTTGATCCACTGCACCAGCCTCTGCACCGTACTGCACCAGCCTCCGTACTGCACCAGTCTCTATACCGTCAGACATGATAATGGGGCATACAGACACGCATACGCCAGACAGCATATGTGTGGGAATATCAGATCAGGGCCTCTACAATCGTCTCCTTGACGTCGAAGGGTAACCTATGCGTAACTGTTGTCAGGCCGGACGGTGTTGCGTGGCAGATGGTGATGGAGCATCGGCCAAAGTACGCACTGGTTCCTATGAACGTCGGGAGCGTTCTTATGAGGCGACACACAGCTGCTTCCCCAGACTAGTATTTTCGCCATGTGAGAATGAACTCTGACCGTCATTTCTTGACGGCCCGAGTGGCTGCGGAACTTGGAGCTGTCTTAGGAGGCGAGGCACAACTGCTTACCAAGACCAGCCTTTTCGTCATGTAAAGCAGGCTCGAGTGGCTGCAGAACGTGAAGCTTTCCCTGGTTGACGTAAAACAAAATGACCAGACTATTTGATGCAGCCATCGCTCAGGTGGTCTTCCCTGGTAAGTCCTTGGTAAGCCCAATCCAACTGGATTGGGCTTACCAAGGACGTACCTCTTTAGATTAGATGTGTCCTAGACCCGAATCATCTGCTCGTTCATGGCTGATTCAGAAGGACGTGGGATCCTCGAGCACTAGGCCGTTGAGTGACTTCCAGTACAGATCCTACTTTCCACAGGCTAGATCGCACACAGAGGGATCATGGAGATGAATCATGGAGGCAAACCAGCAAACTCCCCGCCCTATGTCATGCATTTGTGTGATAGTACGAAGACAATATATCGCAAGTAACGCTAAACAGATGTGGAAAATTCCGATAGTCTGTCGCCAGCATGCCAGTCAACTGTCATGTCACGAAACGAAAATTGTTCTCGCTCGCCAACAACCACCGCATGTTCTAATGGCATTGCGTACATGTCCAATGACAGAAACGTTGGTATACTGAAGGAAGACTGATGGGTTGTCCCTCCAGACTGTTGTCCCTCTAGACTTGAAGGGAAGTAACCGTCTGCCTCGCCTCAGTGCGGCACGCCACGTGGGCACGTGGCGTAATCAGCGGCCGACTCCCCACCATCACCAGATATTCAGCCGGCAATGAACGCGTCGACACGCTCGGAATACTGAATCATTGCGCGCCGTTTTTATCGCCTCTGCTCTCATTGTGTGCCGGTCTGGACACACGGCCGGGCGGCCGGTGCAGGGGAGAGGATAAAAAGAGCCGACGGTGACTGCATCAGTCCTGCACACCCAGCGACAACCGACATTCGAACAAGGCCAGACTGGCGGGAGCTAACGGGTGAACAGGGCCCGACCCAGCGAGAACTGCCTGTGAGCAGGGCCCGGCCCAGCGAGAACTGCCTGTGAACAGGATCCGGCCCAGCGAGAACTGCCTGTGAACAGGGTCCGGCCCAGCGAGAACTGCCTGTGAGCAGGGCCCGGCCCAGCGAGAACCGACGTGCGAGCAAGGCCCGATACCGCGAGAGTTAACGGATGAACAGGGCCCAACCCAACGAGAACTGCCTGTGAACAGGGAGAAAGGGGCCCAGCGAGAACTGATATAAGAGCAAGGTCAGACTCTGGGAGAAATGACATAAGAACAAGACCAGGCGCGGCGAGAACTGACGTAAGAACAAGGCCAGACTCGGAGATAAATGCCACACGAACAAGTCCAAACTCTACGAGAGTTGATGTAAGAACAGGACCAGACTCGGCGAGAAATGACGTACGAACAAGACCAAATTCGAGGAGAAATGGCGCACGAACATTGCCAGACTCGGCGAGAACTGATGTAAGAACAAGGACAAACTAGGAATGAAATGGCGTGCGGACCAGGCCAGTCGGCCTGTGTGTAGGCTTTTTCTAAGTCAGGATTAAAACTGAATAAGCCGACGGCAGGTGGAGGCCAGGTGACAACGGTTCGTTCCTGGGCGTAGCTCGGGGTGCTCGATTTCGAAGCTAAATTACCGGGACTAATTGTGCGCGCCTTCGGTCCTATTGGCACCCATGCCACACAATTTCACTACAGTGAGTAGCGTCCAAACTTGGTGGGGCAACAGTGTAGTTGGCACCAACCATCAATTGGGGCTACAGCACAGTAGAGGTTCAAACAGTAGCTTGCTGTAACAGTGACAATAGCCACAACTTGCCAGCCTGCCTGCCCACCACACGCACGCACGCACGCACGCACGCACACACACACACACACACACACACACACACACCGCGCACGCACGCAGACGCACGCGCGCGCGCGGGAGAGATGGCCGGGACCGGTTTATGAACTCGACTTTCCTCAGATGACAGCTTCTACGAACAGTTTGACGCATCCATGCCCAGCAGAACAGCCGAGTCGGTAGCCGAGTAGAGCCGAGTAAGCCGAGTTCGAGTGGGACGACAGTACAGGTATGATGTGATGAGCCAGCGTGCACGAAACCTAAGCTCTGATGGCGTTTGCACGCATAGCATAGCAAATTTGTTCGAGTGATTCGAGCAGACAATACATCTCTTCGGGTAGATGGTATGAATCATAAACTACGTTCCCGGTCCCGTTGCGACAGGGATATACAAGTGCGCAAACGTGACAATCAGGAGCGCCGGCACGCAGTGTCGTGAGTCATCATGATGCACTGCATGTCCTCCCACTACGCTTCGGGATGAAGATTGCGTCATGCACAGGCTGATGAGCTCATCAAATTAGCACGCATCACTGCTCAGTGCCAGGGAGGACCTGCCGACTTCAGTGCAATATCGCAGACCGCAATCTGACTTCTTACAAGACCCCTCATACATCCTGGCTACGCCCGACCGCCTACGGGACCCCCCCCCCCCCGCCTTCCCGGCTCCTGTTAGTTGCACGAGCTGGCCACCGATAGGACGCCTTTCTTAGTCGCGCCCCCACTTCCCCCCAGAAGCTCAGAGTTACACCTGGCTGCCCTCAGGAGCTCAGATTTGTAGCCGGATAGCTCTCAGGAGCCCAGAGTCACACTCACTGGGTTCTGCCTCGCCCCCACCTCCCTCAGTAGCTCAGAGTTACACCTGACTGCCCTCAGCAGCTCATATTTGTCCATAGAAAGTCCATGTTGCGATGTTTTACTTGAGGTTCATTTACTATACGAAAGATCCGACAGAGCAGTCCCGACTGCACAATGTTGATGCGACCTCTTGGAATTTGAGAAAAGAAATATGCGTGCGGGTCGACCGAGGTAGCAGGTAATCTTCTAGATTTGTATCCGAGGTAACAAATCATGCTGCATCCTTTTGTGTACGTACGAAGTAATTTTAGGGAGTCGGTTTGGTGGGTGAAGTGTTTTCTGGCACAAATATTATCACATTGCCTGCGACTAGATGCGATACATCAATTTTGATCTACTTTAAAAGATCGTCATACGACAGTGAAGGCTGGGGGTGCCAGGAGAGTGAACGAGGAGCCAACGCATGATAAATTAATGCTGCACTCGATCGATCAGCGCGGTGTGGGAAGCAGCTGCGCCGGACCAAACGACGTTAGCATTCTCCAAAATAGGTCTGACATTGCTAAAGTACGCAGTCAATGGAACACTACGATTGAATTTGGCATATTGCAATCCAGTTTAAAAGGACCCGATGAGCAGACCCAGTGATCTGATCTGAGCAGATTCAGTGATCTGATTGTGCTTTGCAATGTCCGAAAGGACCTGATGAGCAGACCCAGTGATCTGTTCGCACGCTTTGCAGTGTCAGAAAAGACCTGATGAGCAGATCCAGTGATCTGTTCGCACGCTTTGCAGTGTCAGAATGGACCTGATGAGCAGATCCAGTGATCTGTTCGCACGCTTTGCAGTGTCAGAAGGGACCTGATGAGCAGATCCAGTGATCTGTTCGCACGTTTTACAATGTCAGAAAGATGACTGGGAAAATTACATAAAATTAACTTTAAATTAACTTAACAAAAAATGTTACTTTTTAATGTTCAGGATAAATCGTAAGTCACCAATTTCGTTGAGCTTCATCACGCTTCTTTTGTTCAGAGTGAAAGTGATTTGGACAGGTCGTAGGGTCGTAGAGCCATCGTGAGTGCCTTGCATTTATTGGGATGTCAGGTGAGGCTCCTCTGGACGGACCAAGCTACTGAGCGATCCAGGTCCTGTTGTTGTGCTCGTCTGCCAGATGGAAATGCTATTTTCCGGACCGAAACCTACGTCGTGAGTGTTTGCAATCCATTCCGAACATGTACAATTTGTAGATCGTGAATGAACAGAGCCAGAAATGCGCCTGCCAGGATGCCGCCAATCACACAAGTGCGGTCTGGTGACTTGCGACTCACGACCGCTCTATGGGAACTGTCCGACAAACACGAGACCATCAGGTTTGCGTCCGACAAACACGAGACCATCAGGTTTGTGTCCGACAAACACGAGACCATTAGGTTTGTGTCCGACAAACACGAGACCATCAGGTTTGTGTCCGACAAACACGAGACCATCAGGTTTGTGTCCGACAGACACGAGACCATCAGGTTTGAAAAAGGAACCACTTCAGTGCTGAGTCTTTCAAATGAGATGACTCTTTTAAGTTGTAAATGAGAAGAGCATGACTGACGCTCTGAGAAGTTGCTGAATAATCTGCATAGATTGCGTCCGTCTGATGACCATCCAACAGTACTTCCCACGCAGAATGTACGTATCTCACGAGTTTGCGCGGCATGATCTGCATAGCACAAAAGCATGCTGCTGGGTACGTATGCTGGATGACTTGTGCCTGTATAAATTAGTGCCAGCCTGTTCTCTCGAGTGCCTTTCCGAAAGGAAGCAAAAGTGAGATAGATCGATAGCTCTGTGATGATTGTTCGTCCCCAATTTCGTATATGGGGACACTATTAGCGTGCTTTTATTTCTTCAGAAAGATAGCCGTTTTGCTGACAAGTTAAAAGTGGTGGCCAAAGGCATGGTTAGCTCCTCGGATCATTCCGAGATGACACGGCCGCTTATGTTGTTCGGCCGACAGGCTTTGTTTGGGCCGACAGTTTTCATAGTCGCTGCCACAGCCGGTTCAGAAATATGCCGCTGCGACAGTGGATCAAGCGCGCGCTGGTGTGCGATGTGCGGCCGGGCGCTGTCTGATAGAGCGCTCGGTAGATTTAGAAGCGAACGCGCGATTCGGTAGATTAACACGATCAAGATCGCCTGACATCGTATCATTATTCATGTCGGCCAAGATTGGCGAGATGCACAAGTTCTTGGTCTGGCATTTCCACAAAGTCTAGTACCGCTTGGGATAAGCTTGAAGGTTATCTCAGTTACACCGCGAATATATTCAAAGTATTTTAAATTGGACTGATTCTCAAAAGCAGCACGCTTTGCATAGAAATCAGCGCGTGAATCGGGACCCCGGTTGAGAAGCATGCGCCGAAAAGCGTTTCCTTCAAGATCAAAGCGGTATCACCACCACATCGAACCAAGGGGGATAGCGTGGCACATGATCACAACGGGAATGTGTTTGGCTATCACCGACCCTGATTTGCCTTGTTAATGATGTTCAAGAATGCATATACCTATATGGCACCGGTATTCGCTACCAGCCATTATTGAAAGAATGGTTCTAATATGGGCAGAGTGAGACCCATTTTAAAGCCATTTGTTTTGACGCGACACCAACGGGTTGCATTAGACGTGTCTCAAGATAGGCATGGGACATTCGGTCCTCCCAGCCTGTCGATTATTACATGGGCCAGCCCAACTTCCCCACTAGCGTTGCCCTAGGCAAAACACAGACTGAGCCTACAGCAGGTTCACCACAGCACGTGATATTTTGGAAGTCGCCGCCAGCGACGCCTGTGGATATTGCTTGTGTTTGCAGCGTGGGTTGACGTTCAGCAGATCAGATGTGCGTCCTGAGGGGCACGCAAAGCACACACCGGACCGTGTCGTGACGTCACCGATGACGTCACCGGTCAGACCTGGCCGACACGCGGCGGCGGCGGCGGCCGCCGGGCGCAGAAACTACACCCGCTCGCGGACACCGATAAAAGCGACTCGGTGTCCACGGCATGACAAACTCCTGGCGTCCACAGTGACCAGCTTCCGGCTGCCATCGTCACTTGGACTGGCAGTCGGCTGACATCTCCGTGACCTCCATGACACTCTGTGACCCCTGCTGTGACAGCTTACCGGGAGCATGACGTCACATCCGCTGCACTACAAACGGCCGTGTCTGGTTTGCCCGATTGACCACTGGCGCGCGGCAATGGTCTGATTTTCCTCGGCTAACTTCGTGTCAAGCCGAAAACCAGCCGGCCCGGCCTGGCTGACTTGTGGTGACCGTGACGTCACCCATTGAGCCGAACCGTCTGGCGCCGCGCTGGCCGCCGCTGTGGTCCGTGTACGGCCGACCATTCGGGGACATTGCCGTTCTACTCGGCTCCACTCCGGTCTACTCCGCCCGCCCACCACCACACGCCAGCCACGCTGGCCGCCGCTGTGGTCCGTGTACGGCCGACCATTCGGGGACATTGCCGTTCCACTCTGCTCCACTCCGGTCTACTCCGCCCGCCCACCACCACACGCCAGCCACGCTGTCCGCCGCTGTGGTCCGTGTACGGCCGACCATTCGGGGACATTGCCGTTCTACTCGGCTCCACTCCGGTCTACTCCGCCCGCCCACCACCACACGCCAGCCACGCTGGCCGCCGCTGTGGTCCGTGTACGGCTGACCATTCGGGGACATTGCCGCTCCACTCTGCTCCGCTCCGCTCCACTCCGCTCCACTCCGCTCCACTCCACTCCACTCCGCTCCACTCCGCCCGCCCGCCACCACATGCCAGCCGAGATGGGCGCCGCCCACTGGGAGCGGCGCGGTCGCGTGCTGGGCACTCTGACCCGCCGTCACCGGTCTGGCTATATGCGGACCGGCCGACTGCCTCCAGACAGCTCCGACCTGATCAGCCCCGTGTGGCAAGGCACGGGGTCCTTGCCGCACGGGAAGGACCCCTGGGGCCTAGTCTAACTAGGGGCGACTAGGCCGACAGAGCTTCTTCGGCCCGGCGAGACTCTGGTCAGAGGGATTGCTGATACCATGAGCGTAGTTAAGGGGGGGGTCTAGTCCCCCCCCTCTCCCCCACACACACTTTTCGTATTACGTAAGTTGAAATATTCTTGATGCGTGATATGCTCTACAGAATTACGAACATAAGAAGCGTACATGTACCGCTGCGATCAGGTGGTATGCACATGATAATTACCCAACAAGTGATTATATCCATGACTGGGCATATTTTCCTTGGACAGTTCGGAGTTCGACGGTCGCCTGATGACCAGAGACTGAAAACTGACCATTACTCAAAGCCTGTCATACTGCACTACACCCGTCTTATCTAGCCATACCCAACCGAATCCTTTCAGCTGAGTGGATCCAGTTCTCGGAACCTGCAAGATCGAAACCCTTCATATTCATGCTCTCTCGTGTCATATCATCGTTTCGTCCCGTCATAACGCACCAGACTCAACGCGCTAACATAAATCCTTCATATTTCATTACAATCCACTATACCGCGCTACTTCCATCCGACCCGACCCACGCGTCCGACCCGTCAGATCCGTCAGATCCGTCAGCTCCGTCCGACTGTCAGATCCGTCCGACACAGATATGTCAGATCCGTCAGATCCATCCGACGTGTCAGATCCGTCAGATCCGCCAGATCCGTCCGACCCGTCAGATCTGTCAGATCTGTGAAATCCGTCAGATCCGCCCGGCCCGTCTGATCCGTCAGATCCGTCAGCTCCGTCAGCTCCGTCCGACCCGTCTGATCCGACCGACTGTCAGATCCGCCAGATACGCCAGATACGCCAGATACGCCAGACTCGTCCGACCCGTCCGACCCATCAGGTCTGTCAAATCCGTCAGATCCGTCCGGCCGTCAGATCCGTCCGACACATCAGATCTGTCAGATCCGTCATATACATCCGGCCGTGAGATCCGGCGCGGCCGGACAGAGGCAGGCCCGCCGCCTCGGCAGCCGGCGCCGTTCTGCCTGTTCGCAGATATCCGTTACGGTGGCTGGCGCTACACGACAGCCGCGGCCGCCACGTGAGCGCCGCCTCGCCGCGTGCGTGCGGCAAATCCGGCGCGTTTTGCAACTGGGCGCGCGCCGTTGGCCGGGCGAAATGCAGCGGCCGCCCCGGCTGCTAGGTCCGCCGGCGCGGACCCCCGGCTGGCCGGAGCGGTACGGACCGCCCCGGGCGCCAGGTCCGCCGGCGCGGACCCCCGGCTGGCCGGAGCGGTACGGCCCGGGCGCCAGGTCCGCCGGCGCGGACCCCGTGGCCGGAGCGGTACGACCGCCCCGAGCGCCAGGTCCGCCGGCGCGGACCCCGACCGGCCGGAGCGGTACGGACCGCCCCGGCCAGGTCCGCCGGCGCGGACCCCCGCGGGAGCGGTACGGACCGCCTCGGCGCCAGGTCCGCCGGCGCGGACCCCCGGCTGGCCGGAGCGGTACGGACCGCCCCGGGCGCCAGGTCCGCCGGCGCGGACCCCCGGCCGGCCGGAGCGGTACGGACCGCCCCGGGCGCCAGGTCCGCCGGCGCGGACCCCCGGCCGGCCGGAGCGGTACGGACCGCCCCGGGCGCCAGGTCCGCCGGCGCAGACCCCGGCCGGCCGGGCGGTGCGGACCGCCCCGGGCGCCAGGTCCGCCGGCGCGGACCCCCGGCTGGCCGGCGCGGTACGGACCGCCCCGGGCGTCAATATGGCGACCAGCGGCGGTCACCAGCCGCACGAGTTCAGCATTCAGCCTCCGGGACGAGCCGCCCGGTGAACCCTCCGTATCGCCCATTCATCCCCGACTGTCATCCGTCGGTGCTAATGCTACCACACTCTTGGGACGGTTCCGATTTCAAACTGACTAGAAGACAGCTTCACGCCGCTGCCATCGCTGATCTGAGTCGAAGGTCAGCCCGCTCACCGTACTGACCTGATTAGATGATGACCTCGCCTGCCGCGATGATCTGATGTGAGTATGCTCCGGTGTGAGTGTGATCGCGCCGCCCGCACCGACCTGACTCGAAGGTGACCTCGCTGACGAGGATCCAGTCGGTGGCCAACTGCAGCTGCAGCCGCAGGAACTTGGCGGTCAGGTGCGGCAGCTTGATGGAGACGTTCCTGGCGCGGTGGAACACGCCGCCGCCCATGGTGTAGTAGGTCTGCGGCTCTGTGTTGTAGTGTCGTCCGCCCACCGAGCCGGTGATCCGAGCCAGCGAGAATACCTGCCCACACGGTAATCGAGCCGGTCACTCGAGCTCACGGAGAACACCTGTCCACACGGCCAGCAAGCAGGTCATCCGAGCTCACGAGAACACCTGTCCACACGGCCAGCAAGCAGGTCATCCGAGCTCACGAGAACATCTGTCCACGCGGTCATCCAACCTGTGACCCTAGCCCGCGGGACAACCTGTCCACAAGCCAGCGAGCCAGTGACTCGAACCCACGAGAACACCTGTCCACACGGTAATCGAACCAGTCACCCGGGCCCACGAGAACACCTGTCCACACGGTAGTCGAACCTGTGACCCTAGTCCACGAGGCTACCTGTCCACACGGCCAGCGAGCCAGTTACCCAAGCCCGCAAGCACACCTGTCCGCACGGTAATCGAGCCGGTCAACCGAGGGCGCGGGCCACGCGCTGTCCGTATCTGGCTGTCAATGTTTTTAGCTAGACGGCCAACCAGTCGGTCAAACGACCGATAGTGGCCGGAAGATCCCTGGATGAACTGCACCAAGGTTGCTACTTGAGATATATTTTGGGAGTTCGAGCCTTGCTACGATTGACATTCTTGATAACAACTTTTCCTGTTTTAGCTCTACCTATGTCATCACATCTCCCATTCTTTCCGACAAAGAATGTGGTTCATGTGGATGGGGAGCCTGTGCGGTAGATCAGATAGGTAGTCGGTCAAGAGCGGAGCAGTAGGTTTTTAGCAGGAGGCAGGAGAGCAAGAGGAGGCCAATTTTCCCTGCAATACTATGCATCATATTCAATTTCAACAAACTAAGGGGACGTTTCCTTCCGTCCCTCTTCCCTTCCGGCTGTTAGGATGGGTCTTGCTCGCACTTACCTCAATATCTTTCTTGCGGTCCGCATTGGTGTGGAGGATCACCTTCGAGAAGTTCCTGACCCGGTCAAACTCGAAGATCAGCTGGACAGTGTCGCCAACTGTTGAGTTTTTCCAGCCCACCCACTCAAAACCTGCGGGCAACACCACACTGGAATATCTGCGACACCATGACGACCAAACAGGCAAGAGCAAATATCGACAGTCACCAGCACAGATGCCTGGTTAGCTCAGTGCATAGAGCGCTGGCCTACAAAGGCCTCCCATCTTGGCACAACGGTTTCGGGTAGCTTTGTGGGCTCGCTCTCAACGTCTCCGGCTGGGATGGCCAGTTGGCAACTGGCCAGACAAGGTCGGGGCGCAGGCACCGGGCGACCGTGCCAGCTGTGTGGGTACTTTACACTCCCGGTCGCAATTGTGCTATAGAGCTGAAATTTGACGATTGGGAGGTGATCTCAGGGTCAATGCAACAAGCTTGCGCTCAGCATCGACTCCGATTCTGTAAAACCTCCCCAACAATAATCCGAAGTAAAGTTGGTGGGTGCTAGATGTTTCCTTGTACAAAATCGGAGATGGAGTTTATTGTATGTAGCACGAAAAAAACGATGGGATTTTTCTTCTTCAAATCAGAGGTAGAATTGATTGTGCTCCGCACCAGAAATTTGCATCGGAAATTGATACATGGCGGTCGCCCGGAAAGCTCGTTGGTGTGCGTATGCATATGCGTGTGCGTGTGTGTGTGTGCGTGTGTGCGTGTATGTGTGAGGTGTCGAACTTCAGCGCATGCTGTGCAAGAACGACTGGGCCGATTTGGGCAAAAAACAATATCACATGTGATGAACCAGTTCAGCGGGCAGATTCCGGTGGTAGTTCCTGGTCCAGCTGGTCACGTGGGCGTGCGCCACGCGCTGCCAACCACGGTCATGTCGAAATCAATTAGTCAGGGTCACAGCATACGCTAAAAGTTCGGACGGGGATGGCCCAGTGGTTAAGGTGCTGAGCTCTGGGTACTAAAGGTTCAGGGTTCAACACTTGCACCGCTCGGGACATTTCCCAATCCCGCGGCCCACCGGCGAAAGTGTGGTCGTCGCCGTTAGCCGTAAATGCGCATAAAGTGCGTCGTTAACCACCCCATAAACAAACAAACAAACACTACAAGTCGCACGAACCTGGGATTGCATGGGCACATGTGCCCCGCAGGCAAACAATCGCTTTTGAAGTCGTCGGTCGCGTTGGGTGCGTCATAGTCATGCGCGTGCGTTTCGAGTGGGGCACCTCCGAGTAGAGAGCGGTGTGGGCTATAAGCACAAATTTGGTGCCGGGCAGCTCGTTGCCCGGGATGTCCGGGCATGCCCAATTCGTGGGGCTAGGTTTCTGGGTGTCGCGTGTTGCACAAGCAAGCCTCTTGCACTCGCCTTGCAGCTTAGAAGGCTAACGGCCTATACTAAAACAACTCACCCTTGGCAATGGGCTCACTACAATGATTCCGTCTCTTGCTTGCCCATGCACCACGTGACCATCAGGCCCGTTCATATGCTTTCACTGGGCATCTTCGAGTTTCGAACTGCACGCGAGATAGCAACCAAATTATGTGGGCGGTGAGCCGACCAAGAAGGCTATCTAGATATAGTCTGTGCTTAGTGATGGGTGTGGGTGTGCTGTACGAGCACGTGATTTTGCATCCATTTCCATTAGTCTGCACTACAAGCTACATCTGATACTCCACAACCCCGAGAATTTGCTCGGAGCAGGCATGTCACACTCAGCCACCAAATGTTGCGTTCGGAAGCGGTGTGGGGTGCACCATGTGTTTGTCAGGCACGTGCCTCTACTTTGAACCAGCGAGCACCAGCGAGCTTCGAACAACGTGTTATGGCCACAGCATTTTGTGGATGAGTGGCCTATGACCAGGGCTATTCAAGCATAGTTGATTTACGGGGGATAGGGGAGCATGGGAAGGTGGCGGAGGACAGGGGGACATAGGAAGTGGTGGGGGACCGGGGACCACAGGAAGGTGGCGGGGACAGGGGAACATGGAAGGTAGAACGGTGTGTGTGTGTGTGTGTGTGTGTGCGTTCAGCATATTCTTATGCTCCGCATCTCTATTCTCTGTAAAAGCGGGAGCCACGGGCCATTCCATAAGTTGTACAAACCTGGTATTTCGTGAACACCTGCACTTCAAGATAATCGCCACTTTTGACGTCGACGGCCGGGTGGGGCGCACTACCCTAGCGTCCAGCATGACCTTCCATCTGAACGGGAACACCTCCGAGTTGAGCGCAGCACGCGCTATCACTACCAAATTTGGCGAACTGACAGCCAGTAACCAAGACTATCCGAGGATGTCTGGTGTGCAGAGAAGCGCGCCAAGGTATGGACGGCGTGCGCATGCAAGCCTATTGCGCCTCTCCTCTGGCTAGGCAGGCGCACATCCCTCCCAAATACGCACTCCACTCTGAAATTGACTGAATGCATGCACCCAACAGGGGAAAAGTGCTTTCCGGGTGGTGGCCACATCGAGTGAACCATGTTACCTTCAGGCAGCATTTCAGGCAGCACCGTCATTTGGTTTGACACGACACTTCGGCCGGGACAGAGGACGGAGTTCGACACGACACTTCGGCCGGGACAGAGGACGGAGTTTGACACGACACTTCGGCCGGGACAGAGGACGGAGTTTGACACGACACTTCGGCCGGGACAGAGGACGGAGTTTGACACGACACTTCGGCCGGGACAGAGGACGGAGTTTGACACGACACTTCGGCCGGGACAGAGGACGGAGTTTGACACGACACTTCGGCCGGGACAGAGGACGGAGTTTGACACGACACTTCGGCCGGGACAGAGGACGGAGTTTGACACGGCACTTCGGCCGGGACAGAGGACGGAGTTTGACACGACACTTCGGCCGGGACAGAGGACGGAGTTTCGAACGACACTTCGGCCGGGACAGAGGACGGAGTTTGACACGACACCCCACGATTCCAGAGACAGTTAACACACGCAGTTAACAATGGCCAAAACGGAGTTACACACACTCGGCCGGACAGAGGACGGAGTTTGACACGCACTTCGGCCGACAAGGACGGAGTTGACACGACACTTGGCCGGACAGAACGGAGTTGACACGACACCCCGACAACAGTTCACACCCGGCCGGGACAGAGGACGGAGTTACACGACACTTCGCCAAGAGGAGAGTTGACGAACTGCACAGTTACACACTCGGCCGGGACAGAGGACGGAGTTTGACACGACACTTCGGCCGGACAGAGGACGGAGTTTGAACGACACTTCGGCCGGGACAGAGGACGGAGTTTACACACACTCGGCCGACAGAGACGGAGTTGACACACACTTCGGCCGGGACAGGCCGACGGAGTTACACCACGCCGACAAACGGAGTTGACACGACACTCGGCCGACAGAACGGAGTTTGACACACACTGCCGAGAGGACGGAGTTGACACGACACTTCGGCCGGACAGAGGACGGAGTTTGACACGACACTTCGGCCGGACAAACGGAGTTGACACGACACTTCGGCCGGGACAGAGACGGAGTTTGACACGACACTTCGGCCGGGACAGAGGACGGAGTTTGACACGACACTCGCCGGACAGAGACGGAGTTTGACACGACACTCGCCGGGACAGAGGACGGAGTTTACACGACACTGGCCGGACAGAGGACGGAGTTTGACACGACACTTCGGCCGACAGAGACGGAGTTTGACACGACACTTCGGCCGGACAGAGGACGGAGTTTGACACGACACTTCGGCCGGGACAGAGACGGAGTTGACACGACACTTCGGCCGGACAGAACGGAGTTTGACACGACACTTCGGCCGGGACAGAGGACGGAGTTTGACACGACACTTCGGCCGGACAGAGGACGGAGTTTGACACGACACTTCGGCCGGACAGAGGACGGAGTTTGACACGACACTTCGGCCGACAGAGACGGAGTTTACACGACACTTCGCCGGGACAGAGACGGAGTTTGACACGACACTTCGGCCGGGACAGAGGACGGAGTTTGACACGACACTTCGGCCGGGACAGAGGACGGAGTTTGACACGACACTTCGGCCGGGACAGAGGACGGAGTTTGACACGACACTTCGGCCGGGACAGAGGACGGAGTTTGACACGACACTTCGGCCGGGACAGAGGACGGAGTTTCGAACGACACGTGCGATAGTGATCCAATTTTATGGGTTGATGGTCTGACATGGGGACTACCCGAGCATACTCAATTTTCAGTGATGGATGCCAGGGTGTGTGCGTGCTGCACGTTCATCCGTTCTGCACCACTTACCATCAGCTGGCGCTAGAGACCATGTCAGATATGGTGGTGCCACCACCAAATTTGGTCCGGGTGCTTAACGTTAAGCAAACAGCTTTTGCGCTTGGCGGAGGACGAAGGTGCACTGGTCGAGCAAATGCATCTATTTTGACCGGGGCACTTCCGATTCTCGAAGCGATTCTGCCACAACATTTGGGGAGTGAGTTGCTATCGCCATAGCTATTTGAGAACACCTGATGTACAGTGCAAGATGGCATAGCATGCATGTTCTGGATGTTCTGCATGGCCTTATTGTCCGGCACGTGATCGCCGTTGTGTGGGCCTGTTTCCCTGAGTTACTGGGTAGCCACCGACCGTTCCACAAGTCATGCGACCATGATATTTCATAACACGTCGACCCCGCAGGGAATCGTCCGCTGTTGACGTCTTCATACCGTTGGCGTTGATGTCGCCATACCGCTGACGTTGACATCGCCATACTGTTGACGCATCGCTCGCTGCCCGGTGGAATTTCTCGAGCTTCTCACGGCCCGGAAGACTACCGTTTAACTGACCAGGCACCCCGCGTCTGTCCATACAGTACTGTGTCTTTACGGGCAGTCCAACGTTTGTCCGTGCTGCCTTCCGTCTGTCCAGTCACAAGTCTGTCCGGGCAGTCCCATGTCTGTCCGGGCAGTCCCATGTCTGTCCGGGCAGTCCCATGTTTGTCCGGGCAGTCCCATGTCTGTCCGGGCAGTCCCATGTCTGTCCGGGCAGTCCCATGTTTGTCCGTGCAGCCTTCTGTCTGTCCGGACAGTCCATTGTCCGGCCGAGTTACCATCGCCAGGAGAGCGGCCACAAGCCGTCGTCGTTGACAAGGACAGCGGCAGTGTTTTCCATACGTCGACAGGATCTGCCGTCGGCTCGTTGGGCCCACTGGGCGGTCCGTCGGTACCACGGGGCGTCCGTCCCATCCGGCGGGGGTTCGTCTGGGGATCCGGTATCGGGGACAGACCAGACACTTATCGGCTGTGGTAGTGCCGCTGTCTGGCCAAACGACCTCAGGCGGTCGACGGCCGGTCGGCGAGTTCACCAGCAGTGACCTAGGTCACGGACGTGGACACGGCAGCACCTCGGAGGGGGAGTGCTGGTGATAAGTGGCCACTTTACACTAACCGCCTGCATAACGAACTGCGGTACAGCCATCCGGCTGATCGGCGGGTAATCACGGCATACCACTCAAAAGTTGAATATAATCGGATGATTAGGTTCGCAACTATGCACTGGCACGACCACCAGCGGGGTCTACCGCTGATGCGGATACGCAGTCCGAGAGCTCCGCACGGGTGTCGGACCGGCGGACATAGGTGTCGGATCGACAGGCACGGGCGTCGGCCCGACGGGCACCGAATGTCGGACCTGTGGGCACGGGCGTCAGACCAGCGGACGCCTGTGTCTGACCGACGGATACCGGATGTCGGACCGACGGACACTGGTGTCGGACCGACGGATACCGGATGTCGGACCGATGTACACTGGTGTCGGACCGACGGAGACGGGTATCGCCGAGCGGCGCACCTGTCCAGCGGGCCGCCAGATGATCTGACTTTGTCCTCCAGCGGAGAATAGAGCAGCCAGGTGACGGGCCTAGGTGACAGCGATGCCCATCCGGGAGTATACAATTGCTAATTGCAGCCGACGGCACGGAAGCGGCGCCCGTGGTGTCAGCTGATCGCCGGCAGCTGACGCGCGCCCCTCAGCCAATCAACATCGCCCCTTCCCGCCTCTGCAGACGCCCACCCACCCGTCTTCGCATACCCGATGGGCAAATAAATGAGTGGCTGCGATCGCGGTGCGTACGGCAATACGATCGAACTGGGCGACAAAGAGAGGCACTGCCGCGCGTCACGTGCAGGCTATCTGACACAGTGTGGACGTGCCTGACGCCGCACCGACGGCCGGCCATTGTGGCGGCCAGTCTTTGGCGGCAGTGCTTCTCCAATTGTGGCGGTTGTCACCGCCGCCGGACTTCGCTGGACACGGACAGCGATGAATCGTCACGAGGAACGTCGGCGGCACCGCCTGTGGCGCTTACGGCCATAGGACGAGAGCGGTGCCAGTCAAACGAAAACGTTCAAATCGTCCGAAACCAGTGCAAAGGAGAGAGCGAGGAGAGAAAGAGAAAGGGAGAGGAGAGAGGGGAGGGAAGGAGATATATGAAGAGGAGGAGAGCGAAGAGAGGGATGGCCAGCTTAGAGCCGATAATCAATGAGCCGCCGTATATTGCTGAGTGAGTGGGATTCGAGAGAGGAGGCTGGGCCAGGCTGACGATACGTGAGGAGGAACAGTTAACTGGCAGATACGACCGACTATACGACCGATTGGCGTGGATGGCTGTTGCCCACGATTTCTGCCTATCCAAGAGCCTCTCAAAGGAACGATCGTCTTCCTTCTGAAAATGTGTACTTAAAATATAGCATGCGTTTTCCATACTAGCTGAAATCCAAGTCATCAAGAGTAACTTTACTGATCGCAGTCTTAACCTGCGCCGTCTTTCCGGTCAAACCCTCACACCCGTC
This sequence comes from Ashinkailepas kermadecensis, assembly GCA_034440615.1. NCBI lineage: Eukaryota > Metazoa > Arthropoda > Thecostraca > Neolepadidae > Ashinkailepas > Ashinkailepas kermadecensis. Next base: position 602,345 of record JAOTOM010005155.1, on the reverse strand, counting down.
TCGGGGGAATCATTTTATACCTCCCCCCATCTCCAAACCAAGCGTTGAACGAAAACGAAAGTGGTGCCATCGGAAAGCGCTCGACGAGTAGGGCTTGAAGCCACCTCTAAATTTTATCCTCCCAAAAAGTGGCGTCACAAGGGAATCTATGGGACCTCATGTTTTTGGCTTTGGGAAGTTTATTTTGGAGGAGATTTTGAAAGCAAAAATTATTTGGAATAAGAAGAGGAGGGCGAAATCGATCGTAGCCCAAAAATGTTCGCAAACCCAAAATCCACCTTTGAATTATTGGACATTAAAAAAATTTTGAGTTGTCAATTTTCTTGATTTTAGAGGTTTTTTTAATGGGTATAGCGGACCGGAAAACGTTGCTTTAAGTCAACTTGCTCTCATAAAAAGTATTTACTTTAGCCGGAATCTTCCATTTTAGCCCTAATCGGCAAATATGAAAAACTTATCAGGCATCAAAAACAAAAATTTAACAATTCCTCTGGCGCATTTTGTTGCATCCGCAAAGATAAGCAAACGCTGACGGTTTCATTCAAATATCTGTATCCGTTAAAACGTGACGACTGCTCGGATTTTTCTTTTAGGTGGCACTTGACCTTGACTAACTCGTTGATCGTAGATGACGTGACCTCAAAATGTTTACACAACATGTCAAATTGATGTGGAAAAGGGAGTGCAAAATTTCGGTGCGCTGTCACGCGCCGTTCTTCACTATCTGCGGGGTACCTTAGGGGGGGGAGGTATACAATTGGCGGGTTGACTGGCTGATGAGCTTTCGGAGTGTCAGAACGCAGTTCTCCAATAATTATTATTTGGCGGGAATAAATACATATTTTCACTGTCTGTATCATTTACTGACTCTGCAGTCCCTTCGCTTCGGAAAAAAAGGGCAGTCATGCAAAACAATCTGTGCCTTGGTCCCAAGTAAATTTGTCGTATGGTGGTAAAAGCTTTTGATATGGTGGCCTTGCTCACCGTGTTTGGTTATTGGTATTTGTTGCGCCGTATTTGCAGGTGCCCCATGGGGGTATTTGCACGTGCCCCATGGGGGTATTTCGAAAACAACGTGGCGAGAGATAAGAAATTTTGATACACTTCTCACCTATGACTGAAAGTAAGGGAACAACTGCTCATTGTTTGTTCAAATGCAGCTATGGGGAAAGAGAGGTGACAGCTGGGACGGGAGTGATATAACTGTCATAATTTGCGCCCCCAATGCATAAAACAGTCTCTTAATGGCGGATCCTAAGTGTTTTGCAGTCAGCACAATGAGACAACTTTCCATTATCTGTCGGCCACGGAAGGGATATTGATGTGATTTCTAATTGTTCGCGATTCTATGACCTTTGTGGTTCACTGTGCACTGATGTAGCGTGCAAGCTCACACACGACGTGTTTCTAGTTTTTTTTTAACAAACCGAAATATTTCCTTGACATTTGTAGATCACATCACAAAGAATCAATTATCGTTTTTAGCCAGAAATCCGCAGGTTAGTTTTAGGGATCTCGGAGATCTCAGAAATCACCGAACTACTCAAACTACCCGAACTATCCGAACTACCTCGCCGCAGATCGGTGCCGCGGTATTAGGATTAAAAAGTTTTTTTTCTGCACACCTAATATGTAGTCGATGTTCTAGGTTACATATTGATTGCGTGACGTGGCGCTCAATTTCGCACTGAAATGTTGTCCTGCTTCTCCTTATTTCCCAATGATAGGTAGAAAAGCAGAAAGGCAAATGTGAAAAAAAGCTATTTTCGCTTAGCTCGAAACATCACGGCCGGTTTTTTCCTTCAGTTCCTTTTCAGTCATGACGATCTCAAGCAAATCATGTTACTCAGCTAGATTAACCAATAAGAAACGTTAATGTCCTTTCATCATGTGGGCCTATAATCACCCTTAGCCTCATCTTCCCTCCTCTGCCCTGTTTACCCTCCCTCCTCAAACATGCATCAGCTTCCCTACGAAACACAGCATGCGTCACATCCTACTTCGCAATGCCTTCATCAACCATTTCCGAAAGCCGGAACTTCCCCGGATAGGATTTCACCCCCACCCCGACCCGGAGGCGATTGAGAACTTCTGGGCTATTCGCTGACGGTTCACCTGGCGTGGTACGTACAACACCCGTGCTCAGAACTGACACGAAATGGATGCTCGCGGTGCGTCGTGTCCATTAGGTTCTCGGCAACAACCAGCAACTCCGACGCTTCGGCGCGACGCGCCAAATACGTCATCAGCGACTTCCGACGACGTCACCGACACTCCGTGACTCTCCCAGTGGCGTCGTCTCACACCAAATGTGCTGCAGAGCAGATTTGAAATCCCTGAAGGAGGCTAAAACCGTGCTTCGGTACGCCTCATCGCAACATTTTAATTACGTTCTGAAAAGAGCATGAGAGGTCCGAAGACAAAGGAATAAAAAGCAGCGAATATAATAGATTAGGTTGTGTGAGGTTATGGGACCCAAGAGAGCTATGGGCGCACTACCGGACAACGAGGGAGGAATTGGATGAGATTGGAAAGCCTCTCGGAGCCAATACCTAATGACAATAGAGTGCGCATGAAAAAATAGCATTACGTGATAAAAGAAGGGCACTACTGATCTATCTATCTATATATCTATCTATCTATCTATCTATATATATATAAAGATATATATATATATATATATATATATATATATATATATATATGTATATATATATATATATATATATATATATATATATATGTAAATATATATATATATATATATATATATATATATATATATATATATATATATATATATATATATATATATATATATATATATATATGTAAATATATATATATATATATATATATATATATATATATATATATATATATATATATATATATATATATACATGTATATTACAGTGATAATACTACGGGGAAGACGGATGGTGCAGTGCACGAAATGCTGCTGCGTGGCACGGAGCCGGTGCGACGATTGCGTTGGCTATTATCGAGGGCGGGGTACGCATCCAGCCGAAGTCGGCGGATCGATGACCACTTAGACCACTGGCCGACTGGCACCAGTGTCCACCAGACCCGAGAACTCCGACTCGCCGCGTCCGCACTAATTGGACCCCGTTGACACATTAAGTGCATCCCACTGTCTCGACCGACGCTCTCCTCGCCGAACGGAGAACATCCGGTTACCAGATTTGCGGTACGCTTGGGATTTCTGTGATGCTAAGAAGTGCCGGCGAAAAAAAGCCACACAGCAACCACAGAAAAAGAGCGATAGTTGCGGTCGCTTGGTGATTATCGCGCCGGGATTCAAGACACCGCCATTCACCTTTCACAACGCTACCATCGCTGCGTCGCTGTGGCAGGGGCCAGAGTCGGAGGCGTCCGAACAGTGTTGACACGCCTGAAGCGGACGAGAAGTGAATTTACGGCGGGGATACGCCCCGTGCGGGCCCTGGGAACACCGGGAGTGACGTATTGCGCCGGTCGCTCGGGTGCCAGCGGCCAGAGCTGGTCACGACCGGTACTGCGGCACGACACGGTCGGCCGTAACGACTCCGGAGCACGCCAGCACGAGACAGCAGCGTGTGGCGCGGCCGCCGTCTGCTGGCGGCCGGGACCAACGGCGGCGGCACCAGCTGAGCACCGAACAGGCCCTCTGTGGGTCACGGCACGTCACGTCACGTCACGTCAGCTGATTGTGGCGCGGCCGCCGTCTGCTGGCGGCCGGGACCAACGGCGGCGGCACCAGCTGAGCACCGAACAGGCCCTCTGTGGGTCACGGCACGTCACGGCACGTCACGTCACGTCACGGCACGTCACGTCACGTCAGCTGATTGTGGCGCGGCCGCCGTCTGCTGGCGGCCGGGACCAACGGCGGCGGCACCAGCTGAGCACCGAACAGGCCCTCTGTGGGTCACGGCACGTCACGGCACGTCACGTCACGTCAGCTGATTGTGACGCGGCCGCCGTCTGCTGGCGGCCGGGACCAACGGCGCCGGCACCAGCTGAGCACCGAACAGGCCCTCTGTGGGTCACGGCACGTCACGGCACGTCACGTCACGTCAGCTGATGATTCTGCGCTCGCTTGTCGGACGTCCGATGTCGAGCCGGATCTGACGTGGATCCGATGTGGATCGGGTCCGGATAGCAGGCCGGATCCGGCCGACCGGGGCGGTTCTGTTGTGGTTCTGATGTGGACCGGTTCCGAATAACGGGCCCAAGTGAATGGCGTCGCGTTTGAATTTGTATGTATTATTCAGAGCGTACCTTCTGGAGACCGGATTGACAAATCGGCCGATAACAATTACGAATAAATGTTTATCAACACGCCGCCGGGGCCGCGCCGAGTTTGTTTTCGCCCGCTCGGCCGCCAGCCCAACACGGCTCCGACCTTGGCACCGTCGGTGACGAAGGTAAACTATTTGTCCCCGTTGCGATTATCTCGTGCGTCGGGCGGGGGCGGGCAGCCCGCGTGCGCTCTGGACTGCACCGTGCCAGGCTTGTTGGACACTCGTTCCCGCCTCAGCGCCTGCGCTACCAGCAGGGGCCGGGCAGATCGTCACCAGACGCCGCTGACCGACTCGTCACACCTGAACTGTTCCGCCACTGTGACGCGTCACAGGTGTACGGAACACCGGGCCATGCGGTCTGGTCAGGCAGTGCTCTCGGTACGGAACAGTATGAAACTGGTCCATGACTGGCATCTGCCGTGACCGTAAGCCTATCCTGCGCGCGGCCCATCACTGACCTCTCTCGTGACCCAGCGGCCCATTGCCGACCTCTGCCGTGATCTTACGCCACATGACTGACCTCTACCGTGACCCAGCAGCCCATGGCTGACCTCTGCCGTGACCTTACGGCCCATGACTGACCTCTGCCGTGGCCCAGCGGCCCATGACTGACCTCTGCCGTGATCAAGCGGCCCATGACTGACCTCTGCCGTGACCTTACGCCACATGACTGACCTCTACCGTGACCCAGCAGCCCATGGCTGACCTCTGCCGTGACCTTACGGTCCATGACTGACCTCTGCCGTGGCCCAGCGGCCCATGACTGACCTCTGCCGTGATCACGTGGCCCATGACTGACCTCTGCCGTGACCTTACTGCCCATGACTGACCTCTGCCGTGGCCCAGCGGCCCGTGACTGACCTCTGCCGTGGCCCAGCGGCCCATGACTGACCTCTGCCGTGATCAAGCGGCCCATGACTGACCTCTGCCGTGACCTTGCTGCACGTGACTGACCTCTGCCGTGGCCCAGCGGCCCATGACTGACCTCTGCCGTGACCTTACGGCCCATGACTGACCTCTGCCGTGACCTTACGGCCCATGACTGACCTCTGTCGTGGCCCAGCGGCCCGTGACTGACCTCTGCCGTGGCCCAGCGGCCTATGACTGACCTCTACCGTGGCTCAGCGGCCCATGACTGACCTCTGCCGCGGCCCAGCAGCCCATGACTGACCTCTGCCGTGGCCCAGCGGCCCATGACTGACCTCTGCCGTGGCCGTAGTCATGTCGGAAATTGTCACCGCCGAACGTGCCGTCGTTTAGCTGTCCAGTGCCGCCGTACAGCTGACCCTGGTTGTGCAGACCGTCGTAGGTGCGGTCTGTGAGCTCCAGGCCCAGCCAGCTGCCCTCGCCCTGGGGTATCGAGTACGACAGGACTCCGTCTGAAAACGGTACAGCCGTCAGCAACGTCGACCGGAGCGGCTGTCGTCCGACCGATACTGTGGTGCCGGACACGACATCACACCACGTCGTGACACCACGTCAAAACGGCACAGCCATCAGCAACGTCGACCGGAGCGGCTGTCGTCCGACCGATACTGTGGTGCCGGACACGACATCACACCACGACATCACCACACCACATCGTGACACCACACCATATCGTAACACCACACCACATCGCGACAACACACCACATCGTGACACGACACGACATCACATCACCACACAACGTCGTGTCAACACATCATATCGTGGCACGACACGGCATCACCACACCACGTCACCACGCCACCTCGTGGCGGAACACCACACCACATCGTGACACCATGCCACATTGTGACATCCCACCACACTGCACCACCACACCACCTCATGACGGGACACTACACCACATCGTGACAAGACACCACACCACATCATGACACCATACAACATTGTGACATCACACCACACTACATCACCACACCAAATCGTGACACAAAATCACACAGCCCCACCACACCACACCACATCGTGACACTACAGCGCACCGCACCACCACATCACACCACCACACCACACCGTGACACCACACCGCACTGCACCATCGCACCATCGCACCACACCACAACGTGACACCAAATCACACTGCACTACCGCACAACATGATGACACCACACCACACCGCACCATCACAACACATGGTGACACAACACCACACTGCACCACCACACCACATGGTGACACCGCACCACACCGTCATGCACCGCTGGCAAGCCTCATGGCGGTCCAGCCGGGGAGTGTTGCTCGATCAGAGAAACTGCATCGTTGATTGACGCAGGCGTTGGACCAGAACAGTCTATGACCAGTCAGGTGGGACACTCATACATGCACACGCACAGTCATCGCCTAAGCAGTCCAGTAGTCCTTGTTCGCTTGACACACATATGCACACAGCGTAACGCCATTCAGTTTGAGACGTCCTGGGAGGAGATACCGACCTGTTCATTTCAAGACGTACCACAGGTCCACACCAAGGGGGTTACTTGTCCACACCAAGACGTACCGGGAGGAGGTACCGACCTGTTCACATCAAGACGTATTTGGAGGAGGTACAGACTGGTCCACATCAAGACGTACCGGGAGTAGGTACAGACAGGTCTACATCTAGAAACCTCACTCGAAGTATCGCAGGCAGACCGCCCTCGTTAGACGCAGTTGTGACAACCGAGAGAAGAGAGAACTAGCAGGCAGAAAACTTAGCCGAATCTTACCGACAAAGTGGCAATAACGGTCCACCTATGTTCGTCTAATGTGTTGTCGAAATTTCATCAAGCCTGTTGAACCATGCGTAATGGGTGGAAACTTAGCAACAAAGAAAGGGACTGTTGCCAGTAATGGAACAAGATACAAATTACGAAAGCTGCTCAAAGCAAAGGCCACAACTGCGGTTGCCCAGTCAGTTGGTAGTGCTGCTGCAAAAACTGGCATCATCTATTTTTGCCTGCAATAATTTATTCAATATATGTACTATTTAGTGGATTCAATAGGGTAATTAGTATATTCGTGTATTGCACTGGAGCGCTTCAGAAGAAACTTAGCATCACCACCACGAAATCTGTGCACATCGTGAATAACCCCGTTTAGCATAAGTGTGGGTGGGAAGAAGAATGGGCCTGGGAGCGGCTCGAATGTTCGCTCACATTCGATAGTTGTTCCATAGTTTGTCAAGATCCGCCGAGCATGTCCCACCGAATTTTAAACACTAATGAATTATGCATTGGTTCGCGTGATGGGTTGAACGATCTGGAAAACGTGAACAACTTCGTATAGGCTTCGATACCAATCACGCAAAGTAAAAGTTAGCAGGTGCGCAATAAATCTTGAAATAATTAGCCCATGCTCCAATTACAAGACGATAACCTCGGTCAATTCCGTTGTAATTATCGCTGGTGTTAGATTTTAACGTTCCATTCAGTCCGGTATGAGGCTCAGCTGTCCGGACCTCACGCTATAGCCGTCGCCGGGCCGACCAGCTAATACGTGTACACCATCGCCAGGCCGACCGGCTAATACACCATCGCCGGGCCGACCAGCTAATACACCATCGCGGGGCCGACCAGCTAATACGTGTACACCATCGCCAGGCCGACCAGCTAATACACCATCGCCGGGCCGGCCAGCTAATACACCATCGCCGGGCCGGCCAGCTAATACACCATCGCCGGGCCGACCAGCTAATACACCATCGCCGGACCGGCCAGCTAATACACCATCGCCGGGCCGACCAGCTAATACACCATCGCGGGGCCGACCAGCTAATACACCATCGCCACCATCGCGGGCCGACCAGCTAATACCCCGTTGCCGACCAGCTAATACACCATCGCGGGGCCGACCAGCTAATACACCATCGCCGGGCCGGCCAGCTAATACACCATCGCGGGGCCGACCAGCTAATACAACATCGCCGGGCCGACCAGCTAATACGTGTACACCATCGCCAGGCCGACCAGCTAATACACCATCGCCGGGCCGGCCAGCTAATACACCATCGCCGGGCCGGCCAGCTAAACGCGGGAGCTACACCATCGCGGGGCCGACCAGCTAATACACCATCGCCGGACCGGCCAGCTAATACACCATCGCCGGGCCGACCAGCTAATACACCATCGCGGGCCGCAACACCATCGCGCCGGCCAGCTAATACACCATCCGGGCCGACCAGCTAATACACCATCGCCGGGCCGACCAGCTAATACACCATCGCCGGGCCGACTAATACACCATCGCCGGGCCGGCCAGCTAATACACCATCGCCGGGCCGGCCAGCTGATACACCATCGCGGGGCCGACCAGCTAATACACCATCGCCGGACCGGCCAGCTAATACACCATCGCCGGGCCGACCAGCTAATACACCATCGCCGGGCGACCAGCTAATACACCATCGCGGGGCCGACCAGCTAATACGTGTACACCATCGCCAGGCCGACCAGCTAATACACATCGCGGGCCACCAGCTAATACACCATGCAGCCGACCAGCTAATACACCATCGCGGGGCCGACCAGCTAATACGTGTACACCATCGCCAGAAATGGGCCGACCAGCTAATACACCATCGCCGGCCGGCCAGCTAATACACCATCGCCGGGCCGACCAGCTAATACACCATCGCCGGGCCGGCCAGCTAATACACCATCGCCGGGCCGGCCAGCTGATACACCATCGCCGGGCCGACCAGCTAATACACCATCGCCGGACCGGCCAGCTAATACACCATCGCCGGGCCGACCAGCTAATACACCATCGCCGGGCCGGCCAGCTAATACACCATCGCCGGACCGGCCAGCTAATACACCATCGCCGGGCCGGCCAGCTAATACACCATCGCCGGGCCGGCCAGCTAATACACCATCGCCGGGCCGGCCAGCTGATACACCATCGCGGCCGATAAACTAATACACCATCGCCGGGCCGACCAGCTAATACACCATCGCGGGGCCGACCAGCTAATACACCATCGCCGGGCCGACCAGCTAATACACCATCGCCGGGCCGGCCAGCTAATACACCATCGCCAGGCCGACCAGCTAATACACCATCGCCGGGCCGGCCAGCTAATACACCATCGCCGGACCGGCCAGCTAATACACCATCGCGGGGCCGACCAGCTAATACGTGTACACCATCGCCAGGCCGACCAGCTAATACACCATCGCGGGGCCGACCAGCTAATACGTGTACACCATCGCCAGGCCGACCAGCTAATACGTGTACACCATCGCCAGGCCGACCAGCTAATACACCATCGCGGGGCCGGCCAGCTAATACACCATCGCGGGGCCGACCAGCTAATACGTGTACACCATCGCCAGGCCGACCAGCTAATACACCATCGCGGGGCCGACCAGCTAATACGTGTACACCATCGCCAGGCCGACCAGCTAATACACCATCGCCGGGCCGACCAGCTAATACAACATCGCCGGGCCGGCCAGCTAATACGTGTACACCATCGCCAGGCCGACCAGCTGATACACCATTGCCGGGCCGTGGATGGAGGGGGGGTCTTAACCCTCCCCACCTCTTAACTTTCGAACTACATGAGCTATCATGAAACTCAGTGCACCGTTAGAATGCCATGGTAATGGTGAGCACCAAGCTGTCGGCTGCTAAGGTGCAACTTAGCCAGCAGTGAGGTCACCAGAGTTCACATTAGGTTAATATACGGATCTGGACGTGTTCCTGGATGTGTTTTTTTAAGGAGGATTTATTTCTTTCGGCATTGTTTCTCAATAACTTACATAAATGAAGTTTGAATATTAACAAGGAATGGATTGAACGAACGAATTGAATGAACAATATTAATCGTAGCAAAACAGAGTGAGGGTGGGTGTAGAATCGGACTTGGTAAAACCAGCTTCCAAGCAATGCATGCTAAGGATGCAGGGAAAACGCTTTTGGCAAGCCCGTGTGTCCTAGAACTCATATCACGGCTTATTGCTTCATTTGTGGCAATGGCAATTCGTCCTGAAAGGTCATAATAGGTCAACCCAGTCACATGACATTGATATTTGGAAACGGCAAGGAATATATATATATATATATATATATATATATATATATATATATATATATATATATATATATATATATATATATATGTGCCCCGGGTCCTTTTCACAGAACACGTCGAGAAAATGTGTGCATCTATTTGTGAGCTGAAAGTCAAAAGGCCAGGTCAGATCATGCCGTATGGCCAGGTCAAGCAAGTTCAAACTTGAATTCCCCTTGATATTTCACTTTTTAAACATAATCATTTTCCTTCTAAAGATAACTGATATGATACTGAAACACCCTATACACTATCCAGCTTCTGACCATTCTTCCTGACCATAGGTTGCGCTGAGACAATACATGCACTGATAACACGTTCACTTCAGTTTTTGCCTAAGTGCACACTGGAAATTATTTCTTACAAAGGTCAAAGCAGGTCAGGGTCATCTCAGGTCATTGCTTGACTACCCAATGTCATGTTGCACAACTTTGCCGGGGCCGAAACAGAATTCAGATACGACTTCACGAGGAACAGCACATAAAATGGCATTGTGCATTATATGGTGATAATATTCATATAATGATGTGACTCGGTGCGTGTTTACACACGTCAGTCTCAGAAGCATGAGGGTCAGGACGCGTGACTCCGGTATGGTTACCGCGTCAGTTCAAGCCAGGTCAGGCGATGTGGCAACCGGGTCACACACACTACACACTGGTGGCCACAGAGCATCCACCAGTCGGCTAATTTAGTGTGTAATTAGGGAATGTGGTGCAGTAATAGGTGAATGTGGTGCAGCAATGGGTGAATATGGTGCAGTAATGGGCGAATGTGGTGCAGTAATAGGAGACTGTGGTGCAGTAATGGGCGAATGTGGTGCAGTAATAGCGAATGTGGTATAGTAATGGACGAATGTGGTGCAGTAATGGGCGAATGCGGTACAGTAATGGGCGAATGTGGTGTAGTAATGGACCAATGCGGTGCAGTAATGGGCGAATGTGGTGCAACAATGGGTGAATGTGGTGCAGTAATGGACGAATGTGGTGCAGTAGTGGGCGAATGCGGTACAGTAATGGGCGAATGTGGTGCAGTAATGGGCCAATGTGGTGCAGTAATGGGCGAATTTGGTGCAATAATAGGTGAATGTGATGCAGTAATGGACGAATGTGGTGCAGTAGTGGGCGAATGTGGTGCAGTTGCTGGCGATTAGATGATAAGATAATTTCAGTTATAATCGTTCGCACTACGCAGAGATTTGACTGATGTCTGGGCGAGCCCAGTGCATCCCAGGAGGTGGTGTGAGTTAGCTCTATTTGTCAGCTGGGTCTCATCTGGTGTGTGACAGCTCGTGAATCCCCGTAATCGAGGCGCTTATTCAGGGCACTTGGTTCGGCCCTCGGCCGGGGTGGAGTTGCTCGTGCTGATGGCACCACGTCAGTCATGACGATGATGGTGGCCGTGACTCTGCACTCGGACACACCAAGGGCAGGCGAGAACTTGATTGCGGACGAGGACGAAGCCGGAAGTCTTTTCTTGCGCAATTCGTGAAAGAGTTGGCATGAGTGACTCGACCCAATGGAAGCCAACTCGATCTTTCAAACCTTTGGTCCAAAATTTCGAGTCATGCCTTATTCACTGCAAACTGTATTTGCTGTATAATTTTATTTTGACCAATTTCCTCCAAATACTATTTTTGGTGTGCTCCCGTTCTTTGGTCCAGATTTCCACTACCTGATTTCCGTAGCACAGGAGCTTCTAGCCGCTTCTTGCACTAGCTAGTCCAGCGCCTTTGACCCTCGTAGTGCGGGAGAATTGCTTACCCCGTCCAGTACAGAGGGGTCAATTTGACCCCACCCCAACTTGTGTTCTGACCAAGATAAAGAGCTGCGATAAATGGTATGTTGTAGCTGCAGCCTCGAACGTTTAGTGTTGCTTGAGATGTTTTTTTTATCGCTTTTGGTTGACCTTCCAGATCAGGTCAAATATGTCAATGTCGGGACGCAGTCACTTACCCCGTCTTCCCCGTATTTCCCCTGGTCGTAAAACAAATGCGATTTGGTGCTTAAATTATGACTATATGCAAACTGATGAATTCATCTAGCACAGATGGCACGTGCAAAGGTCAAGGTCACCGACCCCGTCAAGGTTAAGTATCTGGAAATGTGTGGAGAACTGTCGAAGATGACAATTTGCGAATCAGATGACACAGGGATAGGTAATGAGTGACGCCAAAACAAACCCATATGTTGTCCACCCTGTGAATTTTGTTAAAGACAAAGGATCAAACTATATTTTTTCCCCATTTTCTAAGCAAGTTCTAGAAAAGAAGCTTAGCATCTTTAATTCAAATTTAACAACGCGAGTTACATCAGAAATGAACTCGGGGTACAAAATTGCCATGGTTTAACCATTGGTGCTTGGCAATAGTCCGTAATTTACCTTCTAGACCAGGCTGGAATATTTCGACATGCTTCCCTTCCATTTCGAAGGTTTGCTGGAAACCTTCGAAATGTTTTAGATCATATCTCATTCACCTAACTTGGTAATGACTTGAAATCTGGCACGCTTTTAAGGCGCATTAATTTCCACTACATTATTCCCGGGTGTTCGGAAATATTGATGAGTAAGAAAACTACTCGCATGGAAATATTTATCTAGCTTAACCTGTCATTTGACCTAGGGACCTGACCTCATGTTACGCTTTAATTTTAATTTTTCACGTGATCGTTTGTCATGCGCTCATATTTCCCCTTGGGCTCTATTTTACATGGGCTGCCTTCGAAAAACGTGCTTCAATTTATGTTTTAAAAATCGCACTAAGAAGATTCATTGCGCCTTACATCGATTACAATAAGCATGAAATTGGCTGCGATGGAACGCACTTTTTATTCAATTTCCGACTGCTTTTTAAATAATAGTCTTCGCTCAGATATATCCATGGACGATGCATGGATGGCTAACGATTACAACTTCATTGACTAGCAAAAATAAAATCGACTCATGCAATGACAATACCAAATGCCATACCGATATTTTCCGGTGAGTAGTAGTGCGGAACGCCCCAAGGCAGCTTATAAGTGCCAATGTGAGTACCGGATACGGGGAGGAAGGAGAAACACATTGCTGTGTTGGGTGGGGGTGGTGTGGGGAGGGGGATATTGACCGGTGCCGAGCGAAGCTTGGCCAGCGCCCCTTCGCTGGTCAGCATCCATCATAGCCGGAAGAGAGCGATGGTTTTTTTGCCAGACGTTTTAGCACCCTTGAGTGGGCTATCCATTAGAGATCGTGTCGAGGTGTACAGAGGGACGCGGGTGATTCAGGTCGGTCGGTCGGTCGGTCGGTCGGTCAGCCAGTCGGTCAGCCAGTCGGTCGGTCGGTCGGTCGGTCGGTCGGTCGGTCAGCCAGTCGGTCAGCCACTCAGTCGGTCGGTCGGTCGGTCGGTCGGTCGGTCGGTCGGTCGGTCAGTCGGTCGGTCTGTCGGTCGGTCTGTCGGCATGTCGGTCGGTCGGTCGGTCTGTCGGTCGGTCGGTTAGCCGGTTGGTCGGTCAGCCGGTCGGTCTGTTGGTCTGTCGGTCGGTCAGCCAGTCTGTCGGTCGGTCTATCGGTCGGTCGGTCGGTCGGTCTGTCGGTCGGTCAGCCAGTCGGTCGATCGGTCGGTCGGTCAGCCAGTCGGTCGGTCGGACGTCAGTCAGTCGGTCGGTCGGTCGGTCGGTCTGTCTGTCAGTATGTCGGTCTGTCGGTCGGTCAGCCGGTCGGTCTGTTGGTCTGTCGGTCGGTCAGCCAGTCTGTCGGTCGGTCTATCGGTCGGTCGGTCTGTCGGTCGGTCGGTCAGCCGGTCGGTCTGTTGGTCTGTCGGTCGGTCAGCCAGTCGGTCGGTCGGTCTATCGGTCGGTCGGTGAGGCAGCCAGTCGGTCGATCGGTCGGTCGGTCAGCTAGTCGGTCGATCGGTCAGCCAGTCGGTCGGTCGGTCGGTCAGGGGGCAGTGACTGGTGTCAGGTAGTACACAGATCGGGCGGACAGGCAGAAGACGTCACGGCTTCCGGCCGTCTGTGCGGGTGAGCAGACGTGACACAACTAGTATAGCTGCAGCTGTCGGCCAGTCATGTCTCTGCGAACCAACTGCTTGCTATCAGCAGTGCGATAAACACAGTGGATATTTGCTGCTCATTCGATCATGTTTACGTTTCAACGCTGGATAGCGTATACATGTTCGTTGCCGATAGTCAATTAATGGGCAAGGCGGAAAAAAGAACAGCTTGCTTGTGCTCCAGCTGGGAGGACGCCACGCTTCATACCAAGCCGTTGATAAGCACACGAGGATTCGCATGAGACACGTAGCCTTACCGTTAGGCACATCTGCGTTATGATCGCCGTCAAATTGTATCCGTGGTCGCCGTCAAATTTTCTCCGCGTGGCAATTTCGCGTATCGATCTGGGTGGCCGTAGGTGTATTTCGTAGGTGAGCATGGACGCCATCTGTCGAGGTCATGACCCTACGTCTACATGATGACCCTACATGACCCGAAGAAACTTGGCTACGAAATTAAATTTGTATCAGAATGGCAATATTTGGATTGATAAGTGAACAGTTCATCTTGGGGTGTCCCTACTGAAATTTTGCTCAGATATTCTTTTTTCTTTCCTTCTTTCTTTCTTTTAAATATTATTGTTGGGAGCTGTAAAAAAGGAAATCGAGGAGATATACCTATGGTTTCACCAGAGGAAGCAGGAATATAATTGCGGAAGGACATGGGGCGGATGTCCTCCCCTTGGAATGTTGGATGTTTTCGCTTTCAGCATGCTAGTTTCCGGCTCAATCATAAACGTGCCGAATGGCATGAAATTGGCTGGTTTCACCAGAAATTGGCTCATCGAGGTGAGACGTAAGTCAAAACTAGACATCGCCGGCATAGCATTGCGGTCCTATCATATCATTGGTGAATATTCACATTTAAACTTACATATGTATCACAGTAACCATCACTAATCAGGTTTTACTGTAATGATCGGTTTGAAAGACTGCTTCTAATCATGGCGATCAGTAAGCTTGCACTGAGCTAGCATGATGTATTACGTCGTCCTTCATTCATCCAATTTGCTTAATTGGCCTATTGTCACGCACAATAAATCGGTGTATTTTTCGCCATCCATTCCTTGCATGGATACTGCAGACCGCTAATCTGTTTTGCAGCAGTCATCATCCCATCAGGATATTTGTTCTGGTGCCGTCCAGCGTTATGTGTCAATTAAGTCGAGCTGGTCCGGAGCGATTCTCACTACTCGGCGGGCGACCTGTGAACTTCGCCAATGACCTTCTTCTTGCAAACCTGACCACTAGATGCCAGTAATGCTGACCTTCGCCTCTGACCACTGGGTGCCAGGAACTCTGACCTTCGCCTCTGACCGTTGACTACCAACAGCTATGACTGTTGATTGCTACATGTTCTGATATTCGCCTCTGATCGTTGGCTTCCAACAGCTTGTACCCCACCTCTTGTTGCCGGCTACCAGCTTCGTCATTTCTCCCACCTCTGACCCACTGAACAGCTTCTGACTTATAGAACAGCGATTAACCTGCCGGATGGGCTCCGACCTCCCCGTTGGATCTCTGCACGGCCTCTGACCTGTTTTGTTGCAGCCATAGAGCTCCATGCGTAGGCACACCATGCGGGCGTAAACGCTGTAGGGCAGCAGGCGAACACGAGTGGCGAAGATGGGCGGCACAAGCTGGCGCCGCACAGGCAGGTAGCTGTTCTCGTTGCCGGGGAGAACCTGTGGCAAACACGGCCTGTCACGCGGCATCCAATGGCGTCCACAGCCGTACAGGCCACAGCGCCACAGGGCAACTGTAATCGGCAGAGTTCTCCCCACAGGGCAGCTGTTGCCTGCAGGGTGCTCCCCACAGGGCAGCTGTTGCCTGCAGGGTGCTCCCCACAGGGCAGCTGTTGCCTGCAGGGTGCTCCCCACAGGGCAGCTGTTGCCTGCAGGGTGCTCCCCACAGGGCAGCTGTTGCCCGCAGGGTGTCCCCACAGGGCAGCTGTTGCCCGCAGGGTGTCCCCACAGGGCAGCTGTTGCCTGCAGGGTGCTCCCCACAGGGCAGCTGTTGCCCGCAGGGTGTCCCCACAGGGCAGCTGTTGCCTGCAGGGTGTCCCCACAGGGCAGCTGTTGCCTGCAAGGTGTCCCCACAGGGCAGCTGTTGTCAGGGTGTCCCCACAAGGAGCAGCAGTCTGTAGAGTTCTCCCTACAGGGAGCGGCAGTCTCCAGAGTCAGCTTGTTGGCCGTCAGTCACCACAGGCCCGGCTTTGACTGGTAATGCTGTCAGTCTGTTGACCGTCAGTTACTACAGGCCCGGTTTTAACTGGTGATGCGGTCTGTATGTTGACCGTCTGTCACTACAGACTGCAGGTTTGAACCAGTGCACTACTGGGTTGGCCAGCGATGAACCGCTGCGCATTATGATGTACGGAAAGCCATAGTTTTGCTAATTTAGTTAACACCAACGAGCGCACAAGAACATATTATAACCAATTAGAAAATGTGACGTTACACCGAAGTTACACATTAGCGACATCTTGCACCCTTCTCGCACGGCTGGTGTTTAGAATCAGCAACAGCAAAAACAAAAACATGCACCAGCATAAATAGTACATAGAAGTACAGTGCGGGTGGTGGAGTGGATGTACGGAGCCTATTATGAGGCACTGCCCTCTGGTAGTTAGCGATGTGCCTGCCCGACTTCAGTGATGTGTGCTCAGCTGTAAAGGTGTGGCCAAGCTCTGTGAGCACTCCAATTTGCCTTTCTACTTGGGCAAAATGATGTGTTGATTCAATATTTCGATTTTCTGTGCCCTTGAGTGGAGAAGTTGTGGTTGAGATAAGTAGATACGATTTAAGCAGCTCTTGACTGTGCTGCAGGCATAGTGGCTGGTGGCGGACAGGGTAGCATGTGTGCTTTACTACGATGGCCTCAAGAACCTCAAGGATACCTATCTTTTTGAATTAGAAATTGATGCGCGTCTAGCTACCAAGATCAGGAAATCCGACATAACACCTTGCACAGTAATACTTGTTGACATGGCTAAGTGACATGATTGGCAAATGACACACATCGTTAAGTGTCATGATAGGCAAGTGACACACGGCTCATGTGCGCATTACATAAATGGCTCTCGTGATGTCTCGCTTTGCTTAACTGGCGAGATAGGTGACTTCCTCAATCGTGTGGCCATCAGCGCTGTGGTCTGGCGGGCATTCCATGAAGCGAACTGCACGCGGGCAATGCCCCCGGCAACACTGATGGATGCACCTCGTCAGCCATTCCATGCAACCGTAGACTCTACCTCTGACCTCCACACTGACCTCTGCACTGACCTTTCTCGCCTTCAGAGGTCCCGCATTACATCGACCGCACCGAATACCCCCGGTTGCCACCCAGATAATCGCGTTAGCCACGTTCTGCAAGCCGTCCAGTTCCCACCAATTGCTCGGCCGTTCCTACGTGTGGCCCACAGTGACCGGCTCGCCACCCCGCCGATGAGCCCCTCTCTCACATTGTGACCGGCTCGCCACCCCGCCGATGAGCCCCTCTCTCACATTGTGACCGGCTCGCCACCCCGCCGGTGAGCCCCTCTCTCACATTGTGACCGGCTCGCCACCCCGCCGATGAGCCCCTCTCTCACATTGTGACCGGCTCGCCACCCCGCCGATGAGCCCCTCTCTCACATTGTGACCGGCTCGCCACCCCGCCGGTGAGCCCCTCTCTCACATTGTGACCGGCTCGCCACCCCGCCGATGAGCCCCTCTCTCACATTGTGACCGGCTCGCCACCCCGCCGATGAGCCCCTCTCTCACATTGTGACCGGCTCGCCACCCCGCCGATGAGCCCCTCTCTCACATTGTGACCGGCTCGCCACCCCGCCGGTGAGCCCTCTCTCACATTGTGACCGGCTCGCCACCCCGCCGGTGAGCCCCTCTCTCACATTGTGACCGGCTCGCCACCCCGCCGATGAGCCCCTCTCTCACATTGTGACCGGCTCGCCACCCCGCCGGTGAGCCCCTCTCTCACATTGTGACCGGCTCGCCACCCCGCCGATGAGCCCCTCTCTCACATTGTGACCGGCTCGCCACCCCGCCGGTGAGCCCCTCTCTCACATTGTGACCGGCTCGCCACCCCGCCGGTGAGCCCCTCTCTCACATTGTGACCGGCTCGCCACCCCGCCGATGAGCCCCTCTCTCACATTGTGACCGGCTCGCCACCCCGCCGGTGAGCCCCTCTCTCACATTGTGACCGGCTCGCCACCCCGCCGGTGAGCCCCTCTCTCACATTGTGACCGGCTCGCCACCCCGCCGGTGAGCCCCTCTCTCACATTGTGACCGGCTCGCCACCCCGCCGATGAGCCCCTCTCTCACATTGATTGGTTCGCTACTCTGCTGTTGGCGCGACCCCCACACCGACACCTTTGCCGTTTCGTCGTTTGTATGAGCTACACACCATCCTCCCTGCCGTTCGGCTGCGTCCACAGTGGAACCTCCGCCGCCGGCCGGCAGGACGCCAGTGTGCGCGCGCCACACGCTCACCTGCTTTCCGTTCCACTGTTTGTACGGCCGCCAGGCGGTGAGGCCGGGCCGCCAGTACTCGAGTGTGAAGTTGTCGGCGAACTCGACGCCGTGGCCGTTGCCGAAGCGGCCCTGCAGCGACACGCCGCTGATGACGTGCGGCCCGGCCAGCTCCACCTCCAGGTACTCGCGGATACCCCTGCTGACGTGTCGGTCCGGACACCAGGCGCCGCCGTCCCCCTCCACGTTCAGTCTGCGACACCGGCGCCCACCTCAGTTCAGTTCAGTCCAGGACGACGTCAGAGCAGCAAGGGTCGGGGGTTAATCAATGCTGGACTGGAATGGACTTGGTTTTTGAACGCCTGTCTTGGAGAGCAGAATGGTCAATATATTTTGATTCGAAGGAATTTTTTTTTTAAACCTACTCATACGTCTGTAGTTCTGAGTACTTAAACTTGGTTTCCAGTGTGGAAAGAATGCAATAGAAGTTAACAAAAGTTCGATTTAGAACCATGATTTTCACAACTATGCACTTGAGCAAGCTAACCGAAATTAGAATCGGCCAATAAAAGCCATCAGGCCGTGCAAATCCCTAAAAGGATCCCTGCAAGGCCCACCATGCCCTTCAGATCCTTAATGGCAAGTAATAAATGTGAGTCAGTTCAATGTTGACGAGCGCCATTTGATCTTACGGGAAATCAGGGTATGAACAACCAAAAAATACACGTAAGAATTTGTCCGCCACGATTTTTCTGCCTTGCATTCCAAAGCTCAGACTTCTGGGAGATAAAGAGTGGCTCAAACTTGTTTGAATATTTTACGTTGGTGTGATAACTTTCACCTTCGCCGCAAAACAAAAACAAAAACGAATATGTCGTTGGAACGCAAAGTGCTCCCATCATCTTATTTTGTCATCACCGCATAAACTTTTCTCCTTTTCCATTAAATGTTTGACGTTGGAACGCACCGCAAATTGAACTGACAAAGTTCTGATGAGGACGTCAGGAAAACCCAAAATTTTGCGTGACATCCGGGACAATGCTGTTCTTCCGACCCAGGTTCATGAACAGAGGTCTCTCACGCCCTTAGCAACGTGCAGTCCACAACACCTTGATCGGTTCCGGAGATACCAGGACACCAGGATTTTATTATAAGTGAACACCAAAACGCCAAGAGCGCGCAGCGTCATGTTCGTTCAGGACGATACCGGAAAACTGTGAGGTCAACTGAGAACAACACCAGGACGCCATCAGTCTGCCGCAGGTCACCTGAGGAAAACGTCAGGATGGTAGGATGTCAGTTCGTAGCACCAGGTCAGTTCAGAACTGCATTGGATCACCTGCAAATAGACAGCACGTCAGTTCAGAACGACACCAGAAAGCGTAATGAAGTGGGAAATGTACAGGGTGTACACGAGCAGCAAAATCAGATCGCTCTCGCCGAGGAGGCATCACAACAGCATTGGGAGGTGATCGATAACCATCAATGTATCATAGAAGACACTGACCAGAAGAGATATGGGGAATCAAGAGAGAGAGAGAGAGAGAGAGAAAGAGAGAGAGAGAGAGAGAGAGAGAGAGAGAGCGAGAGAGCGAAAGAGCGAGAGAGCGAGAGAGCGAGAGAGCGAGAGAGCGAGAGCGAGAGCGAGAGCGAGAGCGAGAGCGCGAGAGCGGGAGCGGGAGAGCGAGAGCGAGAGCGAGAGCGAGAGCGAGAGCGAGAGCGAGAGCGAGAGCGAGAGCGAGAGCGAGAGCGAGAGCGAGAGCGAGAGCGAGAGCGAGAGCGAGCGAGAGCGAGAGCGAGAGCGAGAGCGAGAGCGAGAGCGAGAGCGAGAGCGAGAGCGAGAGCGAGAGCGAGAGCGAGAGCGAGCGGGAGAGAGAGAGAGAGAGAGAGAGAGAGAGAGAGAGAGAGAGAGAGAGAGAGAGAGAGAGAGAGAGAGAGAGAGAGAGAGAGAGAGAGAGAGAGGGAGAGAGAGAGAGAGAGAGAGGGAGAGGGAGAGGGAGAGGGGGGGACGAGAAGGAGGCACAGCTGAAGCTACTGAAGACATTGCAGTGTGATGTGCCGGTCGCGATGGTGATCAGCAGAAGAGATAGCGGCATGTCTGATGGATCCCATGTGGGAGTGTCACCACAGGTGGGGTTGAAGTTATGATGCAAGCATGATGTAGCGATGATGTAGTATGATGTAGCTGCCTTTGTTATTCTTCATTTTATATTGTGCTCGTGAAGTTTGATGTATCTAGGTGCCAGCTGGCCTGCCTGAAGTTCCAAATTATTTAATCAAGCTTTTCCAGCTAATTCATTAACTGAAAATTCCATTTGACACCCTCCCAACACAGTATTTACCGGATCTCATAGCGACCATTACGGGAGGCTTAACTACCCGTGTCAGTCTACTCTTTAGGACCGCGTGGATCAGCTTGGCTATCAATTTAGACTCATTTCCTTGTTGTTTACGTGTGTCCAATCCAATATTGGCCTCGGCGGAAGGGGAAACTTTAATTTCCTCGGCACGAAAACGGCTCCATAAAAACGGAGGAAGCTTGGATCACAATCGTTACTGCCGCAAAAACGCTGCTGCTTCGACGCTGTAAAACACTTTCTACACACCATATTCATCGACGAACATCATGACACCTGTGAATAACGATACGCTATCATACCATATTTGTCGGCGAACAGCATGACACCTGTTGAAGACGTTAAGTTATCACACGTATTCATCGGCGAACATCATGACACCTGTTGATGATGCTACGCTATCATGCCATATCCATCGGTGAACATCATAGCATCTGTTGATGATGTTACGTTATCGTACCATGTCCATCGGCGAACATCATAACACCTGGTGATGATGTTACGTTATCGTACAATGTTTATTGGCGAACATCATGACACTTGTGGATGACGTTACGTTATCATAGCATATTCACCGGCGAACAGCGTGACACGTTTTGATGAAATAACGTTAGGATTAATGTCCAGCATCGAACATTTTCGTCTCGCAGAAAGAGCATCACATTCAGCGCATTCTGGGATGAAATGACGTCACATCACAAAACGTCATATCACATCACGTAAAGAAGCATATCAAGCTGCTTTGCCTCCGGGCATAAATCAAACATACATTGATATTGTATCATGGGTAGAAGACCTATCGCTACGTTTCCCCTCACTGGAATTAAGTTCGCTGCATGCACTCATGTGCACATGGGGTCATGCAACCGACAGAACAGTGATATGCTTGCAACGGCTACTAGTACACATTCGGCTGTCGCCCCCGCTACTGTAATACCGACGCCCACGTCACGGACCAGTACCGGTACACAGTCTGTCACGTCACGGACCAGTACCGGTACACGGTCTGTCACGTCACGCACCAGTACCGGTACACAGTCTGTCACGTCACGGACCAGTACCGGTACACAGTCTGTCACGTCACGGACCAGTACCGGTACACCGTCAGGACCAGTACCGGTACACAGTCTGTCACGTCACGGACCAGTACCGGTACACAGTCTGTCACGTCACGACCAGTGCCGGTACCTGTCACGTCACGGACCAGTGCCGGTACACAGTGTCACGCAGCACCAGTACCGGTACACAGTCGGTCACGTCACGGACCAGTGCCGGTACACAGTCTGTCACGTCACGGACCAGTACCGGTGCACGGTCTGTCACGTCACGCACCAGTACCGGTACACAGTCTGTCACGTCACGGACCAGTACCGGTACGTCACGGACCAGTACCGGTACACAGTCTGTCACGTCACGGACCAGTACCGGTGCACAGTCGGTCACGTCACGGACCAGTACCGGTACACAGTCTGTCACGTCACGGACCAGTACCGGTACACAGTCTGTCACGTCACGGACCAGTACCGGTGCACAGTCTGTCACGTCACGGACCAGTACCGGTACACAGTCCGTACAGTCACGGACCAGCGTCACGGACCAGTACCGGTACACAGTCTGTCACGTCACGGACCAGTACCGGTACACAGTCACGTCACGGACCAGTACCGGTACACAGTCGGTCACGTCACGGACCAGTACCGGTACACAGTCTACTCAGGACCAGTACCGGTACCAGTACCGGTACACAGTCGGTCACGTCACGGACCAGTACCGGTACACAGTCTGTCACGTCACGGACCAGTACCGGTACACAGTCCGGCCAGTCTACGTCACGTCACGGACCAGTACCGGTACACAGTCTGTCACGTCACGGACCAGTACCGGTACACAGTCGGTCACGTCACGGACCAGTACCGGTACACAGTCTGTCACGTCACGGACCAGTACCGGTGCACAGTCGGTCACGTCACGGACCAGTACCGGTACACAGTCTGTCACGTCACGGACCAGTACCGGTAACACCAGTCCGGTCACGTCACGGACCAGTACCGGTACACAGTCTGTCACGTCACGGACCAGTGCCGGTACACAGTCTGTCACGTCACGGACCAGTGCCGGTACACAGTCTGTCACGTCACGGACCAGTACCGGTACACAGTCTGTCACGTCACGGACCAGTACCGGTACACAGTCTGTCACGTCACGGACCAGTGCCGGTGCACAGTCTCACGTCACGGACCAGTACCGGTACACAGTCTCTGTCACGTCACGGACCAGTGCCGGTACACGGTCTGTCACGTCACGGACCAGTGCCGGTACACAGTATGTCACGTCACGCACCAGTACCGGTACACAGTCGGCCACGTCACGGACCAGTGCCGGTGCACAGTCTGTCACGTCACGGACCAGTACCGGTACACAGTCTGTCACGTCACGGACCAGTACCGGTACACAGTCGGTCACGTCACGGACCAGTGCCGGTACACAGTCTGTCACGTCACGGACCAGTACCGGTACACAGTCTGTCACGTCACGGACCAGTACCGGTACACAGTCTGTCACGTCACGGACCAGTGCCGGTACACAGTCTGTCACGTCACGGACCAGTACCGGTACACAGTCGGTCACGTCACGGACCAGTACCGGTACACAGTCGGTCACGTCACGGACCAGTGCCGGTACGCAGTCGGTCACGTCACGGACCAGTGCCGGTACGCAGTCGGCTGGCTGTCGTTCCCGCTACTGTACCGCCCGCGGCAAAGTCACGGGCCAGTACCGGTACACATTCAGCTGTCGCTGCCGCTACCGTACCGCCCACGGTCACGTCACGGCCCAGCACCGGTCCACACCGGTGTATTCGTACACCGTGAACAGCGTGACGTGCACGCCTCGTGCAGGATGTCTGCACGGCGCGTCACCGCCCCGACCGGAGTAAAAAGAGCGGCGCCATCCGGGGTACAGGCGGGTGGCAGCATGGGCTGATGACGCTTCGACCGGATGTTATGCCTGGCATACGTGCACGCAATAATGAGGAGCAGATGACATCAGGGAATGTGATCTCAGCGGCGGTGATGCGAGCAATTAGTCGGTGGCATCCGAGTCAGTGCTGGCAGTGATTTAGTCCTCCGATTCAGCACGACTTGAATTTCGCCAGCTAAGACTTGTGCTGGCTGAGCCAGCGATGACAGCTGGTGGCTACCTCAGCCCCATGAACCCCGTATCAGACCGCCAGTCCCCGCAGACGCCTGCGCGGACACCAGCCCTTTGCCGACCCTCACAATGACGCCAGACTCCTCGAATCCTTACTGAGACCCGAGACCCCCAGTCCTAGTCCAGGCTTGTCCGCCGTGTTGAAGACCCGAACCAATCCCAATGGCGTTGACGGTATCATGAAACGAACTACTCCAAAACCATACCAAATATCCTTTGTCATACTCGTGAAATCTGAAGGACGCAACACATGAGACTGGTTTTCAAAAAGTGTATGATATCGATTTAGCCGCTGACCTCTGCGGGGTCAGGGTCACCACACTCACCTTGCGTGCTGCGGGCCGACCCGGGAGGGGTCAAATGATGACGTCACAGTTATGGCCGAGTCAGGAATGGCGCCCGACTCCATCCCCAGAGCTACATCGCACTGCCCTGTGGAAGGCGAACGTAGTTAGTGATGTTACCACATCTCACTCACTTGCAATTGTAGAGTTTCCACTGGTAGGGGAATACACAAACGAAATATTTTGAGTGTATGCAAGCAGGGGTGGAAATTTGAAAACAGCAATAAAATATGGTACTCAGGCACCCGTTTTAAGTTTCATTTGATCACGCATACCTCCATAGGCCTGATGGTTGACGACAAAAAAAATACACGAGAGAGCTCAAGACTTCAGGTAAACGTCACACCCCCGTGAAGTCAAAATAGTTGATTTGTGCATGTATCCAGTGTACGTGGGCAGGCTTGCATCTATCTGTTCCGACAGCTCTTCTGCTCTTTCGTCCACTTGCTGGTGGTATCACAACCCTTAGTTTGTGACATCCGCATCGTCCGTCCATCTGTATTTCAGAGGTAGAAAACTGCAGTCACGATGTCTAAAAATTGAGAACAAGCACCATTCGGCGCTCTTCGTTCCCACGTAAACTTACAGAGGCATAGCTGTCCTCAAGTGACAAGCATTGGCGCTCTTCGTTCCCACGTAAACTTACAGAGGCATAGCTGTCCTCAAGTGACAAGCATTGGCGCTCTTCGTTCCCACGCAAACTTACAGAGGCATAGCTGTCCTCAAGTGACGAGCATTGCTGCCAGCAACGATGGAGTTGACCACTTATCCGCATTTGTGGGTCTTCTCTGTTCCCTGGTGAGAACAAGACATTCAGGTCCTCGGGAACTGTTCCGTCGGATTGATGAGGTAAAAAGCCGCTCACCATAGAGCACGCATCGTTGTAGAGTGCAGCCACTCACCATAGCGCACGCATCGTTGTAGAGTGCAGTCACTCACCATAGCGAACGCATCGTTGTAGAGTGCAGTCACTCACCATAGCGCACGCATCGTTGTAGAGTGCAGTCACTCACCATAGCGCACGCATCGTTGTAGAGTGCAGTCACTCACCATAGAGTACGCATCGTTGTAGAGTGCAGTCACTCACCATAGCGCACGCATCGTTGTAGAGTGCAGTCACTCACCATAGCGCACGCATCGTTGTAGAGTGCAGTCACTCACCATAGCGCACGCATCGTTGTAGAGTGCACTCCCGTTGTTAAGGCTTGTGGACAGGGTGTACCTAACGTCAAGATGCCGGCTTTGATGGTCTATGGGTGACATCTTTAGCATTTTATATTCTCTGACTCCGACTAATTGTTCATATGGTGGAACCAGACGCCTCTGCAAGTATCCCGGGGCACATCAGGACTTCGAGCTGCAACACAGTGCTGGAATCATCCCAGTGTCACAATGTTATCCGCCGGCTTACTCACGTGTCATTAATTAAGACTTCAGAGCTTATTGATGATTGGCTCAGATTGTGTTCCGCAAGATATACCGTGACAGAATCGCGACAGGAATTGATGTCATCGATATTTGTAGTGTCTGGTCGACGAATATATTTGTATCCCGGATGTGAGCTGGCTCACAGGGTTGGAGCGCCTTGTCCACCGACCTGGGATGAGACTCTGGGCTCGGTACATGGACTCCTGTTCACACTGCTGGTGCTTGATAAATTGCCGCTATTAAATGCTATGAGGGTGGCAAGGCCAGGCCCGTGGTGCGCTCGGCTTCCCCATGGTTATAATCGGCTGAAGAATGTCATGATTGATCGTGCAGTGCAGTTGCGATCGACCGTGAGCTCAGACACTTGTATCCCAGGCTATTAACGCTATAGTCTGGACATGTCTCAGGTACATTGATGACATGTACTAAAGTCGAGGTAGCTGCAATCAAACGCAGTACATGGTGAAGACTCAATCATCTTAATTGTCATGTCTGCCGTGAAGCAAAACCGCGCCAATTCATGGTCCCTGTCTGGCGTCTGCTCCTTCCTGTTATCACACTTGATGTCAACTTCCTGCAGCGACATTAGAGTGGCCATTATGCGATTATCCACTTTATGCGATCATTGATGCTGTGTTCAGGCCAAATTCGGACCAATCAACTCAAAGCGGTGAATGAATGATGACCTCACTCGAAAGCTGCGACTAGCTGCACTCAACGTCAGCACCTAACCGCAAAAAAGGTCTGGAAGTTGTCAGGCTGTGTCGCGATATCGCGCCCAGCCCGTACCGAGCTCTCCGGCTCCGTACATGAGAGCGATAATGCCGGTGCATCGACTGGCGATTATACGCCACTGAGTGACGGATGAGGTGTACGCCGGGTGGCCGCCGACCACCTGAGACCGCGCTCAGCTAACAGCCACCTGTAGCCGCCAAGTAGCCGATGGCCGACCAAGGCCAGCCAGCGCGGTGCTCCCGGTCCGGCAGACTACCGGTAATGATCCGGTTCCGGGAGTCGGTGCTGACCGCCTTCACCCCCCTCCGGTGGGCGCTCAGCGGAGGACGTCTGAGGCCGTCTGACTGCGGTGTGGTGACCCGCGCGGCCGCCGTCTCACCGCAGATTCAGAACGTGGCGGATCCGCCGACCACGGCCGCCACGGCTGTAATGAGACAGTCTGTCCTCGTAGGGGTAATGGCGACTGGCGTTTGGCGTTTCAGGAATCCTGCATTTGGAGAGGATGATTTTCGAGCCATGCAATTCGGAAGGAAGCCTCTATTATTGTCTCGCATTCTTCCAGCCCTGGCCGGTGGAGGCGGCCGCGCCCACTTATTTCGTGGCCCGCGTTGTGGCCTCTGACAGGTAGCCGTATAACAGCACCTGGAGAATGCGGTATTATGGGCGTTACAGCCGCAGTGCAAATGCTTCCCGAAAAGCCGCAACAATTATTTCGTTGATCACTCGCCACTCTTGTTACGCATGGACAACAACCGGAAATCCATCCTCCAAAATAGTGGCAGCAGAAATTTTGCTTGTGGTATTTTTAACTAGTCGTAGTTTCAGTGAAAATGTACCATAACGTACTGGGTTTCCATTGCATAGCGACACTTCAGTTTGATGCAGCGCTCTTGTAAAGGCAAACTTCACAGTGGCCACAGCGGCGCAGAATTGCTTCCATCAGGTCGACAGTTGAGAGGTGACATCTCCGCGGCTTGCCACATCATCACCACAGCAACAACCGCCGACTACTCCAACACGGCACACATGATCAGCACCACTTGCCGACTGATCAGCAGCGGATCAACTGAAGCATGCGTGGCACCCGCCGGCAGCGACGTACCGCTCCCGTCGTGACGCCGACTTCACACCGGAGAGCGGGGCAGGTGTTCACTGCACATCCGACTGCACACTGTGCGGTCAGACGGCTCAAGCGCGCCGCTGGCGGTGGCGGTGGAGAGGTGGCGGTGGAGAGGTGGCGGTGGCGGTGGAGAGGGCCACCTCTGACTGAACGTTCTGCGAGACGGCGACTTGTGGAGCGGATGGGCGCGGTATAACCTACGCAATTGATGCGCCCCTAAACCCAAATAACAACAACGACTTGTGGAGCGGCACCGTCCGGGGCGGGCTTCTGTCCACAGATGGCCGTTCTCCGGACTGATGCCTGTAGCCTGCACAGCGGACGAGTGGTGTCTGACGGTGTCATGGGTTGTCAGGCCTGACGGTGTGCCATGGCGTCAGGGGAGGGCGTCACCAGCACCACTGATGTCCCAGTCCGGGGAGGGCGTCACCAGCACCACTGATGTCCCAGTCCGGGGAGGGCGTCACCAGCACCACTGATGTCCCAGTCAGGGGAGGGCGTCACCAGCACCACTGATGTCCCAGTCCGGGGAGGGCGTCACCAGCACCACCGATGTCCCAGTCCGGGGAGGGCGTCACTAACACCACTGATGTCCCAGTCAGGGGAGGGCGTCACCAGCTCCACCGATGTCCCAGTCAGGGAGGGCGTCACCACACCACTGATGTCCCAGTCCGGGAGGGCGTCACCAGCACCACCGATGTCCCAGTCCGGGGAGGGCGTCACCAGCACCACTGATGTCCCAGTCAGGGGAGGGCGTCACCAGCACCACTGATGTCCCAGTCAGGGGAGGGCGTCACCAGCACCACTGATGTCCCAGTCAGGGGAGGGCGTCACCAGCACCACCGATGTCCCAGTCCGGGGAGGGCGTCACCAGCACCACCGATGTCCCAGTCAGGGGAGGGCGTCACCAGCACCACCGATGTCCCAGTCAGGGGAGGGCGTCACTAACACCACCGATGTCCCAGTCAGGGGAGGGGCGTGACCAGCACCACTGATGTCCCAGTCAGGGGAGGGGCGTCACTAGCACCACCGATGTCCCAGTCATGGGAGGGGCGTGACTAACACCACCGATGTCCCAGTCAGGGGAGGGGCGTGACTACACACCACCGATGTCCCAGTCAGGGGAGAGGCGTCACGAGAATCGCGGAGGTCCTAAGCAGGGGAGAGACGCCCCAGTAGATTTGACAAAGCTCTATATTATATGACCGAAGTCCACGTCCGACCAGTCTGCTGTGGCCAGACCCACCTTGAGCCTGATCAACACGCAGTGAAGCCCGGTTAGAAGACCGGCATGATTTTAGGAGTATAAGGTAGCTCCATTGTGTGTTTTTAACTACTTGCATGAAGGCGAGATCGTCAATGTAGACAATGTCCATGACATATGAGTTATTCACCTACATTTTGATAAAATGTAATTTTCAGAAATTTCCTGGCCTTTGAATTGAAATCAAAACTGCAAAGCTGTTCATTGCCGATGATAGGAGTGATGATGTTCTGAAAGTAAACCGAACCAATTTATGGCAGACGCCTGATAACATGGCCAATTGATGTTAGATTTGTTCAAGACCGAAGATGGTCCACGAATATTATGACTCTTTCCAGTCAGTTCTATTTTGTTTCATCTCAACAGGCCAGGTCGTTCTGTAGTCATTAAAATTACGTCATATGATACGTAGGATACAGTGGTCATGCAAAAAAGCAAATGTTTAAATCACTACCTAGTAATTTAGCAATCCCTCCTACCATTGTCAGAACCTTAGCTCCACACTACCAGCTTAGTACATCTTAAACAAAAGGAATAGGCATGCAGGTAAGTACCTAAGTACCTTCCTATATTCAGAAAAATCAGACTGATATATCCACTGTTCATGAATTGATTATGACAGTAAACTGTGAGAATGAATAAATTGATGAAAGAAACGACAGGAGTAGGTAAGTACTGCCTGATATTTTATCAGTGCCCACAGCTGTTCAAATTATTTTTTCTCAGTTACCAAGCTAACACCATGTTTGGGCATACAAGGAAACAGCGAAAAAAGGTAAAACTGTTTCGACATTCAACTTCGCCTGATCTTCATCTTCACCTGATTTTCATCAGTGGATAAGCTGAGACCAAGAAAAACTTGGTTCGCCGGACACCTACAATACTGATGGCAAAACTATAAAACTTTCAGGTGCTACGCAATCTTCATCTATTACACATTTTAATATATTTCACACCTTAGCGATGCTTTCTGCCAAAACACATTATTGGTATAAAGTTACGTGTAGTAATTGCATTGTTTATCATCTATTTTACGCCCATGGTAATTTTCTTTAGCTCAATTTGTTCAGTTATCTTCCGATATTCTACCTCACTCCGAAGCAGTAGAATACTGACGGTAATTCCTCTTTTTGGGCAGTTGTGGCGTGCTAAACATGAATCAGCAAGCGCTGTGAAAGATGACATATAGGTGCATTGTGAGTGATTGGGGTGATACAGTATTGACTTTGCATCCTTTATAATTGCTTATAATTTCAATTAATTGTGGGGCCCCACAATATAGTAATTGCAAGCATATGGGGAATTCCAAGAAGCCTTCTTGTTTGTGTGTATGTTTATCGGGGCTTAGGCGCGTGGACTGCCAAGACGCCTCCAAAGAAAACAAATTGGTGGACTACTAGTGTTTTAAAGTTTGGGTCTATATACACTGCTAGTAAAGGTAAGTGCACCTAAGCTTGGCAAAGGCAAAACAATTTGGGTGGTCACTAACATTTTAACGTTTTGGTTTCCGTGGAATGCATGTGGGTAGTTTCTATGCAATGTTGGCCAGTAGTCTATCAAATCGCCAAGCAGTCTTGTTTTTTTAGGAAGCTTAATGTATTGCAATGTCAGGAAACAATGCTTAATTTTGGACGCAGCTATTTTATATCCCGTTTAAATATGACTAAGTCTTGCGATGAATAGTGAGCTGATGTTAGGCAAATTCCTCGACAGAATTTGGGCAATTATTGCAAGAGTCCGAAATTAGGTTCCAACACATGTATCTTTTGTACAAAGCATTGTACAAAGCATTACATATAATTGAATTGCATTCCGACTTAATAATCATACTTAGTTTCTTTAACATATGCGTTGATATTTGTGTTCCGTTGTGACATTTTAGTACGAACTTGCAAAAGACCGATCAAAAGCCTGCTATATATCTAGCAAAAGACCAGCCCGAAAGCCGACCGGTCTTGAACGGCCTATTTGGCCGGGCTTTCCAACTTTACATCTGCCACCTGTAGTCACCAGTGCCATGGGAGCCGTCAGCACGGGAGCCGTCAGCGGCCCGGTCCGACCAACGCGACATCCACAGGTCTCCGGTCAGCTCTGGAATGACAACGATGCGCTCCTGCTCGCTTCGCCGCCGCTGGCCCAGTCCAATTTCCGGCGAGCCGTCGCGCCGTCACGAGCGCCCCCCCCCCCCCCAGATCGATGGCTGCCCTCCTCGGCTGTCCCCCGCGCCGTCCATCTGGCTGTGTAGCTGGTGGTGGGCGGGGCGGGGCGGGCTGACGAGTGTCTCGAAACAGCCGCCGCCGCCGTCGACGGCCGAGTCGCAATGACGGAATCGTGGCGG
This sequence comes from Ashinkailepas kermadecensis, assembly GCA_034440615.1. Classification (NCBI taxonomy): domain Eukaryota; kingdom Metazoa; phylum Arthropoda; class Thecostraca; family Neolepadidae; genus Ashinkailepas; species Ashinkailepas kermadecensis. Next base: position 570,706 of record JAOTOM010005155.1, on the reverse strand, counting down.
TCGCCACAACTATCGTGTCGGCAGCAGCGCCACACTAGGCCGTCAGGACGGCGGCAGCGCCACACCAGACTGTCAGGACGGTGGCAGCGCCACACCAGACTGTCAGGACGGCGGCAGCGCCACACCAGACTGTCATGTCGGTGGCAGCGCCACACCAGCTGCTGTCAGGACGGTCGGCAGCGCCACACCAGACTGTCAGGACGGCGGCAGCCCCCCAAGCGCCACACCAGACTGTCAGGACGGTGGCAGCGCCACACCAGACTGTCAGGACGGCGGCCCCATACGCAGCGCCACACCAGACTGTCAGGACGGTGGCAGCGCCACACCAGACTGTCAGGACGGCGGCAGCGCCACACCAGACTGTCAGGACGGCGGCAGCGCCACACCAGACTGTCAGGACGGTGGCAGCGCCACACCAGACTGTCAGGACGGCGGCAGCGCCACACCAGACTGTCAGGACGGCGGCAGCGCCACACCAGACTGTCAGGACGGCGGCAGCGCCACACCAGACTGTCAGGACGGCGGCAGCGCCACACCAGTCTGTCAGGACGGCGGCAGCGCCACACCAGTCTGTCAGGACGGCGGCAGCGCCACACCAGACTGTCAGGACGGCGGCAGCGCCACACCAGACTGTCAGGACGGCGGCAGCGCCACACCAGTCTGTCAGGACGGCGGCAGCGCCACACCAGACTGTCAGGACGGCGGCAGCGCCACACCAGACTGTCAGGACGGCGGCAGCGCGACACCAGGCTGTCAGGACGGCGGCAGTCAGAAGTTGTGTTGATCACGTGACCTTTCGCACGTGATCAGTCGAATGCTCCCTCGGACAACCCTCAGGCGACAAAAGTCCTGTTGCCAGGCGTAAGCAGCGGTCAGCGTCACCAAACAAACAAAAAAACGTCAGGATCGACGCACGCCTTAAGTGGAGCAGAAATGACAACCTGGTCGCCACAAGACTGATCGCCACGACCGTCGACAGACTTCAATTGACGCTGCAAATCCGCTCTGATCTTCGAACGTCGTATTTTACCTGACTGCCAAATTAAGCATAAAAGAACACCGGCTGTTGCAAAATATTTGACAGGTTCAACGATGGTCGCTTCGACGGTCGGCACTACCGCACAAAGGGCCTTATCACCAGTCAATGGAGTCCGATGGCTGCTGAGTCGTGACTGGGCTCCCTTTGAATCTACACCATATTTGTTTCTCGAATGACCACTTTTACTGTACCTATCTTCATTGCGATCATGCGGTAAAAGCCAGGGATTAGGCCTCGGCTGTCTTCGTGTGACTGGTGTGGACGGAGGCCGTCCGCACCAGTAAGACGGCCGTAGATGGCTCCATGTGACGGATGTAAATGGTTTCGTACAACAGGTAGCTTGACGCTCGGACAATGTCTCCCGCTACACAACTGTCGGGCGGTCCTGACTGGCGGCAACATCGAGTGGCAGCAGCATCGAGCGGTCTCGTGTGGCTGGACCCCTGGACACTACACAACTCTCGGGCGGTCTTGACTGGCGGCAACATCGAGTGGCAGCAGCATCGAGCGGTCTCGTGTGGGTGGACCCCTGGACACTACACAACTCTCGGGCGGTCCTGACTGGCGGCAGCATCGAGTGGCAGCAGCATCGAGCGGTCTCGTGTGGCTGGACCCCTGGACACTACACAACTCTCGGGCGGTCCTGACTGGCGGCAGCATCGAGTGGCAGCAGCATCGAGCGGTCTCGTGTGGCTGGACCCCTGGACACTACACAACTGTCGGGCGGTCTTGACTGGCGGAAACATCGAGTGGCAGCAGAATCGAGCGGTCTCGTGTGGCTGGACTCCTGGACATTCTCGTGTGACGGCAGTGGATATCCTCGGGCGGTCTCGTGTGGCTGGACTCTCCGGCAGTCTCGTGTGACTGGACTCTCCGGCAGTCTCGTGTGGCTGGACTCTCCGACAGTCTCGTCTGGCTGGACTCCTGGACATTCTCGTGTGACGGCAGTGGATATCCTCGCGCGGTCTCGTGTGGCTGGACTCTCCGACAGTCTCGTGTGACTGGACTCTCCGGCAGTCTTGTGTGGCTGGACTCTCCGACAGTCTCGTGTGGCTGGACTCTCCGGCAGTCTTGTGTGGCTGGACTCTCCGACAGTCTCGTGTGGCTGGACTCTCCGACAGTCTCGTGTGGCTGGACTCTCCGGCAGTCTCGTGTGGCTGGACTCTCCGACAGTCTCGTCTGGCTGGACTCCTGGACATTCTCGTGTGACGGCAGTGGATATCCTCGGGCGGTCTCGTGTGGCTGGACTCTCCGACAGTCTCGTGTGGCTGGAATCTCCCGCAGTCTCGTGTGGCTGGACTCTCCGACAGTCTCGTCTGGCTGGACTCCTGGACATTCTCGTGTGACGGCAGTGGATATCCTCGGGCGGTCTCGTGTGGCTGGACTCTCCGACAGTCTCGTGTGGCTGGACTCTCCGGCAGTCTTGTGTGGCTGGACTCTCCGACAGTCTCGTGTGGCTGGACTCTCCGGCAGTCTTGTGTGGCTGGACTCTCCCGCAGTCTCGTGTGACTGGATTCTCCGGCAGTCTCGTGTGGCTGGACTCTCCGACAGTCTCGTGTGGCTGGACTCTCCGGCAGTCTTGTGTGGCTGGACTCTCCGGCAGTCTCGTGTGGCTGGTCTCCTGGACATTCTCGTGTGACGGCACAGTGGATATCCTCGGGCGGTCTCGTGTGGCTGGAATCTCCCGCAGTCTCGTGTGACTGGATTCTCCGGCAGTCTCGTGTGACTGGACTCCCTGAGAGCGCGTGCGACTGGACTCCCGTACAGTTTCTGGTGACACTCAGACACAATATGGACACCATGGACACCATGGACGACGGCCATGACCGAATCAGCAGCCAAGTGTCGCCAATTTGGACTTTATTTGGCTGCCAGGATGGCCAGACCCGGCCATCAGCGTGGCGGGACGCCGTCGTCGATACATCGCACACGCCGGCCGAGTAACGCCTGAACTGGGGTGTCCGGTGACGACGACTTGGTGTCCGGTGACGACGACTTGGTGTCCGGTGACGACGACTTGGTGTCCGGTGAGACGACTTGGTGTCCGGTGACGACGACTTGGTGCGGTGATGACCACTGGTGTCCGGTGACGACGACTTGGTGTCCGGTGACGACGACTTGGTGTCCGGTGACGACGACTTGGTGTCCGGTGACGACGACTTGGTGTCCGGTGACGACGACTTGGTGTCCGGTGACGACGACTTGGTGTCCGGTGACGACGACTTGGTGTCCGGTGACGACGACTTGGTGTCCGGTGACGACGACTTGGTGTCCGGTGACGACGACTTGGTGTCCGGTGACGACGACTTGGTGTCCGGTGACGACGACTTGGTGTCCGGTGATGACGACTTGGTGTCCGGTGACGACGACTTGGTGTCCGGTGACGACGACGATTGGTGTCCGGTGATGACGACTTGGTGTCCGGTGACGACGACTTGGTGTCCGGTGACGACGACTTGGTGTCCGGTGACGACGACTTGGTGTCCGGTGATGACGACTTGGTGTCCGGTGACGACGACTTGGTGTCCGGTGACGACGACTTGGTGTCCGGTGACGACGACTTGGTGTCCGGTGATGACGACTTGGTGTCCGGTGACGACGACTTGGTGTCCGGTGACGACGACTTGGTGTCCGGTGATGACGACTTGGTGTCCGGTGACGACGACTTGGTGTCCGGTGACGACGACTTGGTGTCCGGTGACGACGACTTGGTGTCCGGTGATGACGACTTGGTGTCCGGTGACGACGACTTGGTGTCCGGTGACGACGACTTGGTGTCCGGTGACGAAGACTTGGTGTCCGGTGATGACGACTTGGTGTCTAGTTCGGCACTGTCGTGTCCATGGGACCAGCTCGGCCACGCCTCCTCAACCGCGATTGGGGAGGAGCTAAATAAGCATGCAAAAAATGCACGGCTATTTTCATGCAAACAAAGCTGGTAGTACTGGACAGAGCTGCAAAATGAGCGATTGCGAGCTGCCGCGAGCTGCGAACAGCTCCTCTCGACAATAGATTTGTTTGCATTAAAGCAACATTTGGTACGGAATGAATCTGGCAACCATGCAATCTTTTTTTCGACGCGAATAAGTGCAAAAATTTGTAAGAAGTGGCGCAGCCTGAATAATGATGCAGACAATGCATCAGTTGATTATCATTCAGCACTGGAAACCGGCCAATCGCATTGAGGCATTGATCGGAAAATGTGCGGGAGCCAATGGGTTCGCTCTCCAGCCAAATGTCGAACCTTGAACTGAGATTTAGGTATAAAGTAGCAATGCATTGCTGTCAAGCATCACAGATTGTTGACACAGTTACGACCATTGCTTTTTGTTCGTGGTTTTCGCATACATTGTGGGTGTGAACATTTTTGAATAGCAAAAGGTCCGTGTGCGTGTTTCCATTACATTATCTACGCATATGCGTTATCTAATATGAAATGCCTATTGATTTATCTGTTGATGTTTTAGGAACCCATGCAAGGATTGTCAATAGGGAAACTACAGGAGCGCAGCCAGGATTTTCTTAAGGAAGTCGAGCAAACACGTGATGGGACAGAGACCGCTTTAGGCGTGCAAAGCGCGCCGAAAAAAAATCATTTTGCGTTGTGAAGATCTCAAAATTTATTTTTTGATTTAGTGTTTTCCGTTGTCAAGGGGCGAGGGTGCCGGGGCCCCGCCCCTCCCCTGGCTGTGCCTCTGGGTAACTACTTAGGTAGGTACGTACATGGGTGTTGATTGTCATTTTTGTTTTTATGGGGGCCTCTCGATGTTCCTGAATTTGCTATGCACAGTGTCGCAGCCGCGGCGGCAACAGATCTCGCGTCACAGCCACCAATGTAACCCGGACCGACATGTACTTCTTATTTGACAGGAAAACATGAGCCTCAGCCCCAACCAGGACTGGCCGGCCGCTCCCCGGACACCCCGACCTTACTCCGACGCGAGTCACGGGTCAGCTGAGCAGCGCCCGCGGCGCGAGTCACGGGTCAGCTGAGCAGCGCCCGCGGCGTGAGTCACGGGTCAGCTGAGCAGCGCCCGCGGCGTGAGTCACGGGTCAGCTGAGCAGCGCCCGCGGCGTGAGTCACGGGTCAGCTGAGCAGCGCCCGCGGCGCGAGTCACGGGTCAGCTGAGCCCCCGGCAGTCCGTCAGCTGGCCCCGCGGGAGTCACGGTCAGCTGAGGCGCCCGCGGCGTAGTCACGGGTCACAGGCCCGCGGCGCGAGTCACGGGTCAGCTGAGCGGCGCCCGCGGCGCCCGCCGCTAACCAACCGACCAGCGTTCGCGGAGCGCCCCCATCAAGACGGGTCAGTCAGATAACCACACCTTGCATCAGCACAATTCAGCAGGTGCATATTGCCTTAATGACGGCGTCGAAATGTTGCGCGCACTTTCTTCAGTCCACCTACACCACTGCTAACGACCCGCGCAGGGAAGGAAATAGTGTGGTAACTGGAGGTGTGCAGAGCCGCTCAGGGCCGCCTACAACAGCTAGTTGGCAGCCCGGGCAGGCAGAGCCGCTCAGGACCGCCCACAACAGCTAGTTGTCAGTCCGGGCAAGCAGAACCGCTCAGGACCGCCCACAACATCTAGTTGGCAGTCCGAGCAGGCAGAGCCGCTTAGGACAGCTCACAACAGCTAGTTGGCAGTCCGGGCAGGCAGAGCCGCTCAGGACCGCCCACAACATCTAGTTGGCAGTCCGGCAGGCAGAGCCGCTCAGGACCGCCCACATCGGCTAGCTGCTGATCTGGGGGAGGCAGAGCTGCACAGAACCGCTCTCTATACTGACACTGGAAGATCTCCCGACACCCGGTTTGAGAGGAGGAGGAGGGGGGGGGGACTTCTTCGCGACGGGTCGAATAGCCGCCGGCGACCGCGCTCAGAACCGCCCTCAACAGCAGCCAGGCCGGGCGGGAGGCGCCCACTCAGCCGAGCTTCTCCCCTTCGTGAAAAACGACGTCGCAGCCGCCGCTCGAACATCCCGGCGTTACGAGGCTTCTGTTTAAGACCGTCGCGGGACGTCCGAAACGGCCCTGTTTTCCAACTGCGCGGAGACGCTGTGTCAGACGTGGTGGTGCGGACGGTGACGGGTCGGACCGTCGTGCGGGCGGGAGGTGGCGGCCCGGACCGTCGTGCGGGGCAGTGGCGGACCGGACCGTCGTGCGGGCGGGAGGTGGCGGCCCGGACCGTCGTGTGAGCAGTGACGGCCCAGACCGACATGCCGGCTGTGACGGCCCGTCGCCTGGTGCGCACTGCCCCGTGTCGCGGGTAGCGTGACGCCGCGCCCGATGAGGATGAGTGGCCAATGATCCGCGATTGTCACGGACCGAACCGTATTGGGCAGCGTGCTAATGACCGGAACGGGCCTAGCAGTTGTTACTGGCCAGACCGGACAGCTGCTGCTGGCCAGACCGGACAGCTGCTGCTGGCCAGACCGGACAGCTGCTGCTGGCCAGACCGGACAGCTGCTACTGGCCAGACCGAACAGCTGCTACTGGCCAGACCGGACAGCTGCTGCTGGCCAGACCGAACAGCTGCTGCTGGCCAGACCGGACAGCTGCTGCTGGCCAGACCGGACAGCTGCTACTGGCCAGACCGAACAGCTGCTGCTGGTCAGACCGGACAGCTGCTAGTGGCCATACCGGGCTGCTAGTGGCCAGACCGGACAGCTGCTACTGGCCAGACCGGACAGCTGCTACTGGCCAGACCGGACAGCTGCTGCTGGCCAGGTCGGACAGCTGCTACTGGCCAGGTCAGACAGCTGCTACTGGCCAGACCGGACAGCTGCTACTGGCCAGGTCGGACAGCTGCTGCTGACTTTTGTCATAGGTCGGTCATAGGTTGGACCTGTCCGAGCAGCTGAGCAATGGCGGAAGAGGCCGGGCACGGGACAGAGAAAGAACAAGAAATGAAAACTAGCGCATATAAAATAGTCACGAAGGGGCCTCACAGACTGACCGCGTGGGAATGCATGTGGCCTTGGGGTCGATGGAATATATAAGAGGGAATGAACAAATGAAGGGCAACGTACAGTTTCGTTGATGTTTCGTTGACAGTTACGTACGAGTTTCGTTGATGTACTGTGGATGGGATCAATCATCTAATGTTTACATGCTCACCTACCTCTCCCAATCATTTGCGTTATTGTTACAAAATCTGGCCCATGAACAAATCAACCGAGAAGGGGCAACAAACGGGTGGTGAAGAGCAGAGAGACGATAGCGATGGGCGACAGCAACACAAATGACAGCGTTGGTATAACAGAAATGCAACGTAATAATTTACACAACAACAACAAAAAGTAAACAGCTGACGGACAACGATGCTGAACGACGGAGAGCAGTACTTGATAACTGACAGACGAGCCAGCGTTGGAGATTGGGAAGGCGGAAGCGGCACTGGAACTGTGGAGAGAGTACGGTGAGGGAGTAGGAGAGTGGAAAGGCGGAGTGAGGGGTGAGACAGCGTAGGGGAAGTGTGGTGGGTAGGACAGCGGAGAGTCGCGGTGATTGAGCGATATAGAGGGGATGCGAGGGAGAAGGAGGAATCAGCTGGGAGTCGCAGGAGTGAAGGTGAAGGAGAAAGACGGCGAGAATCACCGGAGGCGGAGCCCTTTGGTGCAGACTATGCCCAATCTTATGACTAGAGAATGGACATCGGGACTGAACAAGCGTGTTCCCCTGTCCGCGATTACTCCACCATGAGTTTCGACGTCACCTTTCTTAACACCTCAGGTCCAATTTTGCCTTATTTATTGTTTAGTGGGTGGTTTGCGACGCACTTTACGCACGATCACGGCTAATGGCGCCGCCCACACTGTTTTGCCGGTAGGCCGCGGGATTGGGAAATGTCCCGAGTCGTGCAAGTGTAGAACCCGGTACATTTGTATCCAGAGCTCAACCCCTAAACCACTCGAGCCCCTGGTCGGCCCAGTTTTGCCATCCGATCGTTGAAGTACGAAAACGAGCACGACTGAAATGCATTCCTATCCTTGACATTTGTTGACATCTGCCGAACACCGTGCTATGGATGTCACCGGTGCACCATGACGTGTGCTGCGTCGTCGCCGAACGCCATGTTAGGGATGTCGCCGTTGCAGCATGACGTGTGCGGCGTCGAGACGCGATGATCCGACTCGATGAAGCCTGTACCTTGAGCAAACAGGCCGGCAGCGACATTGCGTTTCAACAAACAGACCCGACCGCGACCGTCCCGGCAGGCAAATACACAAGCTGACGGCCCGGCAGCCCCGATAAAATGGATGGCCAGTGTATTTACGGCGTGTCGCCCTATCGGTCAGGACACAGATTGGGCGCCACCGGCCCCCGGCCGCCATCTTATCGCCGAGTGTCGGCTGTTCTGGCAGCCGTGGGGCCTCACGCGCTCGCGCGCGTGTAATCACCAGTGCGATTTCACCGGGCTCGGTGATGAATTGGGCACAAGGCCGGGAAGCTTGGCACCTGGACTTTGGGGGAAGACTTTGGACACCTGATGGGTCACTGTGTGCCCGTGGAGGACTGGAGTAAGCATCGACAGACACTGGGGTGGAGTTCGTTGTTGGCACTTAAGCTCCTCGACGACACCCCAGGCGCAAACCGGCACCTGAGGTCCTAGTCCGCACCTGAAGTTCTCGCCGGTACCTGAGGTTCTCATCCGCACGTAAAGTCGTCGTCCGCACCTGGGGTCCTCGTCCGCACTTGAAGTCCTCGTCCGCATCTGATGTCGTCGTCGCGCTCAAGGTTTTCACCGATACCTGAGAGATTTCGCCGATATCTCGCCGCACCTGAGATCTTCTTCCACACCTCAGGCTCTCGCTGGTGCCTGAGATCGCCATTGGAACGTACAGTCCTCGGCAGCCGTGATGAGCGCCCGACAACGGCACTGACTGCGTCGTTCTGTATAGAGTAATCTTGGCTGCGCCTTCTTAAATAGATTATTATATGCTTAAACAGTGCCCGCTCGAGCAAAACACATGGCGACATGAGCGGTACAAGGTGGACACGGTCGACATGGGCGCCACTGCATTCTGCGATTGCATGGCAGGACCAAACCACATCGTCACCATCAAGGTGTCACGTATCACTGAATCGCAAGACCAAACTACGTCGTCACCACCCGCAGGCACCTGGTGTCACTGCATCGCAGGACCAGACCACCAACTCACAACCAACTCATCTCAACCAACACTATCATCATAAGTATTTCCTCTGAGGAGCTTAGACCCATCAGTGTTCGCTCAAACCGCTAGGATTTTAACATCGTCTCCGAGTGGAGGTACTCCCATGCTGTACATTGTAGGCCATCAAATTTAGCATCACTCGCCCCTCGATAATTTTCGCAAAGCTCCATCCGTGAGCGTCATCAGACCACCACTGCCGTCACCAGACCACCACTGCCGTCACCAGACCACCACTTGATGCCGGAACGTGCGGGGACCAAACCCCGCGGTTCTCATTCACAGCATGTTTGCTCTTCTGCCATAAAGATCGGCTTGAGCGAAGCCCTCACATTGAAAACGATGAATTGGTGATGCCGTTGAAGCAGACTTTTATGGCCGTTTGCATACAGAGCGTGATTACGGAGCGTGCGTGGGTTCGTGCATTGGCGGTGTGCAACTAGGCGAACGTGGCGGGGGGATGTGCGAAGTGTATGGGTCGGGTCGCTGACCCTCAAGTGAACCGGAGACAGCTGATGTGCCGACGACCAGATTTATGAGGAAAATGTCATCTCGCCTTCACTCAGGTACACATCGTACGCAATGTCCACTGTGTGCGATGTGCTTCAATGTTTCTGTTTGCGTTGTGTGATAAGCGCGTTGTATCCTTGGGTTTACCTCAAGTACGCTACAAACCGCTGATGGTTTGCGATAGCCGACGGTTTTGTGTGAATACCCTGCATGCAGCATGTGTGCATCTATGATCGAGTTTGCGCGTAATGCTGACGACATTATCGGAGACTGTACTCCACGCCAACAATCGAAGCTGATGCTATTGCCAGAGGCTGTACATCCGAGGCAGCGATCAATCATAAATTATCAAAACAAAATGCTGACTGTCCAGTCGATTTTATGGTTGTGGGATTTCGCATATGAGCTGTTGCAAGGTGTAATCAAACGCACTACTCACTGATGTCGAACTGTTGGGACGAGACGAGCCAGGAGATGAAGACGAGAAGATGATGTAGTTTGGCCATCTCCGGATTCACATCTCCGCCTCAGTCGCCTGCAAAGACAACAGGTCACGTTCAGCCACCTGGGATGGGGGGGGGGGCACAGCTGGTCAGAACCAATCACCTGGGAGGGGGGGGGGGGCAGCTCACATCCAGTCACCTGGGATAAAATCATATTCAGTCACTTGGGAAGTCGCCCTGTCAGATACAGTCACATCTCTGCGCCAGCCGACTGGGAGACAAACGGCTTCACCTCAGTCCCTGGGGAGATGATAGGTCAGAACTCAGCCGCCTGGGGGCTAATAGACGGCACGTGTCTATGTCACCGGCTGACGGCACCGCCCAATACAAGCGTGGTGGGGCAGCGGTGTAGTACCGGACCACGCGCGCCGCCAGAATGGTCCGGCGTTGTAGCAACACCCAAGCGACCCTCAACAATGCTGCGCTGGATAGTACTGTAGCTGCAGCATTCGCCAGTCAGACTACGCCCAACACCACGAGTCGCCTGCGTGGCCAACAGTCGTGGCGAGGTGCGCACTTGGATGGACCAGGAACAGACCGGACACACATGACATCGCCTGTAACCAGTCGCGGCGCGGACCAGGCAGCACACCGTGGTGGTGTGGCAGGCAGCACACCTTTGGACAACAGCCAACGGAACGCACCGCGTGCCGGCTCCGACGAGAAGGCGCTCGCTTTCAGCGCTCGCCGGCTTAAGCCATTGATTCAGCACACTCTCCCGATCAGCTGGGCCATTTATTCCGTCACACTGAAGCGTCTGATCAATGCCCCACCATTTCCAGCGCACCTCACAGAGCAGCGCAGTAGCAGCCCAATGTGGCCCTTGAGCGAACCTTCCAGCCTGGCACCTGCCTTCCAGTTGGAGTACACGCCACGCGCGCTGTTGGAACAGTCCAGAGCCATTTGTCCCATGTTGGATGGGATGCGCCTGTTCCGCATGCCATTTTCACCGAGGGGTGATGAGAGGTGCCTGTCCGATCCGTGCCGTGCCATATGGATGGTGCCTGCCCCATCTGTGCCATGTCAGATGGATGGTGTCGATCCCATTTGTGCCGTGACAGATAGATGGTGCCTGTCCTATCTGTGTCGTGCCATATGGACGGTGCCTGTCCCGTTTGTGCCGTGCCAAATGGATTGTGCCTGCCCCATCTGTGTCGTGCCAAATGAATGGTGTCTGTCCCATCTGCACCAAGTCAGAGAGCTGTGCCTTCTTCCTTCCTTCCTCATGATGCGTGGCTCGCTGGAATAGTACGGCCCCGAAAATCCATTCGTTCACCGCTGAACAAACATGCCACCACCTCGCTGGAGCCGCCGCTCAGTAAACATGGCGAGCACAAATGCGTAGTCATGTGGCAGCGCATTCCGGATGTAAACTTCCGGTGCGAACGGAGCGCCTGCCGGGGTGGTGCGACCAACGGTGGCTTGTCTGGTGTCTGTCCACCATACCCCGTCGCTGCCGACGTCCGTTGCGAACGGAGCGCCTGTCGGGGTGGTGCGACCAACGGTGGCTTGTCTGGTGTCTGTCCACCATACCCCGCCGCTGCCGACGTCCGGTGCGAACGGAGCGCCTGCCGGGGTGGTGCGACCAACGGTGGCTTGTCTGGTGTCTGTCCACCATACCCCGCCGCTGCCGACGTCCGGTGCGAACGGAGCGCCTGCCGGGGTGGTGCGACCAACGGTGGCTTGTCTGGTGTCTGTCCACCATACCCCGCCGCTGCCGACGTCCGGTGCGAACGGAGCGCCTGCCGGGGTGGTGCGACCAACGGTGGCTTGTCTGGTGTCTATCCACCATACCCCGTCGCTGCCGACGTCCGGTGCGAACGGAGCGCCTGCCGGGGTGGTGCGACCAACGGTGGCTTGTCTGGTGTCTGTCCACCATACCCCGTCGCTGCCGACGTCCGGTGCGAACGGAGCGCCTGCCGGGGTGGTGCGACCAACGGTGGCTTGTCTGGTGTCTGTCCACCATACCCCGCCGCTGCCGACGTCTGACCACCGCGCACTTTACCCGTGTAGTTGAAAATCCATCATGGAATACCTTTAAAAATAGAGTGGATAAATTATTTAGATTTAAGAATCTTAATTTGCAGTTCTAATTTGTGCAGGAGGGGATGGGAATTGGGGTAGGTGGAGTGGGATTTATGCTAGTAGGTGTCTTAGATTATGCTTATAAATGGGGGAATTGTGCTAGTAGCAGGTGTACCTGGCAGTGGATTAACAACCAGCCTTCGGGTATATGATGCTGAAGAAATTGGTCATAGTAACACAATGGGTTAGATAGCTTCTTTAGAACTCAAGATAGAACATTCAATATGGGGAGGGTTCAGTCTTTATTTCTCTTCTCTTGGTATCTTTTCTGTATAGGCTTAACCCAGACGGGCCTTACTATATGTGGCTCTTACTAAGCCTCAAAACTGCATGACTTGTATCTACCATCGCCGGCGGGCACACGCAACTGCCGGTGTCTACCCATCGCACCCGCTCTGCTGCCGGCTTGTTCCCATCGCACCCGCTCTGCTGCCGGCTTGTTCCCATCGCACCCGCTCTGCTGCCGGCTTGTTCCCATCGTACCCGCTCTGCTGCCGGCTTGTTCCCATCGTACCCGCTCTGCTGCCGGCTTGTTCCCATCGTACCCGCTCTGCTGCCGGCTTGTTCCCATCGCACCCGCTCTGCTGCCGGCTTGTTCCCATCGCACCCGCTCTGCTGCCGGCTTGTTCCCATCGCACCCGCTCTGCTGCCGGCTTGTTCCCATCGCACCCGCTCTGCTGCCGGCTTGTTCCCATCGCACCCGCTCTGCTGCCGGCTTGTTCCCATCGCACCTTTCCCATCGCACCCGCTGCTGCCGGTTGTTCCCCCCCCCCTCCGCTGCCGGCTTGTTCCCATCGCACCCGCTCTGCTGCCGGCTTGTTCCCATCGCACCCGCTCTGCTGCCGGCTTGTTCCCATCGCACCCGCTCTGCTGCCGGCTTGTTCCCATCGTACCCGCTCTGTTGCCGGTGTCTCGTCACTCACACTGCACTAGCGTGGGCATGGTCGGCGGTGATTTACGTGATGAAGTGATCGTTTCCGGTCGGCTTCCCCTCGGCGGAGGAATCTGGGCCGGCGCGCACGTGGTCCAGCACGGGCGCCCCCCGTCAGCACGCGGTGACCCTACTCGGAGGCGGTAATCAGCGACTAATCGGCGCTGGACAGGTGTCGCAGGAGGACCAGACGGGTGTCGCAGGAGGACCCGACGGCTCGCCGAGACGAGACACGGCGTCACTCGGCCTCCAGCCGACTGGTGGTGACCACCTACGTCCGAATCACTGGAATGTTGAGTGCCGATCGCCGGGCGATCCTGTTCATTCCTGTCCTGTGCTCTCGCCACCGCACCGGTGACCAGGGGACGTGCTGGACCAGGAGACCGGGAGACGTTTTGGATCAAACCAGGAGGCCCTCTGGACCAGGAGGCCAGGATACGTTCTGGGCCAGGAGACGAGATGTTCTGGGTCAGGAGACAAGGAACTGTTGTGGATAAGGATACAAGAAGATGTTCTAGACCAGGAGGCCAGGGTACGGTATGGGCCATGAGATCAGGAGACAGGAAACATTCTGGACCAGGAGACCAGGAGACGTTCTGGGCCAGGAGACGAGATGTTCTGGGCCAGGAGACGAGATGAAACGTTATGGATCCAGGAGACGAGGAGACGTTATGGACCAGGAGACGTTCTGGACCAGGAGACGAAGACAGATTCTGGACCGGGAGGTGATGAGACGTTCCGGACCATGATACCAGGAGACGTTCTGACAGCGCTTGATGGCCAGTGTCCGGCGGCGCGAACAAGAGAAACGACGGCTTCACTCGCCACCTGCCCCTGCACATAGAGGTAACTGTACCCGGCGACTAGCTCGGCCCACCACGTGCACTGGACACACAGGGTTCGCCAGCCGCTGCCGGCCACATGCTGCAGGGGAGTTGGCATGTGCGTCGTCAGGGTCAGCGGGGAACACGAGAGTCGTCACCCTTTGAACCCGTAGTTTGTCCTTCACCCGCTGCTCGGTGTTCCCCGGCAGCGGGGAAGGCGCGCCGCCTGCGACTCGACCGTGCAGGTCGGCCGGGGGTGGGGGGAGAGCGGGGGGGGGGGGGCGGAACGGTGTGTGTACATATCCAACGTTGGAGGGCGCAGCTGGTTACCGTGCCTCGCATGGCATCCGGTCGGCGGCGGTAGCGCACGTGCCGGTCTTGCCGCCACTAATGAGATGGCAAGCGGGAGTCGCGCCAAATATAACGCGCCAGGACACGTTCAATTATCGCGCAGTCACTTACGGCGGCAAACGCAACGTCCGCTGTTTAGCGACGGCGCGACTTTTACGGCGGGATGAGCTCGCTTGCAGACCCCGCCCCATGTCCCACTCCCTTCACACACGTGCATGGAAGCAAATACAGGCGCACGCGTACGTCGTCGACGGGGCTCCAATCGGACGGCGGTCACGCTCTCTCTCTCTCTCTCTCTCTCTCTCTCTCTCTCTCTCTCTCTCTCTCTCTCTCTCTCTCTCTCTCCCCTGCAATTCCGGCCGGTGTCGGTTGCCCAAGAGAGTCGCCGCCGATAATGAGCGTGGCCCGCCGCGTCGTGATGGTCGGCGGCGCCGGAGGCGGTGCTCCAGTGGCCCCCCGGCCGCCGAGGCCAGCCGACAGCTGTTGATAGCCGCGGCGTGACCGGAGATTGTGCCGACTGCGAGGCCGCCGCAGCACCGCCACCAATCGTCCGCACAGACGGGCCGGCATTCCGTCCGGTCACAGCCGGCTTGAGCAATTAGCTTAATTCCGGCCGGCCGCAACGACTGGAGTGTGGCCGGTCGTCGGGGTCGGTCAATTAACCTGGGCCGGCGAACCGGCCATAGCTCACCCATCGTGTACTCAGTGCCGGAGTTAACAAAAGAAATTACCCCGGGAAATGATCCAATTACCTGGGAAGTGCGGGCGGTTCAATGGCGTCTGGCGGGGCGCGGCATTGTCGTGCGGTGACAAATGTGGCGCGGCGTCGGCCGCCGCCGGTCGCGTGCTTCGCCGGGCCGGCGGTGCTGAGATGCCTCGCCCGTCGAAGCGCGGCGTGTTGTGCCGCGCCGCGCCGAAAGCGTCGCGGCCGGCGCGCCGGATTTGGACGGACGCCGGCCGGCAGCCGCGGGCGTCGTTTTTTTTTGGCGGGCACGTTGCACCGGCCTGTTGCAGGATGGCCGACGCGGCTGTTGTTTGTCTTCAGAAATCGTTACCCGTTCTGACAGCGGCCTCGCCCGCCGGTGACTTTAATTGGGCCGGAGAGGAATCAGCCGTGAGTCCGCAGCCGCGCATCGATCGGCTGAAGGCCGTCAACTCTGAGCACGAACTGCACTGATGCATGGACTCTCACGGACCTTGCTCCCCCCCCATCCCCCTCCTGTCATCGCGCGGACCGAGCACTCCTGCACAGACGACCTTTGTACCCAGGTCCTCCACAGACGAGCTCTGCACCCAAGTCATGCGCAGAAGAGCTCTGCACCCAAGTCCTGCACAGACGAGCCCTGCACCAAGTCGGTCCGTGCACATCAGTGGCTTCTGAACATTCTCGAGGTGGCGTCGGCGACCCACGGTCACTTTGGAGGGCCAGTCTATGGCTATGGCTAGCATCTTTAGAGTCTAGGGCCAGAATCTGTCTGGTGACGTCAGTGAAGGACCAGAGACTGTCTGGTGACGTCAGTGAAGGACCAAAGACTGTCTGGTGACGCCGGCGAAGGACCAGAGACTGTCTGGTGACGTCAGCGAAGGACCAGAGACTGTCTGGTGACGTCAGCGGATGACCAGAAGCTGTCTGGTGACGTCAGCGGAGGACCCAAAGACTGTCTGGTGACGCCAGCGGAGGACCAGAAGCTGTCTGGTGACGTCAGCGGATAACCAGAGACTGTCTGGTGACGTCAGCGGAGGACCAGAAGTTGTCTGGTGAAGCCAGCGGAGGACCAGAAGCTGTCTGGTGACGTCAGCGGATAACTAGAGACTGTCTGGTGACGTCAGCGGAGGACCAGAAGCTGTCTGGTGACGTCAGCGTAGCTCGGTGGCGGCGCGACACTGAGCCAATGGAGGCCGTCTTCGTCGACGGCCAGTGGATGGAAGCTGGGCGTCAGCTGGACACTGGACCTGAGTTGGCATGGCTGGGATGACCGGGACACTAGGACCGGTCGACCATGACTGCGGTGTCTCGGTCACCGGGACCCGGGTTGCATGGCTGGGATGTCCCGGTCACCGGGACATCCCAGTCAACCCACAACTGGGTTGGCATGACTGGGGTGTCCCGGTCACCAGGGCCCGCGTTGGCATGGCTGGGATGTTCCGGTCACCGGGACCCGGGTTGACATCACTGGGGTGTCCCGGTCACCGGGACCCGGGTTGACATGACGCGAGTGGCCGCCAGATTCAGTTGTCATTGCAGTAGCAATTGAATCTGAGTCATCGGCGGAAGGCGATAGCATGAGTTGTGACTTACGGATAACGCTCGAGCAGTTTTTACCGACAACTTGAGTTAGTTCGTTCCATGCCACTTGCTATGGCCGCATTTAGAAACCTACAGAGAGATCGTGGCGGCTCCAAATTTAAACCTTCCTAAAAACACCTCATGGCATTTCAACAAAAAGCGGAATTGAGTCTGGAACGGAGCAATCAAGTGCCGATCAAGTGGACGACTTAAAAATAGATTCATCAATATATACCTAATACGATATATAGTATACGAGATAGCACCTTCTATGTCTGCACACGTAGATGCGCACAGGTATTTCACACATAGGTGCAAGTTGTTTGTCACTGTCCGGACTCAATGCCAGCCAATATATATTTGCACTCACAGTGGAGAATAATCCTGTTCGTCTTTTCGTTTCCAATTACAGGATGAGGTTGTGCACGGCATGACCCAACATATTAAAGATCAGCAGGTGCATCTTCAATGTCTTCAATGTAATTTCAATGTGTCAAAGTGACGATGGATAGGTGCGCGACCAACTGTACGGTATCCACCCTCACCCAAACACATGCCAACACAGCCGGCAGCAGGTTAGCAGGTCAGCACCCCACGAGCCGGGACCGTGTGTCGCACCCCTCCACCTCGGACCATGTGTCGCACCCCGCCACATCTGACAATGTGTCGCACCCCGCCCCTCGGACCGTGTGTCGCACCCCGCCACCTCGGACCGTGTGTCGCACCCCGCCACCTCGGACCATGTGTCGCACCCCGCCACCTCGGACCGTGTGTCGCACCCCGCCACCTCAGACCGTGTGTCGCACCCCGCCACCTCAGACCATGTGTCGCACCCCGCCACCTCGGACCATGTGTCGCACCCCGCCACATCTGACAATGTGTCGCACCCCGCCCCTCGGACCAGCCCGTACTTCACCAGCGGTGACCTGGAGGCCGTGACCCGCCACTATGTGTAGGTATGCGGCTCAGGCGACACACGGACGCGGAGGCCGCCTCTCAGACCATGTGTCGCACCCCGCCACATCTGACCATGTGTCGCACCCCGCCACCTCGGACCATGTGTCGCACCCCGCCACATCTGACCATGTGTCGCACCCCGCCCCTCGGACCATGTGTCGCACCCCGCCCCTCGGACCATGTGTCGCACCCCGCCACCTCGGACCAGCCCGTACTTCACCAGCGGTGACCTGGAGGCCGTGACCCGTCACTATGTGTAGGTATGCGGCTCAGGCGACACACGGACGCGGAGGCCGCCTCTCAGACCGGCTGGCGGCCGCGGCGCCCGCTCGGTCCGGATCCTATCGACACGCTGTCAAGAGAACACGGCGGCCCTGCAAGCTGGGCTCACCTGAACCGGCGCCGATAAGCGGTATGCATGTGCCCGCCGAAACGGTACCGTGGCTACGCGCGGGACGGCGACCGGCCGCCCGAGTGTGCGGTACACGGTACACGGTACACGGTACACAGTACACGTGCTCACGGCACAGGGCACGGGACGCGAGTACAGACGTGCAGTGGTATCCGGTACCTGCAGCCGCCACGTCGTGGCTCACTGTTGAAGTGTACACATGTTTCATTGAGTGGACGACAGCAAAACTGGTGGTGGTTTTCACGAAGCTCTGTCTTGAACAGCGCCTTTGGCAGGGCACGGTTGGACGACAGTTTAAGGTTAGTAATATCAGGGGAGTGTAAGTCTGATAATCCAATGTTCGACAGCATCTACCTGCTTTGACAAAGCAGGCCTGGGCAGCACATCGCAACACAGGTGTTGCGATGGTGATGCTAAGTCTGGCATAACGTACCGGTTAATCATGGAGCAAGCCTCACGTGTACTTCCATATATTGTCCAGTTCCAAAAGTCCCTAGATCTGGTGACTAGATATGGGACAATGCCACGGCTCTTCTAAATAGCCTGCCTTCGAACACGTGTCCTGATGCAACGAAGAAATGCGCCAAACATGTTCAAAATCCTACCAAGATAATGTTACCTTGCATGGTGCTGGCAAGGAGACGTAAATTATTCCATGAAATCGACTAGCCTGCTGCCCGATCTAATTTAAATCTAGTTTCGTGAAGACGGCTTATAACCGTTTTCAGGAAGCTTTCTGGGACACCATTACTAAGATACTTTCAGTAGTCACAGCTTTAGCTGACATCTGAACATGAGCTAGATTTGGTACGAGATAGACCAATTTCTGGGAATAATTAGCGCGTGTTTACCAGTGCAGCACAAGTTAATCAGCATTTTTCAGGGGTTTGAACATGTCTGAAATATTCGTCGGTGCATCAGGACACGTACTTACCGCCAAATTATTTAGAAGAATTGGCCTTGTCAAGAAGAAGGGAAGGCATTAGCAGGTAGGCGTTGTCCCAACATGAGAACAGCACTTACCTTCTCTTGGTACTGCCAATGTGAAATTAGCTAAGCTGTTCCAAAAGTGCCCTGCTAGGCAGTCCTAAACGTTCATTACAAAATGTAGCCTTCAGGACAAAACTTCGTCAAACCGATTAATGGCATGAAGCAGAAGACGTTGCGGAGCATGTGCACAATTTTAAACAGACTACTATTTCATCCATCCTCAGAAATCGACAGCAAATGCTCAAACCGTGGATAAAGCTTATTTTCCGAGCAGCAGTGCGAGCGCAGCGTTGCTGGCAGGATCTTGATGCCGAACCAGTGTCGTGCCATGCTTAATTCCAAACAGCCATTGGACATGACGGCGGCCAGCAGCAGGGGCCTCCATCTTCCTGGAGATCTGTCTCCACCTAATGTGTATATATGGGGACCATTAGGAGCCTCGCTCCCTGACAGTTCGTGTAGCTATCAGGAAAATTTATGTTCCTACTCACATCGCGCGAAAGACTGGGCGCTAGAGCCGCAGCTGCGACATGCTCCGTACTCTCAACATATGTAACCACCCAGTAACTTACTCATTAACAAAGGCTACCGCAGCCTTCCTTTACTTACCGCTTATACCGAGTGCATACCCGAAGAAGGCTAAATCCTCCATAGCAGCAGTATGGTAAGACGAGCAGGCATTCGACAAACCCAAATGCATCCTTTTCATGACTGTGGCATCCAATGCCTTCTTGGTGTTATGTTCGTAATCTTCTTTTTCTTAATTCCTTGGCTGAGCCCTCAGCTCGACTCGCTTTGAATTGTGTCGAAGCGCAGTGACTTGAAATGTAGGCTCTACTCAAAATTGTGTTGAACGGTAGATACATCAGATGGAGAAGTTGTACGTTATGATGACACAAACTGGCACACGAGGCAGAACAATTTATTCGTCGTCTTCGTCCAGTGCTGCCAGTGATGATCGTTGTCAATTTCGGCTAGTTTTAAGTGCGGTCCTGCTCGACGGTATCCCTTCGAACATGAACGAATGCCACGCCTTGCCACGACCAATGCCAAATCCCACGCCTTGCCACGACAGTCGTTTTACGAACTGGTTATAGCTCGCTGGCCTTGTTCGCCCCCCCCCCCGCGCCGTCAATAGACCGACATCGTCGCCCCTCTCCCGTCTCACTGCCATGGAGGACCTTGGTGGCGGTCTTTGCCTGTGCGTTGACTGACAGTCGAAAAGAGAGCGTGAGAGGGGGAGGGGGAGAGAGATATATATATAGATAGAGAGATAGGGAGATAGAGAGATAGAGAGATAGAGAAAGAGAGAGCCGGACTGACATAGCAATACGGAAAGACATAGCCGGTCTGACAATGACAAGCGAACAGATAGAGCTGGAATGGCGCAGAGACAGACCAACAGATAGAGCCGCACTGACAGTCAGGTAGTCGGGTGAACAATGGACACAGTCGCAGACAGCACACAGCCGCCTGTGAGGCAGCTGTTTGGGCACAACCGCAAATACGCCATGAGTACCGGTACCGTCGGCTGCCCGTCAGTGCCGACGGCTGCCCGTCGGTACCGTCGGTCGCCCGCCGGTACCGTCGGCCGGCCGTCGGCGCCGTCGGTGCCGACGGCCACCCGACGGTACCGACGGCCGTCCGTCGGTACCGTCGGCCACCCGTCGGTGCCGACGGCCACCCGACGGTACCGACGGCTGCCCGTCGGCGCCGTCGGTCGTCCGTCGGTGCTGCGTGCCGCGTCGTCGGCGGTCGGTCGGTCGCCTCGCCCTGTCGCCGTCCCTGGGGCGATCGGGGCCGGACAGGTCACGCGAACAGCGCTGCCGGGCAGCCAGCCAACGGCTCCGAGGTGTGGCACACACGCAGCGGTCCGCCTGAAGCCCGAACTGGTGGACAGCCGACCGTGGCTACAGTGGCAGAGTGACCTACAGACCAAGTCAGCCATCGAATGTGCATGTGTACATATATATACATATAGATATAGTTATATATAGATAGCATCTGGATGCAAACAAAGTTGTGTGTTCTTTTAATTGCACATCTAAGCAAAGAAGAGCAAACCCTTAGTTGATGTTGAGAACTACCGGCGAGCACATCGAGACATTCCTCGAAAGAAGCTAATTTAGTGTTTGTTTTAATATAGCTGATGTTTGTCGGTGCCAGTTTGTGTCTGTTTTACGGGAGATGTTTGTTCGTGTGTTTTGGTTCACCACGTTCCAATGACTTGGTCAGTGCGGGGAATTTTGACATGACATATTGATCGGGAAACCGAGGCAAGTGCAGCTAGTTCATCTGCTACAATGTTCGCTGACTGGAATGGACTCATTGACCCAGTATGATTTTGGAAGCTTGAAACTTGTGCAATTATTATTATTTTCCGTGACACAGGAAAAGTTAGTGAATACTTCAACCTGTCACCTTGAAAGTCATAATGGGCAGATGCCGTGGATTCCATCACGAGCTTAACTGTACGTTAGAGCAAAGTTCACTGGCACACAGCACGATAACTTTTGTATTTGGTCTCAAGCTTAGACTCTCTGCAACAAATATGTTTTTTTGATTTATCGCCAAGAAGCCATCTATTTTGACTACGATGAACATGGGCAATATCACTAATGTAATATGCATGGTAGTTGGTGTTGTTCCCAGCAATGCATACGGATTGTTTTCCGGTTGCATGTTTCATTTCAACTTGTACCTTTGCCACACAGTGGCTACAATTTGAAGTGGAATGAGTGTTTCGCGGCTTAAACCACCAGGTGGCTAAAGCGAGCTTTAACCAGTCGGTTCACAGCACAGTTTAAATCGTCAAAAACTACCACGCTGCAAAAACAAACTGTGCTACGCTGGTAGCTATGCATTCATGCATGCATATATATATATTATATATATATAATATATACACAAAGATATCCAAATATAGACATCCTCCTATATATATAATATATACATATTATATAATAATATATATATCCCCCCTATGAGCCTCGTATCTTTTGGTCACATATGTTAAACAACCAAAGACATCAGCCTTTGTACTTTTGTCCCATTTTTACCGCAGGGCGGCCTATCGCGACCAACTCCGTCTTCCGACCACCACCTTTAAGCTGACCTGAGCCATGAACCACCGCGGAAATTGAACGCAACTCGGCAGAGCAGATTGTGTGACGAGAACAGGTGTCACAACTAGACGAGCAGTAGTCGAGCAATGAAGGCGACACGGCCTGAAACGGGCGCATGACCCGCACCGGCCTGGACCGGGTCAAGTGTGTCATGTGGGTGTGCCGTGTGGTGTAACGGAATTGGCCAACCGTAGTTGCCACGTCCCGTTTCCCTCACCCATCGCCAAATCGCAGCGTCGCTTGCAACGTCACGGCCGTCATGTGTTGGCATTGTACCTGTCGTCACGTGTTCGCGAGACCGTGCAGAACGTCGAGGGGCGGCCACGCCATCGCGGCACTGCCTGGTAGGCCGTCCCGCCGGAAGGGGAGTCGGTCCCGACATCTCCCAGAGGACCGCCGAGTCACGCGCTTGGGAAAAACGCTTGGCAACACTTCACCGCAGACGTCTGTTCGTTCGCACACAGCGCCGACGCTCTCGATGGGCAGGTACGGCGCGGCGGCGAGCGGCGGCTGTGATCTCGGCCGACAGGCCATGGCCCGTCCGGCCGACCGTCGGCGGCTGTGATCTCGGCCGACAGGCCATGGCCCGTCCGACCGACCGTCGGCGGCTGTGATCTCGGCCGACAGGCCATGGCCCGTCCGGCCGACCGTCGGCGGCTGTGATCTCGGCAGACAGGCCATGGCCCGTCCGGCCGACCGTCGGCGGCTGTGATCTCGGCCGACAGGCCATGGCCCGTCCGGCCGACCTCTGTGATCTCGCAGCGCGCGTCGCGGCTGTGATCTCGGCGACAGGCCATGGCCCGTCCGGCCGACCGTCGGCGGCTGTGATCTCGGCCGACAGGCCATGGCCCGTCCGGGCTGGGGCGACAGGCCATGGCCCGTCCGGCCGACCGTCGGCGGCTGTGATCCGTCGCCGACCGTCGGCGGCTGTGATCTCGGCCGACAGGCCATGGCCCGTCCGACCGACCGTCGGCGGCTGTGATCTCGGCCGACAGGCCATGGCCCGTCCGGCCGACCGTCGGCGGCTGTGATCTCGGCCGGCAGGCCATGGCCCGTCCGACCGACCGTCGGCGGCCGCTATCCGCCTTCCATCTGATGTCGCGCTAAACGCTGTCTGCCGAGCCGTCCGAGCCGTGTGATGCGCCGCGCGCTATCTGTCATCTCACGTAATTCCCCAAAGTAGCCGCGCCGGGCCCGGTCGGACGTGAACGGCACGTAGCACCGCCGGCCGGCCGGCTCACCAGTCTCTGAACCTGCCGCCTCTGAACCTGCCGCCTCTGAACCTGCCGCTTCTGAACCTGCCGCCTCTGAACCTGCCGCCTCTGACCGGCTCACAAGTCTCTGAACCTGCCGACAGTCGGCCGGCTCACAAGTCCTGCTGACCTGCTAACCTGCTAATCTGCTGACGGCCGGCTAGCCTACAAGTCCTGCTGACCTGCTAACCTGCTGACGGCCGGTAAGCTCAGAAGTCAGCGCCGCCACTGAGCCTGCCGTCGGGCGACGGACGGTCGGCGGTGTCACCGCCATATTGGAAGCCCGCCGTCCACGAAACAGGGATGTCGCCGCCGCCCTTTAGTGGGGGAGTGAGAGTCACCTGAGCCTGACGACAGGCGTCCCTTTAGTGAGGGAGTGAGAGTCACCTGAGCCTGACGACAGGCGTCCCTTTAGTGGGGGAGTGAGAGTCACCTGAGCCTGACGACAGGCGTCCCTTTAGTGAGGGAGTGAGAGTCACCTGAGCCCGACGACAGGCGTCCCTTTAGTGGGGGAGTGAGAGTCACCTGAGCCTGACGACAGGCGTCCCTTTAGTGAGGGAGTGAGAGTCACCTGAGCCCGACGACAGGCGTCCCTTTAGTGGGGGAGTGAGAGTCACCTGAGCCTGACGACAGGCGTCCCTTTAGTGGGGGAGTGAGAGTCACCTGAGCCTGACGACAGGCGTCCCTTTAGTGAGGGAGTGAGAGTCACCTGAGCCCGACGACAGGCGTCCCTTTAGTGAGGGAGTGAGAGTCACCTGAGCCCGACGACAGGCGTCCCTTTAGTGGGGGAGTGAGAGTCACCTGAGCCTGACGACAGGCGTCCCTTTAGTGAGGGAGTGAGAGTCACCTGAGCCCGACGACAGGCGTCCCTTTAGTGGGGGAGTGAGAGTCACCTGAGCCTGACGACAGGCGTCCCTTTAGTGGGGGAGTGAGAGTCACCTGAGCCTGACGACAGGCGTCCCTTTTAGTGGGGGAGTGAGAGTCACCTGAGCCCGACGACGGACGTCCCTTTAGTGAGGGAGTGAGAGTCACCTGAGCCCGACGACAGGCGTCCCTTTAGTGAGGGAGTGAGATTCACCTGAGCCCGACGACGGACGTCCCTTTAGTGAGGGAGTGAGAGTCACCTGAGCCCGACGACAGGCGTCCCTTTAGTGAGGGAGTGAGAGTCACCTGAGCCTGACGACAGGCGTCCCTTTAGTGAGGGAGTGAGAGTCACCTGAGCCCGACGACAGGCGTCCCTTTAGTGAGGGAGTGAGAGTCACCTGAGCCCGACGACAGGCGTCCCTTTAGTGGGGGAGTGAGAGTCACCTGAGCCTGACGACAGGCGTCCCTTTAGTGAGGGAGTGAGAGTCACCTGAGCCCGACGACAGGCGTCCCTTTAGTGGGGGGAGTGAGAGTCACCTGAGCCTGACGACAGGCGTCCCTTTAGTGGGGGAGTGAGAGTCACCTGAGCCTGACGACAGGCGTCCCTTTAGTGAGGGGAGTGAGTCACCTGAGCCCGACGACAGGCGTCCCTTTAGTGAGGGAGTGAGAGTCACCTGAGCCCGACGACAGGCGTCCCTTTAGTGGGGGAGTGAGAGTCACCTGAGCCTGACGACAGGCGTCCCTTTAGTGAGGGAGTGAGAGTCACCTGAGCCCGACGACAGGCGTCCCTTTAGTGAGGGAGTGAGAGTCACCAGAGCCCGACGACAGGCGTCCCTTTAGTGGGGGAGTGAGAGTCACCTGAGCCTGACGACAGGCGTCCCTTTAGTGAGGGAGTGAGAGTCACCTGAGCCCGACGACAGGCGTCCCTTTAGTGGGGGAGTGAGAGTCACCTGAGCCTGACGACAGGCATCCCTTTAGTGGGGGAGTGAGAGTCACCTGAGCCTGACGACAGGCGTCCCTTTAGTGGGGGAGTGAGAGTCACCTGAGCCCGACGACGGACGTCCCTTTAGTGAGGGAGTGAGAGTCACCTGATCCCGACGACAGGCGTCCCTTTAGTGAGGGAGTGAGATTCACCTGAGCCCGACGACGGACGTCCCTTTAGTGAGGGAGTGAGAGTCACCTGAGTCCGACGACAGGCGTCCCTTTAGTGAGGGAGTGAGAGTCACCTGAGCCTGACGACAGGCGTCCCTTTAGTGGGGGAGTGAGAGTCACCTGAGCCTGACGACAGGCGTCCCTTTAGTGGGGGAGTGAGAGTCACCTGAGCCTGACGACAGGCGTCCCTTTAGTGGGGGAGTGAGAGTCACCTGAGCCCGACGACAGGCGTCCCTTTAGTGAGGGAGTGAGAGTCACCTGAGTCCGACGACAGGCGTCCCTTTAGTGAGGGAGTGAGAGTCACCTGAGCCCGACGACGGACGTCCCTTTAGTGAGGGAGTGAGAGTCACCTGAGCCCGACGACAGGCGTCCCTTTAGTGAGGGAGTGAGAGTCACCTGAGCCCGACGACGGACGTCCCTTTAGTGAGGGAGTGAGAGTCACCTGAGCCCGACGACAGGCGTCCATTTAGTGAGGGAGTGAGTCACCTGAGCCCGACGACGGGCGTCCCTTTAGTGGGGGAGTGAGAGTCACCTGAGCCCGACGACAGGCGTCCCTTTAGTGAGGGAGTGAGAGTCACCTGAGCCCGACGACAGGCGTCCCTTTAGTGGGGGAGTGAGAGTCACCTGAGCCTGACGACAGGCATCCCTTTAGTGGGGGAGTGAGAGTCACCTGAGCCTGACGACAGGCGTCCCTTTAGTGGGGGAGTGAGAGTCACCTGAGCCCGACGACGGACGTCCCTTTAGTGAGGGAGTGAGAGTCACCTGAGCCCGACGACTGGCGTCCCTTTAGTGAGGGAGTGAGTCACCTGAGCCCGACGACGGGCGTCCCTTTAGTGAGGGAGTGAGTCACCTGAGCCCGACGACAGGCGTCCCTTTAGTGAGGGAGTGAGAGTCACCTGAGCCCGACGACGGGCGTCCCTTTAGTGAGGGAGTGAGAGTCACCTGAGCCCGACGACGGGCGTCCCTTTAGTGAGGGAGTGAGTCACCTGAGCCCGACGACGGGCGTCCCTTTGATATCCACGCCTGACCGCAGGACGTCGCTGATTACATCGTAACGACGTCGCTCAGCAGCTGTCTATCCAAGCATCGCTGCGACAGGAAAACATCTAGCGAGCAGGCTTTTAACACGTAACAGTGGGCCGGTTCAGTGGGTCCAGTGGGGCCCGGTGTCGGCACGTCATGGCACCGAAGCGGATCCCGCGGCGGACAAACAATGCATCGCCGTGTCTATCTCGCCGATCGTCGGAGCGCTGGCCGCGGATGTAGAAAGCGTGAGTGTGCGGCGGTGTGATTTGACGATCGCAGGTGTCAGAACTGATATGGCGCTCCCTGCGTCTCGGTGTCGGGCACCGTGACGCCCCCCCCCCCCATGACCCTGCGTCGAACATGGTGACCAGGGGTAGGTAGCGTTACCTATTTCATTCAGGAGGGACAGGCAGTTTTCTATGGGGGACCTCTTCAATCTATGGAACGCTGCTTTTCTGCTTCTGGGGGCTCTTTGGCAGCCTCCTGCTTATACACCTGATCCGGGGACTTCAGCATCATGAGGTGAGCTCCTGTCGGGCTTTGTGGTTTGTTATAAGCTCTATGAGCCTCCTGTCGCCAGTAATAAATATCCTAATCCCGGGCCTCCAGACAACATGATGGGTCTCCTGCCAAATGCTTAGGATTTCAGTGAGCTCTCGGGACTTCTTGTCAACACCGAAGGGATCCAGACCTGGAACCTCTAGTCAGCATGCTGGGGTCTCTTACCGAGCCTTGGTGTGTCAGGTAAACTCTAAGTGGTCTCGTGTTAGTATTGTTTGGCCTCCCTGTCTGGACCTCTGACAGTAACATGGGCCCCATGTCCGGAGTTGGAGACCTTTCATGAGCTCTTGAGGACCCTGTCGATAATTATGGGCCTCCTGAACTGGTACCACCGAGCAACATGCTGGGGCCTACTGTCGGCTGTTGGGGTCTTGTATTGAGCTTTATGGGCACCCGCCCGCTAATATTAATTGGACTACTGACAAGAGGCTTTGTGGATATTTGGGGCTTTTCGCAAGCTTCCTGGAGGCTTGAAGCCTCCTGTCAATACGAATGTTTCTCTTGGTCTGAAAAAAAAAGTATGGGGAGCTGATGAACCTTCTTTTGTGCTTAGGGCTCCTGACATTTCAGGCAGAGGGGAGGCGGTGAAAATATATGTTTGCTCCCATGCTTCATGGCAGCGGCGACTGCCTTCCCATCCTCGGTGGCGCCGCCCCTGGCCATAGTGCTTCCCTCCCAGGCTCAACATGGCTCTCCACGTGACTCAGTGTCGTGTCGGAGAGGTAACAGTCGATTGTGCTGAATTTGACTCGGTGCCGTGTTGGAGGGTGGCAGCGAGCTCAGCTGGGTTGGTCCCAGTGCATTGTTAGAGGGTAGCAGCGAGCTCTGCTGAGTTGGTCCCAGCGCCATGTTGGAAGGTTAGCAGTTAATTGTGCTGAGTTTGGCTCAGTGCCGTGCTGGAATCGTGGCAGTGGATGCGCATGTCTGTATGTAATAGTTTTAGTTCTGCCCTGCCACATTTCCTTCATGTAGCTCCACTTACATCAGACACTGTCGTCATCGCGAGCCAGAGTGAAGATTAGAGTCACCTGTCAGTCACATTAAATTCACACTAAACTGCTTACTTTTACCAACATTGTTTTGACTTTCGTCCACTTACGTGTGACACGGCTGTGGCCCAGTGGCAAATGCCACCCGCCGCGGTCCGACTTATCACCCCCCCCCCCCCCAGCCGCCTGGTGCCGCTCCGACCGGCGGCGCACCGGCAGCCGCCGGCCGTAGACGGACGTGGCGCACCCACGCACGTCGACAAAAACGGCGCGCCGCGGCGTCTCGTCGGCACTGAGGCGCGCTTGCCGCGCTAACGGGCGCTTTTTGCGCGCCGGGATGGCCGCAACCCTTCCCGGCCGTGCGGCGCGGCGGCGAAAGACGGCGCACGGGAGACTAACGGGCGGTGGGGGGGGGGGGGGCGAGGAAGGGTGCAAACAAACCGTCCACGACGTTTTCGGGCCGCACGCCTGCGTGATGCGCGCGAGTTGGGAGAGCCCAAGGACGTCCAAATAATGCAGGGTAAGCTGTACGCAGTGCTGTAGCTGTAAGCTGTGCACGCGGCCCGGCCACTGTTCACTGCACGGTGCACTCGGCCCGGCCACTGTTCACTGCACGGTGCACGCGGCCCGCCCAGTGTGCACTGCACGGTGCACGCGGCCCGGCCACTGTTCACTGCACGGTGCACGCGGCCCGGCCACTGTTCACTGCACGGTGCACGCGGCCCGGCCACTGTTCACTGTACGGTGCACTCGGCCCGCCCAGTGTGCACTGCACGGTGCACGCGGCCCGGCCACTGTTCACTGCACGGTGCACGCGGCCCGGCCACTGTTCACTGCACGGTGCACGCGGCCCGGCCACTGTTCACTGCACGGTGCACGCGGCCCGGCCACTGTTCACTGCACGGTGCACGCGGCCCGGCCACTGTTCACTGCACGGTGCACTCGGCCCGCCCAGTGTGCACTGCACGGTGCATGGTGCATGGCAGAATGCGGCGGTCAGAAGCGGCACTGTCTCCACGGCAGCCGACCAGAGTTAGAATTGGCTCGGATAGGCTCGGCGGGCTTAAGACTGGGCCTGGGTGCGGGTAAGGCCGGGCCCACATTTTACATAACTGGGCGGACATGGGTCGGGCCCGCCCTGCTTTTCTATTTCCCAGGTTCGGGCCTGGTTTTCCATGTTTATTTCTACTGGATTGCTTTTTCATTTGAAAATTATATGGTATCTGCAACTTAAGCCAATTATGCAAATTCCTCAAATCATAACACATTAGTAAACCATATCAATACATCAGGCAAAAAAAAACTCAAAATATCCATGACATCATTCCTATATCAACGTTGTTTGCTGGCATTTTCCATTTCTACTCATGGCTGACAACATGCTAACTATGACAACCCCAATGTACGCAAAGTGTATATTTGGTAATATATGAGCAGATTTCTTACACTTTAAAACAAAATAATAATGGCTGACACGTGTCCCCAAGAGAATTAGGGTATGGACAACTAAGTAGGGATGCATTCAGTTCGAAAACAAAATAAACTGTTATTAGATCAATTTGTGGGACAGTTTTACAAATGGAACGTCTGCTCATGATGCCATGCATGTTTTATGATGTGATCCATGAGGCTTACAATATACTGTGTGTATCTGCATTACGTACCTGATTAGCAGCAAAATTCAAATGAGACAGGTGAGCTGGCAGATGCCACCAAGCACATATCACGGACCATCTAACTGCAGACAATCCCTCCCGGTCCTAAATATGATTGAAAACATGAGAAGTGTGACTGGCAGAGTTAAGATAGGCGATGTAGGTTAGTACGTGATCATGCAAGTTTTAGATCAGCCAATGTAGTCGATCAGCTTGCAATATCTGTCAACATTATCATGGAGGGAGTCTCGGTACTTAGGCAGATGATGACCGCTTGGACGATACCTGAGCAGACATCATTTTTATTTGCTTATGAAGACTCTATCAAGGTGTGAAATGTGCTCCCAGCATGGTGGGGTTAGGCAGGATTGGCTGGGTTTTGCTCAGTTAGATAAAATTATGTTTTTAGTAGAGTAATTTAAAGCAACTTTAGAGGCTGCGATATTTGATCGTATATTATTGGAAAGAAATAGATAAGAAGTAGGGTCTATCTAACATATCCATCTGTCCCCTATGTGGATTGTGAACTTTTCGGGTCGAAAGGATTCAAATTTGTGTTTTTGAAAATTATGAGAGGGAAATTCCCCAATCACTGACACGACTGCAAACATCACTGAACCAGTCTTTTGATGCCACATATATTAGCTTGCAGAACCAGATGACATCTTGCATGACATCCCGAAATTTACATCAATATATCATATGTCGTGACTGTGACGGGCTGTGTACGGGGGTTCATCCATGGCAGGCCTGACTGGTCCTGATAAGGCCCAGGCCCATGGGCACGGGTAAGCGCCGGGCCGGGATCAGCAGAGTGGGCCCGTGTTGACCTCCGCACTCGGCGGGCCGGGATCAGCAGAGTGGGCCCGTGTTGACCTCCGCACTCGGCGGGCCGGGATCAGCAGAGTGGGCCCGTGTTGACCTCCGCACTCGCCGGGCCGGGATCAGCAGAGTGGGCCCGTGTTGACCTCCGCACTCGGCGGGCCGGGATCAGCAGAGTGGGCCCGTGTTGACCTCCGCACTCGGCGGGCCGGGATCAGCAGAGTGGGCCCGTGTTGACCTCCGCACTCGGCGGGCCGGGATCAGCAGAGTGGGCCCGTGTTGACCTCCGCACTCGGCGGGCCGGGATCAGCAGAGTGGGCCCGTGTTGACCTCCGCACTCGGCGGGCCGGGATCAGCAGAGTGGGCCCGTGTTGACCTCCGCACTCGGCGGGCCGGGATCAGCAGAGTGGGCCCGTGTTGACCTCCGCACTCGGCGGGCCGGGATCAGCAGAGTGGGCCCGTGTTGACCTCCGCACTCGGCGGGCCGGGATCAGCAGAGTGGGCCCGTGTTGACCTCCGCACTCGGCGGGCCGGGATCAGCAGAGTGGGCCCGTGTTGACCTCCGCACTCGGCGGGCCGGGATCAGCAGAGTGGGCCCGTGTTGACCTCCGCACTCGGCGGGCCGGGATCAGCAGAGTGGGCCCGTGTTGACCTCCGCACTCGGCGGGCCGGGATCAGCAGAGTGGGCCCGTGTTGACCTCCGCACTCGCCGGGCCGGGATCAGCAGAGTGGGCCCGTGTTGACCTCCGCACTCGCCGGGCCGGGATCAGCAGAGTGGGCCCGTGTTGACCTCCGCACTCGGCGGGCCGGGATCAGCAGAGTGGGCCCGTGTTGACCTCCGCACTCGGCGGGCCGGGATCAGCAGAGTGGGCCCGTGTTGACCTCCGCACTCGGCGGGCCGGGATCAGCAGAGTGGGCCCGTGTTGACCTCCGCACTCGGCGGGCCGGGATCAGCAGAGTGGGCCCGTGTTGACCTCCGCACTCGGCGGGCCGGGATCAGCAGAGTGGGCCCGTGTTGACCTCCGCACTCGGCGGGCCGGGATCAGCAGAGTGGGCCCGTGTTGACCTCCGCACTCGGCGGGCCGGGATCAGCAGAGTGGGCCCGTGTTGACCTCCGCACTCGCCGGGCCGGGATCAGCAGAGTGGGCCCGTGTTGACCTCCGCACTCGGCGGGCCGGGATCAGCAGAGTGGGCCCGTGTTGACCTCCGCACTCGGCGGGCCGGGATCAGCAGAGTGGGCCCGTGTTGACCTCCGCACTCGGCGGGCCGGGATCAGCAGAGTGGGCCCGTGTTGACCTCCGCACTCGGCGGGCCGGGATCAGCAGAGTGGGCCCGTGTTGACCTCCGCACTCGGCGGGCCGGGATCAGCAGAGTGGGCCCGTGTTGACCTCCGCACTCGGCGGGCCGGGATCAGCAGAGTGGGCCCGTGTTGACCTCCGCACTCGGCGGGCCGGGATGAGCAGAGTGGGCCCGTGTTGACCTCCGCACTCGGCGGGCCGGGATCAGCAGAGTGGGCCCGTGTTGACCTCCGCACTCGGCGGGCCGGGATCAGCAGAGTGGGCCCGTGTTGACCTCCGCACTCGGCGGGCCGGGATGAGCAGAGTGGGCCCGTGTTGACCTCCGCACTCGGCGGGCCGGGATCAGCAGAGTGGGCCCGTGTTGACCTCCGCACTCGGCGGGCCGGGATCAGCAGAGTGGGCCCGTGCTGACCTCCGCACTCGCCGGGCCGGGATCAGCAGAGTGGGCCCGTGTTGACCTCCGCACTCGGCGCCCGACCGCCGGGAGTCAGCCGCAGCGGACTTCCCATGACCCTGGCCGGCGCCGTCCAGTACCACAGGTCGACGAAAGCCTACCTGCGAACCTGCCTACCTACCTACCTGGACCTACCTGCGAACGTCGCAAACATGTAGCTCCCTTATTAGTCCCTTATATAAGAAGGGGACGGTGACAAATCGAGAGCGACAGGGGATATCACTCTAGTTATTCTTCCGAATGCAGGGAGCAAGAGCACAAGCGTGTTCGTGGCTTCCGACTTTATCGAGGCTCGGAACCCTCTTTACGGCTCTCCTGGACGGCACGAGCTCTGATATCTCCTCACGGCTCATCCGGACGGCACGAGTCCCAGCTATTTCTAGACACGCATGCGGAAGCTAAGCCTTTATGGAGTAAGACATCAGGGCTTTTTTTGCCTCTGGCGAGCATTCTTCATCGTAAAACTCCTCGTCCCTCACTGACGGCAGACACTGCATTGGGCCACTTTTCCCCAATCAGTGTACATAAAAAGTAACTGTCACTGTCGTTAGTATACCTCATGAGTGACCCTTCACCCCCAACTACTTCCCAAAGTTTTATTCCACAAAAATCCGGATACATCTGTCGTCAGCCGTCGATACGGAAACTCCCCCCCCCCACAGACACACACCCATCTCTCCCGTATTGGGAAGTGTCCGACCGAAACGTCAGGGCGACAGAGCGGGAGGTTCCCACGGTCACCCCCGGCAGCGGGGTCCAGACAGAGGCGGCGGCCGCCTGCCCAGTCATTACCGGCCGGCCGATACAACAATGGCCCGCTGCAAACACGCCGCCACCGCCTAATCGAGAAACGGGCCGGAGTGTGGGCTAGAGTGCAGGGTGGCGTTCAGGATAGAGTTCAGCGTGGCATGTATGACAGGATGGATGATGGAGTGCAGGGTTGTGTGCAGGATAGAGTTCAGCGTGGCATGTATGACAGGATGGATGATGGAATGCAGGGTGGTGTGCAGGATAGAGTTCAGCGTGGCATGTATGACAGGATGAACGATTGAGTGCAGGGTGGTGTGCAGGATAGAGTTCAGCGGGGCATGTAGGACAGGATGGATGATGGAGTGCAGGGTGGTGTGCAGGATATGGTT
Organism: Ashinkailepas kermadecensis; assembly: GCA_034440615.1. Classification (NCBI taxonomy): domain Eukaryota; kingdom Metazoa; phylum Arthropoda; class Thecostraca; family Neolepadidae; genus Ashinkailepas; species Ashinkailepas kermadecensis. The sequence goes on along the minus strand of JAOTOM010005155.1, from coordinate 537,309 downwards.
CATCATGGTACCTATGATAGGATGCTGGTGGAGTGCAGGGTGGTGTGTGGGAGCGCAAAATAGAAATGCAGGATGGAGTGCACGTTTTCTGATTAAAGCAGCAATAAACAGCGCCGGACCACGGCGCCATGACGCTCGCCCACACCAGCCTCTCACGCGGTCGTCACCACCTTCTCCAGCCTCTCACGCGGTCGTCACCACCCTCTCCAGCCTCTCACGCGGTCGTCACCACCCTCTCCAGCCTCTCAGGCTGTCAAGCGGTAAGGGGTCATCACCCTCTCCAGCCTCTCACGCGGTCATCCCCACCATGTTCAGCCTCTCAAGCGGTCAGGCGGTGTGGGATCACCCCCTCCCTCCCCCTCTCCGGCCTATCACGCGGTCGTCACCACCCTCTCCAGCCTCTCAGGCTGTCAAGCGGCAAGGGGTCACCACCCTCTCCAGCCACTCAGGCGGTCAGACGGCGAGGGGTCACCACCCTCTCCAGTGTCTCAGGCGGTCAGACGGCGAGGGGTCACCACCCTCTCCAGTGTCTCAGGCGGTCAGACGACGAGGGGTCACCACCCTCTCCAGCCACCCACCACTCTCCAGTGTCTCAGGCGGTCAGACGGCGAGGGGTCACCACCCTCTCCAGTGTCTCAGGCGGTCAGACGGCGAGGGGTCACCACCCTCTCCAGCCACTCACGCGGTCAGACGGCGAGGGGTCACCACCCTCTCCAGCCACTCACGCGGTCATCCCCACCATGTTCAGCCTCTCAAGCGGTCAGGCGGTGTGGGATCACCCCCTCCCTCCCCCTCTCCAGCCTATCACGCGGTCGTCACCACCCTCTCCAGCCTCTCAGGCTGTCAAGCGGTAAGGGGTCATCACCCTCTCCAGCCACTCACGCGGTCAGACGGCGAGGGGTCACCACCCTCTCCAGTGTCTCAGGCGGTCAGACGGCGAGGGGTCACCACCCTCTCCAGCCACTCACGCGGTCAGACGGCGAGGGGTCACCACCCTCTCCAGCCACTCACGCGGTCAGACGGCGAGGGGTCACCACCCTCTCCAGTGTCTCAGGCGGTCAGACGGCGAGGGGTCACCACCCTCTCCAGTGTCTCAGGCGGTCAGGCGGCGAGGGTCACCACCCTCTCCAGCCACTCACGCGGTCAGACGGCGAGGGGTCACCACCCTCTCCAGCGTCTCAGGCGGTCAGACGGCGAGGGGTCACCACCCTCTCCAGCCACTCAGGCGGTCAGACGGCGAGGGGTCACCACCCTCTCCAGTGTCTCAGGCGGTCAGACGGCGAGGGGTCACCACCCTCTCCAGTGTCTCAGGCAGTCAGGCGGCGGTGTCACCACCCTCTCCAGCCACTCACGCGGTCAGACGGCGAGGGGTCACCACCCTCTCCAGTGTCTCAGGCGGTCAGGCGGCGCAGGGTCACCACCCTCTCCAGCCTCTCAGGCGGTCAGACGACGAGGGGTCACCACCCTCTCCAGTGTCTCAGGCGGTCAGACGGCGAGGGGTCACCACCCTCTCCAGTGTCTCAGGCGGTCAGGCGGTGAAGTTTCACCACCCTCTCCAGCCACTCAGGCGGTCAGACGGCGAGGGGTCACCACCCTCTCCAGTGTCTCAGGCGGTCAGGCGGTGCAGGGTCACCACCCTCTCCAGCCACTCAGGCGGTCAGACGACGAGGGGTCACCACCCTCTCCAGTGTCTCAGGCGGTCAGACGGCGAGGGTCACCACCCTCTCCAGTGTCTCAGGCGGTCAGGCGGTGAAGTTTCACCACCCTCTCCAGCCACTCAGGCGGTCAGACGGCGAGGGGTCACCACCCTCTCCAGTGTCTCAGGCGGTCAGACGAGAGGGGTCACCACCCTCTCCAGTGTCTCAGGCGGTCAGGCGGTGAGGCACCACCCTCTCCAGCCTCTCAGCGGTCAGACGGCGAGGGGTCACCACCCTCTCCAGTGTCTCAGGCGGTCAGGCGGCGAGGGTCACCACCCTCTCCAGCCACTCACGCGGTCAGACGGCGAGGGGTCACCACCCTCTCCAGTGTCTCAGGCGGTCAGACGGCGAGGGGTCACCACCCTCTCCAGCGTCTCAGGCGGTCAGACGGCGAGGGGTCACCACCCTCTCCAGTGTCTCAGGCGGTCAGGCGGTGCAGGGTCACCACCCTCTCCAGCGTCTCAGGCGGTCAGGCGGCGCAGGGTCACCACCCTCTCCAGTGTCTCAGGCGGTCAGGCGGAGCAGGGTCACCACCCTCTCCAGCCACTCACGCGGTCAGACGGCGAGGGGTCACCACCCTCTCCAGTGTCTCAGGCGGTCAGGCGGTGAAGTTTCACCACCCTCTCCAGCCACTCAGGCGGTCAGACGACGAGGGGTCACCACCCTCTCCAGTGTCTCAGGCGGTCAGACGGCGAGGGGTCACCACCCTCTCCAGTGTCTCAGGCGGTCAGGCGGTGAAGTTTCACCACCCTCTCCAGCCACTCAGGCGGTCAGACGGCGAGGGGTCACCACCCTCTCCAGTGTCTCAGGCGGTCAGACGGCGAGGGGTCACCACCCTCTCCAGTGTCTCAGGCGGTCAGGCGGTGAAGTTTCACCACCCTCTCCAGCCACTCAGGCGGTCAGACGGCGAGGGGTCACCACCCTCTCCAGTGTCTCAGGCGGTCAGGCGGTGCAGGGTCACCACCCTCTCCAGTGTCTCAGGCGGTCAGGCGGCGAGGGTCACCACCCTCTCCAGCCACTCACGCGGTCAGACGGCGAGGGGTCACCACCCTCTCCAGTGTCTCAGGCGGTCAGACGGCGAGGGGTCACCACCCTCTCCAGTGTCTCAGGCGGTCAGACGGCGAGGGGTCACCACCCTCTCCAGTGTCTCAGGCGGTCAGGCGGCGCAGGGGTCACCACCCTCTCCAGTGTCTCAGGCGGTCAGGCGGCGCAGGGTCACCACCCTCTCCAGTGTCTCAGGCGGTCAGGCGGCGCAGGGTCACCACCCTCTCCAGCCACTCACGCGGTCAGACGGCGAGGGGTCACCACCCTCTCCAGTGTCTCAGGCGGTCAGGCGGTGAAGTTTCACCACCCTCTCCAGCCACTCAGGCGGTCAGACGACGAGGGGTCACCACCCTCTCCAGTGTCTCAGGCGGTCAGACGGCGAGGGGTCACCACCCTCTCCAGTGTCTCAGGCGGTCAGGCGGTGAAGTTTCACCACCCTCTCCAGCCACTCAGGCGGTCAGACGGCGAGGGGTCACCACCCTCTCCAGTGTCTCAGGCAGTCAGGCGGCGCAGGGTCACCACCCTCTCCAGCCACTCACGCGGTCAGACGGCGAGGGGTCACCACCCTCTCCAGTGTCTCAGGCGGTCAGACGGCGAGGGGTCACCACCCTCTCCAGTGTCTCAGGCGGTCAGGCGGTAGTTTCACCACCCTCTCCAGCCACTCAGGCGGTCAGACGGCGAGGGGTCACCACCCTCTCCAGTGTCTCAGGCAGTCAGGCGGCGCAGGGTCACCACCCTCTCCAGCCACTCACGCGGTCAGACGGCGAGGGGTCACCACCCTCTCCAGTGTCTCAGGCGGTCAGACGGCGAGGGGTCACCACCCTCTCCAGTGTCTCAGGCGGTCAGGCGGCGAGGGGTCACCACCCTCTCCAGCCACTCACGCGGTCAGACGGCGAGGGGTCACCACCCTCTCCAGTGTCTCAGGCGGTCAGGCGGTGCAGGGTCACCACCCTCTCCAGTGTCTCAGGCGGTCAGGCGGCGAGGGTCATCACCCTCTCCAGCCACTCACGCGGTCAGACGGCGAGGGGTCACCACCCTCTCCAGTGTCTCAGGCGGTCAGACGGCGAGGGGTCACCACCCTCTCCAGTGTCTCAGGCGGTCAGACGGCGAGGGGTCACCACCCTCTCCAGTGTCTCAGGCGGTCAGACGGCGAGGGGTCACCACCCTCTCCAGTGTCTCAGGCGGTCAGACGGCGCAGGGTCACCACCCTCTCCAGCCACTCACGCGGTCAGACGGCGAGGGGTCACCACCCTCTCCAGTGTCTCAGGCGGTCAGACGGCGAGGGGTCACCACCCTCTCCAGTGTCTCAGGCGGTCAGACGGCGAGGGGTCACCACCCTCTCCAGTGTCTCAGGCGGTCAGGCGGTGCAGGGTCACCACCCTCTCCAGTGTCTCAGGCGGTCAGGCGGTCAGACGACGAGGGGTCACCACCCTCTCCAGCCACTCACGCGGTCAGACGGCGAGGGGTCACCACCCTCTCCAGCCACTCAGGCGGTCAGACGGCGAGGGGTCACCACCCTCTCCAGTGTCTCAGGCAGTCAGGCGGCGGTGTCACCACCCTCTCCAGCCACTCACGCGGTCAGACGGCGAGGGGTCACCACCCTCTCCAGTGTCTCAGGCAGTCAGGCGGCGCAGGGTCACCACCCTCTCCAGCCACTCACGCGGTCAGACGGCGAGGGGTCACCACCCTCTCCAGTGTCTCAGGCAGTCAGGCGGCGCAGGGTCACCACCCTCTCCAGCCACTCACGCGGTCGTCCCCACCATGTTCAGCCTTTCGGGCTGTCAGGCGGAGCAGGGTCACCACCCTCTCCAGCCTCACGGGCGATCAGGCGGCGAGGGTCACCATCCTCTCCAGCTTCTCAGTTGGTGATCACCAATCACCATCTTCTCCAGCTTTTCAGGCGGTGGTTTTTCCGCTGATTTTCCAAAGAAGCGAACCAAGACCGTCTATTTCCAGCAATGCGCCACGCACTGCCATGTACATGTGGCACTGCCATGTACATGTGGCGCTGGCTCCTTGGCGACCCTTGGATGCGCCACTGGGCTGACCTTCATGACATACACTTCGGGGTGCGTCAGGCCTGACGAAGCTGAACAACTCCGACAAAATGTGTCCATGTCACCATGTGACAAACGGTCAGCGAACTATATCACTAATCACGACGTATATCACCTGGAATTAACACTTCTGAAGCTGACAAATGTCACACGTCATGTGCAGTCTACCGTCAAGTATTTTTTATTAATATAATCTCTCTTAATCCCATGCTAACCACTGATGAATTCATCGATGGTGACTGCGACTTCTCAATCACATCAATTGATGTGGGTCATGCCACCATATCCAGATCTGACGCGTAATATGATCAAACGTTATCATCATAGTTCCTTTTAACTCCGTGTTTTTCACTGCTTCGGAGGAGTCACCTCTTTCTCTCGTCGGTTGTGTATTTGGGATCTGTGTCGCATCGACAAGATGTGAGCATTTAGCGCAACTTTTCTCTAATGTAAAATAGCGCGCGGTCATCCTCCCATAAAGCAGAGCATGCAGCGCACATCGCACCTGGACATTGTACCGTCATTTTCAATGTAATCAAGTCCGTGTCCACATCGAGCACACCCAATCCCCGGCGCGGAGGTCCGCCGATCGAGAGCCCTGTTCTGAGACACATGCCGTAGTGGGACGGCAGACCGTCAGTGGGCTGCAGACCGTCGGTCTGTCTGGCGTCCAGTCGGCGAGCCAGGTCGTGTCGCGGAGTCCAGTGTGCAGGTGTTCTCCGCCGGTCTGTCTGGCGGCCTGTCGGGGAGCAAGGTCGTGTCGTGGAGCCCAGTGTGCGGGTGTTCTCCGCCGGTCTGTCTGGCGGCCAGTCGGCGAGCCAGGTCGTGTCGTGGAGCCCAGTGTGCGGGTGTTCTCCGCCGGTCTGTCTGGCGGCCAGTCGGCGAGCCAGGTCGTGTCGCGGAGCCCAGTGTGCGGGTGTTCTCCGCCGGTCTGTCTGGCGGCTGGTCCGCGAGAACCAGGTCGTGTCGCGGAGTCCAGTGTGCAGGTGTTCTCCGCCGGACTGTCTGGCTGCCTATCGGCGAGAACCAGGTCGTGTCGCGGAGCCCGTCATGCCCCGGCGATCAAGCGGCGGCTGAGCCTCATCCTCTGAATGGAGCCCAGTGAAATTTAAATGAGATGAGATCGGGCCGGCCAGACCCGGCTGGTAATTAAGCGCCGCAAGCAACGCTGCAGTCCCAGCTGACATACACATTAACGTGACCGTTCACAAAACAAAGAATGAGAAAGTGAGAGAAAGAGATGAGGAGTCGAAGTAGAAGGGAGACATACTGGGCGCGAAGAAAATTAACGGAAAATTGAGGTAAATTGACGGGACAAAAACAAACAGCCAGATTGGCATGTGGACAGACAGATGCATAGACAAGACATTCTCAGAAGATATCGCCCAGAAACTGGAGAGCACGTACAGTGCTCACTGTTAACACAGTGAACAGCATTCGTTAGCATGGTTCTTTTCGTTTTCCTTGTCTATTCATTCCTTTGTTCTTTTTTTTTTAACTGCGCGGCAGCAATAGATCAATATTTTTTAAATCAACATATTTATGTTTAGCATTTCCTCCGCAATGTATACCCTGGAATACAGCTCAATATGTCGGTTTCTTGCTTAGAGTATCCGTTTAATACTTTGAATAGTTCACCACAAAACATGGGCTGCCACTGCTACTGAGTGACACATGCGATCAAGTGTGCTCTTGAGCGCCAAATATGCTCCTCGCACCGGGTGTGCTCCGTGTCCTTGCATAAGTGGCCATCGCTGGGCGTTCCTGAAGAGGAGCTTTGACACATGGGCATGCGAATAATTGATCAGACCAATATGACAATAAATTGCCATGCCATGAACAACGTGATAGAAATCACTGGAACAAATCATACGGGCTGAAAAGGGGCGTTAGGACATCTGACACTTTTTGGGCGGAACCTCCAGTCGATAAACAGACTGTCGTACACTTCGCGTTGTATTCAGCCCAATTAGCAATTCATGCACACATAAAGAATCCAGGACCTTCCGTTCGGCACCCATCTGCATAGCAAACGCGACAGGCATGCAGTTGCCATTACCGTAAATAACGCGGACGGAGGCATCACCCAGTGGCCTCTGGTGGCAGCCTGTGGTGGCAACCTCTGGCGGCATCCTCCACAGGTGGCCTCTGCTGGCGGTTCGGAGCGGGGCGTGCTCCACGTCGCATTATTCAGCCGACCACGCCGCACACGGAAAAATTAATGACGCCAATGAATGTCTCAGGAGAGCAGATTTATTTTGATTCTAAGTCTGTGCCTACTGCCTGCGTGTTTGGCCGTATCCTGGGCGCGCGGCCGTGACACGATCAAGGCTGGGCGCGGTCAGGCTGGCCGACGTACGCGGCGCCGATGTGACAAGGGCTGGGCGGGGGCAGGTGTGTCGAGGGTTGGGCAGGGCTGATGTGAGGAGGCCCGGGTGCGGCCGGCCGGCGGGAGTAGGGGCCAGGTGTTATGAGGGCTGGCCAGACTGGGAGGCGGCAGCGGCGTCATTGAGTCGTATGGTGTGGGAAAATCAGTCGGACCGGCTCGGTGGGCCACCACGGTCAGCGTCTGAGTCTGGTGGGAGGTGGCCCTGATGATCTTGCTGATTCCGCGGTGTCTGCAGCTGCAGATCTCATCTGGAAAACGTTCTTGGGGCGTGGCAGGCGCGGCAGCTGGCCAGGTGCGGTAGGCACATCAGTCAGCCAGGCGCAGTAGGCACAGCAGACAGCCAGGCGCGGTAGGCACAGCAGTCAGCCAGGCGCGGTAGGCACAGCAGTCAGCCAGGTGCGGTAGGCACGGCAGTCGGCCATGTGCGGTAGTCATGGTAGGCACGGCAGTCGGCCAGGAAGATTAAACCGAGTGATGAGACTAATGTCGGTAATCTATGAGTATTCAAGTTGTTCGTTTTGTTTGTGATAACGCAACCCGACCTCAGGTCACCAGGATATCGATCCCGACACAGCGGCATAATTCTACTAAATTGGATACATTTGAAAGAATGAATTCTGACCATGCGTGGATCTTAACAACTTTTTGGTCTGCACTTGTAACCCGAACATCAAAATGGGCTTCTCCGTTTTATCGCAGTGGATCTCCAGGTTCTTCGCTAAAAAAAAATGAATATCCTGCTTGAAATTACATTCCAAACAAACCTTGGAAAGCTTCAATGCCAAACCAAGTGGTTTATCGTGTTCAAATTCCCTTGAAAACATAAATTTAAATCCACGGTTCCTAAAAAAATATGCGACCCGTTACAGACACGCAAGGATTAGCCTATGCTCTTTAAGTTTGCTGTTGTAGGATTGTATGTCAGTTGCCAGAGACATCGCACGTGCACCAGATATGTCGAAATGCTGATCTACACTGGATGGCTTGCCATGGTAGTAGTCGGCGCCGGCATGATGCTACTGGTTAATGTGCGTGCAACAAAAATAGTAAATATAGTAAATAGTCACCGTAACATGGCAGCCCGTCAAGAATATTCCCATATTGCATGCTCACATTCTATAAGCGTGCTGTACACGCTGTATTTGGTTTGACTTCTGCACCGTTGCGCTCCACTACGCGCCATTTTGGCCATTCTTACATGTCGGGTAGCGGGCAGGCAGCAGGATTTAGGAATACACTTAAATATTACACGGCTGTATTATTCCTATCATATCCACCGCCCACAGACATGCAAGAGCGCATTAGCGTGCAGGTTTTATGCGCCCGGATAACATTCTACATTTCTGCTCCTATAAAGGCAATTTTGTAACTGCCTTTCGCAGCGTTGAGACCTTAAGGAGTCTTGTCTGCTTGTTACACGCACCGATTTGGTGTTTATAGTACATATCCACCCACGAATCCATCCATTTTCCGTCGTGAATTTTACAACAAATTTTCACACCGACCACAGACGCGAAATCCAATAATGCAGTCGTGCCATTACCGCTTGGATCGATGCACTCAGCTTCGGTAGACAATAACGGCCTGTTAAACAGTACCTGTCGCCGCAGTCAATGCTAGCTCAGCTCCTTCACGACAGTTGCTACTGACCGATATCGACCCGGCTGAGAGGGCCGTGTGAACCCACAGACGCCCCACCGTGTTCTACTTTGGCGTAGTGGCTATGAGCGTAGCAGGCCTTGGGGAAATGAAGGCAATTGCCCCGCCAACTGTAAATTATCGCGTTAATCATGTGGCATTAGAAATGTATGTGTCTCCATTTGCGATGGCTATTACCATGCAAAATTAATTTTCAAGGCGTGTCACATCCAGTGTACTTGAATCATGCATCCCTTCGTTGACACCACACTAGTCATCCGTCATCGTTTTTCTTTTTTGTTGGTCATGTCCTACTGCCAATTGTTCCGGTGAAACAGTTTCTTCCGTCGGTTCATATACGTCCAGGACAAGGACGAAAGTTACGTTAGCAATCCAGAAAAGGGAAGAAGAATCTAGCGGTCAGTAGCCTTGACTGAAGGCTCACCGCACACCAGGCGAGACGGTGTGGCCGTTGGTGGCGGAGAGACGCCAGAGCTCCGGGGGATCGTCGGCATCGGCGTGTACCGAGTGGAACGTGGCACCCACGGCTGCCGACCGTGCCCCGAGGGCACAGCCGAACGCTGCTCCGTATGCTCATGTTCATCAGTTGACCTCATTTGACCCCGAGTGGACTGCTTGAGACACATTTCCTGAAGACTGTGCAATTTCCTGATGTTGAGACTGTCTAACAATGTTTGTTCTTTTGCTGTCATTAGAAGAATAATTCTGAGGACAGAGTGTGCCAGCCCAGCTATTCCATCACAACCACAATGCCGTCATTTCACTTCGCTGAACCTAAACTGCCTTGACCTAGGTCGCTTCCACTCCTCGGAACGCAATTCTGCTACACAGGCTAATATCCTCCAAATGTCACCCAGGTCAGCGCAACAGACCTCGAGATGGATCTCGAGAAAGATCTCGAGATAGGCTTCGAGAAGGTAGGCATCGATATGGGTCCCGAGATAGGCCTCGAGACAGGCCCCGAGATAGGCCACGAGATAGGCCTTCAGATAGGTCTCGATATAGGCCTCGAGATAGGCATCGAGATCGAGGAGAGCGCATTGTCTCCACTTCACTCGCCCATGAGGGCGCGTACGTTGTTCATGACCCTCGGCGTTGCTGCAGTGTATGTTGCAGTCACCTCACGTTCGCTGCACATAAACGCATAAAAATACCAACGTTGGCAACTCACATTCAACCGGATAAGCACTTATGTGTCCTGGAGATATCTCCGAGGTCCAGCCCATTGAGAAAATGAGCACTTCGAGAAAATGCGTCCCAAACTGAGAAGTTAGCCGATAGGGGACATACTAGTGTTAGAAGCGGACATCCGTTCTGCGCATGCGCAATTTCTTGTGAAAATATTCTTGATTCGGTGGGCATAATGGCGCTTTTGGCGCAATCATCGGCGCATGACAAATTGTTTACGCTTTCGTCCCAGAATGAAGCTTGATGGCATCATATTCATTTTGCTGTAGGCTAGGTAATATGGAAATATGACCACTTCAGTCCAAAACAATAACATTTATTAGTTACACCTTTGATACTGATGACATTAGCTGTATCAGTATTTGCGGATGGAAACAGGGATACAAACCTTGTAATATTGCATTTACTTTCACAGCGGGGGATGCCTGAAGGAGAAATGTACCTGGCCATGTGTTTTATATTATATTACATTTGCGAACTGCCAAATAATATAGTGAGAAATTTCCCCAAATATCACAACATCTCAGAATCATTACAGAAATGTTTAAACATTCAAAATTGACCATACTTATTATCAATCTGGGGATAGGCACCATTCATCTTACAATCCCAGTATTTGAATGTAAGTTTGTTGGATAAGCATTCCCTGTCTGGATGCCTTCATGTTCAAATTCTGAAGCTGTGTTCAGATTTGTTTGCCACATGCAAATGATGTGCCCAGGCTTGTTGTTTGTTTTGCAAAATTATGGCAATATACGTACACACCATGGTGAAATTTAATACAAATCATTTGCTGCAGGAAGGCAAAAGTTCCAGTATTTCTGTGCTTTAAGGTATTCGCAGCACATGTCTTCCACGTATTTTAACTCCATAAAGAAAACAGGGATATGTTTTGTTAGCTTCAGTTATGTTAGGTTTTTTCTGTGGAAAATTCTGCAGATTATTTTTTTCACTTGTTTTTGGATGACCAATAATTTCTTCCATAAATGCTTAAATTTCACAAGGCAGGCAATAAATGGGCTTTGAGTTGGGTAATATTCTAAGAATAATGACATTAGGAAAGAAATGGGAACATAACTTAACCTAACCCAGCCTAACCTCTTGTCAGAAGAAATCATCTTAAAAGCTATCTCACCAATGCAGTTTATGTGCCCTAAAGCCCAAATCATCTTAAACATGCTATTAACAAAATGGTATTCTTGCAGTTTTAGGGTAACCATGACAAGTTTTACACACATTTCACCTCCATGAAGCATGCAGTTTTCTTCAAAAACTGTTCAGGCTAGGTTAGCTAGGTTAGGTTTTTTACACTGAAAATGTTTGCCAATAAAGTTGTTCAGAAGTTTTATGTTTAAAAAGATTCCTTCCTTGCATGGAAGATTAGGCTAAATTATATTTGGTTATGTTACATTTTTTCTGTATTTTCAATGTCACTTGCTGAATATTATGTTATATGATATATTGCTGAACTCAGCACCCCGTTTCTGGCTTGTATTTCGCATCGTGACTGAAAAGTATGCATTTGCAGAGGAAATAAGTGGTCACGTCATGTTAAGCACATTCATAAGCATTGCACTGCAAAAATTATTTCCAAGACATCAAGTATTTCCATAAATGGCAAGACTACCCTTGATTAATTTTCTTCTGAACATTTTTTTCCAATTTAAGAACCTAGCCTAACCTGTTATAGAAGAGAAAAAAAAAACTTTTTTTGTTGAATACAAAAATATAGGTTTTCCAAATTAGACAACTTAACCTAACCAAACCTCATACCTTTGTTTGCTTTATGGAGGTAACGAGAGTGGTAGACTTCCCTGGTGAATATCTTAAAGTTCAATCAACTCAATTTTGGAGGAATCTTTCATCTCAAGGGCAGGTTAGGCTAGGTTTGGTTGGGCTGTGGTACTCTAATGCACAAATTTACCAAAGTTTTGTCTTACAGTAGCATATGAGTGGTCTGGGACAATGCAGTTTGACAGGTAGGTGCCTGCAATCATGAGCTGGGATGTATTTGGTGAAACATGGTCATGCATCTTTGGACAAAGGATCTATCTGCTGTGTAACAAAGTGAGTTTGTGTTCAATGGAAATATAAACTTATTCTGTAAAATGTAGTTGAAAACTGTGGTATTTGAGCAAATGAAAACACAAATCAAGAACTGTTTGGTATTCTGTGTGGCATTGGCTTCAGATGTTTCAACCAGGTTTCGATCATTCATCCTCATAACATTTAAGAGTATATGTTATCATTTAACTCCATAGTTCATTGGTCCTGCTAATTAATTCACAAGGAATAAATACTCAAAATTGCAAGTCACAATACCTATGGTGTATATGATTATTGTAAATATGTATTTTTCCTTTCAAGTCATTTTGTACCTCTTGGATTTTTCCCAATGTCATATTTAGAAAGGTAGTTAGCATGATCGTACCACTCATTTCCTTTGCAGTTTTTGTTTCTCAGTTGGCAGACAAAGTAACACCAAAAGATGAGCTTAGGGTTGGGTCATATAGCATACCAAATAATGTTAAGTAAATGAGAAAAAAAAACACATAGTAGACTAATCTAGCCTAACTTTTAATGCAAGAAAATAATCTTGAAAGATGGGAAAAAAAGGTGTGTTTTTGTGTTTGTGTTTGAAAAAATGTGTTTTTAAAGAAAATTTGAAGATTTTAAAAAACATTAGTGTTGTTAAAATAGTTGTATTATACACCAGGGCCCTTATTATCTGCAAGAAATTGACACTGTCCTCACTTAAAGACATACTTGCGATGCTATTTCATCTTTAAGCAAATTTGACGATGTATAGCGGCAGTGTCAGTTGATCAGGAATACCTTCATCGAAACGAGTGATAAATTCTGAGGAAGTTCCAGGGGGGAATTTTTAGTTAGTACCATCGTTTGATCAAAATTTCCAATTTCACATGCGACCACATAAAGCTTCTGGCGTTCCCCATGCTTAAGGTATACGGAAACATGGGAACATGTCAACTTTAAAACAAAATTGACGATTATTAACGGCCATTATACTCGAGTCTAAGTTGTATCAGCTGATGCAGAAATGATGAATGTATCCAGCACAGGTGGGGCAAAATCTCGAGATAGCATACTTTCTTTGGTTTTGACAATTATCTTCATGATCTAGCATCTGGCGGCCGCGGCCGCTATACGACTCGATGGCATGATTACAGTTCGAACTTCCGCCGCTAGGGGCAAACGAAGCGCTAGCAGTAGCGTGGCCGCGCGTGTCTCCTATCGCAGCGTTGATTTACTTACCCAGAAATTAGCAGGGTTGAATCCTGTTCCATTTCAACGTGTTCACAATCGCAGCCATTCCACTCTGTGGTGGTGGTGGTTATTGGTTTTACGACACGTCGACCGTTGAGTCATGTAGCGTCGCCAACCTCTCACGCCGATTGGTCGCGGGCGAAGAGTAGCGACAGGTGAGACTCGAACCCACAATCTTTCGATTGTGAGACGGGCAACTTACCCCAAGACTACTCGTCCCCCACTCAACTCTGTGTTATTCCTTCAGTTCTGGTGACAATGTGGCAAGCCCTATATATCCTCAGCACGCATCACTGAGAAATTATGCCCATGATTCATCCTCTTCCCAAACTTATGCTTCACACTCTAACTTAATTACCGGAGCACCACAGAGGGCTGGCAATATCAATCTCAGTCCATCCCCTCTGCCAGATGCGGCCTAAATTTCCCTTCTATGGCCCGGAACAGAATGGATCGTGCCCGTGCCATCCCCGACCAGCCGGCTCCCGTGGGCTCCGATTTAATCCGGCCGCCACGGGGGGGGGGGCAGGGATCACGGCTTAGTTCCACGCGACGGCGCGTTGACGGCCGAGGGGCTGTCAATCAGGCCACCAGGCGGCGCCATATCTCGTCGCGTGTCTGTGTCGTTGGCCAGCGCAGCCCACACAGCGCGCCGGTCTGTCTGGTGCTGATGATGCGCCGGGCCGGACAATGTTCACTGTGACCGAGGCGCGCAAATAAACATCGGGTACGGAATGAGCATATAGATCTCAGCGTTGTATGTCCAGAATAACACTAGATATGACGTATTTCGTGCTGGTTGTGATGCTTCCATTGGCAGTGAATTGCAATAGCTAAATCGAACTGGAGGATGCATTTGTATTCTCGTTGGCGATTGTAAATTTTTTAACACCATTCTGGCGTGGGGTTATTTTAACTCAAATCGAATATGACGGCAGATTTCGCCCGGTTCTCTAACACCTACCGTCAGATCTCTTCGCAAGATAGTGCAAACGAACTGCAGTGACAGCATGAAGCCATCCACATAGACACGATGCACAAATCATAGCAATGGCGAGCTCAGAAATCAAAACGAATAGAAGAATTTTCACGACTTCTTTTTGCTATGAAATATCGTTGTTTTATTACGATTCGCATGCATTAGTGGGTAAGTTCGCATGTATTAGTACTTATTCTATTTCCATGGGTTCATTCTATAACTTCAGTTTAGACAATGTCACCTTGAGAGTGAATGAACAAAACTGGGACCGACGCTTTGTTTGTCATGCTGGCCATGTTTTGCTTATTTGGTCAGGTCGCCTCTTGTGGTACGTCAAACCAAATTTTGTATTAAAAGCAATCAATTTCGGACTGTTTTTAAGCGGGAGGGACGAATTCATACATCTGAATTGGGGGAAGTTTTGGAAATCTCTATTAGGATTTCATCTAATATGAATATGGGTATTTGCTCATGATGTACTCTTTGCTCCTTACAAACGACTGAAAAGGGACAGGGGCGGATGTATGGAAGAGAAAATGGCATACATGTACATATTGTCTTCCATCGATGTTTGACACACCCATTACCAATGTCCGCTGCCGAGATCAACGTGTCTATACATACTGAAAGGTTTAATAACGTGCTTGGGCATACAATATAGAGGAAATATTCGGTTAAAAGTGCTGGTGCCTTTCAAGTTTCGCTGCATTTATGTACATTCCAGTATATATAATATGTAGCACTCGGGACCGCTATTCATTATCATTACATACTATGATATCGGTTCATCATATGCACCTCTACATATATGACGAGTCGGACCATCGGTCCCACCGCGACCGACCAACACATCTGTCGGACAAATGGGCATCAAATTGAACAACAATAGCAAAATTTGTGGAATATCCCCAACTTCCAAAACCATCCCTGGAACCACCATGCGTGGTAACAACTAGAAAATATAATCGGTAAGCATTCTAATCCTTCTTGGACAACAACCCACCTTCATTTTCATGATATAACCATCAATATACTCCATGCGATTTTGATTCCCTGGTTACGCCTTTGATTTCTGGAACATTACATAATCATGCACAAGATTCCTTAAAATGACACTGGGAGTCGCCTATCGTGTATTGCTTTCACTTATAACACAAGATGGGATAAATGAATATGCTAATTGATTTTCCCAGCCAAAGTAAAACCGGCATAAAATTCCTCCTTAGATCCCTTCCTGGAGTCGCCCAGATGGTACAAGAACTTATTTTTGAAAGGAAGAGTAGGTAAAGCCAACAGTTTGAAAAGCACATCGGATTTTAGAGCCTAAGTGCGTACTTCCCAGAAGTTCCCCGGATTTTGGCTTTTGTTTTTTTAGCCGTGAAATTATATTTGGGGTGGCAGGATCCAAAACGGTAATAGGGCTGGTCAAGCAGTAAGATTGTGCAAGACATAAATGTGGGGAGAAGTGTCTTTTGTATGAGATCATGCGCATACATGTGCATACATGGTGCATCATGTGCATACATGGTGGCTTACCATTGGGATTGAAACTCGTCCTCACCCCATTATCCCGAGATGCGATATGTTTTCGTTCTTATGCATTCATGTCATGGGAGATAAATAATCCATACTCATTTGGATTCCCTGGTGGCCCCTATGGTCTGTTTTTGTGCCGAGACCATGAATCACCAGTGGCATCAGGTGTTTCACGGTGCCCAAAGACACCGTGAAATTATCGTCGTTCTCTTCAGATCTAGTAATTTCACGGTTCATTATAGCACCATTTTGCCATACAGATTGGAAGCCCTGAGGCCTAACCATGACTGCTGCTCTTGTCCCAGAGAAAAACAGATGAGAGCACCTCCCCTAGCCTAAGCCTTCTCTTTGACCATCTAGGAAGCCTGCAATCGTTTTATGAGGTGATGGATACCTGGAGCATCATTGAACAGAACAGAAATGCGCAACGCGGTGCTCCAGCGCATGAAAATAGCTTCCGTGAGCCAGCCTCTCATCGCACAGTAATAGTTTGATTATCATACGATGACCAGAAGACAGTGTGCACCCTCACAGCATGTAAAACCGCTGCTGAATACCGCCGGGTATTGTTTGGGATTGAATAAATAGAAGAAGCAACACCGTATTGTAGCAAGCTGTAAAAATGGCAGAGCTGGCGACCAAGGGCAGAGTTGAGAGCGCTCGCCTTGTAGACGGATAGGCGATCCTCTACTGCAAACATTTAGAGATTAAATATTGGTTTTGTGGGCGCTGCATGGAAAGGATTATATTACCCCATAACCGTTCATCCAATCATTTTTATTGTAGCGCCGTTGTGAGGAATAGTGGAGCGTATATCCCTGTGTCACTCATGGGCCGTAGCTTGGGAGCTCTGAGTGTGTCGACGCAGGAAATCTGCCATCAAGAGTGAAGGAACTGGACGAACAGTGCGTAGGGATGATGCTCAATTCGATTGCTTTCAGCGACGAGGCAAAGGTTGTTGTTCTCACCATTCCCGCGGATACCTGATGCTTCAAGCAGTGAACTGCGTGCCATTTTGCCCCGTCCTCATCTCGCGCCCTCGTTGGTAACCTGCTACACCTCGGCTGTGACGGCGGGGTCTGTGGTAAATGTTACCATTCGATAAATGGCGCGCCTCCAGACAGCGTGAATGTAAAGCTTCGGAGTTTAGGCACGGAGTTAGTCATCTATATTTGGAAGGATCGCTTCACGTCTCCCTACAACCGTCATATGCACGCACATCAAAGGGCCGTAAAGAATGCCACGCAACTTTGGCCATAAATCGGCGGCAGTGTGTCGAACTATTTTCCGGTGATTCACCCGAGAGGGGATGTCAAGAGGAGGCGGAAGATGGCCCAACTGCCGACGACGGAGCAACAAACCTCTTAATGGACGCTTCAAATCAGATTAAGTGTGCTCGGCCATCTCCGCTTCCGGCGCAGCGTGCAGCCTGGAGCGCGCTCGTCGTGAATAGTAGAGTTCAACGAAGAGTGAACAAATGTTTTAGCTATCGTTTGACGTGTTGTGTTGTCAGTCCTTTGGGTTCTGGCTGGCTGCCTATGGCGGCTCACTGTCATATTTACCGCCGCGGTATTATGTGACACCCATGAGCCTTGCTTGAGTGCAGTGAGGCTGGGGTTATTTCCTCGGCGACTTCCAATACGGTGGCCACTCAAACATGATCAATGGCCAGATGATTGGCTTCCAACTCGAACAGTTGGAGCTCAGATGGTTGCCACCATCAGGACACCAGCGGTCAGCACCGTGGCCGTGCCGCACGTGACACCAGCGTAAATCCATGCTTAAGCTGTACTACAGCCCTCAAACACGGCGACATTGCTGTGTGTGTGTGTGGGGTGTATGTGTGTGTGTGTGGGGTGTATGTGTGGGGTGTATGTGTGTGTGTGTGTGTGGGGTGTATGTGTGTGTGTGTGTGTGTGGTGTATGTGTGTGTGTGTGTGGGGGTATGTGTGTGTGTGTGTGGGGTGTATGTGTGTGTGTGTGTGGGGTGTATGTGTGTGTGGGGGGGGTGTGTGTGTGTGTGTGTGGGGTGTATGTGTGAGATGTGTGTGTGTGTGGGGGGTGTATGTGTGGGGTGTGTGTGGGGGGTGTATGTGTGAGGTGTATGTGTGGGGTGTGTGTGTGTGTGGGGTGTGTGTGTGGGGTGTGTGTGTGGGGTGTGTGTGTGGGGTGTGTGTGTGGGGTGTGTGTGTGTGGGGTGTGTGTGTGGGGTGTATGTGTGGGGTGTATGTGTGGGGTGTGTGTGCGGGGGGTATGGGTGTATGTATGTGTGTGTGTGCACACTGGGGCCTGCTATCAGACACGCCGCAAGTGTCCGCACCGTCACATGTCAAATGCCGCCGCGCCACAAGTCACATGGGATCAAATACGGCGCGAGCTGATGCTCAAGAACGGCAACACTTGGCCGTCCTGTGCGTGCGGCGCAGCGCAGCGGGCGGGCGGGGGATTCGCGCGCCACAACCGGCGATGTTTGCGCGCCAGTGTGTTTGGCCTGCGGTGTGTCGTGTTTGAGTTGTGCCGGCGCGGCTGACGGCGCCGTGGCGTGTTTCAATAAGTTGGAGCGCCTGTCCAGATAGCGCCGACAGCGACGCCGACGGTGACACGGCTGGCGGCAATATCGGCCGGCCCGCGGCCACAGCGGCGGCCAGCGGGCGACTCGGCGGCCGGCGAGCTCAAAGGTCGCCGGTCGGCAGTCGGGGTCAGGCGGCTGGGAGCAATGGATGGGATGTGTCGGAAGAGGTCATTCAAGGAGTGACGAGGGGTCACATGTTGGCTGATTGATGTTAGGAGGCTTGAGGGCGCCGCGCGTGCATACCAATGCATCGATGACTGCGTTGGTTATGTGTTGTGAAGCAAGGGTCCGGATGAATGACGACGGATTCAATGTGGCTCATGCTGAGGGGAAAGGAAGGAATATGTTCTGGAGTTTCATTATCACAGTTGGTGTATTGACAGCGGTACAATCAAGTTTAAGACCATTATTTTGCGGCTTGAAGGCCTTGAGGGCACAATATGTGACTGGGGAGTGTTTCCAGGTCATGATTCCCCCTCTCAAGAATAAAAAATAATTGGTGATAGTGTGTCTCACCTGGGTGACCAGATGACCAGATGGATCATGGTGCGCAGTCAGGTGGAGAGAGGGATGAGGTGCCGGAAGGAAGTAACTAGGATGAGGAAGGAATGGCTAGGGTTCAGCTGTTGGTTGGTTATTGGGGTTTAGGGGCGCATCGACTGCAAAGGTCATGCAGCAGGGTTCAGCTGTCAGCTGAATGAAATGACAATAGGATGAGTGATGATTACTACGTAGCAGACATATCATTAAACACACGCATTGGGGGATATTCGGGAGCAATATTTCCACTGTTCCAGCCGCTTCCCATTGGCGCTAATTAAGCACCAGTCACGCACGTTAGCATACTTCCTGCTGTATGCACGGAGGGTGAATAGTCTAGGGGACACCTTTACAGCTCATAACCTCCACAAATTAAACATACACAAAGGGGTCGCAACCTCCACAGCTCATAACCTCCACAATTTCCAGGGGTTCATGACCTCCACAGCTCACAACCTCGACAACTTCAAAAGGGTCATAACTTCCACTGCTCACAACCTTCACAGATTCAAGAGCTCCATAATTGCCAATACCTTCGTGTAGCTCTCGCTAGGTAGCAGCATGGTCTGGATATTATCCGAACGAATAAGTAATGAATGTCATGAGATTGAACGCTGAAGCATAGGTAACAATATTACTGATCAGCTGGTGGGATGACGCTGTTGAGCACGTGCTATTTGCGTGCAGCATTGCTAGTTTTCGAGAGCTCGGCAGTTCGCCCATGGACGGGCGGGAAAATATTGTGACGCACAAAGGCTGATCATGTATGACATTCAGACGATCTCCGCCTGCAATACGGTGGCTGATCATGCCCTGGTGAGGTCTATGATCACACGCACAACGCCGATGATGGGACAACACTGGAAATGGCAAACTTAAGTTGCGTTAGCGTACTCCACATGTCACGTGCATCGCGACCTCGTCGTCAGAACGTTCCAAACTGAGATTCCGAGTAGGGCGCTGCATGACCACTGCAGTCGATGTACATATGAAGAAGAGCCCTCCCCCCCCCCGTCCCACACACTCACACAGATGCATTTACCATTGATCTATATTTACTGGCACCGGATCAATATAGATTCAGTGCCAATATATCAATATATATGCATGGCCTAAATTAACAGGAGTATAAGCGAGCCATGTATAGGCCGGATTTCCTATCCCCAGGGCACGTCAAATTCAGAGGTCAGCCGGAACCATTGCTGATGTGGGAGCTACGCACCTTCAGGTACACCTCTCCAGCAGTGATCTATGAGCCGTTCTGTCTGCTTCTCACGATCAGCAGACTTCACAAAATGGTCCCTGGGCTTACCTGAAATATCACAATCCGCTTGGATTGGCACTGCATGAAGCAGCATGTAAGTCTGTGCAAGTTGCATGCTGTTGAAGATACCTAGAATACATGACAGGTGGCAACACTTCTTTAACAGGTAACTTCAACCCAGTCAGGGTCGTCCATTTCAATTACTTACCTTTTTCCCTTCGCTTAAAAAAGCAGACTTCCGCTATGTCGACCAGCGTCGCTAAAACTCGCCGAAAAGCACTGCACGGCTGATGCCGTCTCTTTCGTGTGAATGGGCAAGGTAAAATTTGTCCGAGGCCTGCTTTTTACCACCACGTCAGCGTGGCTGAGATCGCTTAATCGCACCGCATTTTCCTGTAACTGCTTTTCCGCCAGTGCCGTTCGAAAAGTCAACAACCACCATTCAAATTGGAATTGTGAGGCCAATGCAACGCTCAAGGGATCTTGTTCGCACAAACACTGCAGAGGAGCCAGTAAAGTCCACTGAGTCATACACGCAGCAATGTGTACAGCGAGAGGCAGCAGCCTGGCGTTTTACCCGTCAGTGTCGTGACTGACAGTCATCAGCATGGGTCCTTAGTGTAGGCCCTGGGGGTTTCGGGTCCACCGTAGCGCTTATCAGTGCGCCGTCACCTTCAGCGTGTGAGAACCAACACGAGGACCGCAAGAAAAACTTCCCGAGGGGCCGTGACATGAGACCCGAACGTATTGGGTGCGTGAGAGCGGACACTAGGCGGACACTAGGCGTGAGAGCGGACACTAGGCGTGAGAGCGGACACCAGCATTGGCGGATCCAGGAGGAAAGTAGGGGTATGTGTCCCAGCTCCCATGCAGATGAAAACCTCTGGCTGGAAAAAGACGCTTCTCCCGAACGCTGGGGTGCACGCCATCTCCCACTCGTTTGTGCAATCACAAGAGCATCACATTTGCAATTCACTTACATTTTTGCAATCGAAGGTACCTCTCTCAGTGGAAAGGCGCCACTGGGCACAAAAGGCGCCATGTGGGTACAAAAGGCGCTCCTTGGATACAAAAGGCGCTCCTTGGGTACAAAAGACGTCCCCTGGGTACACAAAACGCCCCTGGGTAGAGAAAGCGCCCTCTGGGTACAAAAGGCGCCCCCTGGATAGAAAAGGCGCCCCCTGGGTACAAAAGGCGCCCCTGCAGAACGGTCGAGTGCACCCACCCCACCGTCTTGAATTTGTAATCAAAATCAGTGGCCGCCCCTCCGGAAAAATGGCGCTCCTCTGTAGAAATGGCTCCCCTACAGAAAGGTGCCCCTTTCCATCAAAATGTCACGATCTGCCTCTGAGCAACATAAATGGCGCTGTATGCTTTGGACAAGACATCGTAATTCAGGTCCAGACGAAGTGCAGGATTCCTTATCGTGATATTCACGAACAGATTAGTATTATCTTCTTGGAGAGTTGGCTGGAGCTCCTGGGTACTGGCTGGCCTTCGCGGGCCCTCTGGGATGCCGTTTTCCCAGCTGTTCTCTGAATATTTCCTTGGAACCCTCCGGTTCAGCGCGTACGTTTGTGTGTAGTAGCCCAGCCATGTCGGGTACCATGTGGACAGATGTCTGCCGCATGTGATCTCGTACGTTAGTGTGGTAACCCAGCCGTGTCGGGTACCGCGTGGGCAAATTTCTACCGCAGTGATCTCTACGTTTGTGTGTAGTAGCCCCAGCCATGTCGGGTACCGTGTGGACAGATGTCTACCGTATGTTATCTCGTACGTTTGTGTGTAGTAGCCCAGCCATGTCGGGTACCGCGTGGACAGATTCCTACCGCACGTGATCTCGGCTTATTCGGCTGTATTTTTTTATTATGACGTTTATGACCACCGGTTTAGCTGTTTTGTGATTTTGACATTTTCTGCTCTGCTGTTTTATCTAATTGACGCGAGGTTATAATAGCCACAAGTCTATTGTGGACTACCTCAATAAATAAGTACATCTGGCTTACTCTGGGTGTGCACCCTTTCTGAAAGGCAACTCATCATCTTCTTGGTCTAATTGACAAAGGTCGTCATTAGACGTACGTCGGTTATAAACATGCATGATTAAGTCGCTGCTTAACGTAATAGTCATGTTAAGACTATCTCTACATATTCCAATGGGCTCCTAGTGTTTTATAGGTCAAGCAATATCGTTGAGGAAGACAGGCTGGGCTTAAATATTTACCATAGTTGATCAGTTAGGCGCATTTTGCCAAAGTTTGCTTACCTTAATTATGTTCATCCCAGTGTCCAACATAAGCATTTACGGATTGTAAAAATCATGGCAAAACGAGTACCCAAAAATGCAAACCCAAATCAACCATCCGGGACAATGACGACTACTATGTTTAGATCAAAAACCACCTTTTCCTATAATTTTACCAGCTTCGTATACGCTCTGGGCTATATATATATATATATATATATATATATATATATATATATATATATATATATATATATATATATATATATATATATATATATATATATATATATATATATATATATATATATATATATACGTTCTTCTGGTTTTGCTCTTTGAAGCGTTGCAACCTGCGGATGGGCAACCCTCATCCATCCTCAACTGCGTGCGAGAACTGACACATCGCTACCTATCGGAGCTTCGAATCATCTCGACCATGGCTGAGGTATTCGGGTGGGTCAGGGGCGTCTGGACCCCCCCCCCTGGTTTGGTATCCTGCTAACTTGAATTTGTTATTTTCCTTATTCAATCTGAAAATATGTCTTGCACATAAGGACTTGGACCCCCAGACTTCGTGAGAGATCCTCAGCACTGATCCCTGTCATGGCCAGTGTAGCCGTGGCAGTCTGCACTGAACCGATCGTGGTGGATATTGCTCAGGTGATAGCGTTACGATATCCAATCGAAGAGAACGGACAAGAAGGAAGACAACACAGTGAGCTTGACTAGAGCCAGACGCAAATGTCCCGCCCGGTACACTGGACTCGGTAGGCATGGCCGGCAGCCCACAGTGAATGCGGTCTCCTGCGAGCAGCAACATTTCACGCCGGTTGACTGACGGAGGGGCCCGCCGCACGTGCATGTAGTTAGACATGTGAACGACGCATGGCGACAAGGAGACACTCGCCGACGACTTACCCTTCTGTTCAGCCCGGGTGGTCTGCCACGCGTTGCGGCCCCTCTGAGCCGTCCGGTTCGCGTCACGTTCGCCCGTGGCCAACTCGGAACACCAGCGCGGTGCACAACCCCGTCACACACGGCGACCTCAGCCGACACCGACACCGACCCGCGCACCACGCAACCTGCCCCGTCGACGACGGGACCCAACTGCCAGCACCGGCCGGCGACGACCCAGTCGGCAGTCGCCCCTGCCATCTGTCGGCCGGCCGGCGAACCTTCCCGACGCGGTCTCGCCGAAACTTGCGAGTCGGGAACGGCGTGCGGGGGGTCGGAGAGCGGAAGCGGCACCCATGCAAGGCGACGGAGAATTGAGCGGACAATATCGCATCAGGTGCAGGTGCGAGACGCAGCAACGGCTGCAGTTTCCGACAGCACAGTGGGACCGTAGCGACGCGAATGCATGCAGTCTGGCCGCAACAATGCCGCTGCCAGCCGAGCTGACGAGTTCCATTTATTTTGCGCGGTCCTGTCCGTCAGCGTCGAGTCTGCTATCCGGGTCGCTTTGCATAATTCTCGTCTGTGATGTGTCCCGCGTAGGGCCACCGGCGTGCAAAAGAAAGGAACACCAAGAGACGGGTGGTAATCAGGTGAGTGGAGAAGCAAAGTGCCGAGAAAAATACGGGTGGGAGCATTCAACGTAATGAGCCGATTGAAGCTAATCGTGTATCTTGGCTTACTCTAGTCACGTACGAGTTGGCAGTTCCTACGATACTGCAGAACGGTGAGTTGCTGATCACCCAACTGCGACTACCACCGTATGCTCGCGGCTATCGGCTCAAGCAGCGGCTAAAGTTGTGCTTCAGGGTATCGACTGAAATAGCGCCCCAACAACTACAGCGATATAGGAGTCGCCCGCAGAGCACACTCCAACAACTATAGTGGTATCGGAGTCGCCTGCCGGGCGGACCCCAATAACTACAGCGATATTGGGGTCGCTTGCGGGAAAGACCCCAATAACTACAGCGATTTCAGAGTCGACTGCGGGGCGGATCCCAATAACTACCGCGATATAGGGGTCGCTTGCGGGAAAGACCCCAATAATTACAGCGATTCCAGAGTCGCCTGCGGGGCGGATCCCAATAACCACAGCGATATAGGGGTCGCTTGCGGGAAAGACCCCAATAATTACAGCGATAGCAGAGTCGCCTGCGGGGCGGATCCCAATAACCACAGCGATATAGGGGTCGCTTGCGGGGAAGGCCCCAATAACTACACCGATATCAGAGTCGCCTGCGGGGCGGATCCAAATAACCACAGCGATATAGGGGTCGCTCGCAGGGCAGACCCCAATAATTACAGCGATATCAGAGTCGCCTGCGGGGCGGACCCCAATAACTGCAGCGATATAGGAGTCGCTCGCAGGGCAGACTCCAATCACTAAATTCATGTGTAGCCACTGCAGCTTACCGATATGGCTGCCGAACTACCACCATCACGGTGGCAGGCTAGTCAAACACAACAACAACAACAAACTGCCCGCGCGTGCGAAACCATCTGCCTTTTGTGTTAATAACTGCCTGCCTTTTGTAACACCATGAGGCAATTGTATCATAAATTATATCAATTATATATACATATATATATATATATATATATATATATATATATATATATATATATATATATATATTTATATATGTATATATATTTATATATATATATATATATATATATATATATATATATATATATATATATATATATATATATATATATATATATATAAGTATAAATGCATATATATAAATTATATTTTACAAGATGACCAAGTTGTCACTTGCCCGGGAGCTTCCAATCAATTCATCAGACACATTCCACTTCCCTTGCCATGACCTGGATCAGTGTGTTTACCAGCCGTTCGTGTGTGTTGGTCGGTGCGCCAATATACACTGTGCGCCGTCCGGTCGACCCGTCGCCACGTCAAGAGCCCAGTCAGTGAGAGTGCATGTACAGTGTCACTGTACACTGTACAGTGTACAGTGTACGAACAGTCCACATCAGCTGCGTTCCCGGCCCACGAGTCGCCGGGTCCCGCGCTCCTGAGCTGCGTGTCTCTGAGTCCAGAGGCATCCGGGGCGGCCGACGTCAGGGCGGCCTCAGCAGCGCTGAGCCGCCTGCGCGGCCCGACACCAGCAGCAGCACACCGCCTTCACGCCGGCAGCAGTGTCCATCAGCGGCCGTCTGCTCAGCAGCACTGAGCTGCCGGCCCGACACCAGCAGCAGCACACCGCCTTCACGCCGGCAGCAGTGTCCATCAGCGGCCGTCTGCTCAGCAGCGCTGAGCTGCGCGCCCCGACACCAGCAGCAGCACGCCGCCTTCACGCCGGCAGCGGTGTCCATCAGCGGCCGGCGCCGGCGCATCGATCTGGACAGGTCGCCACCGGAACGCACGGCCGGCCGCTCGCCACGTCCCCTCCCCCGCACGGATAATGGACCCACCCCCGGCGGCCGGCGGTCGGTCAACGGAGCGGCGCCGGCGGCATCGCTCCGAGAGCGCACACCTCTTCAGCTCCGTCGGCGGCCGGCGGCCGGCGGCCCACCTCCAGCCCATTGATCGGCGCGGGTGATCCCGAACGGGTTTATTGGGCGCGATTATTAATTGCCAGCCGAGCCGCGTCGCAGCAGCTGCGCCAGCTAATCAGATATCAGCGGCGCTAGACGGGCGGGCGGCCGGCGCCGGCCCACACCCACCGGCTGCGGCGCGGCCACAAAGCGCAGCCGCCGCGCCGGCCGCGATGGATGCCCGGCTTCCGTTGCGTCGGGCGATGGATGGCCGCCGGCAGATGGCTGCTCCCGGTGGTAGATTGAGTGGCGAGCTGAGGTGGCGTGCAGCGGTGAGAGGCTCGGCCGAGCTGGCCGCGCCGGTGGGTGCCATGCGACGATCTTGCCCACGGGACGGCGGCTCCGGAGCGGTTAGGCCGCCGGCGAATGAGGGTGCCAAAGCCCATTGTGTCAGAGAGACGATAAGTGTGCCTGTATGTGTTGTGTGTGAATGTGTGTGTGTGTGTGTGCGTATATGTTTTCTTATTCAGTGTAAACAGTGGTAAATGCAAAATAGGCCATAGGACCTCCCGACGTCTAAACCTATTGTTGTTTTTTCGAATGCTCATTTTACTGAATAATTTTTCCCAGAAATGACTACTAGTAGATTATTCCAAATCTTCCTTTTACAAATCAGGTGCCGCTATTCATGACAATGGTTGTGTTCAGAGTTGTGCTTTCCACACATTGCCATGTAAAGGTGGCACTGAAGCACCACCTTTTAACCCTGAAGCACCACCTTTTAACCCTGAAGCGCCACCTTTTAACCCTGAAGCACCACCTTTTAACCCTGAAGCACCACCTTTTAACCCTAAAGCTCATACAATGCAATTGGGCGCATCGAGGACATGCAAAGCAGTTAAGAAAATGAACTCGCAGACAGACTGCACCCACGAAATCTATATTGGCAGAAAATATTTCATCGCCGTGAATTTGTGTGTCGCGACCCAGCTCGTGATGTTCTACAGCAGGCCGCTTCCAATCACCCTCTACGGATTAACCTTAATTAACCCGCGTTAGCATGCGATTAAACCCCATACCGCTCTTGTGAACCTGCTTAATTAACCTGGGACGTTTTCCACCTCTGGTCTCGAGATTGGCAATCGTGTCGGTCTACACTCATGCCAGTCGTGCTCCATACAAACAGGCGTGATGACTGATCAAGAGGAAGTCTGCTTGCGGAATGTGACGGCACATGCCTTCATCTACGCGTTACCATTCACGTGCAGATAAACTCACAAATTAGCATTTTTAACGTTAAAAAACCACATGTAATGTGTGGTTGTTGTATTTGAATTATTCTTGGTACGAAATTAAATGAATGTATGTTCAAAACGCCAAATTAGCATGCCTATGTATGTGTACCCAATGTGTACTGCATGGGAGCTGAAGTCGAACCGTGAAAGTCATTTCACATAGGTAATTATAATTGCCTAAGAAGAATCTTCAGACCACTCCAGCACTCCAGTACCCCACCCAGCAGTGTTCAGCAGTGACCGCACGTGTGGGTCATTCTCCCACACCCCACTCAGCAGTGTTCTGACCACACGTGTGGGTTATTCTCCCACACCCCACCCAGCAGTGTTCTGACCACACGTGTGGGTTATTCTCCCACACCCCACACAGCAGTGTTCTGACCACACGTGTGGGGTACACTCCAGCACCCTATGCGACCATGCTTGACCGGTAGTGTTTGGAAGCTATCGGCACCTATTATATTTATTGGCGGTTTGCGCAACGAAGCGGTTCTTCGTGTACACCGTCACAACCACTTATCAACACAGCTTAAGCCTCGGTGCCAATTTTCACTGATAGTTTCCCTTGTCTTTTTGCAACAGTCGTTGTCCAGCGTGCCAATTCAGCTGACAATTCTGGCGAACTCCTCACTACCGCAGGTGTTTCGAATTCAAACTCTGTGTCTTGCTGTGTCCTACTTGAGCCATAAGACGGCCCACACTCCCACACTGACGGTTCTAAGACTGCGGCTGGTGTTCTGCTTTTGTCAGCGGTTCTGTCACAAGTTGTTCTATGCCGCCGGCTCGAGCTTCAGCTTTTACATCCGGATTAGCGGTGATTAACAGAGCCGTAACTTTTATACATATTTCAGATGAAGTTTTACATCTTGTTCTAGCTGATAGCCTTAGTAGTCTTTCAGCACTACGATCTTTTAATCCGTATCATCCCATTGTGCAAGAAATAGTTTCACGTTTGACTTCACCACGTGTAAAGGGAAAAAAACAGCTGTTCTGTGGTGGATATCAAGCCATGTTGGTATGCTGGGGAACGAGGCTGCTAATACTGAGGAAAGGCGAGCAGCGCAGAAGCCATGTACGAACACGTCGCTTGCATATTCCTGCTCGACGTATGTATACTGGCATTAATGATTATGTCTATGGCGAATGTCATTCATTTTTGAATGCACTTGGTGGCAACAAATTGAAAGCAATCAAACGCTGCACTGAGCAGTGTTCCTCGTGCTCGCATGGGGCCAGGCGAGAGGAGATGACACTGCTCACCTGCGCGTGGGACCAGGCGAGAGGAGATGACACTGTCTCACATGTGCGTGGGACCAGGCGAGAGGAGATGACTCTGTGTCACTTGCGCGTGGGACCAGGCGAGAGGAGATGACACTGTGTCGCCTGGTCCCACAGTGTATGTCACTGTGGGACATACATGCAACCCCCACGGTTGCTTGACTTGTGGAGATGACGCACCCCTGCATTCTAGGTGCAATGCCTGGCTCTGCATGCGTCATATCTTATATCGTGCCTCAGCTCGCCGGTCAGTGGCGACGTCACTCTGGACGACCGCAGCCGCGTCCGCTACATGATGCTTTGCGGGACGAATGGGTCGCGATTAGCTTTGGTCAGCTTCTTCACTTTCTTTCGGACGCGAACTTCGTGTAATTTGTGTTCTTGCCTTACCCGCATTCGAGCGAATGCCTATCATGCTGGGAGAGCATGGTTGAGGTTTAAATGGAATAGTTATGGGCGCTGCATGACCAGTGCGGATGAGGAGTCCAAAAACCTCGAAAACTATCCAACCTGGCAAACCTGACGAATCGAGCATTACTTCGCCTGATCATTGATGTCGTGATGTAGCTAAACTTATAAAAACTGTAAGATGTGGAGGTCAGTCTGGATAGCGCTAGCAAACTACTTCCTATATTAAACTCGTGAAGGCTTACATGTGCAAGGAACATCACACGTTTCCTCTGAGCATTCCAAGCTCCTCGAGGGAGACGTTTGGAATGGAAATTAGTTGCATGACTGCGTCCACCTCCCGCATTAAAGGGTCCTACAACAACGATTCTAATTTTGCATTCCCTTTCACTCGAAAGCATTTCAATCCCTTCTTCTGAAGCACCCAGTCATCTCTCATCTCCTCTCCTCTCATCTCCTCTCTCCTCTCCTCTCTTCTCTCCTCTCCTCTCCTCTCCTCTCCTCTCCTCTCCTCTCCTCTCCTCTCCTCTCCTCTCCTCTCCTCTCCTCTCCTCTCCTTCTCTCTCTCTGTCTCTCTTTCTCTCTCTCTCTCTCTCTCTCTCTCTCTCTCTCTCTCTCTCTCTCTCTCTCTCTCTCTCTCTCTCTCTCTCTCTCTCGCTCTCTCTCTCTCTCTCTTTCTCTCTCTCTCTCTCTCTCTCTCTCTCTCTCTCTCTCTCTCTCTCTCTCTCTCTCTCTCTCTCTCTCTCTCTCTCTCTCTCTCTCTCTCTCTCTCTCTCTCTCTCTCTCTCTCTCTCTCTCTCTCTCTCTCTCTCTCTCTCTCTCTCTCTCTCTCCTCTCTCCTCCTCTCTTTTTCCACTTCTCAGTTCAGAACGACCGACCGAGAAACATCCAACGAGTTCTGCCGAATGCAACGCGCTCCAACCCCGTCTGGTCCCAAAGGGGGACCACAGCAGGCTTCAATGAAACTTCAAATTGGTGCAAACAGTGTTAATGGTCGCAGGGAGGGCGGGAGGGAGAGCTCATGTCCGTACCCTCCGGTTGTGCTGATGTCGGCGCTACTCCGAGCACACTGGAGCCGTCCTGACCCGTCAGAGCCGTCGCGGTCAGCAGCTGTCTGGCCATGGGGTCGGTCATCGGGAAGCCCACCGCCGCCGCCGCCGAGGTCGAAAACACCGCAGCAGGTGACTGCAGTGTGGCGGAGCGGTACATCAGAGGGCAGACGACGGCGGGTGGTGACGTCACTAGAGGCGGGTGGTGACGTCACCGGAGGCGGGCGGCGCGTCAGCGCGACACCGCACGAGACGCCGGAGCAACTGCTGGTCAGCGGTCAGGAGACGGCGGCTGGTGACGTCACCGGAGGCGGTCGGCGCGTCAGCGCCACACCGCACGAGACGCCGGCGCAGCTGCGGGGGTGGGTCAGAGGTCAGACGGCGGCGCACGTCGTGTCCACTGACTCACCGACCATCCAGCGCTCTGCTGACAGGCGGTGAGTTGGAACATACAGTTCGGCCAGCGTCATGACGGCACCGTCTGAGATAAAAATAGGACGGAATATGCCGACCAACGCATATTGGGCGCAGGCGCGGCTTTTCGGCGAGCGATGCTTTGCTGAGTTATTTATTGACTCACACTGGGATACTGAGGGGAATCTCGCTTCGTGCGAACGCTGCAACTGTGCTCCTTCAGTTAACTATTCGTAGCAGGTGCGTAGGGCATCAGGAAAAGCGAGACCAAGTCAATTTTTACGCCGATTGTTTCCAGACAACAGTAGTACTGTGATTGGATAGCGCTGGCTCGTGCGGGGGAGTTCAAGCACCCCTGGAGGTATTTTTTTCGCGACAGGATAAAAACGGCGGCGGTTAGCACACTACCACCTGCAGTAGCTGATGGGACGTAGTTTTCCGTCCTGATGGGATCATGGCATCACAAATTTGACAAGTCATGTCGGGTCACTAAGCTGTGATGGTATGAGGGGACATGCTAGGCTAGCTGAAATTGCAAATTGCCGAAACTAATCTCACTTACTGCTACCGACTAGTCAATTATGTATGTGGTAAGGTGATCCAAAGTGATTCGAGGTCGTTCACCGTTCTTGATATCAGATAACCTTTTCCGGCTTGACAGCCCTTATGTGGCATTGTGGGAATATGTGGCGCTGAAGGTGATTTAAAGGCCAATTTACTTCTAGCACTCTAAAACATTGTTTTGGGACACGCTTTTGGAAGCTTCCGAAATGTGTCCGGCATTTTGGCCCCATTTGACCGTTGGCCCCATCTGACCTTTGGTCCCATCTGACCATTGGCCCCATCTGACCTTTGGCCCCATCTGATCATTGGCCCAATCTGACCTTTGAGCCATGGGTTGAAATGCAATAACTTCACATCGTTCTTATGAAGCATTTTGAAGAAAAAATGCAATGCGTGACACGTGAATCCCGTATGTGTTATTTTTTGCACCGGTAGTGATCAAACGTGAAGATTATCGACTTTTTGCGACAAATGTGTTTAAGCCGACATGAGACGTCAGCCAGAAAGTTAAGGTGTAGCAACCAGAAGTCAACCGGGAGTCAACCGGGAGTCAACCGGAAGTCAACCGGGAGTCAACCAGGAGTCAACCGGGAGTCAACCAGGAGTCAACCGGGAGTCAACCAGGAGTCAACCGGGAGTCAACCGGGAGTCAACCAGGAGTCAACCGGGAGTCAACCAGGAGTCAACCGGGAGTCAACCAGGAGTCAACGGCGAGGCCTCGTCACGTGCGATGCATTTGCTCTCGATTTATGTCGCTGGCACTCACTATTTAGAAAGGCTAAGGGTGTCGCAAAGACCACCCGTTCCAATGCACTGGGGAAGGTGGCAGAGTGTGATGCAGGAGGGAGAATTAAAACTTAGAAACAGATAAAACAATGACCTAACCAAAACCTGACCTGTTCTGGGACGGCATCGATGTTCTAGTCACGAGTTAGAACTCAAACGTCTCCGAAAACATCTCCTGTGGTCAATCACTTCGGAAGCGACTTTGAGAGGCACCTTAAAGACGGTATATCCCTCAGCCAGTCCTCCTGACCTTATCCTCGAAAGAAGTGCCTTTCTCGAAATGCACACCACTATGGGTCATTCGATACGACAGGGCTGGCGCCAGCCAGTCACCACCGATGCCATCCCTGTCGACTGTGCCGGAGATACCCGGCATTTTTATGACGCCCGGCTACGCCCATCCGCTTCCGACTAGTCCGCTCACATCAGCTCACGTCCGCTCCACTCCGCCCCGCTCATGATCTCAAGTCCGCCACGATTCGCTCACGATCTCCACTCACTCATGGCCTCTCACGCCCTTTCGCGCCCGCACACGTTCCCTCACGTCCGATCAGGTCCCCACTGGTCCCCTCACAGCCGTTCACGTCCCCCAAGTTCGTTCGCGTTCGTTCACGTGCGCTCAAGCCCGTCACGTCCACTCACGTCCCCTCGCGTACGCTAACGTCCGCTCACGTCGCCTCGCTTATGCTAAATTTCACCTTCATGTCCTCTCGCTTCCACTCACGTGCTCTCACGTCCTCTCAGGGCTGCATGACCGACGCAGTCGATGCGCCCCTGAGCTCCGACGTCCTCTCACGTCCTCTCTCAGCTGCATGGCCGACGCAGACTGTGCGTCCCTAAGCTCCGTCGTCCTCTCACGTCCTCTCTCAGCTGCATGGCCGACACAGACTGTGCGTCCCTAAGCTCCGTCGTCCTCTCACGTCCTCTCACAGTTGCATGGCCGACGCAGACTGTGCGTCCCTAAGCTCCGTCGTCCTCTCACGTCCTCTCACAGTTGCATGGCCGACGCAGACTGTGCGTCCCTAAGCTCCGTCGTCCTCTCACGTCCTCTCTCAGCTGCATGGCCGACGCAGACTGTGCGTCCCTAAGCTCCGTCGTCCTCTCACGTCCTCTCTCAGCTGCATGGCCGACGCAGACTGTGCGTCCCTAAGCTCCGACGTCCTCTCACGTCCTCTCTCAGCTGCATGGCCGACACAGACTGTGCGTCCCTAAGCTCCGTCGTCCTCTCACGTCCCTCAAGCTGCATGGCCGACGCAGATTGCGCCCCAGCCCGCGTCCTCCACGTCCTCTCAGCTGCGGCCGACACGACTGTGCGTCCCTAAGCTCCGTCGTCCTCTCACGTCCTCTCTCAGCTGCATGGCCGACACAGACTGTGCGCCCCTGAGCTCCGACGTCCTCTCACGTCCGCTCACGATCACACATATCCCCAAGTCCGCTTATGCTCGTTCAGGTCCATTCCCATCCGCCAACGGTCCCTCACTTCCCTTTACACTGTTCACGTCCGCTCACGTCCATCCACGTCCGCTCACGTCCATCCACGTCCACTCACGTCCCCTCGCGTACGCTAACGTCCGCTCACGTCGCCTCGCTTATGCTAAATTTCACCTTCATGTCCTCTCGCTTCCACTCACGTGCTCTCACGTCCTCTCAGGGCTGCATGACCGACGCAGTCGATGCGCCCCTAAGCTCCGACGTCCTCTCACGTCCTCTCTCAGCTGCATGGCCGACGCAGACTGTGCGTCCCTAAGCTCCGTCGTCCTCTCACGTCCGCTCACAGCTGCATGGCCGACGCAGACTGTGCGTCCCTAAGCTCCGTCGTCCTCTCACGTCCTCTCAGGGCTGCATGGCCGACGCAGACTGTGCGTCCCTGAGCTCCGTCGTCCTCTCACGTCCGCTCACGATCACACATATCCCCAAGTCCGCTTATGCTCGTTCACGTCCATTCCCATCCGCCAACGGTCCCTCACTTCCCTTTACACTGTTCACGTCAGCTCACGTCCATCCACGTCCGCTCACGTCCATCCACGTCCGCTCACGTCCGCCGGAGTGGCCGTGCCGCGGCGTTGATGTGCTTCTGGCGGCGCAAAGGTGGCGGCGAGCGTTGAAGAATGGCCGGTCAGCAGGCAATCCCGTGACCACGTCACCGAAATTAATCGCCTCCACGGCCGAGCTCTGCTACCGCTGGCACCGAGACCACATTGGTCATGTCACACACCGGCCGTACATTGGTCATGTATTAGTCGCGCAAGAACCATGCATTGGTCACGGGGGAGGGAGGGTCTTGGGTCATCGCCGATGCAATTCCCTTAACCTGGTTAAGACGAAGGAAGCATGGCACGAATGGTGCCGCTTGGGTTTGTATTTTCAGATCAGCTCGCGGTATGTTCTTTTTGTTTGTTTTTTTCGTCTTATTAATGTCTCTTCTTCGTGCTTTTGTTCGTTTCTGTTTCTAAGGGAATCCTTTTTCTTTCTTTTTTTCCATATTTCATAGGACAGTGTCTGGGCGCGAATGATCAATTCTGGTCGAAGCGTCCTAAAGCCCAAATAACGAACTAACTAACATAGGAAAGTATCTTGATGTTAAAGCTGAGATGGCTTATGTTGCGGTATGTGATAAGTGGTTGCCGTTGTTGGATGTATTTGTGACAGTGGATGAGGATGTGATGGACTGTTAGCGTTTGGTTGCAAGTAGTGTAGTCCACCATGTGGTAATTCATGCTATTGGTGGGATGGTCGGTAGTGTGAGGTTAAGTGATGTGGCGGCGAGTATTTGTAATTTACAACCTAAGGTGATTTTGAGCCTTGATTTGTTGCGAGCTACAAGTTCATGTCTGTGGGAGGAGCGTCGTGCGAGTGCTTCGGTGCAGAGGTGATTAGCAATCAGTTGTGTTTTGTAGTGGTTTCTGAGTAGTACTTGTGTGCGTCTGTACTGTAATGGTGCTACACGTATGTTGTTGTAAATATGTAGCGATAGTGTTGATAATGTTTTGCATGCTCCTGTTGCTATTCTCAGGCATTGTATTTTGATAGAGTACAAAGAGTTGGGTTGTTTTTGTGTTGCGTTTTCGGAAATGATTGATTCGTATTCCATGATGGGTCGAATGCCGGATTTGCATAGTATGATGAGTATTTGTCTGGCTGCACCCCACTCTGTACCACTGAGTGCCCTGAGTGTACTGATGCACTTTTGCGTTCTGTTTTGTATGATTAGTATGTCCGCTTTGAAGGTGAGTTTGCTGTCTATTGTGATTCCTAAGAATTTTGCTGATGTGCTGAAAGGCATAATGTCATCGCCGATTTTTAATGGTGGTGCGTCTGTGCGTGTACAGCAACCGAAGAGGATGCATTTTGAGTTAGGTGCAGGTATGTGTAAGTTGAGTGTTCTGAGTTGTTGGTGTATGTCGTGCAGTACTTGCAGCAGAGTTGCTGATGCGGGGTCTGCTATATGTCCCGATGCGTGGTCTGCTTTATGTCCGATGCGTGGTCTGCTATATGTCCCGATGCCCAAAGTTCGATGTCGTCTGTGTATTTTGCTATTTTGACCGAGTGGTGATGTGTGGGGAGTACTGTGTTAAGTCCTGAATACAGAAAATGTGAATAATTATTGATCCTTGCATTAAACCTGTCCACGGATGTTTAATTTCTGAGGTATAAGTGTCTATTTTAACCTGAAAGGCGTGATTTAAAAGACAGAAGTTGAGATATTTTGCTAGTCTACCTTGGATATTGATGTTGTGTAGGTATTGTAGATGTGTAGAGATGTTGATTGTATCGTATGCTTGTTTTAGATCCAAGAAGACTGCATTTGAGCTTGATCGCCGCCCCCTGGATGCTTTTGATGAGCAATATAAGGTTGTGCAGACAGTTGCGTCGAGGTAGCGAACCGGTTTGGATAGGGGAAATGAATTGTTTGTTTTTATAAGGAAGAAGATACTTTTTACCATGCGTTCGAAAGGTGTGTGGGGACAGCTGGTTAAGGCGATAGGGCGGTGGGAGTCAGGATGTGTATAATAGTGTGCGTTTGGTTTCGGGAGTGGTATAAGTAAAGCATGAAGCCATGATTGCGGGAAGGTATTTGCTGTCCAGGCGGTGTTGTATCAATTCAGTAATGTATTGAGAGATTGTTGGGATATGTGTTTGAAAAATGCATAGCTTACGTTGTCTGATCCTGTGCTAGTGTTCGCCGTTTCTGAGATTGCTTGTTGTTGTTCCTCTATGGTTAATATGTCATAGTGGTGATGCTGTTGATAAATGTGGCGTGTGCTAGTGTTGCTGACCTAGCGTGGTAGGTGTTTGCGAAGATGCATACTGTGTGTTGTGGGTCTGTGATCATGTTGTGTTGTTGTAGTATGGTCATTTTCTTTGGTGGTCGTTGTCGGTGCGGAAAGGATTGCAGTTGAGACTAAATTTCGCCAAGATGTGTGAACCTATTAAATGTTATGTTATGTTATATGTTGTGCAAAAGTTGTTCTGTTCCAGCTTTGTTTTTTATGGTTTCGATTGTTCTACTGCAGTGTGCTTTGAGTCGATTATAGTTGGCTGGCGTATCGGGTGTTCGGTGTCGTTTGTAGCGGTGGCGAGCGTGTTCCTCGCGCTGACCTACCGGTGGGACTCGTCGTTCCACCAGGAGGCTGCGCGAGGTTTGTGTTGATGGTGTGGTTTGTTCGTAGGTATGTATTGCTCGGCGGAAGAAATTATGGCTTCGATATATTTCAAGTGAGGATGGGTTTGAGTAGGTTGAGGTAGAGGTTTGGACGGACTCAGAGAAGTTGGTCCATTGTGCATTCTTATGGTTCCACCTGGGGTGGTTCACCTGGGTCCACCTGGTAATGGTGGGGGACATTCACAGGAAGTTGGGGGAAGGTGATGCTGATAGTTGCTGTTTCGGTGTTGTGTTGTGAGGTTGAGGCATGCTGCCATGTCAATAATTGTGTGCCCTGGTGTCTGGGTGTGTTGTATTGAGATCCCAGAGAGCGTGATGTGCATTGAAATCCCCGCATGTAATAACCGGTGTGGAAATTTGGCCAAGTCCTGGATTCAGTACCGAGACAGTTTCGGTGCGTTTATCTAGTGGGTCATACACGTTGATGGGTGTGCATGCTACGTGATTAATGAATAATTAGATGATAATGATGTATGATGTGGTGTGAAAATGGAGGTGGCGGGGTGATGTGGTATTGCAATACTTATGCAATACCACACCACCCCGCCACCTCCATTGGTGCCTTTGGTACGGTGCCTCCATTGGTACGGTGCCTTTTACAATAAAGGCACCGTACGTCGCCTTTACGTACGGTGCTGGTGGTGTAATTCTGGTGGTGGTGGTGTAAAAAATGTGTAATGCGATATGTAATATGTAGTGTGTAATATGTAATATGTAATATATAATATGTACCCGGCATCTCAATATGTACACCGGCATATTAAACATGGCACACCATCTGTAACCGTGATCGTGTTCCAGAAATTTGCGGCGGGCACAAAACCTGCTCTGAAACAAACAGGAAGCATGCTTATATTCTAGGAGCACCCATTACCTTATATTCTAGGAGCACCCATTACCTTCCCCAAAGTATTGGTGACAGGAAGTGACAAGAAAAATCGCTTCTTTGGCTTTGTGCGCAACACTAAAACATCGAGGTGGTGTTCAAAGTGAATACCGTTGCTGATGCGACCTCTTTGCAATAACAACACATGCATCAGGTGCCCGAGTCCACAGTGCCAAAGCCTGTGCTAGTGGGGATCTTCCTACCCACTGCAATCCTAGGTAATGGGAGACTTTGCGCTTAGACAGTCTGTAGTGGTGGAAGACTCCGTACCAACTACATTCTTAGAAAATAGACCTCCGCACCCACATAGTTTGCGTAATTGAATAGTGCATGCCTTCAGTGTACGGCAATGGGAACTCCTGTCCACAGTTTGCGGAAATGGGAGACATCACACCTACACAGTATGCTGTAGTGGGACATTCTATGCCTGCAGGTTGTGGCAATAGGAGACACCACACCTACAGAGCTTGTTGTCGTGGGACATTCTATACCTGCAGGTTGTGACAATGGAAGACACAACATGTATACAGTGTGTGGTAGAGGGATGTACCTGTATATTGTGGTAATGGGAGACAGCACACTTTCATAGTCTGTGGTAGAGCGTTGTACCTGCATGTTGTGGTAATGGGAGACCTCACACTTACACAGTCTGTGGTTGGGATATTCTGTACCTCCAGACTGTGGTAATGGGAGACACCACACCTACACAGTCTGTGGTAGAGGGACATTCTGTACCTGCAGGTTGTGGTAATGGGAGACACTTTGTAGATTGTGGTAATGGGAGCTATTGTGGACAGGCCCCACGTCTGCTGCAGTCTGAGATAACGACAGGCCCCTCGCCTGTTGCAGTCTGAGATAACGACAGGCTCGACGCCTGCTGCAGTCTGAGATAACGACGGGCTCCACGCCTGCTGCAGTCTGAGATAACGACAGGCTAGACGCCTGCTGCAGTCTGATATAACGACAGGTCCCTCGCCTGCTGCAGTCTGAGGTAACAACAGGCCCCTCGCCTGCTGCAGTCTGCGGTAATGACAGGCCCCACGTCTGCTGCAGTCTGCGTTACCGACAGGCTCCACGCCTGCTGCAGTCTGCGGTAGCGAGTCAACGACAGACTCTATGCCCGCTGCAGTCTGGGGCAGCCGGTGATGGCTGGCCGCGAGATTTGGCGCCGTTTTTGCGCGCCTGTTTGTGTCGGCGGTGAGCACGCGCTGCGCGCGGCATCAGCAGCTCGTCGGCCTGTGGCCGCCCCGGCGGAGGTAGGCAGTTTTTGCGCCACATTTGCAATCGAGTGCGAGACTGCACGTGGCGGCGTGGGCAGCTGCCCTGCCGCCGCCGGCAACACACAGACACATGGGTAAACGCGAACACACGTGGTAAATAGTCTGCACCGGACGTGCACGACCAGTTCAAAATAGGAATGAACAAACAGAGAACGTCTGATGGTGGTCAAGTGCGTAAACAATGCAGCTGCACCATCCCTTTATTCTCCTATTGATGGACACGTGGATATGTTTGTTATGTCTCGGCAACGACGAGAAAGGAGTCAAACCCAGCGACGGCTTCACCCATCCCGCCACCAAGGAAATATCTGATTATAGACCTTATGACAATTACGGTGAGACGTAGGTGATGGGGTAAAAATGCGGTACGTAGACAGTTATAAAGCTGGAGAAGATAGAGTCCAGTGAAGTTTATAAGCTTTTCGAAGTGCACGTGCCCAAATATTGGTGAACTTTACCATCGGACTTGTGAGTGTCGACTGGAAAGAATGGCATGGAAAACCAATTGTCTCCCAATCAGTTCGGAAACGTTGCATACATGCACATGCAGGTATTTACTTTTACAAAGCAGCAGTCAAAAGGAAGTTTTATGCGTCCTGAGCATTGTCTGAAAGCGACGGAACCGGACACTTCATCAGCGTTCCATCATAGACACACCTGACTTGATCTAAGCAACACAGCGACACACTTTAAAAGCCGACACAACGACTTTAACACGGCGACACACCTCAACGCTCGTCACAACGAACTTAACACAGCGGCACACCGTAACACCCGTCACAACGACCTTGACACAGCGACACACCTCAACGCCCATCCCAACGACCTTAGCGCAGCGACACACCTTAGCACCCGTCACAACGACCTTAACACAGCGACACACAAATCAGCTTGAGTACATCACCTAAGTAATGCAAAAACAGCTGAAGGTCTCCAAAAATTATTTGGGATACAAACTATCGTCAAGGCAATTTTGTTCCTGCAGCGTTAAAAGCATGCACGATTTCAAAAATCCACCACCTGGAGGATCACATTCACCTTCAACGTCATCAAATTTCACACTTGATCAAACGACTGGGTGTATTTCCACTGAGCATTCGACAACGACATAGAGAACAAGTCAGCAAAATACATTCCATGTGGCTGACGAAAACCATAAGAAATACGAACTAAGCACGTATGTATCTCAGCACTTCTGGCAGTTTACCTTCGGACAAACGTTTCAATTACGACGTGATACACAGCCGGCGCACTGATGGCTAAACGTCCGTTGGCAGCTCATCCGAAGAACCACACTCAACTGATGGATACTGCTGCCAAGTTATGCTGACATTAAATGAAATATATAATGATATCAAAACGATTTGTTTCGTTTGCTTTCCTATCTCGCAGACCGCCTGAATTTCAATTATAGTCAGATTTTGTATTGGTTTTGATGTGCACATTACTTTGGATACGCATGGTCTAGGCGTGACGTAATC
The DNA here is from genome assembly GCA_034440615.1 of Ashinkailepas kermadecensis. Classification (NCBI taxonomy): domain Eukaryota; kingdom Metazoa; phylum Arthropoda; class Thecostraca; family Neolepadidae; genus Ashinkailepas; species Ashinkailepas kermadecensis. The sequence goes on along the minus strand of JAOTOM010005155.1, from coordinate 497,282 downwards.
CTGGGTGGCGCCTTGGATGTGATATTAATTTGAGTGAACATCATTAGAACACCGTGTTAGCCGGACTTGGAGCCGATTTTTGCTCTCACGTGTCGCAAGCGTGGCAGGAATTTAGTGTTCAAACCTGGCATTATGGCAAGTATAAATTATCAGCAACAAGTAGTTGTAATTCTGGCAACAATCTTAAGAACAAACTACTTGGATTCACCATGCTGCTGAATTCAGAAGAAGCAAACGACAATACAGCAGCAACTATCCATTAGTTTGCCGGTCATTGTAGAGACTCCACTAGTATCATGGACATTTTGCAGTATTTGTCTGATGCGTATTGAGTTTGAAAAAAATGCACCATTTTATTTCAAATAAAAAAATCCAGTAAAAACAGGCCAAATAGGAAATCAGGCCAGGCCCGGCCCAGACCCGTTCATCTTCGTAAAATGTAGACCAGCTCTATCCGTATTCAGACCCAGTCTAAGCGCTCAGGACTTGCCCGGACCAATTCAAACTGTGCCTCAGCCACTGGTCACGTGGTTGCTTCGTCACACCACGTGACTTGCATGCCCTGAGGCCGGTTAGTTTGGTACTGGGCGCCTCGCTGGAAGGTTGTGTACATCATACACTGTGAGACAGGAAGAACCGTGACACATCGTAGCAACTGTGCCCGTTCAACCATACCGGCGTCACGTGTGAGATCGCCCACCGTGTTCGGCAGGTGAGACTGATTTATCCATGGGTGAAGTGAATGTCGGCTGGTTCGGACTTATTTTCAGTACGCTTATGCAGAAATTGGAGGCATTATTCCTATGTTAGACTCCTCTGCCGAATATGGTGCACATTTTCCAACTTTGAATGCATTTGGTCCAGTGGTCTAAATGCGCGTTATGACGTCTTACTGAAGTGTCTACATCAGTCGAAGTTGAACGAGACTGGGTGGGATTTTTCGCAGGCTGCCAAAGTGGCGTAGATGCAGTAGGTCCACGAGTGGCCTGCCATATTGGTGTGTGCCAGATCCTTGGTTTCCATTAGTGGAGCCTCACAACCCGGCTCTTACCCTCGCTGATCCAGCGTCCATAATGGCGCCTTATACTGGAATGAGCGGCCCAACCCGACCAGATCCGACCAGGTCTGGTCCGGTCCGGTCCAGCCCGGTCCGGACTGTCGGACCTATTGAAACCTTAATGACTTCTTTATTGCAGCGTTCAAAGTTCTTATGTATGCACTCGGAGTTAGACACGCTCATTTGATTGTATTTTCAGCAGCTTTTATTCCGGGCATCATTTGGGCCGTCGATTTCCCAGCCATTGATCGAATTCTAATTTGGCACCGACTTCCAAATGTTTCATTCACTTGAAGAAAAAACTTAGCATGAGGTTGACTTGAGTCAACTGATAGCCTAGCTTTCAAGTATCATAGCCACTTTTTAACCAGGTCGCCAAATCATCAGCGACCTATTCTTGCGCTGTTCACTTGTGCTGCAGAAGTTATCGTACGGAAGTGGCATAGCATTAAAGACGTCTCTTCAATTTAGTTTCGTAAATATCAAGATCAAGGTAAAATGTGATTTTTTTTTTGTAATTGTATGCTTTCTGACATGATGAAGATGATGCAGTCACTCATTTTCACAGCAAATGATTACTTTTAAGTCATATACCCTAGGGGTAAATATCAAGATCAAGGTAAAATGTGATTTTTAATTTTTTTTGTAATGGTATGCTTTCTGACATGATGAAGACGATGCGGTCACTCATTTTCAGCATAATATATAAAATGTATCATAGCATAATATAATATAATCTAACCTAACCTAACCTAACCTAACCTAGCCAAACATAACCTAACCTAACCTAACATAACCTAACCTAACCTAACATAACATAACATAACATAACATAACAAAACATAACACAACCTAACCTAACCTAACCTAACCGGAAAACCAGTATACGCAATATGCTATATTTGTAGAGTGAAGATTTTGCTAGTGTATTTCTTTGCCAACTGAAAAGTAATCATTTGCAGAGAAAATGAGTAGTCGCATCATCATTTCCACGTTCAAATACCCCATATGAAAATAAAAAAATAAAAAAAGTCACATTTTACCTTGATCTTGATATATACCTTTAGTTTTATTTGCCTATTTGGCGTTTTTGTCAGTGCCTTTGTGTTTAAGTTACTTGATAAGTAACAACAAGCAACCCGACAAGCAAGAAATATTAAGCTTCAAGCGACGACTCTGCTTAAGCGTTTGATAGTAAGCATGTGACGTCAAGCCTATTGCCTTCTCTGCATATATGAACACCTTTTGTTGCCATTTTCAACCCTGCAAATTTGAAGCTTGATTTTGTCGTTCACGGTATGAAAAAGTACACATTTTTTGGAAATGTGGCTGAGCATATGGGATTTCGTTGTGTTGCTCACCGAATCACCCATATAAATGCACTTCTAAATATTCCCTACGAAGAGACTTTAACCTTCACCGGGCCGACCGGCAAACCCACCTTCGCCGGGCCGGTGGGGGAGGGGGGGGGGCTCTTGAAAGTCCCCCTCTTGCTACCGATCTGCGTATGCTAGGATAAGATGCAAAACACCGTTTCAACGCCCTGATCATGGAGAGCCAAAGCGTACCTTATATTTCCATTTTGACTGATAACGAGGACACCTGAGGTCATAGTGTCAATATACGGGACTCGATTTAAATCCCTAGAAATTGTTAAAAAGGTAGATTTTGTGTTCTTTCGACATCGTTTTTCACGAATTAACAGACGAATGCATTTACATTGATAATGGTAAAAAGGGTCACGACGGGGATGGTCAGGTCGAGCTAGAATCGGGTTTGAAAGCCAGCTTCCGAACTATGGATGTTGCATGAGACGCAGGGAAAGTGTCCTTGGCAAGACAATGCAGCCCATATCTCGGATCACATTCAATTTCTTCAGTTTCGTCCATGCTGAGGTCGCTGAGGGTCATAGTGGGTCAGCCAGTGGCATGGTCTTTACCTTTGGGGAGTAACCTGCAATATAATATATATATATATATATATATATATATCGGGCCATTTCGACAGAACCATTCAAGCAAAATGTTGCATCTGATTGACATCCTAAAATCCTTTGGTCAGGTGAGATCACGCCGTATGGTGAAGTCAAGTACGTTTATGTTTCAATATCTTCGGAACATCATTTGCAAGCTGTATGGCTTCGAACATCGTTACCTGAACTCTGGTCACACCGGGACCCTGCATATATTTCTGAGACAACCTCTTCAGCCTTGGCCTGCATGGGAAGCAATTTCTAGGGAAAGGTCAAATCAGGTCAAATAAGGTCAGGTCACATGAGGCCAGGTCATTTCAGGTCATTCGTTAGCCATCCAATGTCATGTCGCACGACATGCTGAAACCGAATTCAGATATTACTTGACGAAGAACAGCGATATTCTGTATGAGGTGGCTTTGTGTATAATATGCAAGATAAGTGAATTGAACTTATGTCATTGCCGTTTGCCACATAGTTCAACCGGAATACTTATATCATTCGGGGTGAAATTATCATCCTCGGCGTAAAACAATTTCCCCCGAGTTGAAATATCCCCATATAATACGATATAAACGCAGAATTGACAGGGCCGGGCCTTGTCTCCACTTTAAGTAAACTCTCCCGATAGCAGGTTGTTGATCTTGATGAGAAAAAAAACCAGTAAGTGTTGAGTTTGGTGATTACCTGTTGCAACTACTCCGAATGGCGACACTGATAATATTTTGGAACATCACTCACTTCAAACCTTCCCAGGTCAATAGCCTATGACGATCTGGATCTGAAATTTTAACAAGATGTGCAAAACAGATGTATCAGAAGCTATTGAAAGCTTCGTGTCTCTTCATCTACTCATTCGGACGCTATCATGGAAACAAATCGGAGGAGGGCTTGAGGATCTTCCACCCCTCCCCCTTCTCCCACCCCCTCCCCCACCCCTCCCCCGGTTCGGTGAGGGTTAAAATAAATGCCTTGCCTTGCGCGGGTGCTGCCTAATAGTTTGTGACTCATATCATAGATGTCTCTGCTTGAACACATCCTGAATTCCCCCGAGAAGTAATCAATTAGAGTGTTGCAAAGCGGCACGACGTCTTGTACCGTCGACCATTTGCGCCAAGTGAAACATTCGGAACACACTCCGTGGGAGCAGGGTGCGCACTGCCGGTCAGGGAATGTAGTCAGTGAACAGAAACTAGACTGGCCGATGGTTGGTGGCAAGCCGACTGTCAGGGAGGATGTGAATGATTGCCTATTAGCACTCATTGCGGGCAGTTAATCGCTCCTCCAGCCTCTCTCTCTCTCTCTCTCTCTCTCTCTCTCTCTCTCTCTCTCTCTCTCTCTCTCTCTCTCTGTCTCTGTGTCTCTGTGTCTCTGTGTCTCTGTGTCTCTGTGTCTCTGTGTCTCTGTGTCTCTGTGTCTCTGTGTCTCTGTGTATCTGTGTCTCTGTGTCTCTGTGTATCTGTGTATCTGTGTCTCTGTGTATCTGTGTCTCTGTGTCTCTGTGTCTATGTGTCTATGTGTCTCTGTGTGTCTATGTGTCTGTGTCTCTGTGTCTCTGTGTCTCTGTGTCTCTGTGTCTCTGTGTCTCTGTGTCTCTGTGTCTCTGTGTCTCTGTGTCTCTGTGTCTCTGTGTCTCTGTGTCTCTGTCTCTGTGTCTCTGTGTCTCTGTGTCTCTGTGTCTCTGTGTCTCTGTGTCTATGTGTATCTGTGTCTCTGTGTCTCTGTGTCTCTGTGTCTCTGTGTCTCTGTGTCTCTGTGTCTCTGTGTCTCTGTGTCTCTGTGTCTCTGTGTCTCTGTGTCTCTGTGTCTCTGTGTCTCTGTGTCTCTGTGTCTCTGTGTCTCTGTGTCTCTGTGTCTCTGTGTCCCTGTGTCTCTGTGTATCTGTGTCTCTGTGTCTCTGTGTCTCTGTGTCTCTGTGTCTCTGTGTCTCTGTGTCTCTGTGTCTCTGTGTCTATGTGTCTCTGTGTCTCTGTGTCTCTGTGTCTCTGTGTCTCTGTGTCTCTGTGTCTCTGTGTCTCTGTCTCGCTCTCGCTCTCACGTCTCCTCATCTCTTTTCCTGCATTATGCCCGTAGTACTCTTGAATTAATAGTTTCGGGAATAAACAGTTTTGATGCTGATTGATGCGATGGGCGGAAAGAGCCTTCTTTCAAATAGCAGAAAAAAGTCCGCTCCAGCTACCAATCCGACCAAGACTCTTTTGGGAGTGTTCTGACTTCGTATCGACATGCATAATCACATAATAAGCACAATGTGGCAATTAATATGCAGAAGTGGAAGTTTGTACTAATGGACCGCGGAGGACAAATTTATCTACATTGCCGACACTCTTGGGCTCAAGCACCCGAAGCTCTCGCACACGCTGCACATTGTCTCCCATTGCATGGGTGGAAACTTCGGTGTTCTGGCCCTAGCTCTAATCAAGCTTATGCCCATATTCTCAACCAAAAAAATGCACGTGCTCAACCCAGGCGTCTGAAGTCAGGTCTTCAGAAGTGCGTATTTGGTAACGCAGATAACGATATCTTGGCGCAGGTAACGAATAACGTTTTCTATTCTTGCTACACACCTACTTTAAGTTGGCCTGAAGGGGAACCAATATCCTCGTGCCTCATTTGAAGCCAATGACGTGACTATAGCACGTGTAATAGACTGTCTCATGCACTGAGAAGCGTGGGAAAACCTCATTCCTGGGCACGAGTTGAACTTTATTGAGCCCATCGCTGCAAAATGTATTTCGTTCAAGATTAGCAACCTACTAAAGTTTGGACACAACTTTAGTGGTTCACACTTTGGACACAACTGTTCGTCGTATTTCCTGTGGTTGGCGGTAACCCTGCACAGTTGCAATGCTATATCACACTGAAATTGAACGAGGTCCGGAACGCGAGAGATCAAGACCGACTGCGTCCGTGAGAGCGGGCGGCCGGGCGAGGACGACTGGGGACGACTTCAAAGGACGCCGGGGACGACTCTAAAGGACGACCGGGGACGACTCTAAAGGACGACTGGGGACGACTCTAAAGGACGACCGGGGACGACCCTAGAGGACGACTGGGGACGACTCTAAAGGACAATTGGGGACGACTGGGGACGAATGGGGACGACTCTAAAGGACGACTGGGGACGACTCTAAAGGACGAGTGGGGACGACTCTAAAGGGACTGGGGACGACTCTAAAGGGACTGGGGACGACTCTAAAGGACGACTGGGGACGACTCTAAAGGACGACTGGGGACGACTCTAAAGGGACTGGGGACGACTTTAAAGGACGACTGGGGACGACTCTAAAGGACGACTGGGGACGACCCTAAAGGACGATCGATGGGCGCAAAATGACCAGTGCAGTCGACACGCCCTAAAACACAAATCCACCACCACTAAAGGCCGACCGGGACGGGTTGGACGGTCGCCACGCAGCCGGCCGCCGTCGCCTCAGGGAATGGGAATAGTGTTGACACGTGCAGCTTTGTCGCCTAGGATGTCGGATGATTGCATTGTTTAACACCTATCGTGAATGTGTCACGTAGGTCAATGTCCTGATGGACTGGCAGGTTTGCATCCTCTACTTCAAGTTCGTGCGACACTAAAAGGCGTCTCCTCATTTATAGTTTGGCCGACTCCGTCTTTTAAAGTCTCCTTTTCATCTGCTGGTTTCATTAAAATGACGTTAAAAAAACAGTCTTCAAGAACTGCTGGCTTCACGGGTATCAAATGGGTCATGTCCCGCCCACCATTGCCATTGCTTGCAAAAATGGTCCGTTTTTGCACGATGCGCAGCTAACGTGGAAATGTTGTAGTAAATGGTGTGTCAAAACCATGCAACATGTCCTAAACAGTCTAAATACACGGATTTAGTTTTCATTCGAAAACGTCCTCCATTTTCCTCACTCTGGCACCGAAATCAAGTCGTCCAAAGCAGACCGACCGAATCTGCCATTGTCTTTAGTTGATGCCTATTCGTGTATTAAGGACAAGTACAGGCAACTGGCGCAAATATACCATTACTGGAACACACGAGCGCCATGTTAGCATGTGTTTTTCTGATCACGAAATAACAAATGAAGGTGTTTTCATAGATGCACCATTTGGTCCCACAGCAACCTTTCTACATACCTGTAAAACCATTTCGTTTTTGTTGGTACTCGCTGTACTCTAGAAGCTGCAGCACGATCACGCAATGTAATGAATTAGTTATAAGGGACATAGTCTTCAAGCTCTGCTGGCTTGGTTGCACGGACTGGTGTTTCTCCTGTGGTGGTCATGATTACATGCAGATCGTCGGCGGCCAGCTGACTGTCCGGAGTGCCTTCCGGTGATACTGATGGCCGCGTGGACGTCGGCGGCCAGCTGACTGTCCGGAGTGCCTTCCGGTGATACTGATGGCCGCGTGGACGTCGGCGGCCAGCTGACTGTCCGGAGTGCCTTCCGGTGATACTGATGGCCGCGTGGACGTCGGCGGCCAGCTGACTGTCCGGAGTGCCTTCCGGTGATACTGATGGCCGCGTGGACGTCGGCGGCCAGCTGACTGTCCGGAGTGCCTTCCGGTGATACTGATGGCCGCGTGGACGTCGGCGGCCAGCTGACTGTCCGGAGTGCCTTCCGGTGATACTGATGGCCGCGTGGACGTCGGCGGCCAGCTGACTGTCCGGAGTGCCTTCCGGTGATACTGATGGCCGCATGGACGTCGGCGGCCAGCTGACTGTCCGGAGTGCCTTCCGGTGATACTGATGGCCGCGTGGACGGCGGCGGCCAGCTGACTGTCTGGAGTGCCTTCCGGTGATACTGATGGCCGCGTGGACGTCGGCGGCCAGCTGACTGTCCGGAGTGCCTTCCGGTGATACTGATGGCCGCGTGGACGTCGGCGGCCAGCTGACTGTCCGGAGTGCCTTCCGGTGATACTGATGGCCGCGTGGACGTCGGCGGCCAGCTGACTGTCCGGAGTGCCTTCCGGTGATACTGATGGCCGCGTGGACGTCGGCGGCCAGCTGACTGTCGAGTGCCTTCCGGTGATACTGATGGCCGCGTGGACGTCGGCGGCCAGCTGACTGTCCGGAGTGCCTTCCGGTGATACTGATGGCCGCGTGGACGTCGGCGGCCAGCTGACTGTCCGGAGTGCCTTCCGGTGATACTGATGGCCGCGTGGACGTCGGCGGCCAGCTGACTGTCCGGAGTGCCTTCCGGTGATACTGATGGCCGCATGGACGGCTAGTCGGTCCTTGGTAACTACTTAGTCTCGCCGATAGACTTTGAGTAGGCCCCTGGTTGTTGGAAAATCTGTCGCCTGGCTGTGGCAGATCGGACCGGCTGGACGGGGCCTGGTTGTGACAGATCGGACCGGCTGGACGGGGCCTGGTTGTGACAGATCGGACCGGCTGGACGGGGCCTGGTTGTGACAGATCGGACCGGCTGAACGGGGCCTGGCTGTGACAGATCGGACCGGCTGGACGGGGCCTGGTTGTGACAGATCGGACCGGCTGGACGGGGCCTGGCTGTGACAGATCGGACCGGCTGGACGGGGCCTGGTTGAAACAGCTCATCGATCTCTAAATCTGTCCAGGATACCTTCTGCATGTACTGCGTGAACAGCTTATCGCCGGCTGATAGACGTCCTTGAATTGATTAATGACTGGTGATTGGTCATCCTTCTGTGACTACTCGCGCTGCTTCGCTGATTTGCTTACACTGTGAGGAAGCGGATTGGAATAAAAAATCCCGACATTTTTTGCGTGGATGAACGCTTAATAATCACATCGCGTGTGGGGACGTGCATTCATGCGCAGCTCAGGCGTCCGACTGAGCTATGGTTCGGGTGTGGTGGTAGGAGAGGAGGCTGACTGTGACAGTGGCAGGTCAGACTGACCCAGGGTCAGGGTGTGGTGGTGGGAGAGGAGGCTGACTGTGACAGGGTGTGGTGGTGGGAGAGGAGGCCGACTGTGACAGTGGCAGGTCAGACTGAGCCAGGGTCAGGGTGTGGTGGTGGGAGAGGAGGCTGACTGTGACAGGGTGTGGTGGTGGGAGAGGAGGCTGACTGTGACAGTGGCAGGTCAGACTGAGCCAGGGTCAGGGTGTGGTGGTGGGAGAGGAGGCCGACTGTGACAGTAGCAGGTCAGACTGAGCCAGGGTCAGGGTGTGGTGGTGGGAGAGGAGGCTGACTTTGGCGGTAGGACCAGGAGGGTGGTGGTGGGAGAGGAGGCTGACTGTGACAGTAGCAGGTCAGACTGAGCCAGGGTCAGGGTGTGGTGGTGGGAGAGGAGGCTGACTGTGACAGTAGCAGGTCAGACTGAGCCAGGGTCAGGGTGTGGTGGTGGGAGAGGAGGCTGACTGTGACAGTAGCAGGTCAGACTGAGCCAGGGTCAGGGTGTGGTGGTGGGAGAGGAGGCTGACTTTGGCGGTAGGACGTCCGACTGAGCCAGGGTCAGGGTGTGGTGGTGGGAGAGGAGGCTGACTGTGACGGTAGGACGTCCGACTGAGCCAGGGTCAGGGTGTGGTGGTGGGAGAGGAGGCTGACTGTGACGGTAGGACGTCTGATTGAGCCAGGGTCGGGTGTGGTGGTAGGAGAGGAGGCTGACTGTGACAGTAGGAAGTCAGACTGAGCCAGGGTGAGGGTGTGGTGGTGGGAGAGGGGGCTGGCTGTGACAGTAGCAGGTCAGACTGAGCCAGGGTCAGGGTGTGGTGGTAGGAGAGGAGGCTGACTGTGACAGTAGCAAGTCAGACTGAGCCAGGGTCAGGGTGTGGTGGTGGGAGAGGGGGCTGACTGTGACAGCAGCAGGTCAGACTGAGCCATGGTCAGGGTGTGGTGGTGGGAGAGGAGGCCGACTGTGACAGTAGCAGGTCAGACTGAGCCAGGGTCAGGGTGTGGTGGTGGGAGAGGGGGCTGACTGTGCCAGAAGCACGCAAACAATGAGTTATCTAACTATGAAACACTGGAGTCGTCTTCATTTGATAACAACTGGTGTGGCGCTGTGTTTTCCATAGCTGTCTGACCGATGCACACTGACACTGCAGATCGTGTGGGTTCGGCGACGGACGCGAATTTGGGGAAGATGATGGGACAAACCCTGCTGGCCCTATGTTACTAACGTGTTGCCCATTTTATTTTTCATTTATTTCGATGTACATTCGTACGTAGGTTCCACAAATCTATGAAGGAAAAGCATAGGTCCCATTTGTTATTATTTTCACGACTTTTTAACCAGAAAATCGAAAACATCAATTATGAAGATGAGTATTTCAATTTTGCTGATGCCAATACCAACCCCATTTGATTGTTTTCGTAATGCCAAGTCTGAATTTCGACAGTATACACTGATTGAGGTCATATCGTACTTTTATTGAAGCGACGCCCGGTATAACGCCAGTTTTTTTTACTTCACTGTCAATCAGAAACCGTTGATCGTAGAAACCTGAAAATCTCGGAATCGTAATTAGGGCATGAAAAAACCTATCAGCACAATTTCGTTAAGATTTGAGAGGGTGGAGTGTAAAATTACAGTTTCAGAGGTTGAGTTGACGTGGTACCCACCCATCTCGAAGTATGCCCAGCTATATATGATCAAATAAGGCAGCCTTATAAATCATGTCTGCTAAGAACACGACATATATAGAGATAGCGTGTATGCTGTAGGTTTGCAAAATTGGTGTTTAGCATACACACAGAACTGTCAGATGGGGCAAACATAAAGTGCCTTCCATGCAAATGATCTGAGCCAATGTTAGGCAATAGCGATGTTTTGATGCATATTTTCCTTGTTTTGTCAGGCCAATAGAAAGTATTTTCTATTGCTTGCAGTTTCCTTTTGTTCAGATGTATCTGGATTGAGTATACTCAGGTGTGTGGATAATCTGTGGTGTTCACAGCTATTTTTGCATATTGTAAGGATTGTCTCAGAATATAATCATTTCAAAACGGTTTTTTCAGACGCACAATTACAACACTTGCTCATAGCAGCACTGTTTCATGTTGTACGCTTTCATGAACTTGCACGGCTTCTGATAGCATTTTGTGTCATTGCGACACCACCTCAGCGAGACACGCACGGTTGCGCTCGTGTTGCAGAACACAGACGGAAGTAACCATGCGCTGCCAAGGTGTGCAGGTACTCCATTGCGACACCTCAGCGAGACACGCACGGTTGCGCTCGTGTTGCAGAACACAGACGGAAGTAACCATGCGCTGCCAAGGTGTGCAGGTACTCCATTGCGACACCTCAGCGAGACACGCACGGTTGCGCTCGTGTTGCAGAACACAGACGGAAGTAACCATGCGCTGCCAAGGTGTGCAGGCACTCCATTCAATCCGCGCATTGGTGCACCATTGTTACATTGCAGGACAATGTCTAGTGTTCGAGTCACTGCCACTCTAGCAGTGTCGGGCTACCATAAGCCAGTTCGTAGCGACGGTATCATTACTAATTTGTCATCCAGAAACGAGGGCACGGACATTTTGACAAATTTTGGCCGTACCCACTAGATGCATACATCCAGTCATGCACGCACACCGATACCCAGATACAGATGTGTATATTATCGTTGCTCTGAATCATAGGTTTAAGAATGGGCTCTTGGCCCGGTTATTTAATTGTTGATGCGTCCCTGTGAAGAAATGTACAGAAATACCTACAAGGCTCCGAATGTGCCGAGATGAGTTGTGAGAATGGCAACCACTGCACCGCTAACGGTATCAAGCTACTATAATGACGAGCGGGAACAAATTCCGATAGAGTCCCCTCCCGAACATGTGCGACAGAGTTCATCTAAGCGACCAGGCCGTCCTGTTTTTGAAGCCGAATACCGCTTGTTGCAGTGTTTGAGAATGCGATTCTACTCAGATATTCACCCGTTCTGTTAACTTCGATGTTGCCAGCTGTTATCCCCATATTTTATCTGGAGTACTCACAATATTTGTTCCAAGAGGGGATCCTGCGACTGCACTTGGCTGCACCTGGCTCGTGCCCGCACAGGTAGCCATCTAGAACCATCCGATGGTCACGTGGTCATGTCGTCATTCCACGCGACCTGCGCGCCTCGAGGGCGAGTGACTGTGTGCCTGGTGTCATTCCGATGAAGGGTGCGGCGCTCAACGGCTAGACATTGTTGTATGTGCTATGCTCATGTCGAATCTCGCCGTATCGCCGAGCATTTTCGCGAACTCGCCCACATCACCGAGTTCCATGCTCGATGGTTGCATGCGGGAAAGACGTAGTGGGACGGCCGTGAATCAAACATGGTCTTGCCGCACACCGACACCTATGCTGTTCAACAATTCGGCATACCGCATTTAAACTTGGGATGCCACTGTACCGAGCAGCTGAAGTTGTCGGTACGTGCACATTGCTGAGCTGCGGTACACACCCAACTCCATGGTCCGCCAGACGTCCACCACGCTCCGGAGATGCCACGGCCGCGGCGTGGGCTGACTGCAGAGCGACCCATTGGAGGTGGCCACAGGCTTGCTCTGTTTCCCGGGGACCTCTATCGTTGGTGACATGTGCAGCACATCTTCTCCCAGTTTACGTTCGTCTGGGGACAACACGGCCGTGGCGGATGGTGATGGAGAGTGATCCATTTGAGGTGACCATGGGGGAGTGATTTATTGAAGGTGACCACAAACTTCCTCTTCACTCTGGGAACCTCCATAGCCATACACTCCTTAACATAGCCTCTTCCAGTTCAGGTTTGTCTGGGGACACCACGGCCGTGACGTGGGGTGTCGGGAGAGGATCCATTGAAGGTGACCACAAGCTTCCTCTTCTTCCTGGGGACCTGTATCGTCCGTGAAGCCCATAGCACAGCCTGCCCCAGTCCACGCTCATTCACTGCTGCAGTGGTGTGAGTGTCGCCAATAGCTCACCACTGCTGCAGTGGTGTGAGTGTCGTCAATAGCTCACCACTGCTGCAGTGGTGTGAGTGTCGCCAATAGCTCACCACTGCTGCAGTGGTGTGAGTGTTAATAGCTCGCCACTGCTGCAGTGGTGTGAGTGTCGTCAATAGCTCGCCACTGCTGCAGTGGTGTGAGTGTTAATAGCTCGCCACTGCTGCAGTGGTGTGAGTGTCATCAATAGCTCACCACTGCTGCAGTGGTGTGAGTGTCGTCAATAGCTCACCACTGCTGCAGTGGTGTGAGTGTCGTCAATAGCTCGTCACTGCTGCAGTGGTGTGAGTGTCGTCAATAGCTCGCCACTGCTGCAGTGGTGTGAGTGTCGTCAATAGCTCGCCACTGCTGCAGTGGTGTGAGTGTCGTCAATAGCTCACCACTGCTGCAGTGGTGTGAGTGTCGTCAATAGCTCGCCACTGCTGCAGTGGTGTGAGTGTCGTCAATAGCTCGTCACTGCTGCAGTGGTGTGAGTGTCGTCAATAGCTCACCACTGCTGCAGTGGTGCCAGTGTCGCCAATAGCTCGCCACTGCTGCAATAGTGTGTGTCGTCAATAGCTCACCATTGCTGAGGCCCAGGAGCGGAGGTTCTGATTACCACCGCTAGGAAAAACGCACCCTCCAGGGAACGGTCGAATTCACAACGGTTCTCCTTTGTTTCAGCTATCCAGGAGTGCCAAACTCATTACTTGCGCTGCCCTCGCGTCTGCGAAACATCAATTCCCGCGCTAAATCGTCTTGTCGAACAAAGCAAAAGTTATCCAAGGCCTGCTGTGAGACGAAGGGCATGAATGTTCTCTTCTTTTTATCTTCACCACTGCATTTTCAGACGCAGAATGGGTTGTGGTAAAAAGGGTACGTAGCTATTTCCGTTTAAAAGTTGTTAGAAGTAGTCGGTATGCATGCATCCTAAGTTTGGATACTAATATGCGTGAAGCAATGCCTTCTTTGCCAGGGATAGTTTGGGAAGGGAAGCCATGTTTGCAAAATTAATATCATGCTCACCAGGCATGTAAACAAAGACACACCTAACGTGTATATATATATATATATATATATATATATATATATATATATATATATATATATATATATATATATATCCGATATCGGTACCCAAATAGAACGACAATCGTCTGATCCGTTTGAAAAACAAAATGTTCCTGCCTATGTTTTATTTTCACTACCGCAGCTGCAAGACAGGGAGCCGATTAGACAGAAAAGTAACCACATACAATTATATGTGCGCAAATATGGCAAACTGACAAATCATATCTGCTGCGAACACCAAATATATATTACTATATATTTGGGATATATATTATGGCGCGCATATTATAGTCCTGCCAAATTGTTGTTGAACATACAAGTATGATATTGCCAACTTGAACATCCTTAAACTCGTATCCATACCAAGGAACTAAACTCTGGCCAGGCAATGGCGATGTTTTTATGCATATTTTGTCGTATTTTACATGTGCCAACGCGAAGCATTTCCTGTTATTTGTGCAATTATTTTTATTCGGATGTATCTCGATTGAATATGCCAAGGTGGATGAATAATCTGCAATATTCCTGGCTATATGTGCGTTTTTCAATTATTGGTTCAGAATAACAGTGTTTTCAAAACCGCATTCATGTTTTGCAGACGCACAATTACTGCACTTACTGAGAGCAACAGTGCCTTTGTATGCTTTTATGTATGATTATGGACTGGAACACCTTCCCTCTTGCTTTGGCTTTCATGATGCACTCGACCCTCTCGCGTTTTCTGGACTTACGTAAATCTTTATGAGGAAAATTGAGAACATTAGCCTAACCTACCATCAAATGTTATGGTTTTCATGAAGAACATCTACACCCCTCTGTACCAAGCACATATACCTGTGAAAGCTGGAATAAAACTAAGAGTAATCATAATAAGGTATAAGATTAAGGGTAATAATAAACATAGAATTATGCTAATAATAACGCAACAATAATAATTGCACTCGCACATACTGGGAAGAATTCAGATCGCATATACTAGTAGACACAGACGTTTGGATAATAGTGATTGACATTTTCATCCTCCCACCCAACACCACCCCATCCCATCCCCAGGTCACCGGAGAGCTGACCAATGGTCAAACCAGAAGCGACGGGGGGGGGGGGGGGGGTTCCACGAACGAACTGGTGTTGTTTCGAGGGACAACTGTACACATGTGAGGTGGTGACTGTTGTGCGTGTGTCGCATGTGCGGAGCGCGGACCGTGGTTTATGGTTATGGCACCACGGACGCGCGCCCCACTCCCGACTGTTCACCCCGACAGGGCCAGTCGCGTCAGGGCAAGGCTCGAGATAACAACGTGCATAGTCGGACCGTGTACAGTGAATATAGAGACCGTGATCTGCCAGTGCATTGCTAGCAGACAGTGAGTACTGAGCATGCACCACCACAGTGACAGGGGGATGCAGTCTTGCGTCAAACTCAACTTCAACACGAAATCTATATGTTCAACCTTAGCGACAGAATAAAGTCATTTATTTGCATCAGCAACATGAATCGTTTGCATTGAGGAGGCATAGTAAAAACGAATAACCAATAATGGTGTCATAGCTCGTAATCGAGGTCCATATGTATATAGTTTTTAGTTGGTTGGTTGGTTATTGGAGTTTAGGGGCGCATCGACTGCGTCGGTCATGCAGCGCCCAGTATATAGTTTTTAGACATCAAGGAGAGGTAAGAGTCCTGGAAAAGCCAGATATCCAGTGAACCTCACACAAAAACGATGGCTTGTATGCGGTGGTCGTCGGATGGCTAATCAGGCATCGGCTGGAGTCTTCCAGCCATCCCTAGCAGTCTGTGATCATTATTTTGCCTTTCCTCCTGTCCCCTTCGTGTCTCCGGAATCATTGCCGTAATATTCAGGCCATACAAAAACTCCCCGCTATCGATGGCAACGTGAAGTAAGCCGACCAGAAGCACAGATGTGGCGATAAATTCAGCGATCCCTTTGCTGAAGTCCGATGCGATTTGGTACGCGCAATATTGCCACGCTTCCAGCCAGAAACACTGAATTCAATATTACATAGCCCACCAAGGAGTTTCTCTGCCAACCCGCCTCTGCGATTTCGAGCATTCTTTTCATCCAATCTTGTGTTTTCGCGCAAAGAACCAAGAGCGCTGGATTTTAGCTTCCAATAACTTACGCCATCTCACACGACGGCTATCGATCCAATGAAGTGTATTTAATAAATCCAGCGTAGGCCAAACAGCGCCGGTGTGTGGCGGATTATAGCCATGCCTTTGCAATTACCATACATTAGCATGCTTGCCGTCCACGAGTTCGTGATTTATCTCGCGGTTACTGGGGATCTTCTGGCTCTTCTCTGGTGTTTCTTGAACAGCCCCCCAACCGCCACTGCTAGTGAGCTCAGACTTTGGATATCTTGAAGCGAATAACTAGGATTCGTTTCAAAGGAAAGAATAACTAGGATTCGTTGGTGATATATCTTGCGAAAAAAATGAGTTCGAAGTTTTCTAAGGTAATGTGAGCATGATTCAGGTTAGCTACATGAATTCGCGTTTCACCCCTGGAGGCCCGATGAATGAATGGTCGAATTGAATATATCACGCTGTTCAGTACATAATTATATTTTGGTATCATGTTTCCAAGTATGCCAAGTCAGTCTCATCCGTTCATAACCTCATCCCAGGTCATTCCAGGTCAAGCATGTGCATACTTTGCATGTGTGGTTTTCTCGAGCTTCATATGTGTTCGGGTGCACTTGCGATGACAATGCGACGATAACGATGACATGTGACGATGACGATGACAATGTGACGATGACGATGACGTGTGAGTTGACCAAAACCATTATCCGTGACCCAAATTTGCTATGTTTTACTGAACAGTTTTGTGTCACATACAACAGATAGCTACGAATGAGCAATATAACCCACATGACCTCATTTGGCCGTGAGCTACTTTGACTGCATGCATGTGACATGTGCAAATGCCACTCGTCCCACTTTTACATAAGCATGCAGACACTTTTTCCAGAACCAAACATATTTTCCAGAAGTACTCAAGCTGTTTACTTCACCCGCTATGTCATCAATAGCATCGACGTCAACAAAATCAACGTAAAGTGATGCACTGTGTTGGGCTATCCTTAAACTTGGTTTTAATTCCACCTGTCCATTGGTTCTGGAGTTTCGCTGGCCTATACTCTCCCCCTCCCCTTCCAGTGACTTCTGTATGGGAGATACCCCAGTGACTGCCGAGTTGAAACACTGGCACAATCACTGCAAACATAAATTGTTCTACTTTTCAGCATTTCGGAGCATTTACTCTGGACAAGCTCAACATATTTTCAATAACAGTATGTGTTTCTTCCCGCAGATTCGGGACTTGTCTCGGACGGCATCACTCAGCCCCATCTGACCAGTCACGTGAGTGGTGGCGGCGCGTCCATTTAATCACTTTTGACACGGTCTAACCTGCTTTCGGTGCAAGCATTCGTTGTTCTCTGGAGTTCAAATCCCTCATCAAGCATCTCTCTTCAGAGATGCCCTTCTCATGGCAAGAACAGGCACCCGAGCGCATATCGTATTGAAAGGCATGTAGAGCTGGACTTGATCAGTCACGTCTCTCGGATCTAACTCTGATGCACCAGCTCCCACGTTAGTGATTCGCCTCGCATTCAGGGACGTTAGGCATACACAACTTCGCATTGGTCGCGAGAAACGAGAATCATGGGCATAGGCACTTATGACGGTGACCGGACTGGCTGAGTGCGCAGTTGTCATCTGCCGAAAAGGGATTCAACGGGTTTTCTCACTATCAATCTGCGCCGGGCTGGGCGCGAGGGGCAGCTTTTGCCCCTCCTGAGAATATTCGCGGCACCAAAAAAAATGCGACTGTCGGCGAGCCGCAATTTCGAGCACCTGTTCTTAATATCAGTTCTGCATGTTGTGTGGAAATTTTGGTGTCGGGTAAAGTGAACTCGCATCCAAATCGATTTTGTCAACTTTTGCAAGCCACAGTGTAATTTTGCAACGATACCCACGACGTTTTCAGCGTTTGCACGACGAACAGACAAACAACTGCTCTCTTTGATTTTGTGCCCAAATTTTTGATGTCGTCATTTGCTTAGTACAGCTACCTGTTAGGATTATGATGGCAACATATGGTGAACCGACGCATTCTTTTACCTGAAAAGTTGACTTTACTTGCAGTTTCGATGTGGTATGGGTCCATTCCAAAACTTGTTCTTAAGTGTTAAAAAATGTAAGCATTTTGGGAGCAGAATTGAAATTGCTATCATTTGACAACTTCCGACTCCAACGCAGTATTCATGTTTGGAATCACACACTCCTCAAATGGCACTCCTAGAGCCAACTTTGTATTCGGGATCCAGATCGTAATATCTGGATCGAACACGTGACATCTGATGAATGAATCAATGAAATGAATGAATGAATGAATGAATAAATGAATGAATGAATGTGAGATCCGGTCTGATTTGAGAGAACAAACATCCATGCGTTCTTTGCTAAGCTACTTGGGGCTTACTAGCGATGTTTTTATTTCCATTGAACCAAAAAGTTTTGTAGTTAACTAGGAGAGACAATGTTTGCCCACCTCTCCAGCAGGGCGCGTTCAGCCGCGTACCCCAGCAGCGCGTGGGTTAGGCTTGCTGGGAATATAACATCCTTGAGCACAGATAAAAATCACCGGAAACATAAATCAACGTTGTTGAAGTCTGATGCTGGAGCTATGCCGTTGAACATGCCGAACGATCCTTGCTTTCCGCACGAACTTGAAGTCCGTTGGCGTTGAACCGTTGGCGTCCCAGCCGCAATTGAACTGCGCCAGACTGCTGGCCGGGGCCGTCGTCAGCTGCCGGCCGGGGCCGTCGTCAGCTGCCTGGCCGGCTGCGGTACGCCACCCCCGCCTGTGACCCGACGGGCTGCTTGTGCCCCATCACCCGGCCAACCACGAGCGGCCGGTGACACCGCGTCTGCCCCCTCTGCTCAGTGGCGGCGAACATAGACTGGGTTCACCACTGAACGGTCAGCTGATGGCTACTGTGGCGCCGCAGCGGCCGCTGACGGAATCACTAGTCATTAGTAGAGCCGAGGTGAGGCGCTGCTATCGTACCGAGAGAAAGCTGCTCGTACCCGTGGAGCGTGGCTTGTAGCGCAGCCGTGATTAATATTATATTCAGGGAAGGGCCTGTCGCCGGTGGGATGATCCACATCCCTCCTCCGGGATGCCCTATTCTTTCCGTCGGGGTGCTCCCCCCCCCCTCCACCTCCCTACCTGAGTGATTATCCCGGGTGTAGGAAGGTAACTGAAGTTAGGTCTCTACATCATGAAATTATTTGTTGAGCGGGTGCGGATAGGCAGATAGAGGGAGAGGTGCGTTCCGTAAGATACCTTCACGCTGTATTATAGGTAGCATCGTACGATAACTGGTGTTCGTCTACGTTGGCTTCGTGGTATCTGGGCCATTTACAGCGCACACTTTTGAATTAATCCAAACCACTGAGGGACGAGTAATATTGCTTCTGATATTACCGTGACAGTAATGCACAAATTGGAACGTGGATTAATGAGTGAGCAGAGTTTGGAGAAGCTCTGCGCCCGTCGTATCTGTCTGTGTGTCTGTATGTGTGCCTGTCTGTATGTCTACCTGTCTGTCTGTGTGTCTGTGTCTGTCTGTGTGTCTGTATGTCTGTCTGTCTGTATATGTGTCTGTCTGTCTGTCTGTCTGTCTGTCTGTGTCTGTCTATATGTCTGTGTGCCTGTCTGTCTATGCTATAATCATGTACTACAAAGTACAAATTGAAAGTCTGTCTAATTGAAAGTCGAAAGTCTACTAATTGAAAGTACTAATTACAAAGTCTGTCTGTATGTCTGTATGTCTGTATGTCTGTATGTCTGTATGTCTGTATGTCTGTATGTCTGTATGTCTGTATGTCTGTATGTCTGTATGTCTGTATGTCTGTATGTCTGTCTGTCTGTCTGTCTGTCTCTCAGAGCTACGGGTCCCCCGGATGTGCTCAAATGCACCTTTTATCTCTGGAATGTCCTGCCCAATGGGCTGTTCTTCGTCTGTATCTGACAGCGGATTGATAACTTAGATAGATCTTCCTCCCCCTTTATCCGGCATTATTTTACCGGATGCAATAATAGGCAGTGCTGCATCAATTTCAGTTCCCGTAAAATCTTGCTTCTTTACTTTTGGCATCCATGTACATCCAAGATACAAATGGGATCTTTGCCGCAGGGACAGGGGAGGGCGCACCCTGATCACTTACTATGAAGTGATGGAACTTAACACGCGCCCTGGAGGGCCTCGAAAAATTACGCGCACTGGAGGGGGGCGGATTCCACCCCCCCCTAAGATCTCGGCTCCTATTAAAGCTGGAGTAACAAAATCCGCAGGGTGGATGGGTACGGTGATGAACTCTATTGTGGGCAAATTTCATGACCTTAGGTTAATATCTTCAAGGTCAAATGAGGTCACATATGTCAACATTTTCTATTTTTGCGTGGCCTGGCTTGTCATTGTTATGGATCGCTGTGCTTGTATTTAAATGCTCCAAAATGGGCATCAATGATGTTATGGACATTACTAATGATGCAATACAGATGCTAGACCCGGCATTTGACCTCAGGTTACCTACATAGCAGCACTTTATCAGGTCAGTTACCTGTTCCAGTTACCGGAACCGGGTCGCCTGCCCGACTGCTCCGTCGGGCTGCTCGGCGCAATCGGCTTCGCGAAGAAAGGAGTGAAGTACATGAATAAAGTATGGAAACGCTTAGGTACACAATGACAAACAGTAGTTTTCAGGATGTGTAGGGAGTAACATGCAAAGTGACATCAATCGCATGACAGTCATTTGCATTTATTACAAAATTACAGTTGACAAAGTTTGGTTTCATTAACCTGTCATGAACTTGACCTGACTCGACCTCGGTGACCTAACATGACCTTGAAGCTACATAGCATAATAATATACATCAAACAAGTCGCTAGTGTTGCCAAGAACACTTCCCTGTTGCCAATATACGGGAAGCGCATCAGCGCCGATTTTTGTGGTCTGTCGCTACGAAATGTTTTGATTTTAACGGCCTCTAACTCGAAAAAAAAAAATCAGCCGATTTCCGTTTTTCTTGCTTTATGCGACGCGCCGGACATTTCTAAGGAGGTGCGCGAAAAATGACGTATATCGACCAGTAAAATCTGGAGTTATGTACGAAAAACCGGAGGGGTGGGCGGATTTCGCCGACCCCCCCCCCCTCCCTCCAATGCGCGTGTTAAAAGAAAGGAGAAAAATAACCATTGTAAAGTCAATTCTTTTAATTGCAAAGCCCATAAGGTTAAGCTAAGCCTGTCCAAAGTTTGGAGATCGCTGCTCCCTCTGCTCCCCCCCCCCCCTTCCCCTTTCCCTGTTCCTACGCACATGAGTCGAGCAATGCTAAAACTGACATCCCAAAATGGAGAAGGATTTGTCTGGGTTCCATGTCGCAATCTCTAATTGTTCGAGTGGCTCAAGCCTTCCAAAGAGATAGGAAACTCCATCTATTTTCCTATTGATCAACTGGGACTTTACATAATCTAAGTGTACAATAACGTAGGCATGGCTTGAGCATAGTAGGTTATTGCAAAGAGGTACATTGTAGATGTCAGAGAACATCTGGATATTAAGGTAAGTATTTAGTCATCGCAATCATGATTCATAGCATACTTGTTGATTTTTTCCCCACAATATTCAATATTAGCACCACATGCACTAAAGACGAACACCCAGACGCCATTAAAATGAATATGCAGTTGAATGGTTCATGCTGTTTCATGGTGGTCTTTCTAGAAGTCACATTATATATATGCAACTGTGAACATGTCTTGTCTGTGACTGTGTTTGGCCTTGCACTAGACTTCTTGGGGTTAATCAGATATTTACTGGAGCATTATCTCACATACGTGCCACTGGAAGGCTTTTTTTTCAGTTCCCTCGTAACTCCACAACCAATGAGCGAATCGAACTAAATATCAGCGGTGCCATGAACTTTAGATAGGACACGTGCCCGTTCTTTTTTGGCTTATTCATTCAATGAAACGCCCATAGGTGCAATGTTAAGCTTCACAATGCTCTGGGGAGACGTTCCGCCGTCCCCCACTCCATTTGTCGTCGCCCATGGATGTGAACTTAAGTGCAATGGATAGCCCAACAATGGGTTCATCATCATTTTTTATCATGTCGTGCCCGGTTTCAAATGCAGCAGCCTATCCTATTTGGCTATTCGCACAATTCAAGGCTCGATTTATGTTGCTCCCTCCTGTGGTCAGCTGTCCAAAAGTCGAGACAGACGGCTTACGATTGTCTCAGGATGCTTACTGATGCATACGTCGTCATTGTACATAAAATACATCACCATCATCATCATCATCATCATCATCATCATAATCAATCAGCAGGTCAGTTTTAATGTTGGCGATCTCGAGGTTACCGATAGCTTTACAGGACAGGAGAAGTAAAAAGAAAACAGAATATATGTCTGGAATATGCGATGAGCTCTAGAAAAATGTACGTAACAGCAGTCCTCATGCGTGCACACTTATATAGAAGGGACCAGAAATGTACCTTGCATATGTCCCGCAGATGCGTCCACATCGGATCTGAGTCAAATGCGGTGACATGTGGTTACTGGGTATTTACACAGACCTGTTACAGGCGATGCATGTTTGTCAGTCAAACAACGCTCCAGATAAATAAATCGGTATCAAAGAGTCGCATACATCACCAACAGACTTGATGCTGACCATACCATGCTATATGTCGCAATATATGTGCAAAGCTGTGTCAGCATCATGTTCATTTCCAGATAAAACCTAGCTGGGGGATTGTCACCTCGCTGATTGCATTTTCTGATCATTATTTCAACATTGTCTGACAGCTCGGCCAAAAAAGAAGTATGGAAAAGTATTGCACTTCATCGTGTTGCAATATATATGTTGTATTATTATTATGTGTATTATTATATATTATGTACTTTATTCCACCACCGGTTATTCAGCCTGCCAAAGGCGAATATCATATCAGCTACGTAATTGCAAGGATCTGCTCATCGAAATATCCGACAAATGCAGGGCCATGCTCATCATGAAAAAAGGGTTACATCCCAAAACCCCAGCAACTGCCGTCAAATGGCAACAGCTCCCACGAAACCCAGCAGCTGGGCTGGAAGCATCCACCAAGCGCATCATCCGAAACGCTATGGACGACGAGATTGACAAGCAAGCCATGCAGATCATCCGGCCGTGTCACGCTGACGCACGGCAGAACTCTACGGCCTCAAGAATCACACGCCCAGCAGCTACGGCCTCTGGCAACCCTGCTCACAAACTAACATGGTTATTGGACGAATTATTACTCAGCTTGTGGATGGTGGCACCGGTACCTGCGCGCCTGCCAAACATTGAGACGTACCTACAACGGTACAACGGTTGTACAACGTGCCTACAACAGCAGCTGCAAGGGGACGAGTGGTCTAGGGGTAAGATGCTCGTCTCACAATCGAAAGGTTGTGGGTTCGAGTCTCACCTGTCGCTACTCTTCGCCCGCGACCAATCGGCGTGAGAGATTGGCGACGCTACATGACTCAACGGTCGACGTGTCGTAAAACCAATAACCAACCAACAGCAACTGCAGCTGAAGGGACGTACCTGCCACGGTTACCCCCCCCCCCCCAGCTGATGAGACGTGTCTGCATCGGTTACCCGCAGGACGTTCTGAGAACACCCGCCAGATACGATCGTATCCAGAGTTGATGTCACCGACATGTCCGAGAGAATGCCACCGATGAAGTCACTGCGGCTGCTGTTGATCTGATCAACACTCAACAGCCACCTAGATGAGATCAGCCTGTTCACATTCTATCGGTTCCAGGTGTAAGAGCTCTCCTGCAGCGTTTTCTGACCACCAGCTGCGTGCGATTTGAGCACATCCATTGTCAGGTGAATGGTATCGCCATGGACAGCCACATAAAGATGTATATATATATATATATAAAATATATTATATATATATATATATATATATATATATATATATATATATATATATTATATATATATGCATAGAGAGTGAGAGAGATGTAGAGAAGCAGAGAGATTCTGTGATTATCCACCGCTGGGAACCTGTTTCAGGATTCGTTTCGCTGCCATACCCCCTGCAGCCTCCAGGCGGATTGAATTGTCATGCGACGTTTTCGTGAAACATGCGCTTCATGAAGGCAAAAACTCAACGATCGCAACCACCGATCGCAACCACCGATCAAGTACCATAAAATATCTTGCGTGCCCGGAATACAATCTGGGGGTAACGAAATAGATCATTGGTCGTCCGAGCGCCTCCGAACGATAGGCTGGATTGAATCTTTGGGACGGGCCACGGATTTACGTGCACATTCTTTGCCATTTGGGCGGTCTCGTACGTACGGATGGATGAACTCAGCCTGATGCTGGGCTAACATTCAGTACATGTGACGTGCAAAACCGCATTCGTTTCGACTGCGTCTCACGCTGCTTTGTGGCTGCTGCTGCTTGCAAGTTGTCGCTGCTTCTAAATATAATTTTGTCTGGGCTGAGTGTATGTATTCAGGAATTGATTTGTTCCTGTCAAATAGAGAATTGATGTGCTCCTGTGAATTAGCTCATTTGAAATTTACCCTCCCCATATTAAGCAGCTGTTCATTATTATAGTTAATTTTGACCATATAAAACATACGGCAAGCTTTTGGTTGCTGATCGGAGGCTTGGAAGGCACCACAGCCGTCCACTCTGGTGGAAAGACAGATCCCAGCGCCATCTTTGAATTCACCGCTTCTGCTATGTGGGCGACATCTGCCATTTCATGAAGCCAGCGATTTGGCAAAGAGGCAGCATAACGGCCAAGGCGAGGACTATTTGAGAACAGTCCACCAGGCATCTGCCTATTTCGTCTTTGGTGCATTCCAATATTGAATATTGGAACAAATCAACAAGTATGCTAAGAATCATGATTACGTGACTAAATACTTATCTTAATATCCAAATGTTCCCTGGAATCTACAATAGACCTTATTCCAATAACCTACTCTGCTCTAGCCATACCTACATTACTGTATACTTATATTATGGTAGGTACTAATTGATCAATAGGAAAATAGATGGAGTTTCTTATCTCTTTGGAAGGTTTGAGCAACTCGAACAATTAGAGATTGCGACATGGAACCAAGCCAAATCCCTCTCCATTTTGGGATGTCAGTTATAGCATCGTTTGACTCATGTGCGTAGGAACAGGGGGATGGGAAGGGGGAGCAGAGGGCGCAGCGATCTCCAAACTTTGGACGGGCTTAGCTTAACCTTATGGGCCTTGCAATGGAAATAATTGACTTCACAATGACTTTTTTTTTATTTCTTTTAAGTTCCACCACTTCATAGTAAGTGAACAGGGTGCGCCCTCCCCTGTCCCTGCGGCAAAGATACCTATTTGTATGTTGGATGTACATGGATGCCAAAAGTAAGGGAGAAAGATTTTACGGTAGCTGAAATTGCTACAACACTGCCTACTATTGCATCCAGTGAAAGAATGCCGGAGAAAATGGGAGGAAGATCGATCAAAGTTATCAATCCGCTGTCAGATACAGACGAAGGACAGCCCAGTGGCCGGGATATTCCACAGGTAAAAGGTGCATTTGAGCTCATCCAGGGGACCGATAACTCTGATTTATTACAGAGCCAGACAGACAGACAGACAGACAGACATACAGACATATAGACATACAGACAGACAGACAGACAGACAGACAGACAGACAGACAGACAGACAGACACAAAGACACAAAAGACACAAAAGACACAAAAGACACAAAAGACACAAAAGACACAAAAGACACAAAAGACACAAAGACAGACACAAGACACAAAGATACAAAGACACAAATACAGACACAAAGACACAAATACAGACACAAATACAGACACAAAGACACAAAGACAGACACAAAGACAGACACAAAGACAGACACAAAGACAGACACAAAGACAGACACAAAGACAGACACAAAGACAGACACAAAGACAGACACAAAGACACAAAGACAGACACAAAGACACAAAGACAGACACAAAGACACAAAGACACAAAGACAGACACAAAGACACACAGACAGATGCACAAGACACACAGACAGATGCACAAGATACACATACAGATGCACAAGATACACAGACAGATGCACAAGATACACAGACAGATACGACGGGCGCAAAGCTTCTCCAAAATCTGCCCCCTCATTAATCCACGTTACAATTTGTGCATTACTGTAACGGTAAGAGCAATATTACTCGTCCTTCAGTTGTTTGCATCAATCAAAGTGTGCGCTGTAAATGGCCCCGATACCACGAAGCCCACGTAAACGAGCACCAGTTATCGTACGATGCAGTTATCGTACGATGCAGTTATCGTACGATGCTACCTATAATACAGCGTGAAAGTATCTTGCGGAACGCACCCTCCCTCTATCCGCAATTTCCTGATGTAGAGACCCAACTTCAGTTACCTTCCGGGGGAGAGTGATTTTTTTAGGCGTGCCGGACCATGAAGGTCATTTGCGCCGCCTTTAAAGCGAGTACGTTACCTGTCTGTCTATAAAGCGAGCGTGTGTGATTGGGCAAGCGTACATTTACGTTAAGGAATTTTACGTTAGTTTGCGTGATATTTTAGGTGCTGAAGGCGATGGTCTGGGTTGGGGACAGTTTCCTGTTGTTTAAATGGTTTAGTTTTACTTTACTCCTCCACAAAATAATTTGTAGTTTTGGGTGGGGTTGGGGGGGTGTTGTGAGAGTGACGAGAAGTTGATTTTGCCAGGGTGCCGGCTTTAGCCTACTCTTATCGAAGAGCACCGAGGGATCTTTACCGTGCGAACAAGAAGGTAATTGTTCACACCGCCTATCACGCCGGCTGCCGCGGTTTAGTTGTTAGTAGCGGGTTAGTCTAAGCATGCCATACAGGGTTGTCAGTTGGGTTAGTACGGTGTTTTGCAATTCGGCTCTTCTATGTCCGCTGTTCCTCTGGGTAGCCGTTTACGTTATGAGTTGCGAGGAAAATCGGCTCATCTACGTCCGATGGCTCCTCTGGGTAGTCGTTTTACGTTATACTAATTTTTATTTTTATTTTTCGCTTTTGTTTTCCTAAAGCAAGTCGGTTCATCTACTTCCGACGGCACCGCTAGGTAGCCATTTATTTCTAATTGAGAAGCAAATCGGCTCATGTACGTCCGACGCCATGCGGGAATGGCTATTTAGGTGCTTCCTTCGAGTGTTTCGCGGTCATGCATTGCGAGTTGATGTGAGTGTTGGTGGTGTGGTGCCTACAATGCCCCTGCTAGTTGTGTGGCATACAGATATTAAAATAGCAATTGAAGGAGTTCTGGGTGCTTGTCACCGATAAGCGATGGAAGCGATAAGGTGATGCCCTCTTTTTGGCAGAATGCCTTAAGTGGTTGTCTTTGGGAGCTAAAGCAACTACATTCTAGCAGGATGTGGCTTATGCTTAACGTGGTGTTGCAGGTGCCGCAGTGTGGTGTGGTGTATTGGTCACCCTCCAATTGAGGCTGTGTTAGTTGTGTGCAACCGGTTCTTAGTCTAGTGAGGATGACCTAGGAAAGAAAAGTTTAACTTTACGTTATGGGCCACGAATTGTTGGATTATATCAATGAAGTGATGTGGACAGTCGTGGGTGTTGGTAATTGACTGGAGGACAGATTTGGAGTCTGAGCAAATTACTACGTTTCTAGCTTTACGGCTCTTGAGAATGGTGATGGCGGCCAAAATGGCCACTGCTTCAGCGGAGTAGATGGAGAAGTTATCCGGTATACGCTTTGAAAGTGTGAGACCTGCTCCAGTGATGCCGATGCCTACCTTTGCCTCGTGTTTTGACCCATCCGTGAATACCAGTGATTTGTGTTTGTTGTCATCGGCGAACTTGTGGAAGAGGCCAAGAATTTCCGCCGATGTGATAGTGGATTTCTTTTCCGATATCAAGTACTCGACCTTCGGTTGACTGAAAGTCCAAAATGGCCTAGTGGGCGGTCGAGTTGCAGTGGATGACATTGCGAAGTTTAGATCTGAGAGAGCCGTGGAAATTTGAATGCTATATGGTGGAAGCTTGCGCGCAAATCGGCTCTTGTCGTATCTATCAGGCGTAAAGCAGCGCTGTGCTGGATGATTTTTGATGGACTTGACTTTGATGTGGTAGCGGCACAGCTGTTGTGTCCTCCGGTCGTGGAGTGGGGGCGTGTTTGAGTCCACTAGTAGACTGGCTATCGGTGTGGTGCGAAGGGCCCGTGTGGCTGCTCTGATGCAGCTGTTTTGGATGATTTCTACTTTTCGGCTCTGGCTTTCTGAAATGGTGGCAAAAATGATGCTGTTGTATTCTAGGATGGGTCGTATGATTGATGTGTACAGTCGTAGTAGTGTTTTCCTGTCTCCGCCCCAGTCTGTGCCTGCAAGTGCTCGGAGTATGTTGACGCGCTTCGCACATCCCTTTGAGATGGTGGTGATGTGGGTGTTGAAACTGAGTTTTTCGTCTAAATGTACTCCTAAGAACTTGAAGCATTTCACCTGTTCGATGGCCTTGCCATTGATTTTAAGTAGCGTTTTGGGTGATGGGCGGAGACGGCTATATGTGACGGTGACCGATTTTTCTGCGGACAGGGTTAAGCCCCAAGTTTTGCACCACTTTGCAATGTGGTCTAGTCCTGCTTGAATGGTTTTTTCCCCTTTAAGGAAGCATTGTGATGTTGTCCAAATGGCTATGTCGTCCGCGAAAAGTGAGTACTTAAGTGAAGTGTCAGTGTGGTCAGCATGTATGTCGTTGATCATGATGATGAAGAGGCTCGGTGAGAGCACGCTCCCCTGAGCCAGGCCCTGTTCCTGTGTTGTGGTGTTTGATGTGACACTGCCGCATCGGACCTTAAGGGTCCTGTCTCTAGGGAAGTTGAGAATAAAGTGTGCCATGTGTCCGCGTAGGCCTATCTTGTGGAGTTTGTGTGCCAGTGCGGATTTGTGTACTCTGTCAAATGCGGCAGTGATGTCCAAGTAGGCAGCTACTGTTGTGCGTTTGATGCGTAGACCACTTTTTATGTCATGTACTAATCTAATGAGATTGTCTATGGTTGATTTTTGATGCTGGAAGCCGCACTGAAATTCGTCGAGCAGGTCGTTGTGTCTCAGAAATTTCCTCAATCGTGTGTTGACCATGCGTTCGACTAACTTGCTGGCACAGCTAGTGAGTGAGATGGGTCTGTAACCTTTTGGGGTGGAGTGATCTTTGTGCGGCTTTGGCAATGGAATGACTACGCTCTGTCGCCAGGATGCGGGAAACGTGTCGCTTTCGTACAGTTCATTTATGGCCGCTAGTAGGTACGTTAGAGAGTTTTTGCTAAGTCGTTTAAGAAATTGGTAATGGATGTCGTCCGGCCCAACCGACGTGTTTCCACACTTGCTGAGGGCAAGGTGTAATTCGTGCATAGTAAACGACTGATTGTAGATCTCTCTATCGCTAGAGTTGAAATTTGCTTTGGAGGCAAGGGCGTCTAGTGCGCTTACTATAGTGGTGTCGTAGTTGCTGTTGCCAGATACGCTGGCGTAGTGTAGTTTAAAGTGGTCTACGACTTGTTGTGGGTCAGTGATGTGCTGTCCTTTCACCGTCAGCTGGGGGAATGGGCCCGGTGGTGGGCGTTTCAAGTTGAAGCGCTTCATCAGGTCCCAGATTCTGCGGTAGGGGTGAACCTATTGAATTGAGAAGCAAAAGCCTGCCAACTGTTTTGTCGCGCTGTTCGAATTGTGTACCGGCAGTGTTTTTGAGATTGTCTGTATGCTGAGAGGTGTGCTTCGCACACGCATCTTTGAATTGTTTGTGGGCACGGCGCCGTGCTGCGATTGCCCTTTGACAGTCCGGAGTCCGCCATGGCGTAGATGTCTTTTTCCTAGGTTTGTTACTTTTTGGGACTGAGTCTCGTGCTGCTGAGCTGATGGCCTTTAGGATTGTCTCGATCTTACTGGTCTCTGGAGTTGTTAGGTTGAGGTCCACCTGCTCCTCGAATTTAGCCCAGTCCGCTCTTTTCAAGTTCCAAGATTGTCTAAATAGCTTTGTGTGGTGGATAGCGTCCGTGCTGAGCCTAATTGAGATCGGGTAGTGGTCGCTCAGCCCGGGAACGTCTGAAACTGACCAGTCAAAAAGTGAGCTAAGTCGTTGGGAGCAGCACGTTAAGTCAATGCAACTGTCCGATCCTCCTAAGGTCGGGTTGTAGCGGGTGGCGGCCCCGGTGTTAAGAAGTACTAGGTTGTGGTCCGAAATAAACTGATGAATTTCGCGTCCTCTAGTGTCAGTATGGTCGCTTCCCCAGGAGGGGTGTTTAGCATTAAAGTCTCCCATAAGGAAAACTGGTGGAGGGGCCTGAAGCAGCAAGTCGCTCAGCTCATGTGGTGTGGGGGTTTTAGCTGACGGTGATATGTATAGTGAAATGACTGTGGTTTGGCAATGGGCAATTTTGAGGCTGACTGCTACTCAATTCAGGGGAGTATTTAACGTTACTCGACGGTGAGGTATGCTGTTTGAAATGAGTATGGCTGCACCCAATTTCCTATTTGGGCCGTTTACGTTGTCGACGTGCTAAGTTTAATCTGGGATTTTGTTCCAGGTGGAGTCAGAATCTCGAAAGTGAGTTTCTTGGAGCGCAGCTAGTAATGGTTTTTGTTGCAAAAATTCAGATTTGAATTCTATGAACTTGCCTGGAAGGCCTCCGGTGTTCCACTGCAGAAAAAGTCCCATTGTCAAACGCGCTTAGTGACTGTTGGTGCTCCTATACTGGGGTGGTGTCGGTGTCGAGTTGGGGGGAGGGGAAAGGTTGAACTGGTGAACGGAGAGAGGGTTGGGAGGTGATCCAGGCAGGAGCGGTAGCCTGGACCTGGTCGCACGGGTTCTGGGGGGTGATTGGGTAGAGTGGTGGCGTGATTTGCGCTTGGGAGGCGCGGTGGGTTCGGGTGGGATTCGTTGGTCTGCAGTGGTGGGTTCGACGGGCTTTGAAGGAGTGGTAGGTTCAGTCTGAGTGCTGGCCTCAGACGAGGGTTTGGAGTGGGTTTGGGTGGGTGTGCAGGAGGTGGTGGGAGGTTCGGTTTGGCAGGAGGTGGTGGCCGTGGACTTGAGGGTTGTCTGGGTGGGTGTTGTGGTGGCCTTGGTTCTAGGCCTTGGTTTGGGCCGGCCGGATGGGTGTGGTAGTGGCCGAGGCCCTGGTGGAGGCAGTGGAGGGAAGGCTTCAGGGTGGCGAGGTGGGCCCTGGCCGGTTCGAGGAGGTGACGCGAAGGGGTAAGGCCAGGTCCTGTGGGGGAAGGGTGGGTACCCGTGGGGGATGGGGTGGGGACCATGTCTGGGTCTGAAGTGTGTTGGCGAAGGGATGAGGCGGGGTGAATAGTGGGATGGTGGTGGGCATGGGCCGGGTCTGAGATGGGGTGGGAGGGGAAGAAGGCCCATTCCTCGGTGGGGTGGATGTGGGATGCCGGGACGCTGGTGGAAATGGTGTGGGAGGAGGCCGGGTCGAGGGTGAAGGGGCTGTGGGTAAGGGCCAGGTCTGAAGTGGAGTGGGTGTGGGAGGAGGCCAGGTCCTGGGTGGGGTGGGGTGGAAAGGAACGGTGATCGGTGAGGTCGAGGGGCGGTGGGCCGGGGAGGTCGGGGATCGGTGGGGCGGTTGAGACGGGGGTCGGAGGGGCGTTGAGAAGGGGAGGTGTGCCTGGCTCCGGGAGCCGGCTGATGGTGGGGTGGTTGGGTGGCTGGGAGCTGGTGTTGGTGGGGGTGTGGGTTTAGGTGTGGAGAGCGTCGCTGCGTAGCTTCGCCCTTCGGTAGGTGCGGTGTCGATAGGTGCAGTTGTGGCTGTGTGAGTGTCAGTGGCGGTGTGGCGTAGGTGCTGTCGTGCTGTTGCGTGTGGCACCCGATGTGTTGCCGCATACCGGCACACCTCCCTCTCGTATGCCCACTTGGGGCAGCCGGGGTCGGTGGCGGGGTGCGGCCCATCACAGCATGCACACTTCCTTTCGGAAGAGTTGCAGTCGGATGCCGCGTGGTGACCGGCGCACTGGCTGCATCTGGGAGTTGGTGACGCGCATGCGCGTTCGCCATGTCCATAACGCAGGCAGAACCGGCACCGTAGTGGTAGAGGCACGTAGAGGCGGACCTCGTATGTTTTGGTGTGTATGTGTACGTGTGATGGCATGTGTGGCGAGTCGAAGGTCAGTAGTATAATTTTGTGAGTCGAGCGTGCCTCCCGTTTAAGTTGGCTGATTGTGGTTGTGGCGTTCAGGAGGGCTGAGGCGTCGAATAGTGCGGCGATGCTGTCAAGTGGCAAGTTATCCAGCTCTGGGGCGCGAATGTAGCCCCGGCTGGTGTTCAAAGCGTGGTGTAACGTGAAGGAGCAGCGCTAGTTGTTAAAGGTGGTTGTGGTCAGAAGGGTTTGTGTCCGCGCTGCTCTGTGTTTCGACTAGGATGTGTGTGGTATGCTTGTGGACCTTGAAGTGTGTTGAATTAAGAAGGTGTCTGAGTGTCCTCTCGATAGTGAAAGGAGACTCCTGCGTGATGTTGTGTCCTGTTTCTGTGTACATACCAACTAGGTAGGTGCCTTGTGTGGTGCTGGCGGCAGACGCCATGGTGTGTAAGGGTTTGGTCCCGCCCCCCGCAAGTGTCCTTCCTGACTGAAAAATTACCCAGATTCGTTGCACCCTGGACCGAGCTTTCGCTCGGTCCCTGCCCCGGCGCAATGGCCCAAGACAGTGGGCTCGTCACCGTTAGGTTTCCTCCGGGGGGTAAAGGTTAGTTGGGAGACAGAGAGTAGTTGGGGATATGGTGAGGGAGGTTTTCCTTCTAGATTCGCAGGAGTGCTCCTCTAGGGTTCCTGGATCTCTTCGTGTCTTGACACAAAGGGCTGGGAAAATCGGTCAGAGGCGGGGGCAGTCACGCTCAGAGAACGCTAGCACCGATCCATTGAAACAGAAAGTTACCTGTGACCGATTCTGGTGTGTCATGTGAGTTACCTTCCTACATCTGGTTGGTTATTTGGGCTTAGGGGCGCATCGACTGCGTTGGTCATACAGCGCCCATCCTTCCTACATCTGGGACAATCACTTAGGTGAGAGGGGGGGGGGGCACCCCGACGGAAAGAATAGGGCATCCCAGAGGAGGGATGCGGATCATCCCTCCGGCGACAGGCCCTTCCCCGAATAGAATAATAATCATGGCTGCGCCACTATCCACGCTCCACGAGTACGAGCAGCTTTCTCTCGGTGCGATAGCAGCGCCCCGCTTCGGCTCTACTTATGACTAGTGATTGCGTCAACGGCCGCCGCGGCGCCACAGTAGCCATCAACTGACCGTCCAGTGGTGAGCCCCGTCTGCCCACGATCGCCGCCACTGGACAGAGGGGGCAGACGCGGTGTCGCCGCCACTGGACAGAGGGGGCAGACGCGGTGTCGCCGCCACTGGACGGAGGGGGCAGACGCGGTGTCGCCGCCACTGGGCAGAGGGGGCAGACGCGGTGTCGCCGCCACTGGACAGAGGGGGCAGACGCGGTGTCGCCGCCACTGGACGGAGGGGCAGACGCGGTGTCGCCGCCACTGGACAGAGGGGGCAGACGCGGTGTCGCCGCCACTGGGCAGAGGGGGCAGACGCGGTGTCGCCGCCACTGGGCAGAGGGGGCAGACGCGGTGTCGCCGCCACTGGGCAGAGGGGGCAGACGCGGTGTCGCCGCCACTGGACGGAGGGGGCAGACGCGGTGTCGCCGCCACTGGACGGAGAGGGCAGACGCGGTGTCGCCGCCACTGGACGGAGAGGGCAGACGCGGTGTCGCCGCCACTGGACGGAGGGGAAGACGCGGTGTCGCCGCCACTGGACAGAGGGGCAGACGCGGTGTCGCCGCCACTGGACGGAGAGGGCAGACGCGGTGTCGCCGCCACTGGACGGAGGGGAAGACGCGGTGTCGCCGCCACTGGACAGAGGGGGCAGACGCGGTGTCGCCGCCACTGGGCAGAGGGCAGACGCGGTGTCGCCGCCACTGGACGGAGAGGGCAGACGCGGTGTCGCCGCCACTGGACGGAGGGGCAGACGCGGTGTCGCCGCCACTGGGCAGAGGGGGCAGACGCGGTGTCGCCGCCACTGGGCAGAGGGCAGACGCGGTGTCACCGGCCGCTCGTGGTTGGTAGGGTGATGGGACACAAGCAGCCTGTCGGGTCACAGGCGGGGGGTGGCGTACCGCAGACGGCCAGGCAGTTGACGACGGCCCCGGCCGGCAGCCTGGTCTGCCAGTTGCAGCTGGGACGCCAACGGTTCCACCGACTTCAAGTTCGTGCGGAACGCAAGGATCGTTCGGCATGTTCAACAGCATAGCTCCAGCATCAGACCTTGATGGGCACCGCTGTTGGGTGGGCATCCGTACGTCCCCGCGGTGGTAGAAAGTTCCGCGCACGGTAAACGCCTCTTAATCACAGATTTATGTACTTTCAAAAACAGACGATGGTTATCCAGCACCCTCCGATCCGTGCTGGGTAGGATTCGGGCGGCGGAGCCTATTCGTGTCATGCGGCGTGTATTAGCCGTGGTATTGAGCCGCCGCGATCGCTGTTGGCTATGGCGCCGATCTGCGCCGGTCACTGGCAAGATGGGGTTCGAGTCGCTTCACGCGCTCGCACAGCCGCCGACTTGCAGAGTCGGTTGGCAGCCGGCCTGATCGGGCCGACGATGCGACACCGGCGCGGCCGTGTCAATGCGTTGGCGGCACGTAAAACTCCCCGCCAAATTGCCACCGCTGAACTGGACCTCCTGAATTCGGTGATGGGGCCACGGTTTCACGCAATACTCCCTGCTTATCATAGGGCCTTGGTCCAGAAAGCCACCCCAGCAATAATTCTGATTAAATTTCCTGGAATAAAACTTTTGTATATGGGCAATGCTATATTCTAACCATATTGTGACTATTCTCGCCATGTAAGCATGCAATGGTAGAGGAAAAGCTGGAATCACCCATGTAGAACCACCTATGACCTGATGACTTCTGACTGAGTGCGAAGCCACATGACGTACACACTTTTGCACGAATCGGATCTTCCTCTGTTCTCGTGACTGTGCTTATAATTTCGAGAAGAATCACTCACGTCCGCCTTCGTAGCTGACTGGAGTAGCTGTGACGACTGCTGCTGCATGGAACAAATTCCGCTGATGGCCGAATAATTCCGCCAACATGGCTGAATGAACCCTTGGTGCGTCGGTAGCTCAGTGAATAAGTCTGGTATACTAGAGGTACGGAGTTTGATTCCCCGTGGTGCCCGCCCTTCCTGTCAGGGTGAGAGACAGACGACGCCATGTGGTCTCAGCCGCTTAGTGCGTCGTAAAGTCACGAACAATGACAAGAAATGATCCGTTGGCTCATGTTTCTCGGCTCACCGCTGATATCGCAATCCCACAAGTAATGCAGAATATATCTGGATTATGATAGGTGCGACAAGTTGTTCAGATACAAATGTTTGCTTCGCAGATATTGGTATTGAATATGGAAATATTTCGTACGGTCTGCGATTGTCCATTGACGCAATGTGCAAATGCTTATTCATGAGCAAATGTTTATTCTCGTATACGCAATCTTTACATGCGCATTCGCATATTAGAATGTAAGGAGAGTGGTAGAATCTAGACTTTCCGTTCATACCACACCATACCTACATAAATGAGTAGATATTACCAACTGGTAAATATCAGCTTAAACCTGCCCTACGAGAAAAAAAAACTGTTTGCGAGAAACTGCCCTACGAGAAAACTGCCCTACGAAGGCAGACTAACTACAAGGATCCTGACTTCTTTATCAAGTATTGAAGTAGCATAGATTGTCTTCCTGTTCCCTTCTCTCTTTCTTCCTTCACTTTTCCCTCACCCTCTCCTTTGCCTCCCTCTCATCCTCTTTCTTTCACTATATCGCCATCTCGTTCTCTCTAACTCTCTACTCTCTCTCTCCTCCCTCCTTAGTTTGTTTCTTTTCCTCTATGCCGATATCTCCTAGCACACAGTATATATGAGCACCATCCTACTCCCAGAATTGACTCACCATCCTACTCACTGCCTCGTGCAACAGCACTGATCGTCACCAACACCTTGCACCTCAAAACTAGCTCCAACACCTCTTGCCCTCTAGCGCCAGCCCTGCTGTGTCGTGCCCCTGTGCTGACCCGCTGAGTACTATTCCCTTGCCCTATAACGCCAGCCCTGCTGTGTCGTGCCCTGTGCTGACCCGCTGGCAGTACTATTCCCTTGCCCTATAACGCCAGCCCTGCTGTGTCGTGCCCTGTGCTGACCCGCTGACAGTACTATTCCCTTGCCCTATAACGCCAGCCCTGCTGTGTCGTGCCCTGTGCTGGCCCGCTGACAATACTATTCCCTTGCCCTCTAGCGCCAGCCCTGCTGTGTCGTGCCCCTGTGCTGACCCGCTGACAGTACTATTCCCTTGCCCTATAACGCCAGCCCTGCTGTGTCGTGCCCTGTGCTGACCCGCTGGCAGTACTATTCCCTTGCCCTATAACGCCAGCCCTGCTGTGTCGTGCCCTGTGCTGACCCGCTGACAGTACTATTCCCTTGCCCTATAACGCCAGCCCTGCTGTGTCGTGCCCTGTGCTGACCCGCTGGCAGTACTATTCCCTTGCCCTATAACGCCAGCCCTGCTGTGTCGTGCCCTGTGCTGACCCGCTGACAGTACTATTCCCTTGCCCTATAACGCCAGTCCTGCTGTGTCGTGCCCTGTGCTGACCCGCTGGCAGTACTATTCCCCCCGCCACGCCCATCCCGACCGCCGGTGAGTGGCGTGCAGCCGCGCAGCTAGCAGGGGTGGGTGTCCACCGGGCGGCGTGGATTATGTATGCGGAGCGGGTCATCATTAAGCGGGCCGTCCGGGCCGTCCGGGCCGTCCGGGCCGGCGGCTGTCGAGACCCTTCGTCAGTGGGATGACCCTAGTTTAGCGACATGCCGAGTCGGCGTGCGCCCGGCCGGCCGCGGCCGCCGGCCATTAGCGAACCACGGTGCGACAACGTCTTCCCCAGGGTCGCCATCAGCCGTGATCGAATATGGAAATACGTCACAGGGGCGTGCCTGGCGCGTCATCTGTTTCAAAGTTAACAAACGGCCGGCCCATGGTCGAGGCACTCGGCGGCCGCCTCCGCGCTCGAGGGCAGTCGTCACCGTCGACGACGAGCCGCCCGGGGGCTGCACCCGACCGAAACGGCTCACACCACGGTCGTCCGGCACTGTACCAGTCTGACGTGACAGGCCTGTGGCCAGGGTTGGAAGAATAGCTATCTCCCTGCTTTGGTCACCCTGGAACGCTGCACTCTGCGAAGTATCACCCTCGCCTTTTTCTCGCTGGAAGGTTGAGCGCCAGTACGCGACGAATACAGTGTGCAAATATCATTTTTCATGAAGATTGTCCCTATCTGTGGGTTCTCGAAAGCGGACTTTCACTCTAATAACAGCTCGTCGTGTGCCTATGAATGAAAGATTGGTATAAATTAATCATTCTTGCGTTGACTTTGCTTAACTTGCCCTTCAAAGTGCAATTATTCCTTAATTTAAAGGGATCCTGGAAGTCCGGCAATACAGGCAGGAGTTTTTTAATCTCAGAAACGGAACGAGTATTGTCCTTCTCGAAGCTACCGAACGAACAAAAATTATCCCTTCTAAATTCAGAAGTCCAGAAAAAAACAAACACTGTCGTTGTTCACGGAAGGCTAATGTGCCTCAAATTCACAGCAAGTTTAATGGAATGTGTGCAAATTAGCATCATAGGCAGCTGATCGTGTAGCCGATATTAGCATCGTGTTCCGTAGACGACTAGTAAAACGTGTTGCCTTTTCTAACATGAAGAGCTGACCCATAAGCCCATGCACCTCGTAGGGCGCTGTGCTAACCCTCACACGTGCACGTGGTTGATGCAATCCACCTCCCTTAGGTTTCTCGAGATCACAGAAACATGGCGAGGTCAGCGTGCCATGGCTTGGCATAGCTAATGGGGCACCCTTCGCGGACCTTGTGACGAAGGATTGAAAATGTCATGTGAGGTCGGTCATGTGTGATGTCATGGGAGGAAACCTGTCAGGCGCTTGTCGCCGGTATCGCAGATTGTCAGCGATAAGCAGCACTTGTTACCCCTAAGTACTGTTGGATATGGGAGAGTACTAGCACCCCTAAGCACTTGTTACCACTAAGTGCTGTTGGATGTGGGAGAGTAATGCACAACTCAGCTAAATTACTCACATATGTCATTGTGTCGTTGGCCTTTTCAATGTGTTTCGAAATCGGAACGGTGGCACTATGTAGACTGCGTATTGGCCACGCACATAGTCATTTTTGCAGGTAAATGACAAGACCCCGCTTAGCATGTGGGGTCGTAGTGATGGCGAGTATACCCTCATCTATTGCACACATCTTAATTCCACCCAACATATATTTTTAAGGCATCTTGCATTGCCGATATACCAGGTTGCTCCGCAAAGTTCGTGTATCGGATGTCTTACTATTCTTCAACTTCATTGAAGTGCATGTCCCACCGGCGGTTCGTAGGATGAGCTGGGGTATGCCCCTCCCCTCCCGTCGGTATAGCAGCGTGAAGCATGCTTTCTAGATATCTGTTTTATAATTGACAGGATTTAGGCCCATTGACTTGCTTCTCATCTGGGGAGAGTGATTTTTGGAGTCGTGCCGGACTATAAAGGCCATTTGCGCCACCTTTAATGCGAGTGTGTTTTGGAAGCAAAGCTAAGGCAAGTGTACATTTACGTTAAGGGATGTTTACTTTATAGTGCATGTGTCGTTAAGATTTTAAAGTCTGGGCAGGATGGGAAACATCTCCCGGATGTCTAAATGATGTTCGTTTTACTTTACTTCTCCGCAAGATAATTTGTAGTTAGGGTGGGGAGGAGTGACGAGAAAGTTGATTTTGCCAGAGTGCCGGCCTACTCTTGTCGAAGAGCACCGAGGAGTCTTTACCGTGCGACAAGGAGGTAATTGTCCATACTGTCTATCACGCCGGCCTCCGTGTGCTAGTTCTTAGTAGTGGTTTAGGAGCATGCTTTCATGCAGGGTTGTCAGTGAGGTTAGTACGGTGTTTGGGCAATTTGGCTCATCTACGTCCACTGTACCTTTGAGTAATCGTTTTACGTTATGAATTGCAAGGCAAATCGGCTCATCTTCGTCCGATGGCCCTTCTGGGTGGTCGTGTTACGTTATGGTAAGTTTTTAGAGCAAGTCGGCTCATCTACGTCCAACGGCACTACCAGGTAATCATTTATGTCGAATGGGAAAACGAATCGGCTCGAGTATGTCCGATACCATTCGAGGATGGCCAGTTACGTTAGTCCTACGTGTGTACCGTGGGCATGCATTGCGTGCTGAAGTGAGTGTTGGTGGTGTGGTGTCTACAATGCTTCTGCTAGTCTTGTGGCCTACATATATCCATATGGCAATTGAAGGAGTTCTGGGTGCTTGACACCCAGAAGCGATGTAAGCGACAGGGTGGTGCCCTGGTTTGGCAGAAGTCCTTGGCACGCTCACTGGAAGGGGGACAGATCCGCCCACCCCTCCGTTTTTTTTGGTAAATATCTCCAGATTCTACTAGTCGTTATGCGCCATTTTGTGCGCACCTGTCTCAAAATGTCCTGTGCGTCGCTTAAAGGAAGACAAACGAAAATCGGCTGAAAATCCATCCAGTTAGAGGCCTCTAAATTCAAAACATCTTGCAGCGCCAGACCACAAAAATCGGCGCTGATGCGCCTCCCGTATATCGGCAAAATGATTGAAGTGTTCTTTGGCAATACCAACGACTTGTTTCATGTATATTTGTTATGCTATATAGTTTCAAGGTCATGCTTAGGTCGCCGAGGTCAAGTCAGGTCAAGTTCATGACAGGTCAATGGAGTCTAAACTAGGTCAACTGGAAGGTTGTCATAAACGCAAATGGCTGTCATGCGATGCATGCCAGTTCGTATGTTACTCCCTACACATCCTGAAAATTACCGTTTTTGTCATTCTGAACCTAAGTGTTTCCATATTTCATTCATGTACTTCAGCCGATCCTTCGTGGAGCCGATTTCGTCGGGCCGCCCGCCCCGGCTAGTCGGGCGGGCGGCCTGGTTCCGGTAACTGGAGCCGGTAACTAACCTTTATAAAATGCTGATATGTATTTGACCTGAGGTCAAATGTCACATTTATCATCTCTATTGTATCATTAGTCATGTCCAAAACATCACTGAAGTACATTTTGGAGCATTGAACACAATCGCAGCGATCCATATCAATGTCAAGCCAAACCACGCAAAACAAGCAAAATGTAGCATATTTGATCTCATTTGACCTTGAAGATATTGACCTTAGGTTATGATATTTGCACACAATGGAGTTCACCACCGTACCCATCTACTCTGATAATTTCGTAACGACGCTCAATTTTCAGAGGGCCTCCAGGGCGCGTTTAAGTGTTTTTCTTTCAGCGTTAAAGCTACTCAGTCTAGCAGGTTGTGACCTATGCTTAATGTGGTGTTGCAGGTGTCGCAGTGCGGTGTTGCATATTTGTCATTCTCTAGTTGAGGCTGTGTTAGTTTTGTGCAACCAGTTCTAAGTCTAGTGAGGACGACTTCCTTTTAACGGTAAGATTGATTTGATGTGTTCCATGTGCTTAACGTTGGTTTGATGTTGTGGGTGTGGTTGGATTTGTGTTGTGTAAAGTTGTGTTGTGTTCACATGTTCTGGTGATGCTGATGTATGTGGAGTTGTAGGAATGCTGTGCAATCGTCTTTCGAATATTTCATGCTGGAGTAAGTAGTCAATGCTAAGGCTTGTTGTGCCAGCCGATCTGCTTCCCCGTTTCCTGGGATGTTGGCGTGGCCCGGTATCCAGAGGAAGGAAAAGTTGTTTACGTTACGGGTGACGATTTGTTGGATTCTATGAATGACTGGATGTGGACAGTCGTGTGTGTTGCTAATTGAATAAAGGACTAATTTTCTAAGAAATTCCTACGTTTCTAGTGCTATGCCTATTTAGAATCCACAGAGTGAATACTAGTATTTTGTGATTGTTTTCATCGGCGAATTTGTTTAACGTGTCAAAAGTTTCCTCCGCTGTGATAGTGGATTTCTTTTCCTAGAACAAGTACTAGACCCTTGGTTGACTGAGGGTTTAGAATAGCCTAGTAGGCGGTCGAGCTGCAGTGGTTGGCATTGTGAGGTTAGGATTTGAGAGATCTGCGGCAATTTGAACACTAAATGGTGACAGTTTGCGCGCAAATTGGCTCTTGTCCTATCTGTCCGGCGCAAAGCAGCGCTGTGACGGGTGATTTTTAATGGATTTGATTTAATGTGGTAACGGCACGGCCGTTGTATGCTCCTGAAGCGAAGGGGAGGCATGTCTGAGTCTGCTTGAAGGCTGGCTATCGGTGTAAAGCCGAAGGCTGTGGCTGCTCTGATACAGTTGTTTTGAATGATTTCTATATTTTTGCTCTGGTTTTGTGAAGTGGTAGCAAAGATGATGCTGCTGTATTCTCGGATTGGTCGTATGATTGATTTATAGAGCCGTAGTAGTGTTTTCCTATCTCCGCCCCAGTCTGTGCCTGCAAGTGCACGAGGTACGTTGACGCAATTTGCCCATCTCTTCGAGATGGCGGTGGTATGTGTGTTGAAACTAAGTTTTCCGTCCAAGTTTACTCCTAAGAACATAAAGCTTTTTACCTGTTCGATGGCTTTGCCGTCGATTTTAAGCAAAGTTATTGGTTTGGGGCGGAGACGACTATATTGTTTCTCATCTTGCACGCATCTCAATTTCTTGCAGTTGTCCTGATTTGTTCGTATTCTACTCGCATTCCCTGTCATCGCCTTTCTGCACATTTCGTTTAACTGCTGAAGTACTTCTAGCATGTTAGTTATGGGCGCAATATATCCGAAGCAGCTGACCCGTGTTAAAATATCGGCCACACACCCTCGTTCGGAGTCTATGACCGAACTGGACATAAGCTCACCATGGGCGCGTAGTTCACAATGAGATTAATTTGAAAGATGAAGCTGAACCCTACCGCCTTCTGTACTCCTGGATAAGGGAGCATAGTGTTTTCGGGGCCAGCCTCGAAAGTTTTCAAAAAGAGGTTGACATTTCGACCTCATGTGATCCTTGATATGTGAATATATATGCAGCAAATCGCACATTTTTATCATTCCAAGATGCCGAAGATTGCTATGCTGAAAAGTTCAAGAACATTTCTGTTTCTTGTCTGTGCACAGGTAACGTTTAAGGTGCACGTTGTCGATTAAAAGAAAGCATCACCTTCAAACGGGCCTGGGGTATCAACCAGTAACACCAACTATGCACATCGAGTGTCAATCGTGAGATATCGCTGCGCTTAACACGATGCTCAATTGTTGCATGCTTCGTTTGGAAACACTAGGAGGCTGCAGCAGTACCTGTTGCACCACGAAGGTGGTAAAATGTCCTGCACTGGTGGAATATTTCAAATACAAAAATGCTAGGAGACGAGGCGAACATACAGGGGCTCAAACCTGTCCAAGTGGATATGTTTTTGCTGGCCCACCAAATGCTGCAAGTGTCTCCTCTCATGCCCAGCCGCGCACAGTCCGCCACATGTGCTTTCTTGTCTGGCAGCCGTTCCAGTAT
Organism: Ashinkailepas kermadecensis; assembly: GCA_034440615.1. Lineage (NCBI taxonomy): Eukaryota > Metazoa > Arthropoda > Thecostraca > Neolepadidae > Ashinkailepas > Ashinkailepas kermadecensis. The sequence continues at coordinate 454,599 of JAOTOM010005155.1, read as the reverse complement.
AGCCACTGACAATGGCCGCCGCTGGCGTAGTTTCCCGGGAACATTTTGTAACGGAAGCTAATTGTCCCACTGCGGGAAGCTCTGCGAAATCCCACATCACGCGTATCCATCAGTGATCAGAGGCGTGGCGGCGTAACACCATTTCCCGCCGCCAAAGCCGGCTGGCGTTCTCAGCACCCGAGGAAAGGGCGGCAAAAACGGACCTGGAAACTGGCCGGAGGACTCGGCGGCTCCCGTCGGCGCCTGGCATCCCACCGCGCCGCAGCCCCACTCGGAATGGAAAACAACAGCAAGATCTAATTGTGCAAATGGCCGCCGCAGTGTATCCCCCGGGATTCGGAAGGCTAAGAGTCCCGAGTGCCAGGGGAACGGCCGACTTGTAAATGCTGGTGAAGTGTGGCTGTGTATCTTGGACGGTCAGTTGGCGGCTGAACAACTTCTTGCGGTGCCCATTTGCATTCCTTTGCAGTGTAGTTTTGTCTTTGCCTAGCAGCTGGACGGTAGAATATGGCCTTGCCAAGCCAGGAATATACGCTACCACGCGGAAATCATGCGTCACATGCCTGATGCATTGTACCATGTACAAACTCACCCGATGACAATACGTGTACAGCAGGTATATTCATTTTGCCAAAAGTGTGTTTTGGCAAGTTGGAAATTGTGTGTTCAAAGTTTCAGCTTCAATGGGCTCATGCCACCATTCAACCGCGTGGAGTCCCTTCGCACCAAAATGTACAAATTTGGATTTTTATAGGGGTAGCGCACGGAGCCTAAATATTTATCCTCAGGTTATTTCATATCTTGAAAATTAATCCAGGCAACTATATCAAACTGCACCTTTTCTGAACCGTCTCAATGAGTGTGATGTTTTGCACCGGATGCGCTGACATTTTGTCAGCTTAAACAGGAAAAACAAATGGATTTCAGTTTTCCATCTTTTCTCATCTGAAAGCCATGCAAATGCTATGTAACGTGCAGATCCGAGATTATTCTGACCTACGACAATGTCGGGGAAAATCATGTTTATCCTGACATCGTATCTGAACTAACTGAAAACCGTTCTGTGTCCAGGATTTTCAAATGGCATTTTGCGATTCTGAAGCGACGTTTTCTTGGTTTTGGATTTGGCCTAGGATTTGGACGCTCTTTTTGGAACAAATTGGTAGCATTGGCGGGAAATACTGTCTGATGGGTGCTCAACACACATCGCGACATCAGTAAGTCGGCTTTTCAGTTTCTAAGCTTGCTCCTCGTGCTGCCGTGTGTTTTGAACAGTGGTATGGAGGCGCTGATCTGCTTATGGCTACAACAGCAAGTACTGCCAGCACCGTTTCTCTTCGAGCGTTTGGAGTGATGTTTGCTGCATTGTTTAGCGTTTTGTTTTTGTCCAAGCTTCACATTTAACATTATAGTAGCAATCACAGGGCGCCGCGTTATACCGTACCTACGCCCTATTTTGATTTAAGAGGGTACCTAGGTGGGTAGGTACCAACCAGGAGCGAAACTTCCTCGAAAATTATTGGAGGGACCGAGCAGGTTTTGGGTTCCATTCTTTTCACTAAATGGCTATTGTTCAATCTCAAATATCAATCAAATATAAAATAAAATATCAAAGTTTTTGAAATTCGCCAAAGCTACCAGGATTGATAAGTTTGGGTTTAAGGTGTTTTATAAGTGCTTGGATTTTTACCGATGCGACGTTTATGAACATGATTAAGATGATGTGACCACTCATTTCTTCCGTAGATGCTTAAATTTCAGTTCGCAAGCAAAGTAACACCAAAAAGGGCTTGGAGTTAGGTACTATAACATACAAAAATAATGTTTAAGAACCATAACGTAACCTAATCGAATCTAGCGTTATATTAGAGAAATTAGCACTGTCACATGACCCCTGTGTCAGCTGACTGAAACGTTTGACACTTCCTTTTACTCACATTATCTCATGCACTGCACATTGTGTTTGATCTCTATTGTTATGTATATCTCTATTGTGTGTAGGTATATAGTATGTGTTTTTTTTGCATGGGAACTAATGATCCATTCGTGTCCTTTGAAATACGATGGCATGTGCATCCAAAAAAACATACCTATGCGTGGTTGATTGGCTTACCATCTGGTGAGCTAAGTGGAAATCGGGTCCCATCTTGGGCAGAGGTCCCATCTTCTTCAGCGGTACTTCAAGCTGCACAAATATGAGAAGTTGAAAGTAAGGAGTGCAGCAACTAAATTTGTTAGTGAAGGAATGGGCATCTGGGAGAAGGGGCGAATCCCAACTGCAGAGGAGCGGAATGTCATCGCGAAGTTGGAAAGTAAGAGGGAGCAGTACCGGTGAATACTGAAGGAGAAGACTGAACAATCTGCACCTAGGATAAGGAAGGAAGAGGAGCCACAAGCGAGCCTCGGTTACTTGTTTGACACTGCCCATGTCGGGGAACATCGGCTGATTAAGATTCCAGAGGACCGCGAATTCCTCCAGGCACAGCGGCATCCGGGAAGGCAGGGCTTCATAGTCGGCGTTGACAAAGTGCTAGCAGAAGAGGAGCAAGCAGCGCGAGATGGAGACCGTTGAACTGACGTCCTCATCAGACAGCAGTGATGAAGCCAGTGTTCAGCGGTGGTTTGAGAGCGGTGCCACTCCGTCCACTCCAAAGAGGTTGTGTCTTGCAAGGAACATTGTTACACCGGACCTGACTGCAGCACTGGACCGCACCAAACTCAGTGACCGAATGACAGTGCATGTACTGTTGGCAGCAGCCTCTGCTCTAGATCACGATCCTCAGATTTGACCATCAACCAGTCGTCACCTAGGCAAACCCAAAGGCAGGCTATTGCGGAGGAAATCCTGGAATCCTACGCTAGCGCCTGATCGTTCACTGGGATGGGAAACTCTTTCCAGGTGATGGGAAGGAAAAAGTTGACCGTGTTACTGGCATTGTCACTGATACGAGGAACTGCAAAGCTTCTTGGCGTACCGAAAATTCCAGTGGGGATTTGACAAGCAACAGCTACTGCTGTTATGCAGTGCCTCAAGGAATGGGAGGAACCGACAAGGTGGTTGGCATGAGCTTCGATACGTTTTTCAGTAACACCAGTTTTTTTTTTTTTTTTTTTTTTATTTTTTAAAAAAAATATAAAAAAAAAAAATTTTTTTAAATAAATTTTACAAAGTCTTCTCTGTAATAAAAAATTGTAACTATCAGCATTTCGTGCATGCACTCTTCTGCAGCAACAGATGGGACGCCCGCCCTTTTACTTTGCATGTCGGCATCACATTCTGGAACTGGTAGCGGAAGCGGCATTCACAATGTGCCTTGGCCAGTCTTCTGGTCCTGACATAGCCATCTTCAAACGTTTCCAGTCAAGTTGGAAGTTTATCGAGCAAGGCAAGTTTGAGCCATTGATGCCTGGTGACCTGGATCCCGTGGTTGACGATGCGTTTTTCAGTTGTAAGGAACAGGTTGTGCCATTCTGTGTGCTAGAATCTGCTCAACCTCGCGATGACTACGGCGAACTTCTTGAGTTGGTCATTATTATTTTTGGTGAGCGTCCTCCAAGAGGATTTAAGTTCCTCCTGCCAGGTGTCCTTCATCGTGCAAGGTGGATGGCACGCATGATCTATGGGATCAATATCTACTTGTTCTGAGCTCAGTTTCAAATGACTGCTGCGGAAGTCACTGGCCTGAAGCGCTGTACAGCATTCACTGGAGCATTGCACATCAAAGCCTGGTTCGGTGTTCCGTCTGCCATCGCTGCTCCAGCCGGAGTCCTGACATTATTAAAAGGACTGCTCTCCTATCCTGATTCTGCTATTGCCAAGGTTACCGGCAAGAAATGTGCCAATCACCTATGATAGTTGAGTGAAGAGCTGGCCGGACCCGCTCTTTTCGAAGGGATAGTTGCCCTCGATGTTAAGCCTAAGATAGCGGCCACTCTTAAGGAGAAATGCAAAAACAATCGTTACCTACGGACGCAGGTGAAGCCCGTAGCAAAAAATGCTACTATCGCCAAGACTGTCGCGGATTTTGTCACATCTGCCTCGAGACAGATTTTTCAAACATTGAACGCCAACATGGACTTACTAGACAATGACCCTGCCGAGTTTGAAGATGACCCCTCCTTCCAGTCACCACAGCGAGACCTGAGCGCAATTGCAGTCGTCAAAGCCTCCACCGAGTGTGGAGCAGATTGTAGTCAGGGACTACAATCAAGTCATGATAAAGGACTAGCAGCAACGCCAATATCTGCTGCAAGTTGTTGAGTGGCATCGCCGTCAGTTCCCCGACGCAAAGAAGATATGGACTCTGCACGGCTCCTCCCAGAATTGATTATTCACTGTACTGGTTAACAATTAAGATCATGGCGGTTTTTTTAACTGTGGATTGACAATCAATCTTGTATTTTTTTTTTTCATTTTACTGAAAAGGACTGACTCTTCCTTCATTTTCCGTTTCCGTGTCAAACATTGCACTATTACCATTCGTTGGCGCAAAGACTCGAATACCGTAATGTTTACCCCACATGTGACAGTGGTAAATAAAGCCGTATAGGAATCTTATTTGGCACCAATCATTTTCTGACCAATATGAACCATTTTATGCGCAAGCACCTTGAGTAAATTATATTTTTAGTTCAGGCGTACTATTGAGGACCATCCCCTTATTTTTTTACTATTTACTGTATTCTTATTTAGTGCTACTGTAAGCAGGCTTACATTCTTTCGGTACGCAGCTTTCAATATTTCCCATCCGACCAGGCCGCAAGACGCCCGGCCAGATCCCGGCCACCTTCTCCCTCCCCTCTCATATGGCCTTGAAACATTGCCGAACCCGGCCCGCAGTACGTGTCGCTTTCAAAGGCGGCATGAAAAAAACAACAGCACCCTCGCATCTGGACCAAAACAGAAGGGTGGGTCTCCGACCAGCTGTGAGGTCGGTGGCACCGGTGAAGTCAGTGGAAATTTCCTGACATACAGACCGTCCTGACAGCCCCAGGCGGTTTCACCATACATACTGCCTAAGGGGAAGAAAAAAAAACACTCCCACCAATCAAGAGGCAGAACCCAATCCGGAGCCCTGAGAGTGGCCGGAGAGTGGGGGAAGGCGGAGCCAGAGCGAGGGAAGAAAACCTGGCAGCCTGAAAGGCTCTCACGCTCTCTGGGACACACTCTCTCTGGGACCGGCGCTCGATCTCGCTCTCACTCTCACTCGGGCAGTCTCTCACTCACGGACGGAGCAATCTCAGGCAGAGTCGAGACGACCGAAGAGGCCAGCCGACCAGCAAAAATGTGAGTGCCATTGGTCTGCCATGCCTTCTTCCTTCTTCCAAACCGGCCTATTTTCTATCACAGCTATTTCCCCCTCAACCTAATTCATTGTTGGAAGGAGCGACCCATCTTAAGGGGGGGGGGCAATTAGACTATGTGATGTGTGCGGTATGTGTGACACGGCCGGTGGCGCCGACGTCGCACGCCTAGCATATAAGGGCAGGGTATGTAGGTATGTATGGGGAGGAAGTATGTCGCGTGCAAGAATGGAGAGGTGGGAGATTGCCAGTAGTGTGTGTGTAAGCAGTGCGCGGGCGTAATGTGATGCGGTGTATATAAATGTAAATATATTACATTATGCATATAAATTCTGTGGTGGCCTTAGCAGAGACACGGAGCAGTTACCCAGCCATTGACGGGCAGGATTAGCGGTGAAAGGGAATACTTGGGATAAAGAAAGAGGGGGGTACATAGCTTGAAACAACGATCAGGGGTACTGTGCACACATCGGATCCTCACATTCTCTTGTGACCCTGAGTTGCGTGGGTCGTGAAAATGACCAGCGATCAGCCTGAATTGCCGTACGTTGAAAACTGTACGCGCAACATCCGCATTGCAGGACTACCGGGCCAGAATGGATCGTGAAACTGATTATCGTTCGGTCTGACAGTAAGCACGTTGAAAACTGTGCTTGCAATATCCATGTTTTTCCCTCCTCGTCCAAAGCGTTCGACCCTCACATTAACCGGAGATAAAGAAGTGATATTATAGCCTAACTACCCGCCGTGGTGCAAACTAAAGTTACAAAATCCAAAGACACACACACACATATATATATATATATATATATATATATATATATATATATATATATATATATATATATATATATATATATATGATTTGCGTTTGGATGATGTCGAATTGCGAGAGGGTGCGATGAACGGACACTTCGGGGGCATCGGCACATGCTCTGATTCTTTGACTGCGAAATCCCGCTGGCCTCTGTGATCCAGGGGCGCAGATGGGGGCGGGCATGGCATGCAGATAGGATGGGCTGTCAAGGGAAGCCCCACCTTGCGTCCGTCGAGTTTGGCGCCGAACAATAGGGTAATGCAAAACACTGCACGGTCGTGAGTCCGCTCCCGTTCGCTATACGTTTGGACACGGAGCTGTATAGCGTTTCGGGGGAACGTACGGACAGGTTTGGCGTGCCATAAGCCCCGAGGCTGAAAGGGTAGGGCAGACTAGGTTATATAGACGGCCAGGGGACGTGCCCAACGTGGTAGGGATCCGTGCCCGCCCGTGAGCACGTTCACTTGGTCGCAAGTGTACGGCGAATAAGGCCCGGTTATTAAGGTTAGGTATTTCAGTCAAAGACACCAGAGCACGTGTATAAGCCCTTGGAGCCAGTACGATGAGCCCCCTCGTAGCATTAAGACTTCATCCAGGCGAGGAACGCTGCCAATAATGGCGAGGCCAGCTATGATGGCAGTGGAAGGTTTACATATTCGGCCAACCTACCATCAAAAATAGAGCAATGGTCCGTCGATATATGTGTTTGGGTACCGCTGAGGGAGGGGGGGCGGGAGCAAAATTTGGGGACCAAGCATTTCATTAATTAATGAGGCGAGAATGAATTGGACGAGTGAATGTGAAGTGAATGAGGAGAATGCATGTGCTTTAGGTAGCTTTAAGGACCAGCGGAAGCCGCTTGGGGCTTATCACAGGCACCTATTTCGTGCGGTACATTGTGAAAAATTATACTACTATTAGCGTCCAAAAAGTCCCAACTCGGGACAGGCCATTGAAACCAGGGACAAATTACATTCTCATTAATTCTCTAATGCAACGTATTAGTTATAATTTGGCTAAAGGCACACATTTACCGGTATGGTGTTCCCAAAACTTTGACCTCGCACACATATAAATTCGTGTTAGGGACGGTAGCTCAACCAACATCAAGCCGGCTGGGGTTTGGGGAATGTGTGGTGGAGGTAGCGGGGAAACACAGCACAACACACCCCTGACACAGGCATAGCAGAAAAGGAGTTATTTAGCCCAATCTAAGTCTAGAGTCGGCCCATGTTCAGCCGTGTTGAAGTGCAGTCTCAGTTAAAATAAAGCCCCAATAGTTCAATCAGAACGGTTTCAGTTAAGGCTTGGTTGGTATTATTTTCACACAGCCTAGGCTGGGTTGGCATCCCTTCTCACACACGCAGCTTCCCCAGTCACACATCCCTCACCCGCCACACCCGCCAAACCACCGAAACCACCACCCCCACACCCCACCGACGGCAGAGCCGCCACCCCTGCACTACCTCGTCTGTGAAAGTGGTGTGATCAGTTTGAAGTGAATGTAGAAGACTGTAGTTAGGCACAGTCCATGTGGAAGTGGGTGAGGTGGTAGGCAAGTATAGGATAGCAAGACGATTACCAGCCGTTGGGTGCGTTAAGCTAAGATCAGTTCCCAAGCGAAATGTGCGGTTCTGATAGGACGACACGGCCGCATACAAGCATACAAAGCTGTCCCTCACTGTTCCGGAGGGGGCGAAGCCAAGCACCGACAGACCATGTAGGTCAGCCAGGCAAAGCATACCGGACAGGTTGGACCGGCAGGTGAGATCGGAACGCCGGACGAACCGCGCAGGCTGAACATGCTGAGCACAGGCAAAACAGGTGGGTTTTGACTAGACTAATCAGACCCAGACCAATCCGACAAAATCAAAATGAAAAGACAAGGTGAAGGTTTGATAAGGTTAACTCTTACCTGCACCAGATCTTCAAATGTTGTACAACAATTAAGGGTTTAAAAGCGTGATGATTGGCTCGGCCGGACGAGGTCGTGTTGCTCGCATGAACTTTACTCGCATGTACATACATGCAGCAACTAAGGCTTCGCTCTCGTCTGCCATTGCGAACTTTCGCTGCGCAATCTTTAGTCCTGTGCGAACTTTGCTTTTTTTAATTTCTGTCCCTTGCTAACTTTACGCTGGATGAACATTTCCCCGGCATGTTGCCGACGAACTTTCGCCCTTCACGAGCTTCTGTGCAAGCTTCTTGCAAGCTTCTGTGTAGCTTCTTCTGTTCTTCCCAGTAATGCAATCCTTTACCATATAGGTAAACCTGTCCATTAATGCGATATGTCCATTACGATTCTAGCGGTGCGAACCTTCGCATATACGAACCCTTCTCCGCTATGAACATTCGGCGAAAGAACTTTGGCGATTCGACCCTTCGCCCGGGGCCCAAACGAACTGCTGTCCTACGAGTTCAGTTCATACGAATCTCTGCAGCACGAGCCTACGTCCGATGAACTGTCTCCGTATGAACTTGTGCTCAATAACGTAACTGCCCTATCTGGAAGTGGCGCAGGTGATTCTGTCGCCGCTGTCACTGCCACTGCGGTGCCACTGTCGCCGCTGTCACTGTCACTGCAGCGCCACTGTCACTGCCACTGAAGTGCCACTGTCGCCGCTGTCACTGCCACTGCGGTGCCACTGTCACTGCCACTGCAGCGCCACTGTCGCCGCTGTCACTGCTACTGCGGTGCTACTGTCGCCGCTGTCACTGCCACTGCAGTGCCACTGTTGCCGCTGTCACTGCCACTGCGGTGCCACTGTCGCCGCTGTCACTGTCACTGCAGCGCCACTGTCACTGCCACTGAAGTGCCACTGTCGCCGCTGTCACTGCCACTGCAGCGCCACTGTCACTGCCATTGCAGTGCCACTGTCGCCGCAGTCACTGCCACTGCAGTGCCACTGTCGCCGCTGTCACTGCCACTGCAGCGCCACTGTCACTGCCACTGCAGCGCCACTGTCACTGCCATTGCAGTGCCACTGTCGCCGCTGTCACTGCCACTGCAGCGCCACTGTCACTGCCACTGCAGTGCCACTGTCGCCGCAGTCACTGCCACTGCAGTGCCACTGTCGCCGCTGTCACTGCCACTGCAGTGCCACTGTCGCCGCTGTCACTGCCACTGCAGTGCCACGGTCGCCGCTGTCACTGCTACTGCGGTGCTACTGTCGCCGCTATCGCTGCCACTGCAGTGCCACTGTCGCCGCTGTCACTGCCACTGCAGTGCCACTGTCGCCGCAGTCAGTCACTCCCTTGCACTGTTACGGCCACGAACGGGCCACGATCAGCCACCTAGCAGTTGCCTGTCATGGACAGGGGCTCGGCATCACCGTCGTTTCCTCTGCCGCCGTCTGTCCGACTGCCTGTTGTGACTCTCCCCTCCCCTCCCCTCCCCCGTCCCGTTATTGTTTCACTCCGTTGACAATACTGACTCCCCTCAACCTCTTTGTCCCGCCCCGCGTCACGACACCTCCGTGTGACTTCCTCACGACACCTCCGTGTGACTTCCTCACCGCACCTCCGTGTGACTTCCTCACGACACCTCCGTGACCCTCACACACCTCCGTGTGACTTCCTCACGACACCTCCGTGTGACTTCCTCACGACACCTCCGTGTGACTTCCTCACGACACCTCCGTGTGACTTCCTCACGACACCTCCGTGTGACTTCCTCACAACCTCCGTGTGACTTCCTCACGACACCTCCGTGTGACTTCCTCACGACACCTCCGTGTGACTTCCTCACGACACCTCCGTGTGACTGTGACTTCCTCACGACACCTCCGTGTGACTTCCTCACGACACCTCCGTGTGACTTCCTCACGACACCTCCGTGTGACTTCCTCACGACACCTCCGTGTGACTTCCTCACGACACCTCCGTGTGACTTCCTCACGACACCTCCGTGTGACTTCCTCACGACACCTCCGTGTGACTTCCTCACGACACCTCCGTGTGACTTCCTCACGACACCTCCGTGTGACTTCCTCACGACACCTCCGTGTGACTTCCTCACGACACCTCCGTGTGACTTCCTCACGACACCTCCGTGTGACTTCCTCACGACACCTCCGTGTGACTTCCTCACGACACCTCCGTGTGACTTCCTCACGACACCTCCGTGTGACTTCCTCACGACACCTCCGTGTGACTTCCTCACGACACCTCCGTGTGACTTCCTCACGACACCTCCGTGTGACTTCCTCACGACACCTCCGTGTGACTTCCTCACGACACCTCCGTGTGACTTCCTCACGACACCTCCGTGTGACTTCCTCACGACACCTCCGTGTGACTTCCTCACGACACCTCCGTGTGACTTCCTCACGACACCTCCGTGTGACTTCCTCACGACACCTCCGTGTGACTTCCTCACGACACCTCCGTGTGACTTCCTCACGACACCTCCGTGTGACTTCCTCACGACACCTCCGTGTACCGGTGACTTCCTCACGACACCTCCGTGTGACTTCCTCACGACACCTCCGTGTGACTTCCTCACGACACCTCCGTGTGACTTCCTCACGACACCTCCGTGTGACTTCCTCACGACACCTCCGTGTGACTTCCTCACGACACCTCCGTGTGACTTCCTCACGACACCTCCGTGTGACTTCCTCACGACACCTCCGTGTGACTTCCTCACGACACCTCCGTGTGACTTCCTCACGACACCTCCGTGTGACTTCCTCACGACACCTCCGTGTGACTTCCTCACGACACCTCCGTGTGACTTCCTCACGACACCTCCGTGTGACTTCCTCACGACACCTCCGCGTGACCCCACGACACCTCCGTGTGACTTCCTCACGACACCTCCGTGTGACTTCCTCACGACACCTCCGTGTGACTTCCTCACGACACCCCGTGACTTCCTCACGACACCTCCGCGTGACTTCCTCACGACACCTCCGTGTGACTTCCTCACGACACCTCCGTGTGACTTCCTCACGACACCTCCGTGTGACTTCCTCACGACACCTCCGTGTGACTGTCTCACGACACCTCCGTGTGACTTCCTCACGACACCTCCGTGTGACTTCCTCACGACACCCCCGTGTGACTTCCTCACGACACCTCCGTGTGACTTCCTCACGACACCTCCGTGTGACTTCCTCACGACACCTCCGTGTGACTTCCTCACGACACCTCCGTGTGACTTCCTCACGACACCTCCGCGTGACTTCCTCACGACACCTCCGTGTGACTTCCTCACGACACCTCCGTGTGACTTCCTCACGACACCTCCGTGTGACTTCCTCACGACACCTCCGTGTGACTTCCTCACGACACCTCCGTGTGACTTCCTCACGACACCTCCGTGTGACTTCCTCACCGCACCTCCGCGTGACACTGCCCAATCCACAGTAGCAGATCGTTCACGTGCCTTAGCGCATATAGTACGCGCTAAGGCATAGCGGACAGTATAGTATTCCCAGAAGCGAACACAACCAGCCTCGTTCCCACACCATTTAAAGTAGGACATTTTCTCTGACTTTTGTATAATGGCCTGCCCACCACCATGCCCTCTATCTTTCTGTCCTCTGCCTTGCCGTGCCCAGACCTGTCGTCCCTCCACCCTGTCCTGTCCTCTACATTGTTGTGTCCCTGACCTGTCGTCCCTCCACCCTGTCCTGTCCTCTACATTGCCGTGTCCCTGACCTGTCGTCCCTCCACCCTGTCCTGTCCTCTACCTTGCCGTGTCCCTGACCTGTCGTCCCTCCACCCTGTCCTGTCCTCTACCTTGCCGTGTCCCTGACCTGTCGTCCCTCCACCCTGTCCTGTCCTCTACCTTGCCGTGTCCCTGACCTGTCGTCCCTCCACCCTGTCCTGTCCTCTACATTGTTGTGACGTGTCCCCTGTCCTGCACCTGTTCATTGTCTTACCCTGTTCTCTGTTTCACCTTGCCCTTCCTCTGTTGTGCCATCTGCTTCACTGTGCTCTCTGACTTGCAGTGGTCTTTGCCTTGCCGTGTCTCGCCTTGCCAGCTTAACCTCTACCTTGGCCTGCCCTGTTTTCCATGTTCTCCTTCCCGCCTTTTTCGGCACTGATGCGGTCCTTGCCACGCCACTGCGTTGTGTTGTGTTGCCCCTACCTCTCAACCGCCTTGTCCTGATCCCCTCGTCGGTTTGTTTCGTTTCCCCAAGCAATGTCCCGTCATCTGCTTCCCAAGCGTTTCCTTCTCCGGTCCGTGCCCCTACCCTACTCTGTGCATTGGTCTGTCCTCTGTCTTTCCCTCCCTGTTATTTAGGTTAGAGTCCCTGGCCTCGTGTGGGGGGCGCGTCATGTGGGGAACGAGCCATGTAGGGAATGGATCGTGACAGTGGTTAGCAAGTGCATCATAGTGTTGCTACCACTACCACGAGTATGTGAAAGTATAGCTCATTGGATTATTTGCACTTCAATGTGTCAAGTTTTGCAGTTGGGGGTTTCGTCAGCAAGTTATCCAGTGCTCATGTTGCATGCATGCATGTTTAACATAGCTCGGCGCATAGCGACGTGCCGATACTGAGTAACGAGGAATGCTCGCGTCGATATGCCGTGTGAAGATAAAACACAATTATCAGGCGGCATTATGGTCACTAAAAGACAAATTGATCATTTAGTTCCATGACATGACAGCCGTGCTGTGAACATTTTGTCCGATGAAACTGCCAGTCGACATAATGTTTTTATACAGCAATGTCCACAGACCGAAAATCGTCGAGCTTTGCCTTGTTGCGAAGTCGATTATATTAACCCATCCGCACGTCCGCAGACATTTGAACACAAAAGCAGCACCTAGCCGCAGTACAATTTTGAGCATCACTGGAACATTTTTGAGAGAATGATCCGTGCGGAACCTTTGGCAGGGTTCAACTTAGAGAAAGAGAATAGCTAGACGCGAAGCATTGGTCCGTAATGCGCAGGAGCCCACTGCCAAAATTCCTCGAAAGTTGGCGAGGCACATTTCCCAAGAAGTCGACTGAAGCCTCACTACTGGAAAATAACACTTAAAGAAGACATTGGACCTGCATCCATACAAGACCTTGTCAAAGAAAAACTTTCCCAGAAGAATTATGAAGATACGGTCAACTTTGGCAAGTTGTTAATTGAGCAATGCCAGTCATCCAAGCTGTTTTGCACATCATTTGGTTCAATGACAAAGCCCGTTTCCACTTGGATGGGGGACGAGTGGACTAGGGGTAAGATGCTCGTCTCACAATCGAAAGGTTGTGGGTTCGAGTCTCACCTGTCGCTACTCTTCGCCCGCGACCAATCGGCGTGAGAGATTGGCGACACTACATGACTCAACGGTCGACGTGTCGTAAAACCAATAACCAATAACCATACCCTTGGATGATCGCATCAACACCCAGAACAACACCCAAACCTAAAAGCAAGACTCGTCCAATCGTCTGGGGACGTAACAGGCAACTAAGCAGGCAAAGTTGTGTCACCAGTTTAAATTAAAACGCCGAACACGTCTCCGTAGACGACGTCATATCTCTGTAACCTGGCATGAATTGAACAGGTGTATGTTATGAATAGGCATGCGACGAATCAGCACCAGTCATGCCAAATTGTGGCGAGCGATCACGTTCAGTTTGCGGGCAGTCTCGAGAACACCCTTCTGGACGGCACCCACTCGCATCTCGGACATCGCAGAATAATTGACATCCCACAACGCTTGCCTATTGCTTCCTGTACACCATTTTCGCAATTTATTTGTACTTTCTAAACAAGTAGATAATGTGTAGGGTATTTCATTGTTGGGCGAAATGTATTCATGGACAAGCATTGTAAGCACTTGCAAGCATTTGACAACAAACATTGCAAGCATTGCACTTGCAAGCATTCGAGGGGCTCGACCCCCAACTATGGTCATACCAAGTAGGTCTGACGATAATCGCGTAAGCCTGTTATGACAATGAATGGATAAAGAATGTAGTAGGTCAACTTGCGCATCAGAAACATTAACTTTGCAACATTTTTAACAATAAATGTCTCAATATTTACATTGTTTATTCCACTTTGCAACACCAACTTCTCTTTTAGCAGCATCAACTTCTTGATCTGCCACAGAAGCCATAGAGAGCAATTCGCCCGCTAGACTCAGAGAATCTAACGGTGCGTGGAATGTTCAGATGTGAATTGAGTACGCTACGCCCTCAATTTATATCTGAACGACGCAGATCCAGAGCGGAGCTGCATGCCTGTAGGATGTCCGTGATTTACTGTGAAGTGTCTGCGAGTGTTTGGGCCTGCACGGGACGTTCGTGAGTTTCTGGAAGGCGCCCGTGGCTGTGCACGAGACGCCCGTGACTGTACTGTCCTTCACATGTTGGTGTCTGTGCACCGTCTGTCACCTGTTGGTGACTGTGCACTGTCTGTCACCTGTTGGTGACTGTGCACTGTTTGCCACCTGTTGGTGACTGTTCACCGGCTGCCACTGTTGGTGACTGTGTTCTGCCGCCGTCCGTGAGAAGCCCAGTCGATCGTCGGTCGTTACCCAGTCATCTGTAGGCACTGCGATACGTGCGGCCGTCTCGTTCTACCTTCGAGTCGGGTTCATTCTAGTCTGAGTAAAAGTAGTATGCACCATGAAAACATGCATTGCTATTGTCATTGTTATGCAATTCATGGTGATTATCGGTATTATCGGTATTATCGGTATGATCGGTATTATCGGTATTATCGGTATTATTTCAACGTCATTCCTCGCTGCACGCAAACATTGGAAGCGCGCCAGGTACAAAGCACTCACGCATCAGCAATAAAGCGACGAATTACGTAGAATTGTCATCCACTTGATGTATTTAGTTACCTTGACAATAAAACCCGAAATACATCCTCAAGATATATTCAGCTTTCTTGGAGATTAAAACTGGCAGTGGTTTAACCACCGTACCATCAGGTGTGATGTGTCTCGATCAGCAAACATGCATGCACAACACACGACCAATCGTACACGTGTGCTGAGAGTGACCCACCAATGTATCTACGAAGTCGCAGGACGGGCGGCTTCAACAATACACCGTGTCTTATTTCTAAACAATCCATATGTCGGGGATCGATTGAAACGTATTGGTTAGTCGTTCACACATTCTGCCAGCACACCAGCAGTTCAATTATACCTGCTGAATTACTGAAACAGTTACCACGAACCCTCTGTCATCTTCTCACGGTCTATTTCAGAGAGGAGCGCGTTATTGTTTGATTCTACTGCGTACACTCACCTCATCGTCACCAGGAATGCAATGTTGAAGAACAAAATATATGGTTTCGTCCATTGGAATCCGATCAAGTGGGACATCCGCGGTGAAGAATTGAAGAGTTGGCATCAATTACCGCGTGATTCATGCTTTACATGTAATGCTGCACGATTTTAAAACGAGCGTGCTCCATCCAAACGTTGTGTTCGTGATATCTACGAAACAGTACCACTAAGCCTCGATTGCAAGGTCGCACATCAAGCTGATCGCATCTCCACGACGTAAGGGGAAGGGGAGCTCGTCTCACAATCGAAAGATTGTGGGTTCGAGTCTCACCTGTCGCTGCTCTTCGCTCGCGACCAATCGGTGTGAGAGATTGGCGACGCTATATGACTCAACGGTCGACGTGTCGTAAAACCAATAACCAACCAACTAAGGGGAAGGGGAGTCCCACCTCATCGGCGCCGTCCCGTGTACATTTTTCGGATAGCCCTACACAGAAAGGGACCCTCCATAGCAGGTATATAATAGAGACAATCGCAGATCACTTAACAAGGTCAAGAGCTGGCTAGGACACCAGGGAACTCGTCTGCGTCACTCTCGTCCAGACCACGCCCACAATGCCACGGGTCCCACCGCCGGTTGGCTGTACCTTCAGCACACCAGCGCAGTGGTGCGCCGATCGCCTCCGCCGGCGTCCACCGCGTCCACCGCGTCCACTGCCGAGCTCGCGCGCCGCGTCCGGGCCGACGCAGAGTCGGTGTCGACGGCGGGGCGTCGGCGTCGACGCCAGCAGACGCACGTGTCGTTGCGTCGGCCGTGCAGAAGACGACCGCGAGGTCGGCCGCCCCTGCCCCGTTGCGATATGTTTAGTTGCACCCGTTGGCGCGGACATTAGCGGCAAGTTGGCCGCCCGGCTGCCGGCTGAGCTGTGCTCCGCCGGCGCGCTCTGTCCGCTCCCGGCACTCTCTCCTCGTTTCGCCCGCCGAGTTGGCCGGTTCTGAAACGTAAATTGCCAGTCAAAGCGACACTTGTCCGCGGCAATTTCGCGCCAAGTTGAGTGCCGTTCCAGGTGTGATCCGGACGAACCGAATTAACCGACGTCACGTCACATTTGTCACCGAGCGATGGCGCGTTCGTCTGTGGCCGGCGCCCCGCAATGTGATTGGCTGAGAATTGTTAGTGATTTACGATGACACGCGTTACTTCGACGGAGCGCATTTGCATATCTTACCTACGCGCCAAGACGCCACGTTGTTAGTACCGCAGGAAGAAGTGTCAGGTACGCGAACTGTGATGCCACTGCAAGACGCCATGTTGTTAGTACCGCATGGAAAAAAATCAAGTATACGAATTGTGATGTCCTTGTAAGTAATACATCTCATTACTAGGACAGGCCATAACGGGAGTATTACTGGCGCATCTTAGCTTATGTGATACATTTATTTTGTTCATCTTGTCCCTGTCTATGCATCACCCCTCCCTCCCTCTGACCCTTCCTCTCTCCCTCTGGCCCTCCCTCCACTCCCACCCTCCCACCCTCTGACCCTCCCTCCCTCCCTCCCTCCGACCCTCTGACCCTCCGCTCCTGGTTCCCGTTGGCCGAGGCAGGGTTGACCTCACCAGCTGAGCCTCCTGTCGGCTCGGCACGCTGGCCGCTGACTGTGGCCGGCGGCAGGTCGTCAGAAGGCCGCTCCACTACGAGGCCCGTCACCCGGTCGGAGACGGTGGTGATGCCTGGGTCAGGTCGGCGCCAGGTTCTCTCCCGATGTCTGCTGCCCGCGTCTGTGGCCCAACGCCAGCCATGGGCGGTCACGGGCCACGTGCCGGCGCAGTCAGCCGTGCGGCTGTGTAGGCTGCACCGCAACGCTTGGCGGCTGGGCGGGCCGGTCAGATACAGGCATCCGGCTTCTTCACAAAGATTCTGATTCCATGGCAGGCGGATTACACACTGATCTGATCAGGTTCAGCAGCATGCTGGTAATCAGCAAAATGACGAGCGTGCCCATGACAAATCCGCCACTGAGAGGCTCAGCGCTGATCGGCGAAATAGTGGAGTAGCGCGGGATTAGTGGAGACATTTCTCCCGCTGCCGATGCAATTGCTGGCGCAGTAGCTGGGCTTTTGAAGGTTTCATCAGGAGCATGTGTCCCAATATGTGGTCTAAGACCTTGAACAATCACTAACCTTGGTCCACAGAGATAGACGTCTGGCGCTATAATCAGAGCCACGGACGCAGGGCCGATGACGAGAAAATCGGTGCAGGGTGAGCGCGGTGACCGGTAGGGCAAATATATTGGTGTAACATGCAAATACCATTAACCTATGTACATCGTGTGTGTGTTTTTTTTGTCAACGAAGTTACTAAAGCATATAAATATATTGAAACAATTTGCAAAACAGTGACCAATCCAGATTTTACAAAACAAACGATAAAAAGTGTGGTCGAATCGCGATCGAAGGCGCTGAGCTCGAACGTTTGACTGATCAGCAACAGGATTACTAACCGGATCACCGACTGGGTTACGGGTGTTACGGGTGTTCCTGTGACCGACGTGATCGCGATTAGCCCTCTGATCGCGATCAGGAGTGATTAGAGCTGCTCATGGGAACAGGGCCACAGAGGCCGGCCTTCGCTCCGTATACACGCTTAAAGGCGCATGACCGTTTAAACAGTCAGCGCAATGCGACTATGACCGATGTACATACAGATTCAACTGCACTGCGCTTTTCGCATTTGCCTTCGCTCGTCCAAAGGCCTAACAGGTGGCTTATGCTGGTAGCAAAATTCTGGCGATTCGTAGGGCAGGGTATCTGCTCCTGTCTTAAGCTATCATAGACTATTTAATTTGAATTAACCTGCCCCAGGACCTGTCACATGGCAAGTGACCAGGTGTTGTTGCATACATCAACATATCTGCCAAACTCATGACGGTCGACTAGTAGGTATCACCTGTATGTCTGTGGCAATGGCTTCGTCCAGCTGCTCGAAAGCGCAGCCCCTGTTCTTCCCATGTTCCTATGCTCCTAT
Source organism: Ashinkailepas kermadecensis (assembly GCA_034440615.1). Taxonomy (NCBI): domain Eukaryota; kingdom Metazoa; phylum Arthropoda; class Thecostraca; family Neolepadidae; genus Ashinkailepas; species Ashinkailepas kermadecensis. The sequence continues at coordinate 436,250 of JAOTOM010005155.1, read as the reverse complement.
TGACCCAGACACAAGCAGTCGACCGCCTCACCTCCCCATCGCATCGTAGAGACAAACAACATTTTGCGCTGTCATAAAATGGTAGGTCATTATGCGGTCCCATACTCCGAGAGCATTGCTGGCTAGCGTTTCTGCCGTACCAATAGCTATTGCTTTTGCTGGTTATTGCTATTGGTTATTGCTATTTATTCACTTTATTCAGCAGCTGACAACCAAAGCCGCAATGAAGGTGCTTGCTCAAGAAGAGAACGAAAGATCTTGTCTGCTGTTTTGCAATGCACAAGGCAATGCATAGTTGCACAAGCCCTTCGCAGGTAACACATCTAGACAGGTCAGATAGGCCGGCGAGCCCCCTCGTCGGGCACGCCGCAGGCCATGTTTGCATTGGACGTGACGGGGACCCTCCCGGCGGAACCGTGGCGGGACCGTCGGGCGAGACCATCCACCCGACCCAGATGTCGCCTGACCTAGTATTGGGGAAGCATCAGGAAGATATCGTTCTTTTTTCCCGAAGCTTACCAATTTTCCAGGTGGGGTCGAGCCCTACCAAAAATCTCTGTTCAGTTCGGGACACCAGGGACTCCAGGGACCCCAGCAGTGGCGACGTCCATGATCAGGTATGAACTGATCAGGAAATGCCTGCTCTGCGGATAGTGATACTACGCTGCGAGGAGAATATCCTGCTGTATCCTCCGCTGAGAAAAAAGACGCTGGGAAGCAATGCATCTTCCCCTCCAACACACAACACGAACACCGACTACGATGCCCGACTACAGCTTCAAAGCACTTCAACGGCGTACTCATTGTCGAATCCCGGACACTGTTGCGCTCCCATTGCGCTCGTGAAACTCGCCGAACACCGACAATACCCACAGTATCGAGCTCAGTGCCGCCAGATGACAATACTCGCAATGCTCCTGTAGATGAATTCAGAACACTGGTCGTATGAATGTAGGGGTCGGCAGCAAAGCGGAGAAGATTGCCACTGGTGGCTTTGTCAGAATTTCAGCGGCAGCTTCACAGTGCAACGCAGTAGTAGCCGTGTTTATGCATTTGGCATTAAATAATTATTTCTGAATTATTTCTGTGATTGGGCAGTTTGAGGGTGAGCTCCCCAATGTCGTTAGTTAGCAGCGTTTCTCGGGCCATCATTCCAGTGTCACGATGCCCCGAGATGCGCGTCCGTGTTGTCAGTTGTTCGGCTCATCTCAGCCTGTCGGCGCCTGCCCCAGCCTGTCACAGCCTGTCAGAGCCTCATCCTGACAGCCTATACCCGCCGGCTCACCCACGAGCTGGATGTCGTCGTGCGCGGCGCCCATGCGGTTCTCGTTGCTGCAGCGGTAGACGCCGAAGTCGGCGACGGCCACGCCGGTCAGCGTCAGCGACATGGTGTGCTGGTACTGCGCCGGCCCGGCTCGCAGTCGGACGGCCAGCCGACCGCCCGGCTGGATGACGGCCCGGTCGGCGGTGACCCGGTCGTGCGGCCGCCGCGCGCTGGCCTGGCGCCGCGGCCGCACCCAGTGGTGCAGGCCGGCCGGGTACGACTGGGTGCGACACTGCAGGCTGACGTTGGCGCCGACCGTGGCCGACACCACCGACCGCACGGATCGGACCTCGGGCCGGACTGGCGGCACAGCAGGGCGCAGGGTCAGGCTGACGTTGGCGCCGACTGCGTAAAAATCCACGGTGCTATTTTGAGGCCTTCGCGGAATTTTGCGACTTCCTCATGCTCATGGGGAAATCAATATGAGTGACTTTCATAAATCAGATGAAGTCAAGTGATAAACCAGTGGTGTATAACAATGTGTATTCCAATATTTGCAGGCGCGATCCGAAGCACCCATATGGGGTGAGGAAGAAAGTCCCCCCCCCCCCCAACCCAAGAATAGCTCCTCGGATTTCGGTTACTTTATTTTTCCGTTCCGAAAATTCGACAGCTTTTTTTGTTGCAAAATCATAACTTCTCCGACCTTAGTATCACTTCTTTTCGTTGCGCCTATGATCAATACTATCACACCGGGGGAGACATCAAGCGATTTATTTACACGCTAAAAGCGAAGTTGGCGTGATTGAATTCTTGCAAACAGTCTTCCTGACAATTTCACTTTTAGATGTAGTTAGAAGAATGTGCTATGAAATGCTATGCACACATGAATGCAAATATTATTACAAAGTCAAAAGATAAGGAAAGGTCAGGCACTTACAAACCATGGAACTCATCTGGGCTCCCCGACGCAGCGCTGGCATCCCTGGTTCTTTCGTGATGACATGTAATTTGTCCTCATATAACAAGGGAAAAGATGGAGTGGGATTGGAGTGGGAGGTCAGTGTAATTTTTATGATTGATGACGGTCTTTGTTTTTCAGGACATTAACTATGAAGGCCATCAAACGCAAGGTATTAGGTACACACGTGGGTACACATGTAAATTTGCATGGTACAAGGAAGTGACATGATACGTGAAGCATAACTTCCTGGGTTGTACACTAACCACATCCAGTCACTAATTGAAGATAACTGAATACAAATGAAGTGCACTGGCCAACAGAACACCACAGCCAGGGGAGAGGCTAAAAGTGAAAATGGCCCATCTTGGCAACAGGGGGGGGGCGAGATGCCCCCGACCTGCACCCCCAGGGAAATTAGAGGAGGTCCTTAGCACACCCTGACTGTACACTCCTCTCGGCACACGCGGTAGGACTACTGCCGGACCTCTCGGCACACGGAATAGGAATACTGTTGGTATTTTCGGCACACGGGATAGGAATACTGTTGGTGTTTTCGGCACACGGGATAGGGATACTGCTGATGTTCTCGGCACAAGCGGTAGGACTACTGCCGGACCTCTCGGCACACGGGATAGGAATACTGTTGGTGTTTTCGGCACACGCAGTAGGACTACTCCTGGTCCTATCAACTTACGCTCAAGTGCTTGTCGCCAACAGTCCACGAGATGCGAGGTCAGTTTCCCACATTGAGAAATCCTGGTAGTCAATCTCGCCTACTAGTCATGCAATCTTGGACTGTAAAAAAGCGCTTGGTGTGCAGCTGAAGATGGACAGAATAGCAGTGCATGCCAGCAATGCGCTTTTAATTCGTAGAAATCGATAGGCATGCGGGGATGGGACTATTTGTGGTCTCATCAGTGGCGTGATATCTGCAACGAACGTCTTCAATACACCCATGCAACTTTCCATCAATCCTTCACTTACCTTTAGCATGCCAGGCATTAAAAAATATACCATTAAAATTCACTCATTTTGAAGGGTTATGCGGGTAATACTCACACTTGACCCTGAGCTGCACCCGCTTGCTAACGGCTGGCGGCCAGCCGTTAGACGCAATGCAGAAGTAGTCTGACGAGGACCTCCTGCTAACACGCCCCAGGTCCAGACGGGGCCCCGCCATCTCGTACACTGTTGGGGCACAGTACACTGTTGGCACACACAGCACAACGTCGGCACATACAGCACAACGTCGGCACACACAGCACAACGTCGGCACACACAGAATAACGTCGGCACACACAGCACAATGTCGGCACACAGCACAACGTCTGCACACACAGCAAAATGTCGGCGAACAGCGCAATGTTGGTGCAGTGCAATGCGGCACACACATGATAATGTTGGCACACACAGCACACCGTCGTCACACGCGTCGGGAACGAGTAGTCTAGGGGTAAGTTGCTCGTCTCACAATCGAGAGATTGTGGGTTCGAGTCTCACCTGTCGCTACTCTTCACCCGCGACCAATCGGCGTGAGAGATTGGCGACGCTACATGACTCAACGGTCGAAGTGTCGTAAAAACCAATAACCAACCAACCAACCGTCACACGCGTCACAATGTCGGCACACACAGCACAACATTGGCACACACAGCACACCGCCGTCACATGCGGCACAATGTCGGCACACACAGCTCACTGTTGGCACATAGCATAACGTTGGCTCAGTGCAATGTTGGCACACACAGCACAGTCAGCACACAGCGCATTGTCAATACGCAGCGCAATGTCTGCCGGCACAATATTGCCACGTACAGCACACTTCCGGCACACAGCACAAGTTGATATACAGCACAACGTTGACACACAGTACACTGTTGGCGTACAATGCGCTGTTGGCACACAGAGCACACTGTTATGACCTTGCTTTCCCTTAAGCAAGGGAACGTTTCCCTTGAGGAAACGTAGCACTACGTTTCCTCACTGACAACAGTCTCTTGCATTGGTGTACAAAATTTGTCCCCACATAGATGGTGGATCGCACCCATTAGCTCTAGAACCGGCTGTACAGGCATGGTCAAATTACCACATCGCTATCAAAGACGAGTTAACGAAAAATGGCAGTCAGCGGGCATGGGACACAGCTGCTTCACAAGCTAAGCCTGACAGCTTTCTTGCCGTCGCAAACCAGGTGCAGCGTGCCCGCCTGCTGGCAGCCACCCGCCCGCACAGTGGCGCATGGGTGCACGCGCTCCCCGTCCCGAGTCTGGACCTTCTGATGGACAGTGAAACTGTGCGTGCGTATGTGGCACTACGTCTTGGCGCGCCAGTTTGCGAGCTCCATCGCTGTCGCCGCGGACGGCTCCTCGACACGTACCGCCATCACGCCCTCTCGTGTCGCTATAACGCTGGCCGCCTTCTGCGCCATGCAACTCTCAACGACGTGGTGGCACGGGACCCGAAGTCCGTCGGCAACCCCACCTGTGGGGACCGAGGGGACGGCCGAAGACCGGATGGCCCCACGGCTTTCCCCTAGTGACGAGAGGTGTCTGATTTGGGAGCTACATGCGCCGACACCTTTGCCGAATCGGTGGTAATCGACCGCGCCATCGATCCCGGAACAGCAGCCCGCGAGGCAGAAGCGGAGAAGAGGCGCTAGTATGCTGATCTCGACCGGCGCTACCGTTTTGATCCGGTCGCAGTGGAGACAGCCGGCGTCCTCGTCCCCGCTGGCCTCGCCCTGCTGCGCGACAGCGGCAGCAAGGTCCAGGCGTGGACTAGCGACCCGCCGGGGACACAATAGCTACCTCCAGCGAAAATCATTCGCCGTCGTCCGTGGGAACGCCCTGGCGGTTGCTTCCTCAGCAACTAGAGGACACGACTATGGTCCACCGAGCCGTCCTCGGCGGTCTCAGCCGCCACGGATACTTTGCTGCGGGCGGTCGCTCGGTCTCACACATCCGGCTCAGGCCCGGGTCCTGACCGAGGCGAGGTCTCAACAACCTAGCAACACGTGCTACATCAGCACTGTACTACAGGCGCTCTTCCACTCACAGCAGTTCTGCCATGAAGTGATGACGTCACCGCCCAGTCTGCCAGCGTCACCTGGCGGCGCTACGAAGGGTGTTCACGTTCTTGGCCTTCTCGGAGCGGTCCACCTCCTCCACGTCTACCTTCACACTCGCAGCACTGCCGCCCTGGTTCGAGGCAGGTCGGCAGTAAGGCTGTTCAGAGTTGCTCAGGTATTTTTTGGATGCGCTTCACGAAGCTCTTTCTGGTCCATAGCTCTTTCTGGCGACTCTCAACCATAACCGCAAGCGTCCTCGAAAGTCTCCCAGTCACCACAGTCTCAACCGGTTCCATCTTTCACAGCCAGTCAACAGCGGACCCCACCATCTCAACTGGTTCAGTCTCTGACAGACGATCGACAGCATATATTTAGTCTCTGACAGACGATCGACAGCATATACCAGCCGGCCAAGTCTCCGGAGGACAGTCGTCAGCGTACACCGCCGTCCCAGCTGGCCCAGTCTCTGGGGCGGTCGTCAGCAGACACGACCGCCACCGAGTCGACCTACCCATGCTGCACGTGCGCCTCCGTGTCGCGCCATCTGGACGTTATCACCGATCTGCACTTGGCTGTGCCTAGCTCTCTGCCGCCTAAATATCGCACGAATATCCAGCTGCCTCTCTCGCCAGAGCAGTATCTGACGGCGGAGCGACTGTCCAGTGTGAACCAGTACAACTGCGAGAAGTGCGCTGAGCTGTGCGACGCCGACCGACAGCTGCAACTGCTGGAGTCACCGCACTACCTCGTCATCTCGCTGGTGTGCTTCTTCTTCCAGCATGGCACGGGCACGTGCCGCAAGGTGCTGACTCGCGCAGCGCTGACGGAGCGACTGTGGGTGCCGGTACGCGGCGGGCCGGCCGTCCAGTTCCGATTGTAAGCGCTGGTGGTGTACTGCGGCGGCTCGCTGGACGCCGGCCACTACTACTGAGTAGAGCCGCCGCCGCCACCGGTCCGGACGCCGAGCCCTCCGTCTGGTGTCGCCTCGATGACAACTACGTCACACCGCTGGACGCACACCTGGGGACCGACCACCTCGCCCGGGGAGGCGGCGGCGACGCGACAACCGACAAGCCCTACATGCTCTTCCACCGGCGGCGCGACGGCGACGCGGCGCGCCCGCCACCGTCGCGACACGAGCAGCTGCCGGTGTCGCTGCGGCTCCAGGTACAGAACGACGACGGGACTTGTCGGCTGGACGGTCGGTGGGCCTCGTGACGGCGACGCGGCGCGCCCGCCACCGTCGCGACACGAGCAGCTGCCGGTGTCGCTGCGGCTCCAGGTGCAGAACGACGACGGGACGTGTCGGCTGGACGGTCGGTGGGCCTCGTGACGGCGACGCGGCGCGCCCGCCACCGTCGCGACACGAGCAGCTGCCGGTGTCGCTGCGGCTCCAGGTGCAGAACGACGACGGGACGTGTCGGCTGGACGGTCGGTGGGCCTCGTGACGGCGACGACCGGCCGCGGGGGAGGCCACATCCGCCGCTGGGTCCAGCCGTCCGGCGAATGGGACTGATGTTGGTGCTTTTTAGCATCTGCTGAATGCCTTCTTTGTTCTTCCATAAATACATTTGAATATCCGATAAGCTTGACCAAATTAATATTAGCATCAAAGCGCATTCGCTGATATCCAACAAGTCCTGCTGATTGATAGTAACGAGGGCAAGTAACGCTGCACAGGACGACTCAGCAAATGCGGCAAATGGCACATACAGTGTCCTCCCTACAAGATAGGCTTTGACTACATCAGGACCATGGGATGTGCTGCGTCGAAACTTGTCTTCCATAGCATCGCAAATGTCGGCATTGCTTTCACTTCGGTATTTTAATTAACTTCCTCTATATGTCATGTCCTAAGGGCGTCACGAAGCGTTATAGCTAAGAAAGCAAGATGCAAACTACGTCCCGTGCATTCATAGCTAATGGAACTTCTGTAACCTTCCTTTGGTTATTCATTGAGTTAATGTTTGATAGCACCACGTTGAGAAACCTTCTGACTTCTGGGCGTGGTCCATGAATATCTGGATCACCCGCATGTGCAGGGTAGCTTTCATCCAAAGCTGGCCGACAGTGGCATAATACATGCCGTATCTACGAAGCTATTCATCAAGATACGATCAACGCTTTTCAATTGTCACCAACTCAAAAGAACGGAATGCGATCCAAGAGAATGAACCGTTCGACGCTTGAACGAAATACTCGTATATGTGAAGGCTCTCGCATACGTAATGTGCAACTTGGCGTAAATTAAATGCATTAATTAAATAGCAGGAAAAAGTATTTTGTTCGGATACATTGCACACTTGAAGTACAGCAGCATCAGCCGTCACATTGTCGTTCAATTGTACCGCGAACACTAAGCACGACAGGATATAACTACAAATGTCAGACCATTGATAAAGCTAAGGCATTTCCACAGACTGGCTTACCAGCGCAGCTGACCATCGTGCACCTACTCCTCGCGCTCCTCCTTCAAATCCTTGTCGCAGCTGACCATAGCACACTTACTGCTCGCGCTCCCCCTCCTTCAAATCCTTGTCGCAGCTGACCATAACGCACTCGAGGCAAACAGAAAGTTAAGTTAAGACAAGCAACAGAAACACAAAGTTAAGGCAACCAACACTGAACTCATGAATCTCGGCGTCGCTCGAAATAAATCAGCAAACAAGCTTGGATTATATTTGATAACTGCATTATCTCAGACACACGGGTATCCTCCTTTACCGAATAAATAGTGAAATTGTCATGGTATTTCCGGCGGTTTTCCTCACTTGCGTCGCTGCATTCTCGCTTACTCCCAATCCCCATCATCAATGTCTTGATCTTCTCGCATGTTCTCGCATGTTTGCTACTGTTGGGTTGTTTTTTAATACTTCTAATGCGATAAATTGGTCTCTCCGCATCCGAGTTGGCAGGCGTAAATCTAAGCACATACGGACATGCACACACACACACACAGACACACACACACACACACACACACACACACACACACACACACACACACACACACACACACACACAAATATATATATATATATATATATATATAGATATATATATACAGAGAGAGAGAGAGAGATGGAGAGAGAGATGGAGAGAGAAAGAGATGGAGAGAGAGAGAGAGAGAGAGATGGAGAGAGAGAGAGAGAGAGAGATGGAGAGAGAGAGAGAGATGGAGAGAGAGAGAGAGAGAGATGGAGAGATAGAGATGGAGAGAGAGAGAGATGGAGAGAGAGAGAGAGATGGAGAGAGAGAGAGATGGAGAGAGAGAGAGATGGAGAGAGAGAGAGATGGAGAGAGAGAGATGGAGAGAGAGAGAGATGGAGTGAGAGAGATGGAGTGAGAGAGATGGAGTGAGAGAGATGGAGTGAGAGAGATGGAGTGAGAGAGATGGAGTGAGAGAGATGGAGTGAGAGAGATGGAGTGAGAGAGATGGAGTGAGAGAGATGGAGTGAGAGAGATGGAGTGAGAGAGATGGATGGAGGGAGAGAGATGGATGGAGGGAGGGAGATGGATGGAAGGAGATGGATGGAGGGGAGAGATGGAGAGAGATGGAGAGAGAGATGGAGAGAGATGGGGGAGAGATGGGAGAGAGATGGGGAGATATGGGGGAGAGATGGAGAGAGAGAGGGAGAGATATGGAGATAGAGAGAGGGGGAGAGTTGGAGAGAAAGATTGAGAGATGGAAGGAGAGATGGAGAGATGGAGGGAGAGATGGAGAGATGGAGGGAGAGATGGAGAGATGGAGGGAGAGATGGAGAGATGGAGGGAGAGATGGAGAGAGAGATGGATGAAGGGAGAGATGGAGAGATGGATGGAGGGAGAGATGGATGGAGAGAGAGATGGATGGAGGGAGAGATGGATGGAGAGAGAGATGGATGGAGAGAGAGCTTGATGCCCAGGACTGACCCACAGCCCGTTACCTAGACACGGAGCGTCCTTTGGGCCTTCTGCAGAAGACTAGCGGCACCGAGGAGCCATCGGCATATTTCCTCAGAGACGATTCGCACTTCGTTTCCGGAATATTCACCACGACCTTAACCTGCCTCTAATCTGTCTCTCCTCGATTTCAGGCATAGCTGTCCCAGGAAAGCATGACATTTGCATTAAGAGAAGAAAGGTTTGGAGAGCCATGCGTCTCTGGACACCCGCTGGGCTTGCCACTTGTCCGGCCATTCCTACATCTGGCTGGCTTTCACAAAACTTCCGTCGTTTGCCACAGCCTTTCAATCATGCAGCATGCAAGTTCGCAGCGGCTTATAACTCTCCCGGCCTTTTCTACAAGTCACTTGAGCAAAGCGGCCTGGGCTTTATCTTATGAAAGATGGATACAAAGTTAGCCACATGTGAGATCGGCCTTTGAAGAGGTGAAACATCATGTGTTCTATTATCGGGTGGGAACCGATTCTTGAAGGCAGTACTGACGATATCAACGTCACTGTGCTGCCTGCACTCAGATGCACTCATATAATGATAATTCCTGGAGAACATTTATTTCTTTATTTATTTCACGATACATGCCCTCCACGTAACCCTCCACGAACAATGCCTGGTCTATATGGCACAGCGATGCTGAAGCCTATGGTACTGCCGGCTGAAGCCTGTGGTACTGCGATGCTGAAGCGAACAGAAACATTGTGATGAAAGTTGGTAAATCTCCATCAAGAGGAACTGGCTCTCGGTGAGAAAATTAGAACTTGAATGTTGTGTTGCAACGTGAAACATGTTGGCAGCCGCACGTGAACGGAAACGCCGCTGTGGATCTCTTTCTGTAAACACAGACTAAGATCACTTCTTAACGAATATTGGGATGAAACTGGTCAGAATAAAAATTAAAAGCAGGGGACGAGTAGTCTAGGGGTAAGTTGCCCGTCTCACAATCGAAAGATTGTGGGTTCGTGTCTCACCTGTCGCTACTCTTCGCCAGCGGCCAATCGGCGTGAGAGATTGGCGACGCTACATGACTCAACGGTGGATGTGTCGTAAAACCAATAACCAACCAACCAAAATTAAAAGCATAATTAATTCCTGAGCGCAATACAACTTATATAGCAGCACACTAATAAATACGTTATTGCGGTTTAAGTTAGGGCCATCAAGTAGTAACATGTTTTGATAGACATGCAACCCACTGCATGGGTGGAAAAGTGCTTGAAGGATTTTCGATATATGTTCTGTTTATCTGAATTATGATGCTTTCTGTAGCCGTGAATCTCACGGATCTTGCGTCGAGATATTGCTGCCGTCGAATTGAATTCCAGAAATTTCAGTTGCCTGTTCATGAAGTTAAAATACTGATGTAAGTTGTAATTTATAGTTGTAGGAGAATTCTGCTTCATAAAACGAGAAGTACAATCTTAGCTTCCTACCAGGAAATCTACACTTTACACTACACGCTTCACTCCTGACGACTTTAAATCAAGGGAATGTATATCTCGGTATAGCACGCGCAGTGCTATACCTCGGTATAGCACGCAGCAGAAGAGTCCAATTTCCATCCAACTGCATCACACCCTCTGTCCTTTACCGGAATGTAGGGGGTAATCGCATATGCACAAATTACGTAGATTTTGCATTCAACTGGAGTAGTTTGTCCTTCAGCCACGTCATGTTTAGAGAACGCAGCATTCGCAAGCGTGCTGAGTAGCCCATGGGCGGGGTTCGGATTGCTTACCAAGCATAGGTGTACGCATATGCAGCCAACTTTTGCCTCGTTTTCCGCAAGATCTGACCGAAAAATGGTCAAGCAAGCAGGATTATAGCATACGTGCCATAGTACTACACAAATGTCAATATCACCGATTTGTCCATTTATTGCGACTAAATCTCCACCCACATCCCAGACACATGATCCCGTAACGCATACCTCTGTGACACATGCTCCGATGACACATGATCTCATGATGCATGTGCCCTCATGGCCCATACTCCTGTGATGTATGCTCCCGTGCTACATTCCCCTGTAGCACATGCTCCCATGACATATGCTGTTGTGACACATGCACCCTTGGCGCATGATCCCGTGCCGCAATCCCCCGTAGCGGATTCCCTCGTAGCTCATGCTCCATAACATATGCTGTTGTGACACAAGCACCCTTGGCGCATGATCCCGTGCCGCATTCCCCCGTAGCGGATTCCTCCGTGGCGCATGCTCCCATGACATGTGCTGCCGTGAAGCATGCGCTCGTAGCGGATTCCCCCGAAGCGCATGCTCCCGTAACACATGTGCCCGTGACGCATGCTCCCGTCGCACATGCGAACACGAGTTCCTGACGGAGTTAGGAGTCATTTCCCGGCACAATTTGTGCCGGTGACACTCTCGGCCGGCCGGTCCCGCGCGCAGCTGCGGCAGCTGTCGCCAACGCGCCAAAAATGATACCGATCCGAGTTTGAGTAGCGGCGGCGGCGGCGGCGTAGCCGTGTGACTGCAGCCCGGCCTGAGCGAGAGCGACCGCTTCCTGACCGGCGGGTAGGCTACAACAGGCACGCCAGCTGACGGCGGGGTGTGGGGGGGGGGTCGGCCGCGCCCAGCAGGCCCGGAGCGGCGCTCCCTGACCGGCGGGGAGGCTACAGGCACGCCAGCTGACGGCGGTGGTCGGCCGCGACTAAGTGGGCCTGGAGCCAGGGCAGCACACAACAGAGTGCCTATGGTGCATGTTTATCGAAAGATCGCATTTTGGTGCTTCTGCAGATATTGGAGACCCAGATATTGTTAACATCCCGCGAAAGATTAGGTATCAGGATCCAAGGATCAGAGAGCGGGCAGCTTGAGTGGATGATCACACACACACACACACGCAACGCCCCATTCAAGAACTGAAAAAAAAACTATGGTCTGCCTGATCTTTGCCTGTATATCATCTGGAAGTGTTTGTCGACAGTCCGTTACGCAGCGAGCCGAGAGTGCCCAAGAGCATCTCCAAAATTATTCCGAAGGGCCTCCAGGAGAACTACTCCAGAAGGGAGTAATGGAATCGTAGGGATGAAGAGAATCACGAGCGGATCCGAAGAAAATCCCAAGAACATCATTAGAAGGCTTGAGGGGACCAGAAGGACGTAAGAACATTGAGCGGACTCGCGATACAACCCGACAGAGCCTCTGGAGAACCTCGAGATGACTCGAGATAATACTGAGCGGGCCCGAGAGACCCGAGAGGTTCCAGAGAGGATCCCGGAGAACCTAGCGCACGCCACTAACATGATGCCGAAATGACTCACTCCAAGAGAACCCAAAGAGAACCTCGAGGGGGCTCTGAGATGGACTCTGGTGAACTCCGAAATGACCGCAAGATGACCCTGTCGCAACTCTGAGAGAATGCTGAGTGGATTGTGCCCACCCTGCACTGTTCACTTCGCCTGGGATCATTGCTGACGAAGACAAATGGCGAGGAAGGATTAATGTCTGTCCTAGTCGCGGCCAAAAGATTGTCCGACGATGGCCTGCTCCGGCGCCAATGATCGTCGTCTTCGACGCGAGACTTTTCGGCGCCACGTCGCCACCAGGTCAAGATCGGCGCTGTTGCATCGCCGCTGGGTCAAAGGTTGTCGGCATCACGTCATCAACCGGTGACCTGCTATTGGCAGATCATCAGTTGACCGAAAAATTCCTTCCAGAAGAATTGTCTGAAGCAGATCTTGACACTGGAGTGTACAAGCAAATTTATGATTTGTTCGGGACGGGGCAGTCGCCCCCACCCAATCTTGGGGTTCCACGGACCCCTGGTGCTGCCTGAAGGGCCGCGCCATGGACGACCTAGTAGACGTAATCGTCTTCTAGGTCGCCAAGGTCGAGATAGAAAGGTCAATAGCACTTGTTATTGCTACTGAGGCTGTTGTCGGGCCCATAAGGAAGTATACGTTTTCACGAGCCCTTACGAACGTCTACTGGTCCCTGCGAACGCCTGCGGGCTATTACGAACTTTTACGAGCCTTTACGAGTGCTTACGGGTCCTTCCAATGTATAAGTGCTCTTGCCAACGTCTGCAGGACCTTGCGAACGTGTATGGGCCCTTATGAATGTATGCGGGCCCTTACGTGAGTCTACGGGCCCTTACAAACATTTACTGACATCTCACCGAATACTGAATCGACGCCTTTCGCAATGAAGTAGTGACATCCCACATCTATACGTATGCTTAGACGGTCTGCATTACTGGTCTATAACAGTGTCAGGCTTACATACAAATTGACGAGGGAGTGGATCCGACTAAACGTTCTCCCAATGAGGATATTTTAAAGTAACTCAGAAGCTTTATTTTTAAAAGGACAAATGGGCCTTTTCGAAATAAAGTGGCGGAAATCCGAGAACTTTAAACATTTCGTGGGTAGTCCGAGCCGCCTTCGCAAAATCCCCCGCCCCGCCCCCGGACAATTGTTTGCTACGTCCCTGGGTGTGGTTACGTCCCTGGGTTAAGTGTGTAGGCCACTGGCCGAATGAACTGGCTCGCCCGCGATCGGCGTCCATGACCGAACTGCGAACTGCCAGCTGACTCAATCCATTTGCCCCCAAGGGCAGTTTTCGGCAGATACAACGCCAGCAACTCCCGACTTTTGTGGCAATATCCCTATCAAACGGCCCGTTGAACTTCGGCCAAGGAAGATATAGGCCATACTAATCAACACGGTGGTGATTTTATCACAATTGTGGGGTAAGAGGCCGCTCAGAACCAATTGGACTTATACGAGGCGAAGACTGAAGCATCAAGCAAAGCTACAAACTTTGAGAGCATAAAACGGTATGAGGCTCCATAATCCTAAAAACGATGTGAAGCTCATCTATTTAACAAGGCCATGATCTCTTTTTTCTTTTCTTTTCAAAAGTAAATTTAGCCAGAATTCTTGCTGGGGTGGTTTTAAAGACCAACAAGGCTTGGTGCGTGAATCCTGGTTCCACCACCCGATCAGAAGATTCCAGTTCAACGGCAGAGTTTTGTCCGAGAGTTTAACGTGCCGTCAACGCACCGACACGGCCGCCCCGGTAGCTCATCCCGACCGTATCGGATTAGGTGCCAACGGACCCTCCCAGCCGGAGGCCGAATGCGAGCGCGTGAAGCGACTCGAACCCTTGTCTTGCCGGGACAGGGGAGACCAATGCAGACGTCCATCGCTCTGACCAACTGAGCTACTGGGGCGGCAAAATCTCGTAATATTAACGCTATTTTAGGAATGCTGAGATAATCATGTGATGACTATTTGCTACATACACTAGCAATTTCATACTTCTTGCGATTACGAAGCTGGCGAACCTCCGCATGTATGTAAGGAATGGTGTAATTGCGTGTTCTACGGCTGACTAGAGCCCAAAAAAGAGTGAGCGCTGTAGAAAACTAGCCTTGCCGTAGTTCAGTACTAGGGACTGACTGACTACACGTGCGGCATTCAAGTGGCACTGAATACCTACAGGTAATACAATGCAGTGGTGGCCGTACTATTCCGCCAGGGACTGACGACCTACACGTGCGACGTTTAAGTGACGTTTAAGCTGAAATATCTACATTGTTTTAGAACGCTGGAATGTTGAGAGCACGGCGATCATCTGAATGCCGCATTGCAAAATGTTGTCACCTCATTCAGGTGACTGACAGAACATGCCGTCTCTGAGCCAGTGACATTTCCATTGGGTTCGGTGCTAGTTCATTTGAGCATTCATGAGACATGTTCTATTGTGCAACAAGCAGGGAATTTCATTTATCAGAACATTTCTTATTCTCGGTTTACGTGATAGATTGAGTGCTGTAATCTATAATGAGTTGACAAAATAAGTACTTGTTTCGCTTTGATGTCTCCTTGTCGGGATTGTCGTGGCATGTCTTTTAGCTGTTTTTGGTGTCGATGTATTCTATTTGAAGCAGGTAGCTTCCATACCCATTGAATAACTCCATCCAGTAAAAAAGCACTGGTTGTAATTACTTTTTACTTTAATGTTTCTCAACTGGACGTGCAGCCTTTGGCTCCATTCAGTTCACTGCTCCAAAACGCTTACCATGCATTTCGGTGATCTGTTTTGCCAACTGATATGTGGCAAATGTGGTAAATGTGGCACCACACTTCTGTGTGGTGCATAAGGTGGACAATTTATCATCATGCGAGTTACAGTTTTTGTTCGCTTGTACAAGCCCAGGTCGGCATGCCTGGCGCAATTTGTTCGCTAGGAATGGATCACTTGAATTGACCGCGATAATTTGCCGCTTTGCATTTAACCAATAGTATTTGCAACATTTACTTGAAAAAAAAGTATTAAAAAGAGAGGTCCTCAGTGCTCCAGCAATAATGTTTGTCTGGAATCCGTTCATTGCATCATTTACAGTGACATGGAATCAATGCTGTGCTAACTGCATAGTGTCAAGCTGCTACTTAGTAGAGTCCCCTGTACTACAGTTGTCACAGGCAACTGTATTACAGTTGTACTGTTCTTGCTTACCGTTGTTAATGAACTGAGAACCCATTAACACTTGAACTGCTGGGGAGGGCAAATTCCCCGTCATGTTTTTGTTTCGAGATAGCCGCCGAACGCGTGAAGTAATTGCGCTCATATTTGGCATACCTTCTGAAAATTGAGTAGCGGATCTCTTGATGTTGGAATGTATGTCCGAGGACCTAGGGTCACTAAGCTAGGTGAGGTGAAACTCAGGTCAACGGTTTCGAAAAGTATCCGTTTTATGATATTTCTCCAAACGCTGTTAAAAGTAGAATTTCAAGGATGCCTGAAGTATTTTATTATTGAGGTGCAGAAGTCAAAAGAAAAATGAAAAACAAACTTGGCCTCGGGGCAGGTTGCGCGTTCAGATAAATGCTAAAACTAAGCATTTGTTTCCGTGTTCAGAATCCCCAGCCTATAAATCATAGCTCAACATCCTGAATATATATGGTAGAGTACATTATTTTCTACAGGTGTGCAACATTTCAAGTCGCTTAGTAAGTGCAATTGATCGTCCTTTTTAGGCAACTATGTCACGTCGCATGGTCTTATTCCATGAGTTGACATGTGTTCTACGTGCATTTAATGCACGCAGCCTTCCCGGTCTTCCTGGGCCGGCCCCTGCGACCCGGACTCGGAGGTAGTTTTCGACTCTGCATTCAAATTGAACACTCTTTCGCCCAATTCGTACCAAATTTATAGTACTAGGACATTGGTCATGACCCAATTGACCTTGTGCGATCCACGTTGACCTTTTGCAACGAATTTGTCATGAGGTAGTTTCATATGCTGAGTTTTAATTCACCGCTCCTTTTTACCCCAGAAATGCACAAATTATCGAGATCGATAAGATGTGAAGTGCATCCCTGCAAGTGGGTGACCTTGCCTGATCAAATGTTACTACATGTCCTTTCACCAAGTGTTTCGCCACCGTGTGTTGCAGCGCATGTTCCCGAGTCCACTTGTCTGTTTCACCGCCTGGCCGTTCGTAGTTTGGAAGCTATGGTGCAATTACATTCGAATGTGGAGGAAATATGTTGCTTCCCACGCCTCCTAAGCGTGACATTCAGTTCGCATTTTGATAATTCCATGGTGTTCGCCAGAACCCCAGCTAGCTATGTGTGCCACGTTTCACCCGGAAATGTCACTTGGTCAGCGGCTAGGGGTAGAAAATCGATGAAATAGTTCTGCCAGTCGGCGACACCTTGACTTTCACCTCTTTGACCCGACCTGGATGATGCATTACCTCTGTAGTCGAAGCGCCCCTAAGCCCAAATAACTAACTAACCCGACCTGGAGGGTTCGCAAAGTAAGCGCTAAAAAAAGCTACGCACTCTAAAACAAATGTTGGACGAGAAATCCCCCCCCCCCGGCAGAAGTGGTATGGTCTGTGGGTGGTAGTCCGCCGGTTAAGCGAACTCCCTTGCGATTTGAAAGTAATAAATGTTCGATAAATTAATACCACTTTTGACAATCATTAGTTTATGGCTGACGGTTTTGTTGGTGTGCTACTCTCTTCTACTGGCTCTATGATAGATGGTTCTACTTTTTGTGTCTCGGTAATGAAAAGTAGTTCCGTTCGCGGTAATAAAACACCAGAGTGAGACGAAGAAGGGTGAATTTTCCCTGACGCTAATAAATCAACTAAGAACCTTACAATCTCTGACATTGGCGGGGCCGTCGCGACGAAGCCTCGATCACAACTTGATTGATACGATAAGTAAGATGTTTTTGTCATCAGTGGTGACACGACGAGTTTTTCCTCCACATTTCCGAAACTGAGTAAGTAGGAGACCTGAGCCAAATATCAGGTGATCAAGTCTTCCCAGGCGGGAGACCGAGGAGACACAGCGACAGCAAATCGCCTGCACCGGCCCCAGTATGTAACGTTGAATGAATCTCTGCAAAAACGTGCCCTGCACTATCCCGGTCGATTTCCAATCAGCATCGTGGCAAAACATGAGGGCTCGGCAGGAACGGCAGCACGACGTTCAGGTCGGCGTGGACGGCTCCCGGCCGGCGGCCCCGGCAATCGGCAGCCCGCACCAGTCGGCGACCCTTCCGCCACGGCGTCGTCGTCGGCGCGCCCGCGCGCCGCCGCCGCCGGACGGTCGCGTCGGCGTCGACGCCCATCCGTCAATGCGCGACCTGTCGGCCCCAACGGGTTCGCGGCCCGTCGACCGGCCGGCCGGCGCCAACACCATCGAAATTCAAACGCGCCGGCGGGCATTGTCGACGACGGTCGTTTGGCGGCCGCCGTTTCATTTAGCGCGCCGGCGCGAGCTCCCGGCGGGCCGCCGTCCGAGTGAACAGCGGCCGCGTCGGCTCGTATCACTATCTGATAAAAAGTCATCAATCAGCGGGACAGCGGGCGCTGGCGTGTCTCCAGGCCGGGGGCGGCGGCCGGTGCGGTCCGGCGGCCGGCCGGCTGGCGCGTGCCAACCACCGCCGGCCGCCGCCGCCGGCCGCCGCCGCAGGGCGTCGTCGGTCATCTCCGCCGGGCACGTCCCCGGAGCCGTGACTCTGCCCACCGGCGGCCACACGCGGTGGGGTGACGTCCAGCCGACCGCAGGGCACGGCTGCTGTCCGGCGGCAGCACCTGCTGGACGGCACGAGCCACACCGAAGCTTGCGGACTGAGCCACACCGAAGCTTGCGGACTGAGCCACATCGAAGCTTGCGGACTGAGCCACACCGAAGCTTGCGGACTGAGCCACATCGAAGCTTCTTGGACTGAGCCACACCGAAGCTTGCTGGACTGAGCCACATCGAAGCTTGCGGACTGAGCCACATCGAAGCTTCCTGGACTGAGCCACACCGAAGCTTGCTGGACTGAGCCACATCGAAGCTTGCGGACTGAGCCACATCGAAGCTTCTTGGACTGAGCCACACCGAAGCTTGCGGACTGAGCCACACCGAAGCTTGCGGACTGAGCCACATCGAAGCTTCCTGGACTCCACCGAAGCTTGCTGGACTGAGCCACACCGAAGCTTGCTGGACTGAGCCACATCGAAGCTTGCGGACTAAGCCACATCGAAGCTTCCTGGACTGAACCACACCGAAGCTTCCTGGACTTGACCACACCGAAGCTTGCTGGACTGGATCACATTGAAGCTTGCTGGACTGTGCTACATTGAAGCTTGCTGGACCGGGCCACATCGAAGCTTGCTGGACTGAGCCACATTGAAGCTTCCTGGACTGGGCCACACCGAAACTTGCTGGACTGGGCCACATTGAAGCTTCCTGGACTGGGCCACACCGAAACTTGCTGGACTGGGCCTCACCGAAGCTTTCTGGACTCAGCCACATCGAAGCTTGCTGGGGGACGAGTGGTCTAGGGGTAAGATGCTCGTCTCACAATCGAAAGGTTGTGGGTTCGAGTCTCACCTGTCGCTACTCTTCGCCCGCGACCAATCGGCGTGAGAGATTGGCGACGCTACATGACTCAACGGTCGACGTGTCGTAAAACCAAATAACCAACATCGAAGCTTGCTGGACTGAGCCACACCGAAGCTTCCTGGACTCAGCCACATCGAAGCTTGTTGAGTCTGACATACTACTGAGTTGAGTCTGACATTTGACATACTTTAATTTAGTAATGCGTACTAAATCAAGGTACACTCATTATTACTGAGCCGGGGGACATTCGAACTCGCTGGGCGCGAACTCAGACTTTTAGATCGTGCATTGAAATGTACTAGACTGATCGTGGGGGAGGGGGGTAGGTAGGGTGCGTCAACCTATGTGGATTTGAAATGCACCGAAACTTCGCGTACGGAATGGAGGTGGGGTTAGCCATAGCACATGAAAAGCCATCCAGTTTGCACGTGAGCGCAGGAATCTGATCGGCTCACTGTATCAGGTTATCACTACCAGACGGTTATTGCAGTTTTCATCACTGCTCAAGTTTGGCCTCTGAGGGTCGCGTCGGAAAGACCGTGTACCTAAGTGACCATGCGATACAAATGGAAGTAAAGCAGTATATGGTCCATAGAGACTGAAGTGTAGACTTGCTGGCTGACCGCAATTGGTAAGTATCGCAGTCGTCTCGTTCTGTCATAAATGAATAGTTAATCCGCCAAGTTCCGGTGAGGCTGCAACGACGACATCACATTCTAAACGTGTCTAGCTGCAGTAGGTTTTCGATTAACTTGCTTTCAAGGCATTTCAGGGTCCATCACACACCCATTGCAAGGAGGCACAGGTGCGTCCATGTCAATGACACAGGATCTGAATCGAATGTCGTTGCAACCGGAAGATAGGGACGCCCAAGAGCATGTCATCGGTTTTGCATCAATCAGTGTCTTCCATCCGGGAAATGGCGCCCTGAAAAGCCCTGAAGAGTTTTTATACTTTGTTGAGTTTCAAATGTTTTGGAATATGATGTATTGCCTTTCTCCGAATCTTCAAGGAAGACTTCCCGTTTGGAAAACTCATTAACTTTTCCTAAGCGAAAGCCATCATCTACAGCAGATCGTGCCACGTTATCTGGTACTTGACCTTGCCCTGATATGTGGCCTTGGTCTTTGTATCTTTGGTCTTAGACTAAGCAGAAAACTATGGGAGGACCGGGTGATAGATTGCACCCTGCCATTCACCTAATTAACCTGGCCTGGAAGTTCTGTCAATGGGAGCAGACAGAAGTGCTGAAGTACCTTTGAACGATCAACGATAGAGCTACATGATGCCGTTTATCGCATCTCTCTATCCAGCTTAGAACAAAAGCCGGGTGAGCGGCGAGTCAAATTGGCCATACAGCGAGTGCTAAGATTGACACTAGTTTGTCATCAAGCCTCAGTTTGGAAGTGTTGATCTATCTTGTTCGTAAACGTTCGCTGGACTTACCTGACGTAGGACAATCTGGCAATCTTCTAATCCCCACAAACATAATATCGTACCATAATTTGTGTAAAAGGCTGCAGTGAGAAGTGCGAAACATAAACAGATAAATATGGGAGGGTTTTCATGACTCAGGCGGACCACAGTGTCGACGCCACACGACTCAGGCGGACCACCATGTCAACTCCACACGACTCAGGCGGACCACAGTGTCGACACCACACGACTCAGGCGGACCACCGTGTCGACTCCACACAACTCAGGCGGACCACCGTGTCAACACCACACGACTCAGGCGGACCACCGTGTCAACACCACACAACTCAGGCGGACCACAGTGTCGACTACATACAACTCAGGCGGACCACAGTGTCGACGCCACACGACTCAGGCGGACCACCGTGTCGACACCACACGACTCAGGCGGACCACAGTGTCGACACCACACGACTCAGGCGGACCACCGTGTCAACTCCACACAACTCAGGCGGACCACAGTGTCAACACCACACGACTCAGGCGGACCACCGTGTCGACACCACACAACTCAGGCGGACCACCGTGTCGACTCCACACAACTCAGGCGGACCACAGTGTCGACACCACACGACTCAGGCGGACCACAGTGTCGACTACATACAACTCAGGCGGACCACAGTGTCGACTACATACAACTCAGGCGGACCACAGTGTCGACTACATACAACTCAGGCGGACCACAGTGTCAACACCACACGACTCAGGCGGACCACCGTGTCGACACCACACAACTCAGGCGGACCACCGTGTCGACTACATACAACTCAGGCGGACCACAGTGTCGACACCACACGACTCAGGCGGACCACAGTGTCGACTCCACACAACTCAGGCGGACCACAGTGTCGACACCACACGACTCAGGCGGACCACCATGTCAACTCCACACAACTCAGGCGGACCACAGTGTCAACTCCACACGACTCAGGCGGACCACCATGTCAACTCCACACAACTCAGGTGGACCACAGTGTCGACACCACACGACTCAGGCGGACCACCGTGTCAACTCCACACAACTCAGGCGGACCACAGTGTCAACTCCACACGACTCAGGCGGACCACCGTGTCGACTACATACAACTCAGGCGGACCACAGTGTCGACGCCACACGACTCAGGCGGACCACCGTGTCGACTCCACACGACTCAGGCGGACCACAGTGTCGACACCACACGACTCAGGCGGACCACCGTGTCGACACCACACGACTCAGGCGGACCACCGTGTCGACACCACACGACTCAGGCGGACCACCGTGTCGACACCACACGACTCAGGCGGACCACCATGTCAACTCCACACGACTCAGGCGGACCACCGTGTCGACACCACACGACTCAGGCGGCGCCTATCCTTCACTCCACGCCCACAGCAGGCAGTTGTGAGCGAGACGTTGCAGTCGGTGCAGGAGGCGAGGCCAGGCTCGGCCTGGGCGAGGCCTCGCCTCCCGTCCTGGCCCAGGACGGCCCAGGTCACAGCCGCCGGCGGACACTGACCTGGTGTCCGCGCCTGGATGGGCAGAGGAAGGTCGTTCTCTCGCCGCCACGTGACCGTCGGCTGAGGGACACCCGACACATGGCAGAACAGCGTCACGTTCTCCCCCTCCAACGCCAGCACCTCGCTGGAGCTCCTCTCGCTGGATATGTCCGGCGGCACTGAGGCACATGTCAGCAGCACAGAACTGTCAGCGGCACTGAGGCACATGTCAGCAGCACAGAACTGTCAGCGGCACTGAGGCACATGTCAGCAACACAGAACTGTCAGCGGCACTGAGGAACATGTCGGCAACACAGAACTGTCAGCGGCACTGAGGAACATGTCAGTAAGACAGAACTGTCAGCGGCACTAGGCACATGTCAGCAACAGAGAACTGTCGGTCGCTGGCGGGCCATGGTCGGGCACAGGTGCGTCAGCGTAGATGTGGATCAGTGTAGACGTGGGTCGGTATCAGTTACCCTGACACACCAGGGCTCACCAGGGCTGTGGTGTTCATCTTGGTATGATACAAATACATCGAACTACGACAAAAAAAACATGATGAATAGATATCAGTCACTTTCCTTAATTTATACTCGTCATTGTCCACATGCTTCCGCCCACGGCATGCATCATGTGGAGTTTTCTGCCTCCGAAACGCGGTAGTACTCAAAGATAGTACGAGCGACTCTTGGTGAAAGATATTAGATGTTCGGAGTGGATTGTACGAGAACACAGCATGGGACACATTTATTTTTGTTTGATTGTGGTAATCTAGCGGTAGTATTATACAACATGCAAACTAAAATGTTCTTGCCCAGGTTTCAGTGCTGGGATGTAGGAAAAGGTGCGGGAGGGGCGCTCATAGAAGCTTGAAGTTGCGCAGGTTCGTACTACAGAAGCACTGACCGTGGATGTTGTCTTCTATACTTTTCAAGAGTTCCTGCATACATTGAATGATGGCTTGTTTCCCACTTAAAGTTTCAGTTATTTTGTACTGGATCGTAGCCGTATCCAGAGGAGAGGAGATCGTGTCACGAGTCTATGACCCCTTCCCATAAAATAATGAGACGATACTTGCATTGATTGTCAGAATAAAATGTGCTGAACACGCTAGTTTTTTAAGGGGAATGTAATAGGCCCGGGCCAGGTTTTTCCTCGAAGGTCCATCTGTGGAGATGTGAGACACATTGTGGACTGGCCCATTGCAGTTGGCCTAGTCTAAGCCAAACCGTGGATTATTCCACCATGTTTCAACTGGTGCACTGGCTCTGGTAGCTCCAACGACCCGTAAATGGATGATCAGGACCCAATGATGGGTGCCAGATTGTACGATTTGTAAGGGAAACACCTAGATATAATAAATGAACTCAGACTTCAGACACAAAACTAAACTACACTTGCTTCTCTGCAACATCATCACGGTTGATGCTGATGATTCTTAACATCATTACGGTTGATGTTGATGATTCTTAGATTCGCGCAGTTATTGCGAGGGATCCTGTTTCCACTCAGTTTTTACTCTATGGGAATTCGCAGATTGGCCACGATATTGCAATTTACATGACAGGCAGGGATGGTGAGATGAGAGTTACAGTTTTTGCAAGACATTGTTGTCATTGGGATAAGGGGAAATTTTCCTTTACCCTACCATTGGGTTGGGCCAAGACTCCTGTGGCCTAGGAACATTCGTTAGTCTATTCATTTGAAGTCTTCGAAATCGTGTAGGTTTGGCCAATAGCTGATTGCCATCGTGCAATGTCAACGTTAACTATGTTTCCACATGTAACAATTCGATGAGTTTGATTCTGTGCATATCGCGTAGGAAAGCAATATATCAAACGAACTTGTTCTGCCAGACAACATTGTTATTGCAAGTGGTTTCATTTTGTGTAAGTAACTTGCTTAGTCTTCCAGCGGCATATCTGCATCGGTTTTAAGCGTATCAGTTTTCTGTGAGCCGTCTGGTATCATAGTGCAAGGGCATGCCGATAAATTGGACTTCAACATATGTAAATCTGAAGATGTATTTCATTCCAACGACTTTGTCCTTGTACCGGGCATTAGCACCCCCTAATTGATATGTATTCTACTTAGTTCCCACCCCGACATTCAGTTGGTTGGATCCCCAGCCTGCATTGGTCTCCCCTGTCCTGGCAGGACAGAGTTTGAGCGGCTACACACGCTCTCACAGCCCATGACTGGGAGGGTCAGCTCACAACTGGCCCGATAAGGCTGAGGACGCGGCAGCAAGCTGGCCGAGTCGCCACGTTGAAGGCATGTTCTACTCTGGTCAAAATTCGGTCGCTGCACTACAGTTATCAGATGAGGTGGTCGCAAGGTTCTTACAAATAAAGTGGTGGCATCAGATTCAGCTCGAGCTCGTCTTGCATGAGATCCTGGTCTATAAAGCCAATCCAGCAAATAAGCGGACTAAATTGATATTCAATTTAAAAAAACTGGCGAGCTTGGTCTGGCACTTGTAAATGGATATTGAGTTAATTATGTCTAGTCTAGTGCACGCTATGGTTCCAATCTTAGCTTCGTTTCGAGCACCACGTGCAGGCCTGTTCCCCGCCGGATCTCTATATATGTAGTGCAGTTAGATCTTCTAAAGCGCTTCCCTGATCCACTTCCCTGATCCAGTTCCCTGATCCAGTTCCCTGACCCAGTTCCCTGATCCAGTTCCCTGATCCAGTTCCCTGATCCAGTTTCAGGTCAAACGATGCAGCTCTGATCACCATTTTCTTCGTTAATTTCATGTTGATGAATATGAAATCTGCTGATATGTAGAACTCGATATTGATACTCTCATGCAATACTGTCTTATTTTGAGGAATTTTGAAGGCTCTGGTCATGATTTTTGGGGAGTATCGTATGTTTATTTTTTTTAAAACAGCATTACTAGATGTAGGGTTCCAATAGACATGCATTCACTGCATTGCCCTGTGATTTAAGCTCTCCTTTGGCGATAGCGATACGCTTTATCAAAGCAGCTCACATTCCACAACTTTCGGTCTATTAACATTGAAGCTTGAACATTTCCATCGTAAAAAAGAAGTATCTTCATCATTTCTGTCATATTCAGACCTTCGTGGAAAAACCACATGCAAACAAATATTGGTGGAATCATCCAGAATCGATTTATGCACTTACTAAAGGAATGAGCATACAAACATGCTGTAGTAACGCTGATGACACTGTCGATGAGTATTTTTCATGTTTATGCTGAATTCCATTGTTCTTAATGACATCGTACGGATTAATAAATGAGTCCTCCTGATGTGTCCAACTCGACATTGGTAATCGTATTCAATGTTTCGCCATAGTTATCACAAAATGCCTCCAAATAACATAGGTGAAATACCATCCCAATATACGTGCACATATTGTCTCCACAACATGCAGAGCCTATTCTTTGTTAATGTAATTTGCACGTAGTTCATGGAGATATTGAGTGCAAATTTTAGTACTAAGTGCTTCAGTACTTCAGTAACTCTCATGGTGTCTGGCCCTTCATCAATTCGCATGCATGAAGTCATAGTTGTGTTCGTGGTTCACTATATTGCTACCTTGCGCCATGCTTTGGTACAAATGATGCATTGCATCGCCTTCATGATGGAATATGTACAGCTTGACAGCTTGACAAATAGCAAGCACGAAAACGTACGAGTGAGACGTCGCGCGTCGTTTAAATTTGTTGACAATGATGAAGGTAGCCAGCGACAATACCACAGTTTAAGCTATGACGCCGCCGGTGTTCCCAAACGTACGATGACATGTTGCATAGATATAGCCATCGCGTAATTGATCACATGCACTTTTGTGAGCCTTTTGTCACACAGAGACACATACCCATCACTAAGTGGCCCGCTTACCCTCATCCGCCCCACCCCGCCAAGATGTCGTGAAGCGAATCTGGAAAACCTGGGATCAGATACTGTTTTGGAAACCTGCCACGACTTACAAAGCGACTTTGAATAAGTCGTAGACATTCCATCCAAGTTTTACCATGGCAGAGCATACAAGGTTCAGCTTAATCGGAACAACATAGAATGACCTGTTGAACTGGGTGTGATAGGACACGAGACACACATCTTATGAAGTTCATCTTATCTTGGGACACACATCTTATGAAGTTCATCTTATCTTGGGACACACATCTTATGAAGTTCTCCGGCGTGAATTGAACCAACTCACCACTTTTCACGCGTGCAAACCCACGTCGCACCTACCGGTGACCCTTAAAAACGCGTGCCCCTCGGTCACATTGCGTGTGTTGACCTGGCACGTGTACCAGCCCTCGTCCTGCGGCCGAACGCTCTGGATGTGCAGGTGCCACGTCCGTCTGTTCTCGTGCGACACGCGGATCCGCGGGTCGGGAGCGATCTGCTCCGTCTGCACGGCCAGCACGGCGGCTCCACTGCGCTGGATCCACGCCACCTGCACAGTCGCCAGTCGCACGGTCAGTGGATCCACACGAGCTGCGCCGGCGGGGAGACAGGCACAGCTGCCCCTATCTCGCATCCAGTAACAAGGGACGACATATTTGTTTGACCCCCACCCCTCCCTGAAATTTTGGGAAGCATCAAGCATAAAAGGACGCCAATCATATTTTCAGCATGCCCAAAGAGCTTGTGAGAAGCCCCAAGCCAGACAAAGGATCGCCTCATACTGTTTGAAGGACCCAGACCAGTAGTTTTGGTAGGAGGCCCACAAAAACCTCCAGAGACTAGAAATGCGGGAATAATCCCGAGCGTGATGAGATAGCCCATGACTACGGGAGCTCCATGAAGAATTCCCC
This sequence comes from Ashinkailepas kermadecensis, assembly GCA_034440615.1. Lineage (NCBI taxonomy): Eukaryota > Metazoa > Arthropoda > Thecostraca > Neolepadidae > Ashinkailepas > Ashinkailepas kermadecensis. The sequence continues at coordinate 409,375 of JAOTOM010005155.1, read as the reverse complement.
CCCCCTCCAGAAGCAATTGGTGGCGCCTCCCCTGACAAAGCGCATGATCACGAGCCAGCTATGCAGTTGCGGGGAACTCTGCTGGGGATCCACGCAATGATCATACCCAAACTGAGAAATCACGAGGTACTTTGCCTGAGGATCCACAAACAAAACGTTTGTGGTTACACTCAACTGTCCAAAAACCAAGAACCGAGTGTCTGAATAAACGCAGCATTGACATCCACCTGACTGCTCTGGCCGGCGGTCAGCCCTCACTTACACAACGGCCATGTAAGCTGCATCACACCTGACTACTCTGGCCGGCGGTCAGCCCTCACTTACACAACGGCCATGTAAGCTGCATCACACCTGACTACTCTGCCGACCGTCAGCCTAACTTACACAACGGCCATGTAAGCTGCATCACACCTGACTACTCTGCCGGCGGTCAGCCCTCACTTACACAACGGCCATGTAAGCTGCATCACACCTGACTACTCTGGCCGGCGGTCAGCCCTCACTTACACAACGGCCATGTAAGCTGCATCACACCTGACTGCTCTGCCGGCGGTCAGCCTCACTTACACAACGGCCATGTAAGCTGCATCACACCTGACTACTCTGCAGACCGTCAGCCTCACTTACACAACGGCCATGTAAGCTGCATCACACCTGACTACTCTGGCCGGCGGTCAGCCCTCACTTACACAACGGCCATGTAAGCAGCATCACACCTGACTGCTCTGGCCGGCGGTCAGCCCTCACTTACACAACGGCCATGTAAGCTGCATCACACCTGACTACTCTGGCCAGCTGTCAGCCTCACTTACACAACGGCCATATAAGCTGCATCACACCTGACTGCTCTGCCGACCGTCAGCCTCACTTACACAACGGCCATGTAAGCTGCATCACACCTGACTACTCTGGCCGGCGGTCAGCCTCACTTACACAACGGCCATGTAAGCTGCATCACACCTGACTGCTCTGGCCGGCGGTCAGCCCTCACTTACACAACGGCCATGTAAGCTGCATCACACCTGACTACTCTGCCGACCGTCAGCCTCACTTACACAACGGCCATGTAAGCTGCATCACACCTGACTACTATGGCCGATCGTCGGCCTCACTTACACAACGCCCATGTAAACTGCATCACACCTGATTACTCTGCCGACCGTCAGCCCTCACCTGCACAACTGCCGTGTACGCTGCATCACACCTGACTACTATGGCCGATCGTCGGCCTCACTTACACAACGCCCATGTAAACTGCATCACACCTGATTACTCTGCCGACCGTCAGCCCTCACCTGCACAACTGCCGTGTAAGCTGCATCACACCTGACTACTATGGCCGATCGTCGGCCTCACTTACACAACGGCCATGTAAACTGCATCACACCTGATTACTCTGCCGACCGTCAGCCCTCACCTGCACAACTGCCGTGTAAACGGCTCCACAACCGACTGGCTTCCTCACGTCTTATTCACAACAGAGGTACAAACGGCCTCATACCTGACTGGCTGTCCCACGTCACTTTCACAACAGAGGTACAAACGGCCTCATACCTGACTGGCTGTCCCACGTCACTTTCACAACAGAGGTACAAACGGCCTCATGCCTGACTGGCTGTGCCACGTCACTTTCACAACAGAGGTACAAACGGCCTCATACCTGACTGGCTGTCCCGCGTCACTTTCACAACAGAGGTACAAACGGCCTCATACCTGACTGGCTGTCCCACGTCACTTTCACAACAGAGGTACAAACGGCCTCATACCTGACTGGCTGTCCCACGTCACTTCACAACAGAGGTACAAACGGCCTCATACCTGACTGGCTGTCCCACGTCACTTTCACAACAGAGGTACAAACGGCCTCATACCTGACTGGCTGTCCCACGTCACTTTCACAACAGAGGTACAAACGGCCTCATACCTGACTGGCTGTCCCACGTCACTTTCACAACAGAGGTACAAACGGCCTCATACCTGACTGGCTGTCCCACGTCACTTTCACAACAGAGGTACAAACGGCCTCATACCTGACTGGCTGTCCCACGTCACTTTCACAACAGAGGTACAAACGGCCTCACACCTGACTGGCTGTCCCACGTCACTTTCACAACAGAGGTACAAACGGCCTCATACCTGACTGGCTGTCCCACGTCACTTTCACAACAGAGGTACAAACAGCCTCACACCTGACTGGCTGTCCCACGTCACTTTCACAACAGAGGTACAAACGGCCTCATACCTGACTGGCTGTCCCACGTCACTTTCACAACAGAGGTACAAACGGCCTCATACCTGACTGGCTGTCCCACGTCACTTTCACAACAGAGGTACAAACGGCCTCATACCTGACTGGCTGTCCCACGTCACTTTCACAACAGAGGTACAAACGGCCTCATACCTGACTGGCTGTCCCACGTCACTTTCACAACAGAGGTACAAACGGCCTCATACCTGACTGGCTGTCCCACGTCACTTTCACAACAGAGGTACAAACGGCCTCATACCTGACTGGCTGTCCCACGTCACTTTCACAACAGAGGTACAAACGGCCTCAATGGCTGTCCCACGTCACTTTCACAACAGAGGTACAAACGGCCTCATACCTGACTGGCTGTCCCACGTCACTTTCACAACAGAGGTACAAACGGCCTCATACCTGACTGGCTGTCCCACGTCACTTTCACAACAGAGGTACAAACGGCCTCATACCTGACTGGCTGTCCCACGTCACTTTCACAACAGAGGTACAAACGGCCTCATACCTGACTGGCTGTCCCACGTCACTTTCACAACAGAGGTACAAACGGCCTCATACCTGACTGGCTGTCCCACGTCACTTTCACAACAGAGGTACAAACGGCCTCATGCCTGACTGGCTGTCCCACGTCACTTTCACAACAGAGGTACAAACGGCCTCATACCTGACTGGCTGTCCCACGTCACTTTCACAACAGAGGTACAAACGGCCTCATACCTGACTGGCTGTCCCACGTCACTTTCACAACAGAGGTACAAACGGCCTCATACCTGACTGGCTGTCCCACGTCACTTTCACAACAGAGGTACAAACGGCCTCATACCTGACTGGCTGTCCCACGTCACTTTCACAACAGAGGTACAAACGGCCTCATACCTGACTGGCTGTCCCACGTCACTTTCACAACAGAGGTACAAACGGCCTCATACCTGACTGGCTGTCCCACGTCACTTTCACAACAGAGGTACAAACGGCCTCATACCTGACTGGCTGTGCCACGTCACTTTCACAACAGAGGTACAAACGGCCTCATACCTGACTGGCTGTCCCACGTCACTTTCACAACAGAGGTACAAACGGCCTCATACCTGACTGGCTGTCCCACGTCACTTTCACAACAGAGGTACAAACGGCGTCATACCTGACTGGCTGTCCCACGTCACTTTCACAACAGAGGTACAAACGGCCTCATGCCTGACTGGCTGTCCCACGTCACTTTCACAACAGAGGTACAAACGGCCTCATACCTGACTGGCTGTCCCACGTCACTTTCACAACAGAGGTACAAACGGCGTCACACCTGACTGGCTGTCCCACGTCACTTTCACAACAGAGGTACAAACGGCCTCATACCTGACTGGCTGTCCCACGTCACTTTCACAACAGAGGTACAAACGGCCTCATACCTGACTGGCTGTCCCACGTCACTTTCACAACAGAGGTACAAACGGCCTCATGCCTGACTGGCTGTCCCACGTCACTTTCACAACAGAGGTACAAACGGCCTCATACCTGACTGGCTGTCCCACGTCACTTTCACAACAGAGGTACAAACGGCCTCATGCCTGACTGGCTGTCCCACGTCACTTTCACAACAGAGGTACAAACGGCCTCATACCTGACTGGCTGTCCCACGTCACTTTCACAACAGAGGTACAAACGGCATCATACCTGACTGGCTGTCCCACGTCACTTTCACAACAGAGGTACAAACAGCCTCATACCTGACTGGCTGTCCCACGTCACTTTCACAACAGAGGTACAAACGGCCTCATACCTGACTGGCTGTCCCACGTCACTTTCACAACAGAGGTACAAACGGCCTCATGCCTGACTGGCTGTGCCACGTCACTTTCACAACAGAGGTACAAACGGCCTCATACCTGACTGGCTGTCCCACGTCACTTTCACAACAGAGGTACAAACGGCTTCACACCTGACTGGCTGTCCCACGTCACTCTCACAACAAAGGTACAAACAGCCTCACACCTGACTGGCTGTCCCACGTCACTTTCACAACAGAGGTACAAACGGCCTCATACCTGACTGGCTGTCCCACGTCACTTTCACAACAGAGGTACAAACGGCTTCACACCTGACTGGCTGTCCCACGTCACTCTCACAACAAAGGTACAAACAGCCTCACACCTGACTGGCTGTCCCACGTCACTTTCACAAGAAAGATGCCAACGGCCTCACACCTGACTGGCTGTTTCATGGCATCTACACAACAGCAGTGTATATGGCTTTACATCCGACTGGCTGTTCCACGTCCCCTACGCAACAGACGTGCGAGCGATTTCAGATCTGATGGGCTGTTTCACGTCATCTACACAATACATTCACATCTCGGGAGGATATACATCGGATATAATATTTCCTCGTAGCGGTAAGCAAGTTAGCTGTACACAGAGCAGATAATGTGCGTTCGTATTGCCACTGTTAGTGGGGATCTTGAGAGCTGCAATAACTTCATCTGCATGACATCTCTGTGACCTCATCTTCTCACAGACACGTCCATGTTCTACTTCAAACCATAGCTTTCCCGGTCATAAGGAAATCGATTTCGAACTGCATAACCAGGCTTTCATTTAGCACCGAGAAGTGCACTCAGACTAAGTGCTGGGAAAGTAAAAGCTGGTGTCGGTAAATGTGAATGGAAGGCACTGGTACTTATTTGATATGACCTGAGACGACACCTCTGTTGACCGTTATCTGATGTGACCTGAGACGTATACACGAAACAGTCGCCAGCCTATGTATGGCACCTGTAGCCTGTATATTAGGACAGGTCGACTAAAATGCTTTGAGGTTCAAGAGCGACACTGTCACCGACTATGCCGTCAATAGCACACGTAATTTTTACAAAATGATGTTTAGGGGCGGCAGTCGTCCTTTCTACACTTCGATTCTTTTTTGAAAAATAGCTAATTTGGTTATGCTAAACTTCGACAGACTTTTGAATTCATTTTGTCAGAATTTTCAGGCGGTCATTCATTGCTTGCCCGCGACTTGTTTTTCTTGTGTTTATGATTATATCGCCGATTAAGTTTCTGAGTTGTCCTTTCCTGATACCGCTCATACTGAGCGAGATTGCCAACAGTGGTTGAAAAGCCGTTCCTGAACTTCGTTGTTTGCACTAATTTGAGGAGATGAGATTCACCCGCCGTCAGGCCACTCACTAGGCCTCCATTTCGCCCTTAACAGAACTGGTAATAGTTGTTTGATTCGAGTTCTGGCTGCCGCTGCAGTTCTGGCTTAGTTTGTCTCTGGTTGGCCCTGGACCATTCGTTTCAGTTGTGCCGTATGTTGGCTTTAGTTGGCTCTGATCCCTCTAATGTAGACCACTAGCTGGCTTCAGACAATTAGATAACTCTAGACAATTAGTTGGCTGTAATCCGTTAGTTGGCTCTGGACCATTAGGCCCCCATTTTCCCCTTAGCAGAACTGGTGATCACCGTTTTCCTCGAGTTCAGGCTGTCGCTGTAATCCACACTGATATCTGCGCTGTCGTGTATATGGCACATTGTATAACAAGCACTCGAGACCACTCTGGCGCTATCAAGCGAAAACCGATGGAATCACTGTGTTTTGATATATAAGTAAAGCATACAAAATTGGTGATATTCGTATGATCCGGCAATCGTCGCGGCGACATTGCGAGTATCGGCATAATAGTTCGCTGCCAAAACAGCAATACCAGCAACATCGACAGATATGAGCGGAAACAGGCAAACAGTTGTGAAGATATGAACGGAATGGCTGTGAAGTTAAATTACTGCAAAGTGAATATTTCACTTTAACGGAACATGGCATTGCTCATCCGTGTTCATTTGTGCACATATATCAACCATGGCGACCAGCTCGTCCTACAACTGCCGACTTCGTCTGTGTTACAAGCTGCACTGTTCGCTCCGCAGCCTGCATGCGGGTAGGATACGATAGTATTGTCCACGCAAAGCCAGCAGATCAGGCGCGCTGGTGGATGTGGATTGAAAGCATTGGTGTGACATGCACCAGCAATAATGTCGGTGGGATGGCTGTTGCACAGGTACAACAGCAGCCGCAGAGTTTAATTTCGCATGTAACCGCGTGGGAACATAACGAGTTACTATGGATTGCAGAAACATTTTCAACGTTTTATACTGAGTACCTTTGGCACATATAAACTTAGAATCCGCTCCCCAAGCCTCAGCTAGCTGGCCATATTCAGCTGACCAGTTCTCTTTGTCTCTATTGCCCTTTGAATGTGAACATTTTGAGTCAATGGCTAGATGATGCAAAGTTGCGGCAGTTGAGCTCAATTCCTGAGGTGTGCTCTGGTCTAACAGAGCCAAATCACCAGATCTGCCTGAAATTATATCAACGGCATATTTCTCAATTGTAAACGTCTTCCAAGTTGACCGTTCAATGATTTCGAGCCCGTTGTGACGTCAAGTTTGGCAATCGACTGCGTAAACTTAACTCTTTTCAAGTGAAGCTGGCACATAAGCCAGCGAGTCAAATAAGCGGCGCTTGCCGTCAGGGTTCGAATACGCGGCGTGCACCGCGTGACCTTCCCGTGTTTCCTGCAGTACCGTCTGCTCCAACAACTCCTGTCTTACCCCAAACTCGTCCGCCACAAATGAAGCGCTTCAAATACCTCGCGCGCCTTTCTTGACGCAGTCGTGAAAAGTATGCCATATTGTCTCCGGGGTTCGGCCACACTACAGCGGTGTTCCCCTGCTGTTGCTGCATTATTGTACTTCTTGATGGAGCGGCTGCGATGCAGTGGGTTCACCCATCCACCAGGGCCTCCTCTGGCATGCCAACTGCGGTCGCTGTGTCCCTCCCACCACCCATGACCGTGGCATACCTGCCGTCGAGCTCCATTTCTTATTACCTAAGCATTACTAGGGATGGGAAGGGGCTCGAAGGGCTGGGATCTGGCCCATTGGAGTCAATTGTATCGCCCCCACCCGTCCCAGTCAAATATTGTTCGACCAGGCCCTGTGGTGCATGCCGCGGTGTATTTGCTGTTGCGGATAATACATCTTTACACTCGCCGAAATACAATGCCGGCAGTCCACAATCAAATGTTTCGGCTTATTTGTTTTCTGTTTTGTTACGTCTCGCACACAGCCTGGTCCTTTCAGCTTCCCTGTGGTGGACTGCGTGGTGTACATGTGGTGCGCATGTGGTGCACACGCTCATTGTAGAGGCTGTGGATGTCATGCGTACTGCTCTGCTTGACTGCTGGCCGGGGAGCACATCTCGCCGTCTCGTGCTAGGTGGCAACAGCGAGCCTGGCTGGGTGGAACATCGTGGCGTACGAGTAAGAATGAGGGTCGGGTGAGGGAGCCTGCCTCACTTCACAGGGAATTGTTTACATTATCTCGACGACGCATGGGAAGAGTGGGTACGAAAATTCAACTTGGCCCCTCTTCCTTTGGACATGCACGCGCTCTGTACGGCTGTCTCCTTATTCACATTCGCACAGTGAGAATGTGCGGACCTGTGTTGGTGTGGTTTTCGATTTGTGTATGCATTCGCTCAGTAAATAGTGTTGTGAGCGGAGTCATGAAGTGACTAATTGAGAGCTTTATATCGAGATAACTATAGGTGATGGCTATGGAAGCGGCGTCGTAGACATAGCACCATGGTACCATGCTACCATGAAGCTTCAGGAGCTTTAGTATCAGCTTTATGACGTTGCATATAAATAAATGACTTAAAAATGGCCTTGGGTCAGGAACTTTCGGAGCATATTTTGCCGTGAAGCTACACACGTCCATGATATGTCACGATGAGAAGCGTCAACAAGAGCGCTTTGGGACAGACTAACGAGACATAGACTGAAACGATAACGTTCACTGCTTTTCTCCAGTTGTCCATGTAAATAAGAGCTGAAGCATGTGAGAAGATTGCAATTCGGCCAGTTGAGTGCTAATGTCACTGGCACAAAAACATCATCACGCAATAGCCAATATTGAAATGTATATGAAACTAAGCAGACATCGAGAGCAATCCTCATACCACTAACAAGAGTTCAAGCAACAATTCGCCTCAATTCCCTGTGAGGAAAGAAGGCACGCTCCGATTCCGGCGATTTGTCTTCATGAGCGCGTCGTGTCATAACGAACGAAAATCCCCCTGGGGAATTCGAGACGTCCAAGGAAGCGAAGGATTGACAAGGTTTAAAGCATGTAAAGTGTAAGGAGTGTTGCATCTTTAGGCCTGTGGGATTTACGAAAGGTGAAATCAGCAAAATCATGAACGAAAAGGATATGACAGAAGAAAAAGCAAAACAACCGACGCTATGTTGCTCCTTAGAGGCCATCATGTACCTATGTAGGCACTGTCTGAGACTCTCAAGTGCTGCTGTGTGCTCTCGCTGCTGGCTGCATTAAACCCTGGAATCCGTTTTGTGCTGCAACTTCATTTCGGCGCGCAGTCTATACAGAATAAGCTGTTTGCCGTTCCACTCAACCACACACAAAGAATGACTTCGTCTACAAACAGCTGTACTTCGGTAATCAGATTATCTGCGCCGCAGATCCTAACTAGTTGCCGAGCCAGCCAAAGTTGACATTCGTTACCTGTTCCGTAGGACTGCTCGCCCTGAGTCTCGGTCAATTTAGCGCGCTCAGCTGTTCCCCAACCCGGCCACATAGTTAGTAATCTGCGGATTTACCCCGCAACCCTCTCCCAAGTTCTCGCCTTGTTTCAGTTTTTTAATGAATGCGATGGAAGTGGGCGTATTTCATTATGCAAGCGAATTTTAATACTTATAATCGTCCAGCTTTGGCGCGTCATCAAGGCTCGCTCTCACGCGGCTGCTGCGCTGCGGAGGCGCGGAGATCACGGAGAGTGTGCTGGAAGGCCCGGCTGTCCGCCATCAGCGACGCTCACCGTGGCCCAGATGTCGGCGTCACCGGCGTCCTTCACGGCCGAGATCCCGGCAGTCGCCAGCAACGCCCGCACGGCCAAGACGCCTCTGTCACCAACGCACCCTGGTCCCTCTGTTATACACTGCTCATAGACGAGTCCCTCTGTCATGCACTGCTCATAAACGAGTCCCTCTGGAATACACTAATCGTGGACGAGTCCCTCTGTTATACACTGTTCATCGACGGGTCCCTCTGTTATTCACTGCTCATAGACGAGTCCACACCCCTCCGCCGCAGGCTGAGCGATGCCGATATCGGCATCGCTCAGCCCGCGTCGCTGGTGATGCTCTGCACCACCGCACCGGCCGATTGTCTGCTACGTGTCACACGGCCGGCATCGGCCCCTTCGCAATTGGCCGTCCTCCAATATGGCTCGGCTGCTAATGTTGACGACGACACTGCTGGGACAAAAGTTGGCCCGTTGGATAGCCGCCGCGCCGTGGAAATTTGTCACCCGGCCATTCGCAGCAACTGGGACAATAACCACGCCCCGTGACGTCACTGCCAAGTTGTAAAATTTCAATTAGGTCCTGGCTGATAAACGACGGCGGCTGACCGGGCGGGGCTGGCACCGGCGCGTCTGACGACCTAATGAGACTTCCTGCCCTTGCCCCTTCCCCCAGTCAAGGTGACTGACCTCTGAGCTCTCTCTCCGTCTGAAGGGTGTCGGCGTGCCATTCAGCCTGGCCCAGACGACCACGTCGCGGCACGACGGGAGCGGTGTAAGGCAGACTGTCTGACAGTAGAGTGACGAGATTGACGGACGGTGCGACAAGACCTGGGTGGTCATCGCACACAGGGGAGATGGCCGGCCAGCAGGAGTTCGCAGGAGATGAAAAACTCTAAATATCTGAGGTTTTAGAGTCGAGGAACTGGCGACCTGGACTGTCCGGCAGGATCCAGTGGTGACGAGCGACGATATCAACTTCTGACCACCGACAAACTAAGTCTTTGACCATACAGCTTATCTAGCCCATGCAGCAGCGCAGGCTTACTTACCACACGGTGCAATCACATAACCGAAATGAAAAGATTTTGTATGCTTGCATTACCGTATGTCATGGTCCGTGTGTGCTGTTATTTAACACCATCGTTACGTCTGTTTCTGGGTGCCGAGTCTCACGCGTTTGTATGCTCACGTTCCGTATGTTAAGGTCCGTGTGTGCTATTGTTTGACACCACCGTTGCGCTTTGTTTCTGGGCGGAATTTGATTGTCGCCCAACACCCACTGGCGGATCCAGGGGGGGCATTCCGGCCATGCCCCCCCTCAAGCGCTTCAAAGGGGGGCATAGTGTCTTTTGCCCCCCCAACCAACAAAAGTAAACTAAATTAAAATGCAGTAACCTTTGCTGAGATTAAAAAATAGCGTTCCGGGTGAAATAATCTCCAATTTTAAAGGTATTTTGTTATAATTGTTTGGAAGCATAATCTGGTAGCATAGTAGATTCTGACACATCAAGGGTTCTATGCTGTTGAAGTTCTGCTTACAGCAAGAGATGACGAAATCAGCAGTTTCATTATTCCTTCGTCAGTTAGGTTCATGAAGTTTGCTTAGCCAGTAAGGGGCAAGCGGACCCAGCGAGCCAGATTTCGAAAGCGGAATTTGAACAGGATGTTTTGTGCGAGTGACCAGTTGAGCCCAGTTGAGCAGCATGTTTCGTATGTTGGTGTTGGGGCAAGGCCATATAGCCATATAGGTGTTGGGGTTGCTAAGATGAAGAGACAGGCTACATTGACTGATTTTGTCAAGAAGAATAGCAAGAGGAGGTATGTATTTATATCCTGAATAAGAGATAACTGGTGGGTTTGCATGTAGGGGGGATTCGGGTGGTAGGACCGGGCTATCAAAGTTTAAGGGTATTATTGCAGTTTAGGGTATCTACGAGACAAGTTTTACACATACCCTCATGCACTGGCGGATCCAGGGAGGGGCCATTCCGGACATGGCCCCCGAAGCGCTTAAAATGGGGGCCATAGTGTCTTTTGCCCCGCCCCCGAAACCAACAGAAGTGAACTAAATTAAAATGCAGTAACCTTTGCCGAGGTTAAAAAATAGCGTCTGGATGAAAGAATCTCCAATTTTAAAGGATTTTTTTTTATATATAATTGTTTGGAAGCCAGTATAGTAGCATAGTACTTAGTAGATTCTGACACACATCGAGGGTTCCATGCTGATCAAGTTCTGCTTACAGCAAGAGTTGACAAAATCGGATCCGCCAGTGTCCACGTGCACGAACGTTGACGTGGTACAAGACGTTGAACGTGATCGTGAACGTTTTGGTAAACAAGAACAAAAATCCGGTAACATAGAAACGGTGGAGGTAGGCTGGGGCCCCTACACAGGAAATTATGCTGTCAATTACTATTTTACTTTTTATTTTATTTTACTTTTAATTATTATTTTTAAAATGGGCCCCTTTGCCAAATAGTGGTCGAAATCCGGTGCTTTTAACAAAAAATAGTGGGAGAATGGGCATCCTCCAAATCTGTTCGACCCCTCCCCTGATGCAATTCCTAGGTACGCCACTGGGGGAGGGGAGGGGGCTGACGCCGAAAACCGAAAGTTGGCTCCCCCCTCCGAACCGGTGGGCTAGATCCGCCAGTGCCAACACCAACAGCTGCCGCCCTGTGGCCGCCAGTGAACAGTCTGGTTCGTGTCGCGGTCGTCCAGCATCAGCCGTAAATCTTGCCGGCCGCCTGCCGCCACAGGAGCGCCGACCGCGGCTTGTGCCGCCACTGCCCGCCGCGTTCACCCACCCCTCACTGGCGGCCCACTCCTCTGGCAGGAGCCTCAGCCGCGGCGATTGTGTAGTTCCGGCGTCTGAAGTCACGCGACTGGCCGTTACTGTACCCCTGTCCTGTCTGCAGCCGTTGATATCCCTATGACCTGTCTTCGGTCACTACTGTCCTTGTGACCTGTCTACGGCCGTCGCTGTCTATGTGGCCTGAGTATATGGTCGTGCAAGTACTGTCTTCTGTGACCTGTGTCTACGGCCGTTACTGTCTACTGTTACCTGTGTCCACGGCCATTGCTGCCTGCTGTGACCTGTGTCCACGGCCGTTACTGTCTACTGTGGCCTGTGTCTGCGGCCTTTACTGTATACTGTAAATTGTACCTAGAGCCGTTACTGTCTACTGTGAACTGTGTCTACAGCCGTAGCTGTCTACTGTGCTATGTGCCTACGGCCGTTACTGTCCTATGACCTGTGTCTACGGCAGACGCTGTCTACTGTGACCTGTGTCTATGGCTGCTACTCTAAGTCCGACCCAGAACCAAGACCATGCACACTGAGCCCAACCCAGGACCAAGGCCGTTCAATTGCAAATGGCATAGAGGCTCAATAGCTAGATCTGGATTTGATTTGCTTTTAGTCCGCGGGCGCTGACTGGAGTGTCTACGGACTGAGAGGAAACCTGACTGAGGGCCTCCTGGGCCTGGCGCGTCCGCAACCACAAACTTGCAGATAGTTAGCGACCTTTGTTAGTGGTAGGCTTATCAGACCGTTCCAGTCCCCGAAAATCATTGCCGTTTCTACCCTATGCGCCGCTGCTGCTGCTACTGCTGCTGCTACTGCTGGTCGTGCGTGGCCTTTTCTACTGTCCGCCGTTACTGGCAGAGTTTTCCTCCTCGCCCTCTCATCGTCGCCGATGAGACGAGCGGAAATCCTCGTTGGTTCTGCACGCGCACAGCCGTAATCCTGTCAGTAGTCGGTAGTGGGGTACCGCCGCGGGACTACGATTCCTGCACCTGCATGCGCCGGATAGGTCCACGCTGCACCTCCCGCAGTCTTAATGCTAATCCTAAGGAAAACGTACGTCTCTACAGCTACAATATGACTTTATCAAGGCCCTATCTTGTATTCATTTCCACATCTTTGTGTGCATACCCTTAAATTTTTGCCGAAGCAATTTAACTTCACTTGCCGAAATAAGACCATTCATAACTAACATAGCTTCCCGTTAGGAATTCGCAATTTATTATGGAAGGGTACGTTTTTGTCCTATACCATAACTGATAAAAGGACCGCCGACTTCATCAAGCCCAAGTTCTGGGTTAGTTATTGTACGTTACATTGATACAGATGCTGCGGAATTATAGCATACCCTCAAGCATAAACAAGAACGGCATTGTAAATGCCCCATCTTCTGCCACGGCTGTTGCGACCTCCTCTAATAGTGTTGGTTCCTGTGAGTCGCAACTAGTAAATAAGACACTCGCGGATCCAGGAGCCTTCCTTCCTGGCTTTCTCTCCCTCTGGTCCTGAAGGGGACCATTTTATATTTAACCTCCCACTTACGCTCAGTAGTCATGTGTCCTGGGCTCTGGCAATACATATCGAAATAGAAGTCTGGTCTGCCATATCACCGCTATTATGCATCAGAAAGTCTGAAAATGTTCCCATTATCAATTCCAATATAGACGAAGTGCAAAAATACAATGCAGTGCAAAAATAGTCGCGTTTGACTTGAAACCAGGTGGTTCACAAGGCTCAAACTGGACTAGTCTTGAAATGTTGGCATGCCGAGACTATTCAGCTTGATGGAGTGGCGACACTAAGCCTGCGTCCTAAAACAGCAATTAAGACTCTCTTAATTACTTAAAGTTGACTCTGTTGAACATCGAGCTCAATGTTCCTCCATGCAGGTAGCTACTCCAATTCACAATATATTTATTTGATGATCATTCTTGTGGTTTTTCATACCAGATACAATAGATAATTTCAGGACGTGTGGAAACATTTTATGTATTTGAGGTGTCCTTCTCACCTACACTATAATAGATGGCTGCTTGCAACTTGCCAGGAGAAGCATTGCATGATTTTGCACGGACATTGCATCCAAATATGTTTCATATATTAAATCAGTTGACAATCCTTGATGTTTTCATTGTATTTGTATCTGTACTTATTCGACCGCCAACAGGTAGACACGCATTATTTCAGGTTACGCCAGGCACATAATTTTATTGGCATAAGAAATAGCACTAGCTTTATAAACACCAGATATCAATTTCAAGATGTGTGGACCACCTGATGTGTGGAAATATATCAATATTTAGTGTTCAGCGGTGTCGTTTGAGCACCATCCCGGTGCTATTTCCCGTTTTACATGAACAGTACCTGGATCTCGGCAATTTGGTCTGAGCTGGCGATGACTAGCGGAAAACAACGCCTGGAAGGATCCACTTCTACAACTCCTCATACTGATGCAACTAACTTTGCCCCTGAAGACGGTTTTGCTGAAGGGAGTGCTCGTTCCGGAAGGTTCCAAAGCAGTCATGGACATGTTGATAATAGGTTTGCGAAATGCAGACATTTGATCAATTTTTCCGCATCAAATGGCCTCCCTTTTCTGACCTGCTGATTTCCACATCGTTAAGTTAGTTATTTGGGCTTTAGGGCGCTTCGACCAGAATTGATCATTCACGCACATCGTTAAAGTGCACACATTATACACGACCTGCCTCGGACGTCTGGAGATTACATTGCAGGAACCCGATTACTTCCAAACCCGATCTCATGAAACTATGTTGAGCAGATCATGTTGAAGTCTTGGCATGCATCTAGTGACCATTTTCACTCAACACGTAGTTGGTGAATTGCCTGGTCTAGTATAGGAGACCAATATTGCACGATAGATCTCTTTGGCGTGCTAGGGTATCCGATTGTCTGTTGCACATTTACTGTAGCACAGATTACGTTGTAATCCTTTTATTTCTGCTATGTGACGTTTTATTTTCATAAAGTGTTTTTTATCATCGATTTCCTTTTATATTGCAATTGCCTGAAAGGAAAAATTCTTGGGGTTGTTCTGGTTCACCCGCATGGGCTCCGCAATCCGAAAAATGCTGGAAAAATACTCCCAGTCGTCTGATTGGAGCGAATCACACCTCGATCATTTGAAATGGGTTTACCAAGGACTCTTCAGCGTCACATTGCGGAATGAGACAATCGTCAATACGGCTTCTGCCCGGTCAATGGCCCAAGCAGCGGCATACTCTGTGTGACTAACTGATTGATTCCTGCTACTTTGACGAACACGACCAACACATGTTTGCTACTGCGGTCATTGTTTGGAAATGAATAGAGGGATTTCGCCACGAAGATCGCCGCCTGTTTTTGTTTTGTGCCTTTTTCTGGATGTGCAACGTAGGCAATTGCAGATATTTCAAATGAGGGACGGATATCGGTGGGCACTGGGGGCATGTTCCCTCCCCATCCCCTCCCATGGAAAGGTGAAGCCCTTCTGACCGGGAAAGGCGCCCCTTCAGGAAGGCTCGAGTGCACCCCCAGAATCCGCAGAATCTGCCAACGGATTTGTCAGCCAAAGACCTTTTCAGAGGAAAAGGTGGTCTTTCAGTATGCTCGAGTGCATCCCTCACCACTCCCTCAACGAGTTTTCATCGGAGAGGTGCATTCGCCCCCCGCACCACCACGGAAATGTGCCCCTATGAACATTCCTAGATCTGCCTCTGTCTCAAATCGGTAGCCTGTGATTGGTCAATTGGCGGCAGCCATCCTTGTTTCCTCAGTATGTGAAAGTATCTGTCAAATAGTGTCAGTGAATTTGATGCGGAAGTCAAATTGATGCTTCAGGAGTCTGGAGCTTATACGACAGCTCGGAAAACTTACCGAAGCTTATAGGGTCGATGAGAGGAGACCAGACGAGCTTGGGTGAGGATAGATTCGTCTTGCGACGGGAACGCTCGGATGAGTTTAGATATGGAATCAGCTGTTTGCTCGAACTAACTTTCAACGAATCTGCCGAGTCAGCGCTTTGTTAGTGGTAGCCCTGACGGCGATCTGCGCTTTATCATTTTGCATGTTTCTTTTCCAATTTTGTAGCATCGTATTTGTATATTTGTAATGACATAGCAAATATTAGCTTCTTAAGGTTGCATTGATATTCAAGTTATGTAAATATGCAAGTTATTTTAGTGTCGTGCCGGATCATAAAGGTCATTTGCGGCGCCTTTAAAGCGAGTGCGTTTTGCAAGCAAAGCGCAGGCAAGTGTGCATTCACGTTAAGGGAGTTTTATGTTATAGTTTGTGTTATTTGTTAGGTATTAAAGGCAGGAGCTGGGTGGGGGACATCTCCTGGGTGTCTAAATATATTTAGTTTTACTTTACTCCTCCGCAAGATAATTTGTAGCTGTGGTGACGGGGGTGTTTGAAAATGACGAGAAAGTTGATTTTACCAGGGTGCTGGCATTAGCCTACTCTTGTCGAAGAGCATCGGGGGTCTTCACCGTGTGGACAAGGAGGAAATTGTCCACACCGCCTGTCACGCCGGCCGCCACGTGTTAGTTGTTAGCAGAGGGTTAGTCTAAGCATGCCGTGCAGGGTTGTCAGTGGGGTTAGTACGGTGTTTTGCAATTCGGTTCATCTACGTCCGTTGTACCTTTGGGTAGCCGTTTTACGTAATGAGCTGCAAGGTAAATCGGCTCATCTACGTCCGATGGCTCCCCTATGTAGTCGTTTTACGTGGTGTTAATTAACTTTTTTCTTTTTCTTTTTTTTTCCGAAAGCAAGTCGGCTCATCCACGTCTGACAGCACCGCTAGGTAACCATTTATTTATAATTGGAAAGCAAGTCGGCTCATGTACGTCCGACGCCATTCGGGGATGGCGGTTTATGTGCTTCATGCGAGTGTTTCGCGGGCTATGTAAAGATACATCTTGGAAGGAATTCATGAAACTAAGTGCTGAGAATAATTATAAGTGCATGGCTATGATATGAAAATTATAAGTGCACTCGGCTTCGCCTCATGCAAGAAACTTAAACACCGAGATCGTGAAATTCTTGTGACACCGACAGAGTTGAAGATCCTGTCTCCTGCTTCACTGGAAGTCTACATTTCTTCGAAATAATCATGACAGATCATTGGGCTCTTGTTTAGTGCTTGAAGGCCTTCTTGGCAGAGACTTGGATGCCAGCAATGATCTTGAGGAAGAAAAGCGAAATTGAAAAGACAACAAAATGATCACTCTCCAGGAGCGAGTGAGCATTTCCAAACAGCACAGGACATCAGAAAGGCAAAGTCACGGATGTTGAATTCTGAAAATTATTGGGAGGAATACATGAAGGCAATGGGCAGGACCAAATCGATTGGGGGCACCCTCCAGAGAGTCTTATGCTAAAAGTTGAAATTATTTGGGGGGGAACAAAGCCAACATTGAGGGGGCGCTTGCCCCCTCAAAAGTATTTAAACAATGCCTCTGGGCTAAGTTCAAAGACAAAAAGGAAAAGAGAAAAAAGAACCGCCCGCATAAACCAGAAGCGCCGACTTTTGACGAGGACGAAGAGCTATGGGAAAGAGGGCAACTTAAAGATGAAAGCCCAAATCGCTGATCAGAGCAATATGGTATTTCCTTATGATTTTTGGGTACCGGGCACGCACGAAGTCAGTCACATGACGTTCGGTGACGCTGGAATAGGAGATAAGCGGATAGAACTCTCAACGATGCCCAGCTATAATTTTCAGGATTTCTCCGCAAAAGAGGATGATAGCTTCTAACAACGCAGAGTCACCAATGTTTCCGCGAATGAATCCCAACCGAAAGGACGACTGGAGCAGATTGTACAATAATGGCTCGATCTGGACAAACAGGCTGGCAAAGATACTGACCAGTGGGTGCGAAGCATGTGGAATAACCGGGGAAATGACAACCATAGGCGTAAGCAAATCCTCGACAACCGTCATAGACGCTGGGTGTCTAGGTGACTACGTAGCCCAGCTGACTGAACTGTCTAGGTGACAAAGCTGTGTCCAACTTGCAAATCATGCTAATGTAGACATCAACGTCCAGCGGGCAGTGGCATGCCTGCTCTAAACGGAAATTGTAAATGAAAAGCGCGCCCCGAGGAACCACTACCTTGGACGGCAGAAGTTGAAGCAGCCGCCATGGCAGGAGCAAGAATCGTTCTACAAAACTGTTTCAACGCTTCGATGAACTATCATGCAAAGTAAAGTAACATTATTTTTTAACACGGCTGTTCTCGTTAAATTAAGTTAAGTTAAGGTGTTCATTGGCATGCGAGAAATATAATCGCACTGTCTTCACATAAACGCATTCTTAGCATTTTATGAGCGATTGAGTCATAATCTGTAGATATCGCCTGGATTTTGCAATTACAAGATGCCAACGGTGAATAAATAGGAATGTTGCGATTATTTCATTTCTCACACCATGTAGGGGGGAATGTGCCTGAAAATCTGTGGAGGAATGTGTCGGATGGGTTTTCCGGCACAGTTGCAAAATACAATGGTAAGAATTGAAACAGTTATGCAGGAAAGCTGGTCAGCACCATGCTATTATGTTCACGCCCTTTTTGAGACACCAACGACACGTTAGGGCAATGACATTCATGGGATAACGCATTCTGAGATTACTCAGCGAGAATGTGCTCATTTATTTATGTATGTACGTGATTGCATGCCTACAAAATGTTCATACAATGTCATGTACTGTGTACAAGTAGTACCTGCGCGCGTGTGCGTATGTTCTTCTTCAACAAGCACACAGAGCGCGAATGTTGCTCCATACGCCTGCGTTTCTCACGATTTTTTGTTGAAATACGCAAGAGCCCGACTAAAATCGCATATCATCATTTGTCAGCGCGGACTTTTTCGCCGTGATCACGCTCTTGGCTGGCGACAGTGTCATCCGGCTCTTCTTGATCAATATCAAACTTAGCTCTTCGATATGTCCGAAAAACGCGGCGAAGTTGTGGGATGCGAGCAGACGGCGACAGCAGCGCGGCTGAGTGGCGACCTGTGGATGGCAATCCCCATTGACGCCGTCGTAAAGTTTTTGGCCGAGTCCAAATTAAAAAGGTAGCGCGAGCATTAGTCGAGTGTGCAGTCCGGAGGTGCCCTGCTAGGTAAATCACGCGGCCGGCCAATCACCGAGCAGCTCGCGCAGCTGACGTCGATATGTCCGACTCAGCGATGGGGTGGGGCCATCGGAACCGATCCCGACCGCTGCCAAGGCTTGGGCGGCGATATACCAGCCGGCCTGGCGGGGGCAAGAGGGCAGGGGTCGCTCACAAAGGCAGCTCCGATCACCAGAGCAAGCAACCCAAGTCGGTCAATGGAGCCGCGCTTGCCACTGAGCGTCACGTCAAAGGAACAGTGTGCAGTAAATATGTTTGGACTCTTTTCACGGCCCACAAATACGAACCTCAACCTGGTCAATGATTCATACATCAGAATCAGGAGCGGATACAAGGGGCCACTGAAGGAATGTGCCCCCGTGGGAAGGTGGCGCCCCTCTGGGAAGGCTTGAGTGCACTACTCCTCGAATTCATCACCCAGAGGCGTT
Organism: Ashinkailepas kermadecensis; assembly: GCA_034440615.1. NCBI lineage: Eukaryota > Metazoa > Arthropoda > Thecostraca > Neolepadidae > Ashinkailepas > Ashinkailepas kermadecensis. The sequence goes on along the minus strand of JAOTOM010005155.1, from coordinate 389,861 downwards.
ACTCTGAGAGGAAAAGCGCCCCTCTTGCGAAAGGCGCTCGAAGTGCACCCCCTTGAATGTTGTCAGTCTGAGCCCAAGGAAGGCAAAGGCGACCCTCCAGGTACTTTCGCAGTGGCGCCCCTCCGGACATGTACCCCCTGATGACAAGCAAAAATTAACCTTGATCATTTGCACACTACAAAATGTGTGCATGTGTATGTGCATAAATGTGTATGGATGCATATGTGTGTATGTTTATGTATGTGCATGTTAGTATATGTGTATGTATGTATATTTGTATAGATATGTAAGTGCATATGTGTCTATGTATGTGTAGGTGTACATGTTGCATGTGTGTGCATATGCAGGTTTGTGTGCTTGTGCATGTGTATGTACATGATCCAACTTCTCCTTTTTCCCCCCTCATAACACATTTCACTTTGTGGCCCCAGGAGTTCCTTGGTGTTACTAGCTTGCTACCTAGCTGAGGTGCTCCTGGGGCTACTTCTACTAATAACTGGTGGTGGGCTATCTGCAAACAAAAAGACAAAAAAGGATGCAACCAGTTGTAGTGAACAGCAGACAAATGACATATGTATTGGCATCCTGAGGCATTCCTAAGCTGGCTGTCCTAACTTTTGAATAGCTGGCAATGGGAAAGCCCAATATCAATCGAGCCTGTAATAGTGCGTGTAGCCAAATAGGATAGGCTGCTGCATACGAAACAGGGGTCGACATTAGAAAAAAGAGAAAAAAAAAAAAGCCTGTATCCGCCACTGATCAGAATATCTAGATAGTCCTGGTGTGGACTACCACAGAACCCGAAACAAGTTCAGCAAAAAAACACAAAAAAACAAGTCAGCCCAGACGCAATTATACTTCCGGTGAATTTGGACGTGGAAAAGGAAGTGAGCTTCGCAAAAAAGCATGCTGAAGGAAGGTTTTCGAAGCTAAGCATTTCTCCTTAAGCAATCCACGATATTAAATCTTCTGCTCTTTGTCAGATAATTCAACTTTCAGTCTTGCACACAGAAATTTGTAGGGAATGACATGGAGGATATTTTAAAATTTCGTGGCCGGATGACTTGCTGAGACCCAATTACGTATACGTCGAACGCAGCCATATACGTCGAACTGAATTCTTTGTAAACCGGCATCAATATTTTTGACGGCTTGACAACCTGAAATGGATTTGTTATGCTCGACTAAGCCTGGGACTGGTTCTTCAGTACTATGAGCCAGAAGGTTCTGCGTTACTTTGGAGATGGTGGAGATGGAGAATGCCAACACATGAATGAAGCAAAATATGAATTAATTTCCTCGATCGTGAGCTGCATGACCGACGCAGTCGATGTGCCCCTAAGCTCCTCATACGTGATGCGGGAAATAGATCACAGGGTCAACATACCACTTGTATTATGCAAATTTATCACGAACCATTCTCTGGGGCGCCCTGCATAATTCGAGACCAGCTATGTGTGCTTAGTGGTGCCTATATCGCATTATATATAAGCATGCGAAAAGCTATGAATTGATATTAGTGGGGCTGCTCATAGTAGAACAAATTATACCCCATCATATAACTACACTACTGGTGCAAAAGGTATTTTCCGCAGTGTGCATAACACCGAAAGAGTTAACGTACGGAGATAGTTTCGGGCTTCTCAGGAATTGCCAATCAATATGTTCTGAAATAGAGTGGATGGTATCTTCGTTTGCTTCTGGTTGCTGGTATTCGGGTAAGCCCAACACGAAGTAAACGAATAGTATGTCTACTGGAGAGGCAATCAAAGTCCACAGGTATCGCAAGCATAGCTGGAGCACCTCGCGGAGGTGTTCCAGTCCGTTATATGTTCTGTTGGATATTTGATATAATTTATCCTGTAATAAAGTACATTACACGTGTACTATTTTCCTGTTTCTGTACGATTACAATATACGGCGATATGCACGCTAGATCTAGTAACCTTTTTTCTCTGGAAACGTCGATCACCTACCCCGGGCGGTCTAGATAGGCCTGCCTACCTATATTCCAGCATTATCCAAGTAGATAGGTAGGCAAGTATGCTCCAGGCTCCAGGCAGGTTCCAAATAGGCGAAGTAGGCAAAATGGTCGAAAGTAATTGATAGTACAAACGAAGGCATTTATATCAGAAATGTAGCCAAGAAAATCAGGGAAAAGATTATTCTCCGACGATGCGCAATATACCTTGTCATGCAAAACATTCACAAGAACAAGAAATAGCATTTTCATCCTCAGAGCCGCTGGAGCCGCTCCTCCTTCACAATATATCTTTAAGCGTACATTAGACCTACAGTACTTTGGAACTGGAATTACCTCTTGTAGTCCCCCTTAGCAAAGTTAGCCGAAGAACTGGCAATACGTCACGGCTGCATTTGCATGTGCAACGGCTTGCGATTTCGGCAGCAGCAGCCATTCGAAACAACTCGGTACCGATGATTCAGCTCAAACACCAGCCCGAACCGTGGTCTTGATATTCTCCCAAACAGTAACCGGACCTTCTCCGCCCGTGGCCATAGACGTGACTCGCGATCAGCGCTTTCAAGCGGGACGTGGCGACGAGCACCGTCGCCGGCCCGATATTGATATTGGATGACACTGCTACCTTAACCGATGTGCGGCGGCATGGCGCGCGGCCGACTGTGCGCGACGTGCGGGACGGCGCCGCTGCTTTAGGAGCTGCCAATGGCGCTCGTGCCAGACAATCGCGCCGGCTGCAGTGTGAACGGCTGCGCTGCATTTGAATTAGGCCGCGCTGTCTTAGCATTTAGCCCCGAGTGTCGGCGATCTCGGTGGATTTGCTGTCTTTGGACCGTTGTTGGAGCGCGCAGATAGCCCGCGTGATCGGTGTCGGGCCGTTTATAGTCCTGCCACGCTCTTCACTTCTCTGGGATGCGTCAATGGGAGAGATACAAATCATGTGAACAATCATGTCATGAATGAAGGGAAGGATCGCACTGACTCAATCTCATTTATTTATGTATTTATTTATGCAATTTCGGAAAGGCCTGGGTGAGGTGCACACGTAGTGCCACTGGTCGCATCGGTACATATTCCGGTCAAAGTGTGCAAAGGATTTTGTGGAAATTTCACGCTTGCATTAAAACGCGCTTGGATGGAGAGCCAAATTAAGCAACCCCCCCTCCCTGAGACATTCTCTCAAAACAACGGAAATCGGAGGCGCGCGGCACCTGGGCGATCTGCTACAGAAAATCGGCTACCGGATCCCTTGGTCATAGTTTCATCGCGATATCACTGAGGGTCACTGAGCTAGCTGCGGTCGTTGGTTATTTGGGTTTTAGGGCGTCTCGACTGCCGACTACTGTCGTCATTTTGCGCCCATAACTCAAACGATCTCGTGTAGTGTTTTTTTTTTAGAATTCGACATTAAAATTCCTTTCCCAGTGCCCGTTTAGTCATATATAAAAAGTGTTTGTAATTTAAAACTCTTAAGTGTAAAACAGCATGGCATTTATCGGATCGGCGGAGCATTTTTGGCACATTTATTGCCTTTCAGCAGAATCCCAAAATCCATAGCGATGAATTGTTTCTTGTCGACAGAAGTCCAGTGGTAGCCTGCTCACTTAACTGCCAGTGTTGTTTGTCCGACTGAGGAATGCATGTCAGGAACAACATAGACCCGTGTCTCTCACTTCATGACTACAGGGCAAATGATGACGTGATGACCGAAAACGAGGATTCCCTGTCCTTGGATACTAGCCCGTGGTCAGCCTGGTAGACTGTCACGTAGCGCCTAACTGTGAAACGATGCAGTATTTCCTGCCAGCAATTGCTGTGAAGCGGCATGGTCTACGTTCCGAGTGCCCAGTCATAGGAAAGGTATACTGGATCAAGTAAAGGTATAATAGAGCATAATTCGGTCACCGACTGTACCATCATTCGAAAGAACTCTTCAGCCACACGCCTGCTATTTTTCCCGCCTCTCTGGACCGTCCGGTTCACAGTCAGACAGGGTGTCAAATTGCCCCCATCCCCACCAGCCCGGTTTGCGATCGGCCATCCACCTGAGCACGCGTTAATTCCCAGCTCTCCGTTTACACCAATTGTTCGCGTCTTCGAGAACACCAAAAATCTGGTAGATGCGCATACCAACCCTGAATCGACTGTCTATCGCCCGGCTCGGATCAAGATGCTTGTGAATTGGCGTGAAACGTCGATGGTTCGACCCGGTGGAATGTTTTGGGCGAGCCGGAATAAAATCATTTTGCGCAAAATGGAGTAAATGGCATCTCAGCCGAGTGACGTCAATACGAAGTGGTAATTAAGTTGATTCCCCTTACCACAAAGCCCATTTTGAATGTTGTGAAATTCGACCTCTAGATTTTTCTGCATAACGGATATGTATTCCGCGAAATCAGACAGCAGATCAAGTGGGCAAACGCGTCAACAAAATATGTCGTCTTCAAGCTTGTTGCAACCTTTCAACTTTTAAGTCACGCGGAGCCGTTTCAGGGTTCAATCATGGAATGAACGTTGCTACGAGCGAGGACCAAACCTGATCGAGTTTGCTTCCGTGTATACCATTGGTAGAAAGGTTCACGTGAACGCTCAGCTCGACTCAGCCCGGCCTGGCCTGGCCAGACCGCCACGCTTTTGAAACCGTAATAGCTGATCGGCTGCAGAGCTTTGTATTCTAATTTCTTCAGTCAGGGTCAGATGTACTCTTTTAGTTTTCATGTTAGCCAATTTCATCCTGATATTCCTCACGAAGTGTTCTCAATCTATGTTCATAGAAAGAGGTTCACAGCTACATCCCTGTACATGGGCAATCGTCGACAGCGCTTCACGTTGTAATGTAGCATTTCAAAGTGTACTGTTTCAATCAGGGAGAGAGATGTGCTTTTTTCAGCTTGGGATTTATCGATTTTCATCACAATATTTATCCTGACGTACTCTCAATCTGTTTTGAAAGAAAGGGATTTGCGCTGGCACTCACAGGGAGTATTAATATGTTCGCTCCGCAGCCAGCACTTGCCATCTGCCCTGGATGGCGAAGAGGTCACGTGCTTGATTTGTGTTCTGTGGTCTCGAGTTCAGTTTCAGTGGAAATTACGCTTATATTTCTACCTCTAGTAATGCAATTTGGTGAATGTATCGCATCCAAATTCACTTGATATCTGCATGCATGCATGCTTGAAGGTCCAAAATTGCATGAACACTCAATGCAGTTCGCCTACCCGTGACGTATACGGGGATTCAACTGCACTACGCTCTTAGCTCTTGCCCTCGTTCGCTCATTCATACGCGCCTCATGCTGGTCATGCAGGCGAACAAGATTATTCCGAGTGAGGGCGAAGACCTAGCAAGTCTGTTCCCGTGTATATAGGACAAAAGTTAATTTGAGCGGCTAGGCTCGGTGTCGACTGTGCTCGCTCTGAGGCCGGGAGGCTGTGTGACCGGTGTCAGTCGGATGAGATGAGCGGCTAGGCTCGGTGTCGACTGTGCTGGCTCTGAGGCCGGGAGGCTGTGTGACCTGAGGCTATGCCGGGAGGCCGGGAGGCCGGGAGGCTGTGTGACCGGTGTCAGTCGGATGAGATGAGCGGCTAGGCTCGGTTCGACTGTGCTGGCTCTGAGGCCGGGAGGCTGTGTGACCGGTGTCAGCGGATGAGATGGGTGTCACTGTCTCGCTCTGAGGCCGGGAGGCTGTGTGACCTGAGGCTATGCCGGGAGGCCGGGAGGCCGGGAGGCTGTGTGACCGGTGTCAGTCGGATGAGATGAGCGGCTAGGCTCGGTGTCGACTGTGCTGGCTCTGAGGCCGGGAGGCTGTGTGACCTGAGGCTATGCCGGGAGGCCGGGAGGCTGTGTGACCGGAGTCAGTCGGATGAGATGAGCGGCTAGGCTCGGTGTCGACTGTGCTGGCTCTGAGGCCGGGAGGCTGTGTGACCTGAGGATATGCCGGGAGGCCGGGAGGCTGTGTGACCGTGTGGCCATGCCGGGAGGCTGTGTGTCAGTCGGAAGTGTGGTGCCGCGCTGAGCAAGACATCAAGCACCGTGACATGGCATGGTACCTGTATCAATTGTACACTTCGGCATCATGTATTTGGGCATGAAGTACGTCCACAACATACGGCAAATGACCCGATTTCTGGAGGATTGTTGGCAATTTGGGCTGCAACATATTTTTATATGCACATATGCCGAAACTGAAGGCCCTATTCTGATGTCGTGCTTCTCCGCCAAATATCGAGCATAGATCACAACTTCAAATGCACAGTCCCGAATTCAGAACTAAGTTTGACGTATGGAATTCCAGAATTTTGGCGAAAACTAGGACGGAATATGGTGCATGTCTTCACAGGCTGCCACGAGAGTGTAATTGCAGTCGGTCTAAGCTATCTGTATGGGCGATAAATGACCTCGTAGACGGCGCGCCCTTAAGCCCAAATAACCAACCAACTAAGCTATCTGTCGCAGCATAGTGCCTGATGCCGCGCCTGTCGCAGGAGGGAGCGAGCCCCTTAGGACATCTTGTCCTTGTCCGACAGCCCCCTGAATGGCGCCGTAGTTTCCTGCAGTGTATTTAGAGGAACAGCCTCGGATTATCTGTGTTGAAGTGAAGTATGTCTATTATATTACGCATGTGTCATCTATGTGTTTGTGTGTGTGTGTGTGTGTGTTTGTGTGTGTGTATGTACATGTATGCGTATGCATCATACAAATGTTAACTCAGAGCCAGAGCAGGGCGTGTGCCACAATTTGACAAAAGAGGAAATGAACTCTGCGCTCATACTAACAAGTTGTTGTGCAAGATAGCGCTTATCCTCCTGTAATCAGGGGATAAAGTCGAAAGTAGTGTTAAAAGGCAACTTCTGAACCGTTAATGCATTTGGCGAAGTGAGTAATATAACTCTGGGCCGAACTCATAGAAGTGAGTCTCCCTCCTTCGAGAGAGAGAGCGAGAAAAAGAGAAAGAGAGAGAGAGAGAAAGAGAGGAGGAGAGAAAGAGGGAAAGAGAGAGAGAGAGAGAAAGAGAGAAAGAGAGATGGCGGAAGATGGCGGGAGATGGATGGAGATAGCGGGAGATGGCGGGAAATGGCGAGAGCCACTAATTAGCTATTTTCTAAATTATTGTTGCGCTTTTCGATTATGTTTGCTAGTAAGTTCATAGTATGAAAAAGGAGTCTTAGATACAGCACTGTTAGTGCGTGGCCGCATATATTTTTTCTTCGTCCGAATTTCACAAAAATATAACCGCGTCCATTTGCGCCGGCTGGTGCGAATGGACGCGTCACAGCTAGTCAACCACTGGACTGATCGCCGCCAAACCAACACCACTGTGTGGCCGCGCCAATTACTTGAACCGTTGCGATGTCCACGGCACGTTTAGATCGGCACGTTGCGATGTCCACGGCACGTTTAGATCGGCACGTTGCGATGTCCACGGCACGTTTAGATCGGCACGTTGCGATGTCCACGGCACGCTTAGATCGGCACGTTGCGATGTCCACGGCACGCTTAGATCGGCACGTTGCGATGTCCACGGCACGCTTAGATCGGCACGTTGCGATGTCCACGGCACGCTTAGATCTTCTCTCACGTATATAGTTTGCCGGCAATCGACTGCGGTGCAAACCATTGTAGGAGCAAATTATCGCCGGCACATATTCCAAGCGTGCCTTTGTAAACACGGCCCAAGCAATGACAGCATGTGACTTTGGCGACAGGCTCCTCCACAAATGGGCATTCTTGAGCAGAGCGTTGTTCACGCCCAGTCCCCGTGGCCGACAGTGTCCACGATTGCACATGGACGGAGAAACCCATTTTTGGGGTGGTACTTGACGGACGCAAAAGGGAGCTCAAATTTGCGCTTGAGCATGCCATGAGCATGACCGTAAATATGTCTAGTTCCTACTTGGCGGTGATAATTATGGTGCCATGAAACTTATCATTTGACCCGGTGAAATATAAATGATGTCTTGAAATAAAAGCATACGTCAAAATGGTGTTTTCTGTGACAACTATAGCCTATGCAAGTGACGATGCCGACATACTACCACCACAATATACACTTTTACCTTGTGGTGCGCGAGGTTGGCGATGCGGCACGTAATCTTGGCTTCCCTGGCTACAGCCACCGTCACGTTGTTCATCTTCTCAATCACCACCACTCCACCGTCCTTCTGTAACTCTGAAAACGACCAGCTTGGGTCATTCGTCTCCTATTGTATGGCTATGCCATCTCGTCTCCTGTTGTCTGGTTATACCATCTCGTCTCCTATTGCCTGGCTACACTGTCTCTTCTCCTACTGTCTGGCTACACCATCTCGTCTCCTATTGCATGGTCTTACCCTCTCGTCTCCTACTGTCTGGCTACGTCATCTCGTCTCCTATTGTCTTGTCATGCCATCTCGTCTTCTATTGTCTGGCTACACCATCTCGTCTCCTATTGTCTGGCTACACCATCTCGTCCCCCATTGTCTGGCTACACAATCTCATCTCCTATTGTATGGTCACACCATCTCGTCTCCTATTGTCTGGCTACACCATCTCGTCTCCTATTGTCTGGCTACACAATCTCATCTCCTATTGCATGGTCGCACCATCTCGTCTCCTGTTGTCTGGCTACACCATCTCGTCTCCTATTGTCTGGCTACACCATCTCGTCCCCCATTGTCTGGCTACACAATCTCATCTCCTATTGTATGGTCACACCATCTCGTCTCCTATTGTCTGGCTACACCACCTCGTCTCCTATTATCTGGCTACACAATCTCATCTCCTATTGCATGGTCACACCATCTCATCTCCTATTGTCTGGCTACACCATCTCGTCTCCTATTGTCTGGCTACACAATCTCATCTCCTATTGTATGGTCACACCATCTCGTCTCCTATTGTCTAGCTACATCATGTCGTCTTCTATTGTCTGGCTACACAATCTCATCTCCTATTGTATGGTCACACCATCTTGTCTCCTATTGTCTGGCTATACCATCTCTTCACAATGCCTCAAAATGCACAAACGACATGGCGCAGTGCAGTTGGAAAACGTATGGAAAATCGAAGATGGATACTATGCGTGTATATATATGTTGTATTATATATATGTATATATATATATGTGTATATATTCATGTATGGATATATTTATTCCTCTAACTTATTTCTTCGAATTATTTATTGCGATGAATATTCCATGTGATATATGTTGCTCAAATTCGAATATGAGTCGTCCGTCGAGAACTAGAAGTATTTAGTTACCAGTAACCAATCAACTCGTGACTGACTTGTTTGTTCACCATCCAGACAACTTGCCATAGACAATTGGTCAAGAGAGATATTGTTGTTTTATGAACAGTAGAGGAATTGACGCTGTAGGTCATTTTAAAACAACGCAACACACGAGGAAGTAAACCCATTATCTCCTGTCGATGCATAGCAAACTATTAAGTATGGATCCACTATTTTGTCACGTTCATCAAACGGGAGCCAAATAAAAGCATTCCGGTTAAAATGTGCACAAAAATGCAGGCAATTGACTTTCAACTGTGTGTGTAGAGGTGTACGATCTATCACGCGCGTAGCGAATGGGAGAGGGGGAGCAATTTTATCTCCTGCCCACGAACCCTTGTTTCAACTGGATTGAGACGTGTGGTGTATTGCACGGGGTAGCTCCATCATAGACCTTTCAGATTAACGCTTCGTTTACCTCCTTTGGTCCACCGTCCAGATCAGATCAAATGGTCTGATCAAACTGATGTCATGAAGTTGTCAGTCATCTTTGGTCCAGGTCAGATCAAATGGACTGATGTCAGGGAGTTGTCAGTCACATTTGGTTCACCGTCCAGATCAGATCAAATGGACTGATGTCATGAAGTTGCCAGTCACCTTTGGCCCAGGTCAGGTCAAGCAGACTGATGTCAGGGAGTTGTCAGTCATCTTTGGTCAAATGGACTGATTTCAGGGAGTTGTTAGTCACCTTTGGTTAACCGTCCAGGTCGGATCAAAGGTTTATGGTGCCTCCCTCCATAGATGTATGAATTTTCATACAACGTACAGTTTTCGCTGGTTGTTCTGTATCGACCATGCCGCAGTACATTGATACGTTCAAATGCATTGACCTTTTTCCTAGTAATTGATGTTGGTGCATGAGATAAACATTACACCACTGCAGTGGTGTAATGCACACACACGCGCACGCGCACGCACACGCACACGCACACGCGCACGCGCACGCGCACGCGCACACACACACACACGCACACACCGTTGATGTATACATACTATTTGATCCGGTAAACGTTTCCGATTCGTGCAAATTAGTTGGTCATTGTCCCTGACAGTTATAAATATACGACATTGAAGTCGGTTCAGCTTTGGTCCAAAATACATTTCCAGAATGCCCATCGCACTGAACGCCGAACGATCGACTTCCTGTGGGCAGAAAAATATAGAATGTCATTAGTCCTCGAAAGTGTATTCCACTGATCCCATGGGGCGTTATTTATGCTGCCCATACGGCTGTCAATCATACAAAATACGGTATTTATCCATTTTAAGAATTCAAGTAACGAAAACACGTTTCGCACAATGATTTACGGATGGGCCGGTTGCATTTATTGCTAAATGAATATAAACTAAAGGCCTCTGATTGTAAGAGATCAAAGATACTGTCAGCTCAAAGATGCTGATGTCAGGGAGTATGTCAGTCACCTTTGATTCGCCGTCCATGTCAGGTCGAGCAGACTGATGTCAGGAGTTGGCAGTCACCTTTGGTTCACTGTCCAGGTCAGGTCAGGTCAGGTCAAACAGACTGATGCCAGTGAGTTGTCAGTCTCCCGATCGTCGCCATAGTTTTCAGACCCTCGTCGTGAAACAAAGGTGATTTCTTGGTGCAAAGGATTTTTTTCCAAAACAATCCTTTGAAAAATCCTTGTGAAACAAAGGTGCTTTGCTTGATGCGCAGACTGGAAACTTCGCCTTACATTATAGCATGCGCCAAGGCCAAGGTCACGGATTGGGTCAAGGTCAGGTCAAAATATGTGATGGACTGCTGGGGATTTTAGAAAAAGGAACGTCGCCATGGTAAGGTAATGGATGACTACCAACGACAAGTAGCTGTTGCTCCCTACTTGAAATTGTTATAAAAATGCGGTGTATGTTTTAAGCTTTCCAAAATTGTCAATTTTCCTCAGACTTTGAGCATATCGACCAAAACGCTTCAAATGAATCGAGACTCAACTCACATTGGGAGCGAAATGATCGTTCAAGGTTGTTTTAGTTCTTTCATGATATCCATCTTTACTTTCTAATAATCCGCATCTTCCCGTCCAAAGTGCGGGGGACGAGTGGTCTAGGGGTAAGATGCTCGTCTCGCAATCAAAAGATTGTGGGTTCGAATCTCACCTGTCGCTAATCTTCGCCCGCGACCAATCGGCGTGAGAGATTGGCGACGCTATATGACTGAACGGTCGACGTGTCGTAAAACCAATAACCAACCAACCGTCCAAAGTGCCTACATTGATGGATGTTTCAGATCATATCTCCGTGACCAAGAGCGAGGCTGACTTAAAAATTGAAGCGCTATTACAAATGCAAACAAAGTTTCTCACAATCTAAATCTCAGCTTGGCCTGACTATCTGGTCTGAAGCCATCTATGTATTTTGTCATATGTTTATTCTTCGATATTCACCTTATTGCTAAATTGTCTTCGATTAGTTTCTCATAGATGGTACATGGATACATAAATGGATACATACATGGATGGATACATTGCATACATGGATACATGGATACATACGTGTAAGGATCACATGGTATGAGGTCGTGACCTGAGTTTGACCTACCTTACCTCGCGATCTTGATAGACTGGAACACTATCTATCTAAAACGAGGCGACCAAGCACGGCTTGAAGGCAAGATACCGATAGTCCTGCTAGACATACTTTTGTTTGTATTGTAGCACAGGTGCTGAGCGGTTATCGGCAGTGTGGCAACAACAGAACCTCTCAATTTCTCAATTGGTGTCCTCTCAATCTCCTGCCTCCTCCAAAAAGAGGTAAAACTCCATAAATCCAGACAGTAACGTCAGCTTCCTCGGAAAATCGTCAGCTCTGTCTGTGATCGTCTGTCCTGGCCGTGATGTCGCCTTGTCCGAGGTGTCTGCCGTCTCTGAGAGTCGTCGGCTCTGTCTGTGGTCGTCTGTCCTGGCCGTGATGTTGTCGCCTTGGCCGAGGTGTCTGCCGTCTCCGAGAGTCGTCAGCTCTGTCTCTGATCGTCTGTCCTGGCCGTGATGTCGCCTTGTCCGAGGTGTCTGCCGTCTCTGAGAGTCGTCAGCTCTGTCTGTGATCGTCTGTCCTGGCCGTGATGTTAGCCGCCTTGGCCGAGATGTCTGCCGTCTCTGAGAGTTGTCAGCTCTGTCCGTGATCGTCTGTCCGAGCCGTGATGTTAGTCGCCTTGGCCGAGGTGTCTGCCGTCTCTGAGAGTCGTCAGCTCTGTCTGTGATCGTCTGTCCGGGCCGTGATGTTAGCCGCCTTGGGCGAGGTGTCTGCCGTCTCTGAGAGTCGTCAGCTGCGTCAGACGATCAGAGGATCGTCTGTCCTGGCCGTGATGTTGTTGCCTTGGCCGAGGTGTCTGCCGTCTCTGAGAGTCGTCGGCTCTGTCTGTGGTCGTCTGTCCGGGCCGTGATGTTGTTGCCTTGGCCGAGGTGTCTGCCGTCCCTGAGTGTCCAAGGCAGCTGGCAATGCAGGCCTCTGGTGGCGATGTGAGTAGCACATCAGTCATATTTGAAGTTGCAGAATACTTCAAGCTGACACATTGCAATATGGTTTCGGGATTCTCTTTTTCTTCTGGTGTGTTTTAAATTTCGCCTTGTCCCATCTGTATGTTTATCATAGCTTTTCATTGCGATACAAATGCGTATAAATTCACATATATTACGGTTTGTAGCCGTAAATGAAGGTCGCTATCTCTGTGTGGTGCCAAATGTGTGGTTGAATTTGTCCTTTGTCTTGACCCGCCTGTTAATGCTTTCCTGCTTGAACGAAATGGACAAATATAAAAAGAGAAGCATCGGACCGAGAAAATAAAGGCGCCGTATTGCTGTGCACGCAGTCAATGTTCATTGTGTTCGCCGGTCGGCCGGAGTCTCCAGGACGCAGGAGCCTTGTGATCGGACAACGGCCACGCGCCAGTGCCTCTAGTGCCGCTTTTGGTCGAGTGTTAGGCGGACAAACACGGCAACTAAGCGCAGCCAGCCGGCGACAATGATGAGCACATATAGCTGGGACGCGTGTCTGCTGCTAGCTAATGGATGCTAACACGACTGGCTGGCCACCGAGCGGCGACTGACATGTGTCGCAGCGCGCCACTGCTGGTGCGCCACTGCTGGTGTGTCTTGCTGCGTACATGAGTCTTTCGGAGTCGGCAATTACCAGTCGAAAGCCTGTATCTCTCACTTGAGGATTAGGTGTGCCAAACTCGGCTTGCACAGAGTGAAGGGCATGCGTTCACCATCGATGAAAGCCTGGTTAATTGGTCAAAGTTTGTCAGGCTTTCAGGGAAACTACGAAAATATCTCACCACCTACTACCATAGCAAGAATAGAGTAATCGTTCACGGGAATGACCGTAGCAACAGTACTCTAGGATTCACCCTTGGAGTATGGAGAAGAAAGTTCTGGTTCACCCGACAATACACCACACAAAAAGCTGAACATCCTCGAAGTGATTGCAGATCCCAGCTCATCACCAACACCTTCACAAACAGACCCGCGTCCAAAGCTGCTGAACTTGGTGAGCTTGTCATCGGAACCCTGTGGCAATCCCGTTCGACCAGAGAAGCACTTGACAATTACATCTTTGTTCTTACTCCAGGTCAAAGGCGCAGCCAAGCCCACCCCTTAGCAAGAAAAAATACACAAGATCAAACAAGAAATTTCGAGATTTTCCCCACCCAAACCCTGGGGACGAGTGGTCTAGGTGTAAGATGCTCGTCTCACAATCGAAAGATTGTGGGTTGGATTCTCACCTGTCGCTACTCTTCACCCGCGACCAATCGGCGTGAGAGATTGGCGACGCTACATGACTGAACGGTCGACGTGTCGTAAAACCAATAACCAACCAACCCCACCCAAACCCCTAAATTTTCGGCGCACTTCGCGCGCCGAAACTTGTCTCTGTTTCGCAACATGTTTGCTATTTAGCTGAGGAAAATCCTGGCTGCGCCACCTTCTCCCGGTTGTTTCCATTAATAACCATTTTGTCATATCATATGCATTGCACAAGGGTTCAAGGCATTTCGACAGCGTTCAATAGTGGAGCATTACTTTACAGCTCTGACGTGGCAGGGGATAGTGGAGCATTACTTTTCAGCCTTGACGTGGTAGGGGATAGTGGAGCATTATTTTGAAGCCCTGACGTGGCAGAGGATAGTGGAGCATTATTTTGCAGCCCTGACCTGACATGGGAGGTGGGGCTGGTTCGGACATTTCCAAGATTTACTACCGTCACAGTGCCTTAGGCTGGAGAAAAGGCGCTTCCCGCATTATGTGGGTACATCTGTCTGCTGCATATGCGTGACCATTAACTGAGAGAAAGGGTACAAATTTGCCACCAGGGTTAAACAATTAACTGATCCCAGCCGTCCAAATCTGCCAGTCTGGTAGTATAGGTTCGAGAGGTAAGGGAGCCACTGGCTTCCTCAATTATTGATTTGCCCCCCACCCCCACCTTCAATCAGGCTGAAGCTTGACCATTGGGCCCATGCGCGTACACTAAACAGAGATGGCTTTCGGGGCAGCTATGACTATCAAAACGGTCATTTGACCCACCCCCTCCAACCAACTTCATAAAGTGACACCCATGGGACAAGATGTGGGGAAAGTTCGGGCATGGGTAGCCAGTCAATATTTTGGAGCTTTATGCTCAACAAAGAAGGTTTTTTTACTACATCGTATGCTTGTACCCTCCACAAAGAATTCGCACTCTGATTTGTTGGAATATCGTACAGCACAACAATTGCAACAATAGCAGAGTTGCAAGGGTGACTCAGCAGGCCCTTGTCCAACGGTGCAACACCAAATCACTGCTATCCAGCTGGTGCCTGAATCCCAGCCAAAGTGGCGGCTTCCTCCAATAGTCCTCCAGATCCCCGTTGATCCGAGCGACACTATCACGCGAAACGCAGTACTCGAATTGCAACCTCCGAAAGTGGCGGTCAGTCGGTCAGTGTCAGTCGGTGCCTGGGGCCAGTCGGTTGTGACCGTTGCACTGGGTAGTCTCGAAAATGGCACGTGCAAATGTGGCCCTCGGCATGAACTAGAGCTGCCACTTTTTTCTTTAAACATTGGCGCGTGGCCGGCACGAGCACAGTAAATTCCGACATGACACCGCAAATAACACGACAAGCTTGATGAAGGTACGCCAAAAGTGACGGGAAAAGAGAAGAGACCATTTCAAGGAGATAAAACTATTCATTGATGAACAAAACAAACAATAGCAGAGTTGCAAAACATTCCACACAATGACTAAATCGGCACCATCTCCACATGTCAAGATTCTGGCATATATCTTTCCTTAACACTTTTTCACTTGCCATCTTGAAGCCTTCCTTTGGTTCAGCATTAAATAAATTGTATATATGTACTCTAATTTTGTTGTGAAGGCATTGGCACGGCAGTGACACGAGACACTCTGATTGGCGCGGCAAGAATCACACGTGTCATTTCGCGGGGAGCCTTGCCGTGTCGCCATGCCAACGAGTGACAACTCTCGTGCGGACACACGTTTGTGGCGGTGTCTGCCTTCCACCAGGTGGTGGCTGCAGCAGCACAGCTTGCGCTAATCTCGACCACATCCGGCGAACCAGACGACAGCTCAACTCGCCAGCAGAGCCTACCGGTGGCCCCCGCGCTGCGTGGAAGCTGACTTCGCTTACCGCCCCGAGAGCCTGCCTGCGATTGACCCGAAGTCGGGACGATTACGGGTGTCTAGAGCTGGCTAAAGTTTACTGGTGCAACTGGAGTTTGTGGTGAAGCAGAGGTTTCCAGATGAATTTCAAAGGTTCGTGATGGCGTGCTGTGTGAAGGAGCTGAGTGATTTGCAGAAGGTCCATTGAGAGATTTTCGTCCATATCTTTACGCATGAAGAAAAAGAACACAAGAGGAAACAAAAAAGGATAATCTATTCATTTCGCGTCTATTGGCTCAACCCTGTTTGCAAGTGCCAAATTTTGTATCCTATTATTGAACTCTAAATTTACCATGCATCTAAACACACAAATAATGGATGTATGCTATGGATGGATAAATTAGATACATATATATATATATATATATATATATATGTGTGTGTGTGTGTGTGTGTGTGTGTGTGGTGTGTGTGTGTGTGGTGTGTGTGCGTGTGTGTGTGCGGTGTGTGTGCGTGTGTGGTGCGTGTGCGGTGCGGTGCGGTGCGGCGGTGCGGTGCGGTGCGGGCGGTGCGGTGCGGTGCGGTGCGGTGCGGTGCGGTGCGGTGCGGTGCGGTGCGTGGGTGCGGTGCGGTGCGTGTGCATTGCGTGTGCATTGCGGTGCATTGCGGTGCATGCGTGCAGTGCGGTGCAGTGCGGTGCGTGTGCGTGTGCAGTGCGGTGCAGTGCAGTGCAGTGTGAGTGTAGTGCAGTGCAGTGCAGTGCAGTGCAGTGCAGTGCAGTGCAGTGCAGTGTAGTGCAGTAGTGTAGTGTAGTGCAGTGCAGTGAGTGCAGTGCAGTGTAGTGTATTGCAATGCAATGCAATGTGTAATTGTAATGCATTGCACTGCAAGTCACTGTTTTTCACAGTTAAGTCAAACGTGACGAGAAAATCAGCATACAACTATAGAACTATAGCTAGGGCTGCCTTCGAGCTCTTCCAGACTAAAATTCGTTTAGCAGCTCGGGAAATGGCCTTGCTACCTATTATTGGGCTCCTCATCAGGCACAACGAACCAACGCACTCATCTGCCCCGACTCAACTTCAGTCCTCCAAATAATTAGCGATACTATAGACTGCTCCTGTTGTCTGGCAGTTTACATTGAACAAGGTGTGGCTCCTGGAGTAAATAACACCTTTTTCCTCTTGATTTTGGGTCGCGTCAACATCGAGGGAAATAAGCGGGCAGGGCATTCTCAGAGAGCTCAAGATAACACATATGCGAAAACGACTCTCAGTTGAGAATTGCAAGGACGTCCTCCAGCAAAACATCTGTACGCATCACGAAAATACATCAACACGAGGGAACCAAATGCACAACAAAAAACCAAGGCTAGGTGCATGGAACATAGAAAGAAGCCATCTTCACAAGACATCGAACGGGCCGCACAAAACTAACAGCCAACGGTCGGGGGTTGTTTAAATACAACACCACACTGTCAGTAATGCAGCGTAGCACTAAGCATGTTACAGTTTACTGCAATACATCTTAGATACAATGCGACGACTTAACTCTCACTGTCAAAGAGATAGCAACATCATTCCGCTTGCTTCTCTGCTCTATAAACTACCGGTTTGCTTTTTGTGTATGTGCATGCCACAAGCTAAGCACGAACCTTTTAACACAACTCGAAGCATCACAAATACCAGCCACCGCACTCACTGGAAGTCTTGGAGAGAAGACGAAATTGCGGACCGGCAGACGCATATGCCGACTAGGGTAGTGGTTCGTACCCTCTTTGTGTCTCTCCCTTCTCAACATTCCACCACTTCGCAACCCATCGCAGCGTATCAATAACAATGAAAGCGGGGATATCCGTGCTCATTTGCTAACAGCGCTTCTATTATCTCTACCAATCATGTCTTCGACTACTAACACAACTGAAAGGATCTTCGCTACAGGGAACATTCTACTGTACAAGATATCATCATTCCGCCCGTCCTCCGAGTATACACAGCCTGAAGCAATCCCAATCACGAGTTCGCGGCTTCTTTATCCACATCAGCTATTGGTTTGTCATCGGGCCTGGTTTTTGGCGTGCCCTCAGCCTGTCGTAAAGTATCTAGCATCTTATATTCCTAGCATTTTAGTACTTTATTGTGGAGCTGAGCATTCTTTGGACGTAGTCTGGCCTCCTGATATTCGGATATGGCTGGACGGGGAAGGATGATCCTCTTATGCCAACTAAATAGGTGTCAGCTCTCACCGATGCAGGGGGTTGATACACCCCTCCCCTCCCTCCCTGAGTTTTTTTGCAATCATTGAAAAAGGCACTTCAGCGCGACTCCCCTGGGTGTAGCTAATGAGCAATCCTTTGCAGACCGTGAGGTTTGAAAATTGAGCATGTCATCTTTGGTCACTGAACTGTGATGTCAGGACAGAACATGCCAGATCGTTCTTCGGGCGCGAAGTTAAGATCAATCCTAACTTCTCGTCCATATTTACCCCTGGATGCAACGACATAGATATTTCGGGAACTCTTTCTGAAACTGTAAAAACGCGTCCGAAACTTCGACCTCATCTAATTCCGGACTTGACTAGCTGAATATAATATAGCACAGCATCGGCGATGTTCTCAGATTATGAAAAATGTTGAGAGAAAAAATGGACATCTGAAGCAGGTATACATTATTGTTTTTACACAGACAGCGATTAAATGTAGAAACAGACAGCGGGGGCAATTGCCCCCCTGCCGTGAAACGGGGGGGGGGGGCACCCCCCTGAAATTTGAGGAGGCCCCTATCCGCAAATGCACAGCAAGAAAGGTGAGCAAGGAGGCCGACGGGACAGAAGATCATGCTGTCAATGAGGCCTCAAGATTGACGAGGCCCCCAGGAAATATAATCAGGTCTCTATAAGAGACGTAGAACAGATATTTGGAGGAGGCCCCCCAGGACGAAAAGGAGGCCACAAGACGTAGAACAGATATTGGGAGGAGGTCCCCAGGACGAAAAGGAGGCCCCCCAGGACGAAAAGGAGACCCCAGGACGAAAAGGAGGCCCCAAGGACGAAAAGGATGCACCCAAGGACGAAAAGGAGGCCCCCAAGACGTAGAACAGAGATTGGGATGAGGTCCCCAGGACGAAAAGGAGGACCCCCAGGACGAAAAGGAGGCCCCTAAGACGTAGAACAGAGATTGGGAGGTGGCCCCCATGACGAAAAGGAGGCCCCCATGACGAAAAGGAGGTCCCCAGGACGAAAAGGAGGCCCCCAAGACGAAAAGGAGGCCCCCAGGACGAAAAGGAGACCCCTAAGACGTAGAACAGAGATTGGGAGGTGGCCCCCAGGACGAAAAGGATGCCCCCAGGACGCAAAGGAGGCCCCCCAAGACGTAGAACAGAGATTGGGAGGAGGCCTCCAGGACTAAAAGGAGGCCCCCAGGACGAAAAGGAGGCCCCCAGAACGAAAAGGATGCACCCAAGGACGAAAAGAAGGCCCCCCAAGACGTAGAACAGAGATTGGGAGGATAAAAGTAGGCCCCCCAGCACGAAAAGGAGGCACTCAGGACGGAAGGGATGCCACCGAGACGGGCAAGAAGCCACCCAGGTTAGACGAAAAGGCTTCCGATGGGTGGCAGGATATTCTTAATTTGGAAAACGAGGCCCCAAGACGGAAGAGGATGCCCCTGCAATATAAAATTAAGACATGATATGGGAGATTTCTCCGGACGCAATAGGGGCCCCAAGACGGGTAAGAAGGTCTCCGCAGGAATGAGAGAAGGCCACCGAGACAAGCCAGATGAGGCCCATATTTTGGAAGAGGAGGACCCTAGAAGAGAAGATCTAGGACTAGGACGCAAAAGCACCCTGCTAAGAGGATAATAAGGCTCCAAACACAGATAAGGAGGCCCCCATGACGTGAGAGGAGGCCCCTAATTTGAAAAAGGAGTCGCCTAGGAGAGGGTAGGAGTCCCCAGAAATCAAGAGTGTCAAAAATGGCACGGAGGAAACCAGGATAGCAAACGGGGCCCCAACACCAGAAAGGAGGCCCCAGAATATGAGAGGAGGCCCCAAGACGGAAAAGGAAGCCAGTGGATATGAGATGAGGTTTCGGAGACGCAAAAGCAGGCCCGAAACGGGTGAGGTTTCACCGAGATAGAAAAGGATGATCCAGAGACGTGGCAGGAGGCACCTAATTCGGAAGAGAACGACACAAGATTGGAAATGAGACCCCATGATGAACGAGGAGGCCCCTAAAATAGGAGAGAAAGGCCATTGGATAAGAGAGATGGCTCCCAGGCGGAAAAGAAGGCTCGAAGACGACTAAGAAGGTCCCCGGGAAATAATAAGGCCACTAAGATAGGAAAGGTTGCCAGTAATTTGGCAGAGGAGGTGCCTGGGAGAGAAGAGGAGTCCACCAGGAGATAAGAGACCATCCCTAAGATGGGTAAAGATCGAATCCACACGCAGAGCAGGATGCCCCCAAGACGTGAGAGGAGGCCCCTAATTTGAAAAAGAAGGCCTCTAGAAGAGAAATGAGGCACCTGCCGGACTCGCGAGGAGTCCCTCAAGAAGGAGTAGGTCTCCAGGACAAAATGAGGCCCCGAAGACCGGAAAGAGTTCCCAGGAAATGAGAGGAGGCCCTTAAGATGGGAGTGGTAGCAGGTATGGAAGGAGGTGAGGTTTCCAAAATTGAAGATCCCTCAAGACGGGTAAGGCTTTGCCAGGATAAAGGAGGAGCCCCACGAGGCGTGACAGGAGGCCCCTAATTTGGTAGAGAATGCTCCTCGAAGATGAGAGGAAGCCCCATGCCATGTTAAAGGGGCCCCAGGATGTGGGAGGAGGCCCTCCAAAACGGGAGAGGAGGACCATTGAATATGGAGGCGGGTAGGACGCACGAGAAGACGTCCAAAACCAGTAAAGAGGCTCCAGGAAATGAGACGAGACCCCTAAGACGCGAGAGGTCTATAATTTGCTAGAAGCACCTGAAATGGCAGGAGGCATGCCGGGGTACTTGAAAATCACGATATGGGCCCCAAAGGATCCGGCCGGGGCCCCTGAAAATCACGCTAAGCCTAGGGGTACCAAAAATTCACGCCCGGACCATGAAAATCATGGCAGGGACACGACAGGTCGTACCGTGCCCCAACAGTCTCATTGGGACCAAAACAAATGAAGCCGGAGCAACGAAAAACAATCCGGACATGGATAATCACTCTGGGGGCCCAACAATGACGCCAAAAGCCCCCAAAACGCATTGGACCCCCAAAAAGTGTCGAGGCTGCTATTGCTCGCGCGAGGGATCCAAGAAAATGACGGCGGGGCCCAAAAGATCACATTGGACTAAAAAAAGTCGCGTCGCAGCCCTTGAAAATCACACTGGAGGCCCAGAAGGTCGCGCCGGGTCTCCAAAAGTTGCAGCTGCCCCAAAAATCAATCCTTAACCTGAATGTCACTCTGGGACAAAAAAAATATAATTAAGTGGCCGCAGTGCTATATCAAACGGGCAAATGTCCCCTCCATCCTGAGAGGGATAAGCTTCCAAGAATCGTGCCGGGGCATCAAAAATCGCGCTGGGGCCACCAAAATTCGCGTCGGTCCACCAGAATTCGCGTATGGGTCTCCAAATAAATACAGCCAGCCACGAAAAACTCGCTCCGAGGCCCGAAAAATTGCAACAGGAACCGCCAAAATCGCGTTGGGGCCACAGCTAAATACAACGCGTCCCACAAACTCGAACCGGGCCCCCCAAATATCGCGCTCGGGACCCACAATTCCCATCGGTAGTCCCGTCGAGGCTCTCAAAAATTAGCGTCTAGGGCTACACGTAAGCACAGTGTGACCACAAACGCCGGATCGGTATCCGAAAAAATCAAGCTGGAGCTTTCCAAAATAAGGAGGGATTCCAACAACTAAACTCCCAGGTAAAAAAAAAATGGCTCTGGAGCACAGAACATATTATCAGATGCCTTCATAAATTGCGTACGGCACCGAAAAACAAACCGTATCTCGAACAATCGAGGTGGGATACAAAAACATGGCGCCAAGGGCTCGAAAAATCAGGCCGGGATTCGGACTTTAAAAAAAATAAGAAAATATTTTTAAAATCGCATTGAGCCCAGAAAACTGGAGTTGTGTCTCCGGAACCACGCACCTGGGCGCGATAAGCCGCTCTGGGACGTAGAAACATCGTACCGAAGCCCCAAAATTGTACTGGGGCCCCACAAGTGTGCGTCAGAAGCCCAAAATAAACACATCGGGACCCTAAGAGCACAACGGAGGCCGAAAATACGACTGGCCCTCCAAAGCGCACAGAGTCTCCCAAAAAGCGACAGGGCCTTAACACATGCGTTGCAGCCATAAATACATATACCAGGAGGTCTAAAAAATACACCGGAAGCTCTCAAGGCACACAGGGGTCATGATAACGCACAAGAGCCTGAAAAAAGTGGCTGGGGCCGCAAAAGGCAACATGGTTCCAAAACAAACAAAAAGACCGGGCGCTAAATAAACACATCGGGATCTTCGAAACCACCCTGACACGTCAAAAAAAATCCTCGGTGCAAAAAAATGCAACAAACCCTAAAACGAGCAGGGGTTCGAAAATGTTTTAGGCCCCTAACAAAAATGGATTGGAGCCGTTCATCCATAGTATATATACATAATACACAATCATAGACCAAGAAAGACATAACGGGTCCAAAAAAGAACGCTGACGCAGGGCCTCGGTTCGGTAGCCAATCTGGGAGGATAGCAGCAAAGATATGAAGTGCATCAAAGCTCAGCGGAAACCGCATTTCATAACTACCAGAAGATGTGGGAAGTAGGAAACTAATGATCGAATTTAATCAATCAACTTTTCGCAGCGAACGCCCATACGAAGCATTCCATCACGTCAAATATGGCGCAAATATATCATGTGGCAGCAATTAGCAAAACGCAGAAGGCGTAGTAGAAACCGTAGCATCGCACGAAGTGTGGCGAATGCACCGAATACGAAAAATGCGTGTGCACGTGCACTGACGTTGCCGTCGTGGCGACCGGGTGCTATGAACTAGAATGCCTGAAATTGTGAAATTGTGTATTTTAAAGTGGTGGGTAATACATTTTAAATTGAAGTTATGGGCCTAATACATCTTAGAAACCCTGCTCGTTTTAGGGCTTTGTTGCTTTTTTTTGTGCACAGAGTATTTTTTACGTGTCTGGGCGTTTTCGAAGATCCCGATGTTTATTTAGCTTCCGGTGGTTTTGTACGTTTTGGAACCATGTTGCCTTTTGTGGCCCCAGCCTCTTTTTCAGGCCCTTGTGCGTTCTCATGGCCCCTGTGCGCCTTGCGAGCTTGCAGTGTATATTTTTTAGAGCTCCCGGTATGTTTATTTAGGGCTGCAACGCATGTTTTAAGGCACTATCGCTTTTTGGGAGACTCGGTGCGCTTTGGAGGGTTAGTGTATTTTCGGGCACCGTTGTACTCTTAGGGTCCCGCTGTGTATATTTGGGGCTTCTGACGCACATTTGTGGGGCCCCAGTATGATTTTGGGTCTTCGGTGCGATTTTCTGGGTCCCAGCGCGACTTATCGCGCCCAGGCGCGTGGTTCCGGAGACCCAACGCCAGCTTTCTGGGCTCAACGCGATTTTTGTGGATCTTTTCTGGGTTTTTTTTAAAGTCCGAATCCCGGCCTGATTTTTCGAGCCTCTGGCACCATGTTTTTGTATCCCACCTCGATTTTTCGAGATCCGGTATGCTTTTCGGTGCCATACGCAATTTTTGAAGGCATCTGGAACAAAATGTTTGGTGCTTCAGAGCCATTTTCCTGACCCGGACATATATTTGTTGGAATCCCTCCTTTTTTTGGAGGTCTCCAGCTTGATTTTTGGGATACCGATCCGGCTTTGTGGTATAGGTGTAATTTCAGCAGTGTGAGGTAACTCATGAGGGGATACCAAAATAAAACCTTAGAACTGGGTGGTGGAGTTAGGGTTGAAATCCGCCCAATCAGAAACCATAGTGGTAGATTAGGCCCCTCCACAGGGCAATTTAGTTGATAACTAATTATATTATTTCGAAATGTCCCCTTTGTCAAAATAGCGGTCGAAATCCAAGGACTTTTGAATGGGCGTAGGTGCCTCCCCCCCCCTTGCAAATCCGTTTGCCCCCTCCAGCTTGACGCAAATATAGGTGCTTCACTGGTCCCTCAATAATTTTCAGAAACATGCACCCATGGGGCAAAGCCAACATTGAAGGGACAGATTACCCCTCACAAGCATACAATACAACATCCATGCCCCACATAAAATGGGATGAATGATGTTTTTAAATGCATTTTCTTCCAACAAACTTCTTTTCTGTTATTACAGCCTGCATGATTAGAGCTTCCCAGCTTCCATACCTTCTCAACGTCATTTAGAAAACGATATAGCACAGCGAAAACGATGGGCGTGATGGCGTAGAATTTGAAGGTTTGGATTATGTATGCACTGACATTGTTACATTGTTTCATTGTGATTTATGCATTGCTGTTCAATGCTTGCTCTTGCCGTGAATTTATTCGCTGAGGATACAGTTTAGCCCGTGTGACAGTTGCCTTGCAGCCAGCACCAAATGTTATACAAATAAAGAAATTCCTAAGATGGCGCTCAGAAAACCAATGCAATCCACTTCTCGTTGTCACCTTTGCGAAATTGTCGTCCTAGGACTGAGAAATGATAGTTCAAGCTTTGCTTATGACATCAAGCTGGTGGGAATAAATAACAGTAGTGATGAATCTAACTATATTCAGTTAGACTTGGAGGACTTAAAAGTGGGTTGATCAATGGCAGATATCTGTAAGATATGCTTAGCACCAGCCCCGCCAGCTCGCTGCAATCTAGAGGCCAGCGGGAAGATTCGAGAAAGCATTGAGACGTTGGTTTGTTTTGGCACTTATGTATTTATCAAAATATTACTTATTTATACCCTGGTATGGCCCAGTTTTCAGCGAAAATGATGAGTGCTATTGCGTTTTGAGTAAATGATGCACCATGCCAAGAACAAACAAAACACCAATACGAAATCATGTTCCCCATTCTCGAACCATAGTAAGAGCCTAAAAACAATATGAGACCCTAACACAATGGAGGCCCCCTTTCGGGGAACAGGAGACCCCCTTTCGACCTTGCCCCCTACCCCCTGGAAGAATTTCGTAGCGACGCCACTGGCAGTTACTCTCTAAATATCTCTGTCTCTTGGAAACCCGCAGAGACTATCTGCTGGACCACCCTGCCGTATTGCGGCTCGCCACGCCGTATGTAGCGTGGGAGCCGCCGCCGAGAACCTTCGGTTTGAACAAAAATAGAGTGTTTTTGAGGAAAAGCTCGTGTGAAGGTGGGTAAAAGAAGTTCCCATGTTTAAAGAGGATGCATACGAGCAGGGGCGTCGATTTGTATCCTTTTGTGGGGGCCATGGCCCCACCAATGGTGATCTTGGCCCCCTCAATGTTGATTCCCCCCCCCAATAACCTATGCTATTTTTATGCTGAGAAGAAAGTTAAAGGAAAAAATAAAAAACACCATGCTACTTACAAAACTTAGTTGATGCCAACCAGCACATTTAAAGAGGAAATGAATCTGAATTGAAACATATTTGGAATGGATAGTGGATTGGCTCTCCACCTTTTGCTGTAAAATAGAAAATCTTGTGGAAAAAACCAAGGAGTTCGATTTCCTTCCACTTTGCAAGCACGACCTACATCATGAAATGTTGAGATTAGATGCTGCTGATGCATTTTAAACCAGATTGTTTGAAAAAAAATATGCAAAGCCACTAGACAACAATTGCATTGTCATAATGATGCTTGCACACATGACCAATGGCAAAAGCACATGCATATGGAGCTGGAACTGGATTCATTCCATTCAATTTCCAGTCATTGTCAAACTTGCACACAATCCAGTCCAGTCAACAACAATCAGTTTTCATTGAGATTGTGGATATACGAACTATATTTATCTTCAGCATTCAACCCATCGTACTATAAGCTTGATATTTACCTACCTAGGTACCCACCTATCTCCCAATGACAATGTACGTATATTCAATATTGATACGCAGCACCCCAGTCTCGACCTGCACCAAGAGCCACATGTGAGCCAAATATCTGCCAGCTTATGATACCATGAAATAAAAAAAAAGTCAGCAAGAAGCTGCATGCACACTATTATAATTGCTATTCTTGAAGAAAGCGATAGGTAGGTACTGAGCCGTAGCTTACAAAACTTTCTAAACGAACCTTGTAAGCAAGGTCATAAAATCAGGTACAGTCACTAGATGATTTTAACGTTTCGGACTGATTGATCGTGACGTCACCAGTTCGATGTAGCCCGATTCCTATGCTGTACATGGAGCTGCTGCGATTTCCGAAAAAACAAATATCGGATTATATTGCGCCATTTCGCATGATTCTGGCACCGAAAGAGGGATTGCTTCGCTTTCTTTCACCAATATATCTACCACTTTTGCTCTAGCAACCGAAACTATCGCGGTCTGTAGCGTCAAAATTGTATTGCACGTTGCCCAACCCGCATCACAAACTTCGGTGGCAGTTACGCCCAGCCGTGTGGCGAAGAAGTATGAACTGAAACTCGAGATCCAGAGTAGGCGGGTTCGAATCTCTCCAAGAACCTTGCTTTTTCAACCGCACTATTTTGCATTTTTAAATTAGGTAGGAACATTACTGCGTGCCATCACACATATTGAACACGCTAACTGCAACCTTAATCCTTGACAACGCGGTACATAGTTTATCGTCGCTCTACCGAGGCTTATTTACTGACGCACCCGAGCAGAAATCGGGCATATTCCAAATTCGGTGGAGAAATTCTGCGCAGCCTGGCAATCGCACTCGTGACGTCACAGCTCAGAAATATGGGCCTATGGCGGCTGCAGAAGTGAAAACCACCTGCCTGCAAGTTATACAAGGTCAAAGCCCATCACCAAATGTGTTTGGAGAGACTTGATAGACACTAGCGCGCATGAAATGCCACAAATCGTGATGGGCGTTCCTCAGAACATCCAAAATCGTAACATCCAAAGAAAAATTACAGTTACAGAAATCCCAGCGCCTGGGGTCTAAATTTGCGGTTGCGGTCGACAAATGTGACGGAGGTGAAGACATTTGTGGTGCAATTGCGCGCAGTGTTTAATCCGGAGGCCAACCTCATGTGACGTCGTATTGATTCGTTTTTTTGTACTTCGCACCTTCTGACGCATCTGCAGATTGGTGTGATTTTAAATAGTGAATAAATAGCTTGTTGATATTTAATTCCAAAAGGAACAGTGGTTGAAGAAGTTGGCAGGTAAGCTTGAACAAGTCCAGTCCATGCCTTTTTCTGATTTGTGCTCAGGGTTTCTATGTTAATACCACATTACTACCATGTTTGTCTTCAAGAATAGCTGTTTTTAGTTTACTTTGATTAATATTTTCATTCCACTGCTCTTAGTGCTTTTTCTGCCCAGGATTGTGGCACCTAGTGTTGCATTTCCGTCCAGGGGTTGGCACACCTTTCGGTAAATTTATAGCTTAAGGTAATGTCTAATTTCTTGATTTTTTTTCTTCAATGCAATGCTATGAACATGATGTGACTGCTCATTTTGGTAAATTTGTGTTTTAAGGTGTTTTATGAATTTGTGGAATGTATCATTTCAATGCAATGTTTATGAATGTGACTCAGATGATGGGACCACTCATTTTCTATACAAATGCCTATATTTCAGGTTGTAAGCAAAATAACACCAAAAAAGGCTTTGAATTAGGTGACGTAGGGTAAAATATATATTTTGTTTTAATAAAAAGAAACTTCACATAACCGAACCTAACGTAGCCTAACCTCCCTTTGGAGAAAAACAAAACCAACACCTCAAGTTGTAAAAATTTCAAGCAATATATTTTTTTTAAATAAAAATGATAACCCAACTAACCTAATCTAACATAAGTTGCTTTTGAAGAAAAAAGCTCCATTTCTTTTAAATTTTGGAACAATTTTTGCCAAAAATGTCCAACTTAAAACACCTAAACTAATTTAACATAACCAAGCCAGCCCATTTCTTTGCTTTATGGAGGAAAATGTGTAAGAATTTGTCTTGTTACCACCTTAAAGCACAATAATTCTGGTTAGGTTAGGATGGGTTAGGTTTTTCATTTGTAAAATTTCAAGAAAATAAATTGCTTGATATTTTTCCAATTTTGTTTTTATAATTGTTTTCTCCAAAGTCAGGTTAGACTACGTTAGGTTAGGTTATGTTGCATTTGTTATGTATTTCTTTTAATTGCTATGTTACCTAACTCAAAGCCCGTTTTTAATGTTATTTTGCTCACAACCTGGAAAGTAAGCATTTGCACAGAAAATGAGTGGTGCCATCAGCTTAGTGACATTTATAAACATTGCATTGGAAATTTAAATTAAAAAAATATTAATAAAACACCTAAAATCGCAAATTTAGTGTCCTTTCCTCTGCAAATGCATGCTTTTCAATTGGGAGTAAAAATAACACCAAAAAGGGTGTGGAGTTAGGAAAAATAGTATAAAAATAATGTTCAAGATGTAAGATAACCTTACCTAACATAGTCGAACTTCCCATATAAGAAATTAATTGTTTTTAATTGAAATTTTCGGAGTATTTTTCTCAAATATTTTCCACTTAAAAAACCTAACCTAAGCTAGCCTGAACTGTTTGTTTTTTTGTAGAAAAATAATTATAAAAAATATTTCACAACAAATGATTTTTTTTCTAACTTACAACAAAGGCCTAACCTAACCTGACAAACCTAACCCCTTTGTATGCTTCATGGAGGTAAAATGTGTGTAAAACCTGTCTTGTGGTTACCTTAAGCTGCGATAATACCTGGCTTTTGGGGTAATTTTTGAGCTCATGGTACTCCCTGACTTCTTTGAATTTCTTTATTAATGCAGTGTTTATTAATGTGCTGAACATGATGTAACTGCTCATTTCCTCTGCAGATGCACACTTTTCAATTGTGAGGCAATATAACACCCAAAAGGGGCTTGGATTTGAGTAATATAGGATGAAAAATATTACTCAGATTTCAAAAAAAGATGCAACATAACCTAACCTAACCTAGCCTAGCCTTCCATGCGAGAAATTATATATTTCTTAAATACCCAATTTCCAAACATTTTTTTTTGTTCTCAAACATTTTCAACATAAAAAGTCTAACATAACCTAATCTGGCTTGATCCGTTTTTGAAGATTTTTTTGTGGAAAAATTTACTAACAACAAAAGCCTAGCCTAACGCAACTAGGCCAAACCTAGCGCCTTTTAATGATTCGTGGAGGAAAAATGGGTGTAAAACCTGTCTTGTGGTTACCTTAGACTGCAATAATACTTCTTTTTGTGCCACCTGGTGCACGTAATGAACCTCCATCTGCATGCTGCATGAGAGCATTGTACTTATTGTTCCACAAAGAACACATGTTGAAAGTACTATATTTTCAGGAATGGAATCCTGTGCTGATAACATTTTCTGAGTTATAAATTTGCAGATCAGATCTACATCATTTGTGTTAATAAATATGATAACTTCATAGAAATGCATCACCGGTTTGTGGACAAGAAGTTATTCTGGTGATTTTTGATGTATTGGAAAATTACAAATTTTCATGATGGAGGCAGGCAAAGTTAAAATGCTTATATCTCAATAAGTGGCCAGTTCACTAACAAGACAGCAAATTCACTCAAATAGCATTCAAAACACCAGGTGGCCCAATCTTTTTGCAAGTTAAAATCGATGACAGTGCTTTCTTGAATCATGTTTAAAGCGCATGAAGGAAATGTATTGCTGACACTTGTAAGGAACTGATGTGTGTAACGTTTAGTTAACATTTATAATGTACTGATGCTTGTACACCAAATATAGCTCACTATTCTAAATAGCATGGGAAGTATGATGCCATATATCATGGCTAATTTATGGGCAAAATATTATGCAGCAGATTCCCTGCATTGTTACTTAGGTAGTTGGGCATTAGGGCACATCGACCATGTTGATCATATAGCTCCCTGCATTGTTGTTAACTGATATATCAGTATGTTTGCAAATTCACTTATGAGTGAATCCATACCATTCCCACTGGGTATAAAAGCTACATCATAACATTGCTTCTACAATGCATATAACAGAAACCCATCTCGATTGTTCTACTTAATCAGGACACCATATAAGCCAATTAATGAAAATGTTACTTCATCACCCTGTATTGTTAATGTAAACAGAAGTCTCTTGAACCATATGTTATGTCCTTCACAGTGTTGCTCCATCCACCTCCAACTCCAACCCTGACCAAACTTCAGGAGGCGCATCCATCTCCAAAGCAGTCTGTGGAAGACGGTACGCATTGCAGCATAACTACTGTGATCTGAATTCCATGGTATCCCTGTTGCCTTTTAATCCATCCTTGCTGATCCATGTAGCAGATGTTTGACTTTCCTAAAACTGTCTGGATAACTGGGGAGTTGAAATCACATGTGAGTAATGAAACAGATGAACTATTCTTGGATTCTTATGTTGCATCATTGCATGGCACAGTGACATACCGAATGGGGGAGGGGGCATTGTTGGCAGTTGCATCCCCCTCCCCCCTCCTGACAGGTTGTGGGGCCCCCAAGAATCCGACGAGCTCAGGAAAAAATGCGCCATGCTCCCTAAAAATCCCACTCGGTCCACCAAAAATCGCACCGGGGCTCAGAAAAATCACATTGGGGGCCCCCAAAAGTAGCGCAGGGGCCCCTGATAATGACGCTGGGGCTTCAAAAGTTTGCACCTGGTCCCCTGAAAATCACGCTGGGGCCGCAAAAAAGTCGTCAAAAAATGGATCCCAACAAGTGACCACGGGGCCCCCCAAAAATCGCACTTAGACCAAAACAAATTTCACGCCGCTTCTCTTGAAAATCTCACTGGGGCCAAAACGTCGCGCCGGAGTCCCACAAGTTGCAGCTGGCTTCCCAAGAACGAATATATACCAGGAATGTCACCCTGCGGACACAAAAATTGTGTGAAGGATCCACAAAATAAGAAGTCGTCGGACGCCGGAAAAGAAACCTGTTGGGGCACCGAAAAAAAGCAACGCACCGAGAGCCCGAAGAATCGTACCGGGGTCCAAAAATAGCCTGCAGGGGGCTTACAAAAATAGATTTCACCACAAAAGCCACAAGGATACACCATCGAATCGACTAGAGCACCGGAAAATTAAGAATGGGTCCCGAAAGAAAATTATCCGAAGGGCCTTTCTACTCTCGATCGTACAACCTGCGGAAAAAAACACGTTGAGCAGCCGCAGTGGCGTACTAAAGGGAAAAATGCCCCTCCCTAATGTTAGGCACCAAGGAAATACTTTCACCCATCGTCATCACAGTTCAGGTCTGCTGTGCTCTGGTGCTCCATCAAGGCCGGTGTGTTTTAGCCTGCATCTGATCGCTGAAGTATTTTTATTTAAGCCGGTGTGTTTGTTGGTGTGTGGAGTGAGGAGGAGGGTAACGGTGACGGTGACGGTGACGATAGATCCGAGCCCACTATAAGGCACTGCAGTCGCATGCTATTACTGAGAGTTGTTATGTTGACATGTATTGTGCACTGCTCTTTTAATTATGTGACTTCACCAGTTATTGGACGATTTTCCCCGTTGGTGAGGATACTGAATAAACATAAACATACACATCGTCGAATACAAATCAGAATTCCTGAGATCTGAATATATAATGGGCGAAATCCGATGAGTTTTTCGTTGGGGGAGGGGCGGGGTCTAGTGCGTTGGCACTTCGCCCCCCCCGACTTCCCGCCCCCCCCCAAATGTTTTTCAAAAATCGACACCCCTCCATACGAGTAAAGAAAACACATCGAAGCGTCTTAGCAAAAGTTGTTCCGGTTTCACAGACGGAAGGTTCTGGCTGGGTCGCGTCGGGTTGTCCGTGTGAACGTTTGTATGTTCACTACAGCATGCAGAGGTAAAAAAAAGTATCCGTTGTGTCACCGGACAATTTCAGGAACTCAAATGTGTCTCATTTTTTTCCGTCAAACCCACAAGGAAGGCTCCATTCCCCAGTGGCAGCCAGTAACCATTTCGTGGAAAACAGGCGTGCATCTGAGTTTTTGTTCGTCGATGGGCGTAGGGAGGCGGGGTACCGTGGGTGCCTACTGCACAGGCAGCCCCCCCCCCCTTATTTTACATGCTGCACCATCTATATCAGCTAAAGTTGATCATAGCAGAATTGTTCGTACCGTGAGATGCATACCAGGGTACAAACAGGCCTAATTCGGTGATATTTTTGCTAAAAATGGAGGGGGGGGGGGGTCGCGAACATGAGGTTGAAAACTCCTTGGCACTGTCACTTTCTTGTCAGCTCCTACAACCGAACGTTAGGTATGCCAAGTATAAAAAATAATAATTTTTTTTTTTTTTATTTGATGGGGAAAATGTCATTCGATGCAGAATGACCTTTCACATACATTAAGCTGTTGTTCATACCCAAAAATCATAGGCATTTCAGGGGGATGAATAAGGGAGAAATGCACCAACATGTCCCCCAAAATGACTGCCTGGACACTTCTCCGGTACAACCAAAATTTGCAAAAGGGTCCCAAAATGTGTACAATGAATATTTAGGGAAATTTAGAAAGTTCCAGCTCAATAGCTCTCAGAATTTGGCAATGGCACACAAAACACACTTCAAGGGGGCTTCTAAAGCCTTGATCTGAAGATCTTGATATGATAATTTTTTAGATATTCCTTCCAACATCATCTAATTATTGTTTTTAGGTTTGTTCGAGAAATTGTTTCATCATTGCAAAATAAATAAATGCAGAAAAGAAGGTTTTCTTAATGAAGAAACCATTTTTTGTGTAAAGGTAATACAAGCCGATAAATACAATGGCTCTACCTACCAACTTGGTGAGAGCTCAGGGCAATTTCCTACCAGAATTTGGCCTGGTAGATCCAATACTAGCACATTTGTATAACTGAACTGAAGGTACAAATCCTTTAACCTTATTTACCAGACTCACCTCCAATTTTCCATGCCTGTCTCCACCTTCCTCCAACACCGAATGAATCATTGCGGATTCGATATGGCTCTTTAGCCCATGGATGCTTTGGTACACAGTGCCGCTTCAGGTTTCTTCTTTCACCACTGAATTTACACACACCACCATCCTTGGATTTTTCACCACACTGCACAATCTGCCTTGAGAGCCAGTTTGTAGTTGAAGGCCTTGCTCTCTTTGCTGGCTTTTTTTATCCCCATGCTTTCTTGTCAAGGCTCATCTGGATCTGAGCCCACGCCAGTAGATCCAGGCATATTTGGCATGCCTAGTCTTCTCTCAGGATTATATCTCTGCAAAAATCGGCTCCTGAACGGATAGTTTAATCACCTACTACCACCTAGGTAGGTACCTGTTGCAGGAACTTGATAGGCAACTGTCAC
Organism: Ashinkailepas kermadecensis; assembly: GCA_034440615.1. Lineage (NCBI taxonomy): Eukaryota > Metazoa > Arthropoda > Thecostraca > Neolepadidae > Ashinkailepas > Ashinkailepas kermadecensis. The sequence continues at coordinate 356,541 of JAOTOM010005155.1, read as the reverse complement.
CGTGACGAGACAGACGAGACCAAACAGAACGCGTCCTTCGAAGCAAAACTCAAGCACCCAATGCGCTCGATTCTCATTGGCTCAGAAGAGAGCTTCCATCTCCGCCTGCGCTACCAAATTTGGGCCAGCAGCACATTTGCCAAGCTCACGACCAAAATTCGACAACATTCCTGAGTGTCTCATTTTGTCACCGGTGAGACACCGGCGGTCCGGGAGACGCCGCATGCTAACGCAATGGCGCGTCGGTTTGGACGGTAAGCGTAACGTTCGCCAAGATCCTTGTCCTAATTTCCGCCAACATTCAGGCGACAAAAAGGACAAGGTGCACAAGTTTTTTTGTTTTTTTTTACTTGTTTTGCTCATTTTTATCACTTTTATAAGTGCTTTCTGAGTGAGGCGAGAGAATGAGAATAGGTGCATAGGTAGGTATATTAACAGTGCCAGCACTGGCTTTTGTGTCTCCTCTGGTCCTCTTTCAGTTAGCAATTGTGTCACCGGAGTAAACGGCAGAACGATGACTTTTTTTACCTCTGACAGCATGTTAGCTGAAATTTCGTGCCGCCCAAATGCATACGTATACCCAGGGCGTCATGAACGAGTTTTTATGAGTAGTAAATACACTACACGGTACCTCACCAAACGAGTTGGTAAGCGTCCAATTGAAGTGTTCTGTATACGATAACAGTGTACATTTAATCGAATACCCCGACGATGAAGATCATTGAGAGCTGGTCAGCGCTCCGAAGTAGCGGCGAATGCTCGGCATCCCTTTGTCTATGGGGAAGCAACGCTGCCTCAGACCACCGTCTTGTGTTGTCGTCGTCGCTGTTACGCAAGAGGGACGCTACCAGTTGAGCAATGAAATGGACCGGGTGACTACTCTGACTGGCAGATTATACTGACTGGCGGAATCGTTCTGCACCGCGTTACCTACTTTGGATAATCTGTTCGGAGCTAAATTATTTAAACGACGCCACCGAGAACATGACGTGGTCTCGTCATTCCTCTTAATACAGGGTAGGTGTATTCTGCGGCACCTCGGGCCTCAATGTTGCATGAGGAATGGCGTGAATGAAATTGGTCAACACATCACTGTGGATGGGGCAGCGAAGAGATGGCAAAGCCGGTGTCAGGATGGGCCGTAAGATTGAGTCGATCTCTCTTGGCTGTCCTAAACGATGACAACGCCCATCCCCCTCCCCTTCCCTCTCAACCGAAAGCCGTTTGTGGTAGGTCTCTTGCAGCAAAGCACATGTCCTTCAGGTTACGTTCCACCTACCCGTCAGATCACCTGTCATATGTGTCCTTCAGATCACCTGTCATGTGTCCTCAGGTCACCTGTCATGTGCCCTTCAGGTCACTTGTCACATGTCGTTCAGGTGCTCACTGTCACTGTCCTCTGGTCAAGTGTTTGGTGGAACGCTCCGGAACATGTCCGTGCCACTGCAGAGGCCGATAGGTAGTTAGCTTGTTACGTGCAGCAAATATAATATTGGTTGAGGGAATTGTTGATAGCGAAACGTTTGCACAGCAGAAGACTCTCAGCAGCTGCAGCAGACACGCTGCTGTAACAGCTACAGCAGACACGCTGCTGTAGCAGCTACAGCAGCGTGCCTGCAGAGATAGTTCTGCTAGCTCGAGCGAGTGACAGACACCGGCCCTTCTCCCTCGCCTTTTCCCCCCAGAGTCATTCAAATGGTCGGCTTGACACATGATCAATCCCACCCTTCTAAAATGTATGCTTAAGGACGTTCCAGGTTTTCCTAAAGGTCAGCTTATAGGCAACTGTGTTGCAATCCACATATCGTTAGTCTTGACCTCTGGTGCCAATTTCATTCAAGAGAGGGAGTGAAACAAGTGCCGAGCTTGGCTTTGGTTCGAGCGAATATATCGACAGCTTATGTGGTCTCGTCATGTGCACAGTTGATGGCAGGCTCGATAGGAGGTCAGCTGTCGAGCCTGCTGGCAGGCGACATCCTGTCCAGCTTACGCTTAACCACTTCGATATAAATGACCGTAAACCCTGCAAAAGGCATCTTCAGCCCTAAGTGGGCTCAACGGTCGCTTGATCATATTTCTCGAGTTCTGCCAAACGGTGGCTTCGTTGGCCACCGTTTGTCACGCCAGCCATTGGTTTCCTCTGTCCTGACAAGACTGGGTTTGAGTCGCTTCATGGGCTCAGCGCAGACGCCCGGGACGCACCTGGCCTCCGACTAGGCAGGTCAGCTGGCAAGTGATCTGATATCAGTGTCATGGAGTCCTATCAGACAGTCAACTCAGTGTTATACCATTAGTCTGCATTCACTTGCCTCTATTATAGTTTAATGTAGATATCCACTTGGAGTATATTTTCTCGCTTAGCTGGAATCATCAACATGAAGCGGAGACTCAACTTTGACGGATTTCTGGAAGAAGAAAATAGTCCTGGATGACATGAATTCTTCTAGAATCTTCTCTTCCCTCTAACTTGAAAATTTTGAAGGGGAAAATATGAGTGCCATTTTGTGAACTTCGTTTTGGGAAGTTGCGAATGACGTCTTTGATGGCCAAAGCTGCTCCGAAAACCAGTTGTATCCAGTTTACGCCCATAGGCCCAATGGTTGTGCTTCAGCCTGATGGGGAGTGGGGAATCAATGATTGAGGGCAGTAGCCCGCTTACCGTTTACAAAGTGACACCCCTGACGGCAGGGCACCTTAACAATCGTTATCACACCCCGAGTCATACGGAACACTATAATGCACATTGCATCGATATATGTTGCATAGGTTTTTGATCAGCTCACCTGACGCCAAACAAAACTGCAGATGTGCCAAAAACCGCTGCGAAATTCCCTGTTTTTCCAAAAATTACCCTTTGATCTAATGATCTAACTTAGTAGGTCAACCATTAACCTGGCAAAGTGGGGCTTGGATTCCATCTCGAGGTCTTGCCAGAAGTTATTAGCTAGCTTTTGCTCTATTTCTCTAACCCACTTTATTTGGAATTACGAGGAGGGGTCGTGTCATCCCCCTGTACGTCATGAGGTGCAAAAATGGTGAGCACATTTGAGGGTTAGCACGTATTGCGTCAGCAGAATACATCATACCCAACTCTATGCTTTGAAAAGTTGGGTGAACTTGGTAAAAGTTGTTGAGCAAAAACGAAAACATTCAGCACAGAGTGTGGGCTCGACTATTGCAAATAATGTAGATAAATCAGAGATGGCATCAGTTCAAACAAACGTGTAGTGTTCTATGCTACGGATACGTGTTATTGTTGATTAACATGCAATGCTATATTGATTAATAGTCTTTAGGATGTGTGAGGATTGATTTGATTAACAGTTGGTTACCCTGTTTGTGACAAATTTGACATGCGATAAAGTGGCCTTTGCATATAGGTCACAGGATTTACAGGCTATAATGCGAATATGGCAGCTTATATATTTGATAATACTCTTTCTTTGTGTTTCGCAGATTTCAAGTAACCAAATAACCTGCAGTAAATGCTTGTTCTAATAATTGAGTTTGCCTTGCATCACTTTATGTTAAAAAGCTTAGAACAGCCAATAATTACACCTCAAATGGCGATATGAATTCTGTCATCCAGGCAAATGTAGTACATTTTGTGTTTGGGCCATCTTCTGCAGTTGGCGGCCTTTCATGTTTGGTACGCAGCACTTTGTGAACGCCATGTGCATCTAATCGCCGCCGTTGTCAGTCTAGAGAGTAATCGCATGCCACGCGATGTGCTGCCGCTTAAAAATAGAACCACCATCAGCCACACCATCAGCCGTGGCCAATCGACACTCGTGTATAATATTGCATTGCATTCCTACCAGCAATCACTTAACTATGCCAAGAACGATTTGTGTATTCCGGGAGTTAATGCAATCCTACGTACACCGGGAAATTGATCTTTCAGTATGTATACTTACGCCGCATATGGTCTGCAAATTCCGACACGCAATTCAACTCATGCCTGAGAAGTCGACATTTGAGGAAGAGTTTACCACCTAAAGTTAGTCGCAACCAACATTTTGCTGTGTCTTTCTACGTGTGAAGCTCTGTTTGCACATGACTTGGAAGCTACCCAAATGTCAGTGATGTGTAACAAAATTGCAAATCCTTGGCCGAAGAATAATTAGTATGGCACATTAAATATTAAGTAAGAGGTGGTGGATCGCTGCTAATAATTGAGAGACCTCGGAATCATCGGAAAAGTAACAATTATCAACATGCACCCAAAGCACAATGGACGTAAATATTAGCAGTTTCGGAAGCAAATGCTTAGCCTTGAAAACTGTTTTACCTATCGGACAGAGCCGGGCAAGGGAGCTGACTATGCTTCAGGTAATGCGGCGAGCGCCCCGAGTGCCACCCGAAGTGACACCACCCGCCCATCCACAGGTGGACCGCCCGGCTACCTACGGAGGAATTACCTGGTCAGCAACGGGAAGGACGCTGCATCCCTCATCGAGGGAACACCGAGTCGCCTCACGAGATCGGTGAGTCGTCCTTAAAAGGAGCACTGTTCCACCCGTAGAGGGACTACCGGCTCATTCACATTACGACTGCTACAGCACTCCTAGAGAAATGACTGGGTCACTCACAGAAGGGTGCGGTGCACTGGGGCATGACCAGAAGCACCGACCGCGTGCACTAACAGTGAGGGTTGCTTACCTGGTTCGGAGCGGACCGCACACCAGCAGTGAGGGTTGCCTACCTGGTGCGGCGCGGACCGCACACCAGCAGTGAGGGTTGCCTACCTGGTGCGGCGCCGACCGTGCACCACCGGTGAGGGTTGCCTACCTGGTGCGGCGCCGACCGTGCACCACCAGTGAGGGTTGCCTACCTGGTGCGGCGCCGACCGTGCACCACCAGTGAGGGTTGCCTACCTGGTGCGGCACGGACCGCACACCAGCAGTGAGGGTTGCCTACCTGGTGCGGCGCCGACCGTGCACCACCGGTGAGGGTTGCCTACCTGGTGCGGAGCGGACGGCTGCCACCAGGACGACGACAGTCACCAGGTGGCCGAGAGGCAGCGGCCCGGCGACGGCCATGATGCCTCTCCGCCGCCGATGACGATACTGACACCGCCGCCGGCCGTGCGGCGGATGCGCCGCTGCCGCCGGCGCCGCGGACTCGCGGACTGCGCCGCGGCCGCCGCGCCGCATCAAGGCGCGCCAAATTAGCAATCATTGGCCAATGACGCGCCGATGAAGCTCGAAGGCCACTGCCCGGCTGACGGGAGCCGCCGCTGACAAATGGTCTTGATTGATCGTAACACTAACTCTCTGCGAGGAATCTCAATCGGTTCGACTAAGTGCCCGCTGACCAGTGCGGCAAGCCACAGTCTCTGCTGTCTGAATAGGCTTTGTTGCGCGGAGCGGGCACGCGCGTACCTGACCACACAGCTGTCCGGTGCGGGCGGACGTGTACCGCGACACCTTTCAACACCCGCCGCGAGCCACCTCCGCCGCCGCCGACAACGCGTCAACCCAACTACATCCTGTACTTAGCGCAACTATGGTCATCACCAATTGATGCATTTCATTTACGGTCGGGAAGGTCTCTGAGTCGGCTGATGTCACTCCTGTCGTCCGTCCCATGACTTTTCCGAGCTTGGCCCGGACCCGAGGTGGGCCCCGGGCGGACCCGAGGTGGGCCCGGGACCGGCCTGAGGTCGATTTGATATCGGTTCAGGGTGGTTTGAATCCACACTGGAGATGAACCTAAGGCGAGTCCGGCACCAGTCCAAAGTGGGCTTGGGACCAGCCCATGGTGAGCCTGGGACCAGCCCATGGTGAGCCTGGGACCAACCCATGGTGAGCCTGGGACCAGCCCATGGTGAGCCTGGGACCAGCCCATGGTGAGCCTGGGACCAGCCCATGGTGAGCCTGGGACCAGCCCATGGTGAGCCTGGGACCAGCCCATGGTAGCCTGGGACCAGCCCATGGTGAGCCGGGACCAGCCCAGGAGCCTGGGACCAGCCCAGGGAGCCTGGGACCAGCCCAGGGAGCCTGGGACCAGCCCAGGTGAGCCTGGGACCAGCCCATGGTGAGCCTGGGACCAACCCATGGTGAGCCTGGGACCAGCCCATGGTGAGCCTGGGACCAACCCATGGTGAGCCTGGGACCAGCCCATGGTGAGCCTGGGACAGCCCATGGTGAGCCTGGGACCAGCCCATGGTGAGCCTGGGACCAGCCCATGGTAGCCTGGGACCAGCCCATGGTGAGCCTGGGACCAGCCCATGGTGAGCCTGGGACCAGCCCATGGTGAGCCTGGGACCAGCCCATGGTGAGCCTGGGACCAGCCCATGGTGAGCCTGGGACCAGCCCATGGTGAGCCTGGGACCAGCCCATGGTGAGCCTGGGACCAGCCCATGGTGAGCCTGGGACGAGCCCATGGTGAGCCTGGGACCAGCCCATGGTGAGCCTGGGACGAGCCCATGGTGAGCCTGGGACCAGCCCATGGTGAGCCTGGGACCAGCCCATGGTGAGCCTGGGACAGCCCATGGTGAGCCTGGGACGAGCCCATGGTGAGCCTGGGACCAGCCCATGGTGAGCCTGGGACGAGCCCATGGTGAGCCTGGGGCCAGCCCATGGTGAGCCTGGGCCAGCCCATGGTGAGCCTGGGACCAGCCCATGGTGAGCCTGGGACGAGCCCATGGTGAGCCTGGGACCAGCCCATGGTGAGCCCGGTACCGGGCCACGGACGGACGCTGGGTGAAGTTTCCGGTCGGTCCTCAGACCGAAGCCAGATGGCTTCACCTCGGGTGTGACCGCTCATGTGATCCACCCGGCAGTTGCCATTCTGCAGTATCCTCAACGGGCGTGTTCCGCCAGCTAGCCTCTGTTGGGACTTGTTGAAGCCGTTCTTTTCCATGCAGCACAATAGTTCAATGCTAATTTTCGGAAGCTTGGTAAGACGTATGTATGTGTTCCCATGATGGACGACCAGTGATCGGCCTGCACAACTCTCACGGGCATGCCAAATACCAGCTCCGCTATTGAACCCCATCTGCAAATAAGTCCATCCGTCTGCCAGCATTTCTAACTGGTGCTGCCACAACTCCACTGGACGCTATCATAGATGCTGTTGATAAATGCCTTTTAGTAATCCTCTCCTGGCTAACCGTCCTGTTACCGAACCTCCGACTACTGATAGGGTACTGATGGTTCTGACAGGGTTCTGACAGGGTACTGACAGGCAGGGTACTGACAGGGTACTGACAGGGCACTGGCATGGTATTGACAGGGTATTGACAGGGTACCGACAGGGGGCCAACACGGTACTGACAAGGTACTGGCAGATATTAACACAGTACTGACAGGGTACTGACAGGGTACTGACAGGGTACTGACAGGGTACTGACAGGGCACGGCAGGGTGCTGACACGGTATTGACAGGGCACTCGCACGTTCTCATCACGTCCAGAACAGTGTCGGCTACTTATTCATTCGTGGGTTGCGTGTTGCAAAATATCGGATACTTATGCATTCATTTATCTTCAAGTCCAAGCACCATTAGCATGCCCCAGACGCTCGCCTCATAGCCAAGGAAACAAAACCACAAGACGATGTGTAACCAGTTGATGGACACCTAAGCTCCAATAACAACAACGACCAAAACAGGTCCACTCGATTTCCACATAGATCAGTGAACTGTGTGGGTGAAGCCGATGTCGTGCAGTCGGTGTCATTTCCGCCGGGCGAACTGTCCCATATTGACCACTCGGAGCGTTTACAGCTCGTCGTCACTAAGCTGGCGAACACACGTTCCGGGCTGTTGCAAGCCCGTCGGGCAAAACGTGGAAGACGTTCGTCCTCACCCCGGCGCAGGCCATTCCTCAGTCTTAGAGGGATTTAGGAGGGCGGGGATGGGGCAGCAAATTAAAGTAGCCCGCCGGACCGGGCCGACCAGCGCCGCTGGAGTGTGGAGGGGGGCGGCCCGGGCCGCCGCAGTGCCGGCTTACGCCGCTAATACTCGGCCGATTAGCCGAATTGGCTCTGTTCGCCGACAGCAACTGAAACTGGCGGGAGTTGTTGCGTGAGGCACCGGACGCCGGCCGTTGGGCGCGGTCCAGGTCATGTCCACGGTCCACGGTCCACGGTCCACGGTCCACATGAACCGTCGTATCGCAGACCGGTGCGGCTCCCTCGAGGTGGCACAGCTATTGCCAGACTGGCGTAAGCCGTTTGTGAAACACCCCAAACGTCGCGACGTATGCATTGATGGCATTCGTGTGCGGGCTCATTCAGTGTGTTCGCGTGCTTTTGCTAAAATATTGGTGGGTGAAATCCGGAGCGGATTCAGATTTACCCTAGTGTGAAATTAGTTTACTTTGTTGCTGCAAATGCCGAGTCAAGTTGTGCAGAAATTGTGCGGGTGATGTAAATTGCACAATGTGTACGTTTCGAAATATTCGCTTCGAAAGTTGGTTCGGCGCACCTATGAGTGCCCACCACAGCATATTTGTTGGCAAATTATGACTATTTTCAACGCAAATGTTATTGGTTCCCTACGCAGGGATTTTACGGTGCACATGCTTGGACCCACCTGTGGACCTGATGTCCATGCCAGATACGTCAACTTCCAGCACACCCACCATCAGTCAACTGTGGCACAGAGGTGGCATGGCAAAGACAACTGCGGCACCCAGGTGGTATGACAGGGAAACTGTGGCTCCCAGGTGGTTTGACAAGGACAACTGTGGCACCCAGGTGGTTTGACAAGGACAACTGTGGCACCCAGGTGGCATAACAAGGACAACTGCGGCACCCAGGTGGTATGACAGGGCAACTGTGGCACCCAGGTGGTATGACAGGGCAACTGCGGCACCCAGGTGGTTTGACAAGGACAACTGCAGTAACCGGGTGGTATGACAGGGCAACTGTGGCACCCAGGTGGTATTACAGGGCAACTGTGGCACCCAGGTGGTTTGACAGGACAACTGCAGTAACCAGATGGTATACCAAGGACAACTGCGGCACCCAGGTGGTATGACAGGGCAACTGTGGCACCCAGGTGGTTTGACAAGGACAACTGCAGTAACCAGGTGGTATAACAAGGACAACTGCGGCACCCAGGTGGTATGAGGAAAAACAATTGCGGCACCCAGGTGGTATGACAAAGACAATTGCGGCGGCGCTCAAGTGGTATGACAAAGACAACGGCGGTGCTCAGGTGCAGCTGACCTCGGCCGGGTGGGACCAGGTCGCGAGCCATGCGCGCCTGTCTGTATTGTGAATGTCAGTAAGCGTTCACTAGGTGAAAGCGCTGCCAAAGTAGTGGAGCTGGTGGGACGAATACGGCGGTGGTCGGCGACCGGCAATATTATTCATTGGCTGTCATTACGGTGCAAATCAGTGAACTCAAGGCCACCCTCATTGCTTGTTTTGTGAGTGATGAGTTGGTCGCTGGCATTACTTCAAAGCTGCTGGAGCCAATTGTAAGTAAATCGGTGGCGGCGACATTGACTACAAAGGACATCGAAAGTCGACCGCTTCGCGGGAAATTGCAAAAGGCCGCTCAACAGCTCAATGAAATCGAGCAGTACTCTCAAAAATCATGCGCAAACATTAATCTGACTGTGCATAATGTTCAGCACTGTTTTAAGCAGGCTAAAGTTACGATTATGAAGATAATCAACCTTATGCTCATGTTATTTCGTATGCCAAAACTTGACATGTCAACGCAAACGCATGTCAACACGCAAAACTTGCACAAAATGACTGAATATATTTCGACCGTGGGTTATAATACAGTGCAGGGGGAACGGTCCCTTCAGCGGCCACAGGGCCATTTTCGTTTGTGACGTCATTCGTTAGACATTTCATGCGCATTTCCTGCGCCAGAATACAAGCGTATTTTCGCAGGCCTTATATCTGGTGGCGGTGCTGCTGCGTACGGTTTATTATAGGCTCTTCTGGTCTTTGGCTAGGTGTTCGAAGTAATGGGATACTGCTCTGTGGCTAAGTGTACTTCATATTTTAGGAACAATCCTGGCATCTCGTATTTTAGTTTTCCGAAGGATGCAAAAAGGAGAGCGGAGTGAGCACCTGTGTGCGAGAAAGGACCGGATCAATTAAACTTGAAGACGGTTCACATCTGTTCGAACCATTTTGAGGAAGCTGACTATCATGCCTACTGAAACGGTCCATGGGCTTCAAGGCCAAGCTGTTCCTGCACAAGAACACTATTCCGCCTGTGAACATTCCATCAAGGTAGGTAGTCATCTGTTCATTTTAAGCAATTCAAGTTCTGTGACTTGCTCTGACAACCAGGCCCAGGCTATTTGTACTAATGCCCAAAATTGCAAGTGAGTAATTATAATTCCATATTTATTATAAATATATATTACTTAATATATAAATATTAAATACGAATATTTATTTATTTATTAAATATTTCTACCTAACAATTCACCACCTGTATTTGCTCTCCATACCTTGGTATGCAGACTGAGGTTATGTAGGTAGGTTATATGGGGATTCCATATTTAATTGCAAGACTGCAAAGCATCAGCATGGCACTTTTGACTTTTGACAAGGATCTTGTCAGTGTGGTGTGGGTGGGAAGGATAGGTTTGTTCAGCCTAGATAATTTGTTTCCAAACTAGGTCAATCAACACTGCTTTTGTTCAGAAATCCTTACTTCCATTCTTGTATGTAGAAAATGATAAGCAACAGAAGCGCCCGGTAGCTCAGTTGGTTAGGGTGCTGACCACTGGTCTCCCCGTCCTGATGACACAGGGTTGGATTCACTTCACTTGCTCCAATTTAGCCCTGGCTGGGAGGTCAGTTGGCACTAGCCTTATAAGGCTGGGGATGGGCTACCAAGTGGGCATATAGGTTCATTGATGGCATATTAAACTTTCTGTCAAAATTCTGCTGTTGAACTGAAATTCATGGATCGGGTGGTGGTTCATGCAACAAGAGGCGGTTTTACCATGGATGACGTACGCCTAGATGGGAAACTCCGCGTCGGCGCCTTTGATCTGCGCGTATCAGCGGCACCAACCTGCCCCACGGAGTTAACTAACCACCTTTATAATGCGAGAAGCAGTTTTGAAGACCACTCGAGAAACCTCCCCCCAAAAATTTTTTAAAAAAAAAATTTTTTAATGTTTATTTTTAGTTTTTTTTTTTTTTTTTTTGGGGGGAAGGGGGGGTTGGGGGTTTTTTTATAAATTTTTTTTTAAAAGAAAATAAAAAAAAAAAAAATTTTATAAAATAAAAATTATTTTTTTTTAAAAAAAAATAAAAAAAAAAATTAAAAAAAAATAATTTTTTAAAAAAAATTTAAATTAATTTAAAAAAAAATTTTATTAAAAAAAAATAAATAAATTTAAAAAAAAAAAGGGGGGTACCCTAAAGGGGTTTAAAAAAAAAAAAAAATTTCAAAAAACCCTTTTTTGAAGTATGGGCATAATATTTCGCAAAACCAATGCCATATTCATCATTTTCAGGTGCCAATACCCCTAATTAGTATGATTGCAAAATTTCGGCAAGGTGGTTAGTTTCCTTTAAGTAGAAACACCGAAACGCGGCCAGTTTTAGGCCGTGCGCCTATGGGAGTTCGGGGTACGCATTTCTTATTGTAATTTTTTCAAATTGATTCAGCCACCTCAGGAGGATTGCATCTGACTTTCATGATACAGAATTGATCAAGGAACCTTACCATTCTTTCTTTATTGATTTATTACGCTCCGTTCCGAAGTTGTAATGCGAAGTGAATGCATCCGTGAGAGGGAGCCCATTTCGCCGAAAGGGTCGGCCCACCGATGTTGATTTCGTAAAAGGATCGGAGGGGGCAAAGTACATGAAGGCAATAGGCAGACCAAAATGAATAGGGGGTCACATTCCATAAGCTCCCATGTTAGAAGTTGAAAATATTGCGGGTGGGGGAAGCATGCATTGAGGGGGCCGTTTCACCCTCAAAGATAAGAATGGGCGGTTCTGCTTTCGCCCTCACCCTCCTTGCTCTCTAGATATGTGGCTGATATTTTCCGGTGGAGTGGTTTACGCACCTAAATGGGTGAGTACAGACTTCGGCGTACCCACCAATCCGCAAAGAGGATTGGGCGGAAGTTCCATGGAGGGTACAAGCCCCCTCCCCCTACGCCATACCACCGACATATTTATGATTTTGCCAAGGAGGCGTCATTTCTCCAGAGGGGCGGCTCTTTGTCCAGAACATTTGAACTGGGTACACTCCAATCTCCCAGAGAGGCACCATTTGTTTTTGTCTGAGGAGTGCCTCTCGCCGAAAAATTCGCGGCGTGCGTTCGGACTCCCAGAGGACTGCCGTTCCCAGGCCGAGGAGCGCGTTGCGCTGAGAAATTCGAGGGAGGAGTACACTGGAGCCTCCACGAGAGGCATCCTTCGGGTCATAATTGGCGCCACTTTCGCTTCCTCCCCCTTGGATCAGCCCTTGCAACATACCCTAGCTGGCAACGCCACTACCTCTCGCCGATTCGCTACCATTTGCCAGTCGTTCGACTCAGGGGTGTTGTTTTATATACCTTTGATGGGGAACTGCCACCTCAATGTTTGCTTAACCCACCCCCGCAATTATTTCAGCTTCTAACATGGGAGCCAATGGAATGTGCCCCCAATTCATTTTGATCTGCCCATTGCCTTCATGTACTTTGCCCCGTCCAATCATTCCAGCCATTCCGGCCATGCCCCCCCAAGCGCTTCAAAGGGGGGAGGGCATAGTGTCTTTTGGCCCCCCCAAACCAATAAAAGTAAACTAAATTAAAATGCAGTAACGAGTGCTGAGGTTAAAAAATAGCTTTCCGGGTGAAATAATCTCCAATTTTAAAGGTATTTTGTTATGATTGTTTGTAAGCCCAATATGGTAGCATATAGTAGATTCTGACGCATCGAGGGTTCTATGCTGTTGAAGTTCTGCCTACAGCAAGAGATGACGAAATCAGCAGTTTCATTATTCCTTCGTCAGATAGGTTCATGAAGTTTGTTTAGCCAGTAACGGGCAAGCGGACCCAGTGAGCCAGATTTCGAAAGCGGAATTTGAACAGGATGTTTTGTGCGAGTGACCAGTTGAGCCCAGTTGAGCAGCATGCTTCGTATGTTGGTGTTGGGGTTGCTAAGATGAAGAGACAGGCTACATTCACTAGCGGATCCAGGGAGGGGCCATTCCGGCCATGGCTCCCCCGAAGCGCTTAAAAGGGGGGCCATAGTGTCTTTTGGCCCCCGAAACCAACAGAAGTAAACTGAATGGAAATGCAGTAACCTTTGCCGAGGTTAAAAAATATCGTCTGGATTAAAGAATCTCCAATTTTAAAGGTATTTTTTATAATTGTTTGGAAGCCAATATGGTAGCATAGTACATTCTTACACGCATCGAGGGTTCTATGCTGCTCAAGTTCTGCTTACAGCAAGAGTTGACAAAATCGGATCTGCCAGTGTGTACACGTGCACGAACGTTGACGTGGTACAAGACGTTGAACGTGAACATGAACGTTTTGGTAAACAAGAACAAAAATCCCGTAATTTAGAAGCGGTGGAGGTAGGCTGTGGCCCCTACACAGGAAATTATGTTGTCATTAATTATTATTGTAAAAAATGGGTCCATTTGACAAATAGTGGTAGAAATCCGATGCTTTTAACCAAAAATAGTGGGAGAATGGGCACCTCCAAATCCCTTCGACCCCTCCTCTGATGCAATTCCTAAGTACGCCACTGGGGGAGGGGAGGGGGAGGGCTGACGCCGAAAACCGAAAGTTGGCCCCCCCCCAAACCGGTGGGCTAGATCCGCCAGTGCCTGTCGCTACTCTTCGCCCGCGACCAATCGGCGTGAGAGATTGGCGACGCTACATGACTCAACGGTCGACTTGTAAAACCAATAACCAACCAACTAAAGTAATTTGAGTACCAACTAAAGTTTTGAGGACACATATGTCCAATGCAACATTTATGAGCATGAGTATGCTGATATAGCCACTCATTTCCTCTGTAAATGCTTGCTTTTCAGTTGGTAAGCAAAGTAATATCAAAAAGGGCTTTGAGTTGGCTATCATAGCATGCAAGATAATTTTCAAAAAAGGAAAATAAATTGTAGCATTACATAGCCAACCATGTCATTTTTTACATTGAATGAAAAATGTCGTGCCATTTTTGTCCTAAAAATTTTAGTACTTAAAAAACCATAACCTAACCTATGCTCACCAAGCCGACCTGTTTTGTGGGAAAAAATGTATTTATTAAGATTGCTTTTTTCCAAGTTTGAAACCTAACCTAACCTAACCTAGCTAAATCCATTTGCTTGCTTCATAAAGGTAAAATGTGTGTACAATTTGTCTTGTGAATGCCCTAAAGTAGAATAGTACCCTTTTAGTTGGGCGCAAATGATCAATTCTGGTCGAAGCACCCTAAAGCCCAAATAACTAACTAGTACCCTTTTAGTTTAGAGCAAAATAGCACCAAAATGAGTCTTTGAGTTTGGTTGTATAGCATCACAAACAATGTGTTAAAAATGTAACCTAGCCCTGGCAAAACACCCTTATAAAAATTATCCTCCCCCAACCAAAGGTAAAATTTGAAGCATAATTTTATTTCTTCAAAATTTTACAAGTAAAAAATATCCTGAGCTAGCTTAGCCCCTTTGCTTTATGGAGGAAAAATGTGTGTAATGCTTGTCTTGTGAATACATTAATGGAGAATAATACCATATATGTGTATTTTTATCCCCATTGCCCATCTATTTTTAATTTTTAGAAATAAATTTCGTCTGCATTCTTGCCGGGGTGGCTTTACGAACCAGGGTCCTATTGCTCAGCAGGGCTTGTTGCATGAACCCTTGCCCCACCACCCAGTCCATGAATTCCAGTTCAATGACAGAATGTTTACCAAGAGTTTAACATGCTGTCAATGCACTGACACTGCTGCCCTCGTAGCTCATCCATGGCCCTATCGGGCCAGTTTCCAACTGACTCTCTCAGCCGGGGCTAAATTCAAGTGTGTGAAGTGACTTGAACCCTGTCTTGCTGGGACAGGGGAGACCAGTGCAGGTCAGGACTCTAACCAGCTGAGCCCCTGAAGTGGTCCTTGGTGTGACAGTGGCATCATGCATTGAAATATTGGCTGAATGCCACTTCTTATTTGCTGTAAATAGGGTGTAGGCACTCTTGGGATGTTTTTAAAAAATAATCATTTGTGTCAGGACTACAGTCATACAATCACAACATGGAAACCATCTGCGATTTTAATGATTTGTTTGTGAGCAGATTCAGATGTTATATCAAAATTGCCACCATTGGTTGTCAAGGAGCTTACAATGTGGTCATGTAACATAAACATAACTTATTGAATCCATCTGTAACTCTTCCTTCATCTTTGCAACAGGGAGGAGAGAACAGCTGCTTCGGAGAGGTGTCTGCACCATACTCATAGGGAGCAGAAGCAGGCTGTTGACAGTGTGGTTGGTGATAGGTCAAGTCCCACTCTACAGACTTCTGAAGCTGAGCCTACTGCTGATGCACATACTGATTCCCTGATGTGGTAAGTTATTATGGTGCAATTTCCACTTCTGTTAGCACCACAAGATAAAAGCAAGCACACAAATCTTTAAGCTGTCTTGCAGCCGGTTATGAAATATGATTGATACAGATGCACGCTAATGTATGACTTCATGACATGTCTTGTTGATCCTGTTGTGTACCGATTTATGGAAATAATGAACAAAGTATCTGCTTGATTAAAATATGTCCTGAGGCCAATTTCACTAACATCACAAGCTGTGTAATCACATCGAATTTGGTGTGAATACACCTTTAGGTAGTCCTATTTCATTATATTGAATGTAATAAGATGTATTTAATTAATTATATTTAATCTTATTTAATATTTAGGTCATGAACAGATGACTGGCAGTCAGCTGACTGTGACTTAAATACCTTCTTGATATAAAGCATGTGTGAGGGGTAATACTTGAAGATTACCTAAAGGGATATTCACACCAAATTCGGTGTGAATACACAGCTTGTGATGTTAGTGAAATTGGCCTCTGATTGTTCTTAGAACTGTGTGCCATACTTACTGTGCTCCAGTATGTTCATTCCCAACAAAATGTTCTTGATTTTAATGGAATCACTAAGATTGCTTTTAACATTTCACTCACCTTCACCTCCAAAAAGCTCCTCTTATCTGACAGAAGCAGTTGCAGAGGGGCTGTATGATCTCAGCAAATGAACAGCCATGTTAACCTACATGTGGGATGTGATTCTCCAGGCACATTGGTATAGGTGGTAATTAAAAAGTGACACTGCTGCAAATGCAACTACATACTTCCAGTGATCTAGCGCCATTTAAAATAAGAATAAAGGTGGTGTGGAAAAAACATGCGAAACTTCATCGAAGATCGTCGAGGAAATAAACATTTCCTCAGTTGGCATGCTCTACATCGCGTATTCAGCTTGAGCCATGTCGACGATTGGCGCAGTTGGTTAGGGCGTCCGCTTTCCGCACGGACGGTGGTGGGTTCGAATCTCGGCGCCGGTGCATTTTTAACCCGATCGCGCAGTCTTTAGCGGTCAGGGTCGTTGCTTAATTTTCCACTTTAGATTACTTTACACTATCATATGAGTTGCTTGATGTAATAATATTTGTCCATGAAAGTAAAGAGGGAAATACTCAATTAAAGCCTACTCATGCAATGAATGTCCAATTGGACCATTTGGAATTGTCATCGTCGAATTTGTCTCTGGAAGGGTGCTTCTGGCTGAAAAATTTGAGGGGGCATTCTGGTGCACTGAAGGTCAGACTTCTTTCAATGCGCAACTCTGGCCGAAGACCTGAGGGGACACTGGGGACACATGCCCCCAGCGCCCCCTGTATCCGCCCCTGTCCCAGAAACAATTGAAATGGATTCTGATGAACTGGAGCCACTGAGATGGTTCCATGACAGCTTCACGCTGCCCCGCGGTAAGACCTCTCACTTTCTGCAGGCATTCAACTTTTGGTATCTTCGAACCAAAGTGGTCATACACCTACCTCACAGTGAGGGTTTGTGACCCCATGAAACATTGCATCCATATCCAGTTCAAGTTGTTTATTTCCACAGCCTGGTTCCATACGCACCACATTCCATTACATTTCGAGTGCAAGCAACGCTACCGTAGGAAGTGGAGAAGATCCCCGGTCAAAATGCCTCTCACATAACGTTCACCTAAGATTCGGCTTTGGCCACCTAAGATTTGGAACTAGAAGCACACAATTTGGAGGAATTACGGCTGTAATGAACTCGCTGCAGTATACATTTCATGACCCGAGGTCAATGTATTCAGGGTCAAATGAGGTCACAATCGGCCTCCACTCCACCCCAGCCGGCACCGCCCGTACGTACAGAAAGTATGCACATTCCACTGCCGAATGGTAGGTAGAAACCGTTCATACGTACGCTCGCTACTACGCTGGTACAAACCGTGCGTGCTGTCGTTATGGTCGGTAGTACGGACCCATCGTGCGATCGTTACGCCAGCGTTAAAATAATAGCTGGGAACAATTTAAAGTAATTGAAGGGGATGGTTTCTAAATACCTACACATTTGAGGAGTGGCAGTAGTGGTGAGATGCCAAGAATAATCCACTGAGCAGGTTAAAACACTGCATCAAGAGACATCCAACAGTAGGAATAGCTGGGAGATGTATGATGTAGGGTGTCAAACTCTCCACAATGGAAAGAGGAAGACAACCTACAGTCGGCATCAGTTGGGAGAAGCATTATGTGAAGGCTCCTTTTAAGCCATGTATATGCCACACGTGCATAACATTTACTGTGCATGGAAGTGCCTTCATGTGAAGAGTGCTGCACCACACTTGTCATTTGGCACATATTTGAAACATGTTTGCACTATGCAGAATAAATATTATACTTTATATGTGAAACATGCTTGTTTCAGCTGTTGGTCCATTACCCATGATGTGTAGCAAATTTATTTTCAGATATGAGTAGTTGTGTGATATGCAGCCATTCAGCAACTTCACCACTGTATAAATATGTGCCTTCCTGTCTCACTTTACTGACATTCTTTGAAATAAAGGACTGCACCATCATTTATAGCATGTGTGAGGAATAGTCAGTAGCCCACAAGACCCACAAATGCAAGGGCATGAATTAGGCTCAGCTGTCATTCTGCTCTTGAAATGATACTGGGATGCACAATGCAAAGCATTATGGTAAGACAATGAAGCGAATTGCTTTACTTGTTCAATCAAAATGTGAACCATTTTAATGTAATGTCTAGAATTAATGCTTTAGTTATGAAACTTGGATGCACAATGTACACACACTTCTGCCAGCCTTTCTATTTTATCTGTCAACCTGGGATTGAATCAATGGACGTTTTCATCTTGAAAACGAAGCATTCTCTTTTGCCGTGATACATTACACGCCCGCCTTGTTTTCTGATTGCAGTGATCTCTGAAGTTGATGACGGAGCCGAAGACGCAGTAGGCTGCTTCGGTGCGCCAAGCGGCCACCAGGCGCCGAACCTGTTGGGGGGGCAAGGCCGTCGCCACAGCGCTGGGCCTGCGCTGTATTTCGAAGAAGGCCTTCGCGTACGTCAGCAACCTGCTGAAGCTCCCGCTGCCGTCCATGACGACGCTCTCACGCCGGGCACCCTCCTTCACCGTCACACCGGGAGTGATGGAGGCTGCCGCCGCGGTTCTGGAGGCGGCCGTGCAGGCCATGGAGCCAATTCAGCGCCTCTGCGTCATATCGTTTGACGAGATGGGGCTTGACAGCAGACGCTGGTAAAGGAACAAAGCAGCAACAAGCAGCAACAAATCACACCTGCGCTTGTTGAGGTGAAAATATCACCATGAGATGAGAGAGAAGCCGTGGCTATTGGTAATTACCATCACATGGGTGTTTTCAATACATAAATAGTGACTTTGGGCCCTTGGATATTGTTTAGCTAAACAGATGGCGAGCGAGCAACATCATAGTAAAACTCATCTCCATCTTTCATTGTTAGCCTGTCCATTCCGTAGCCTAGCGCCACTGCGCGCCGCCGTTTCCGCGTTATTTTGGAAAGCCTCAGGGTGGGGTTGAAATTTACCCCCACCTCACCCGACCGCGTGTTAATTAGAAACCTCTCCCATCCTTTCATAGGAGAGTCTGGGTCTCTGCGAACCCGCCCCACCTCATCAAGCTGATGGGAACCCACACTATGGCGGAGAACGGCGTCCTGCTGGTGCCCAAGACTGACTGGGGTACAACCCTGCTCAGCCGTCAGTGCTTTGAGGAGCTGCTGGCGCTGGACAACGACGAGCTGCGGCTTTGTCCCAAGCTCACGCGGTTCCACCTGGAGGTAAGAAGGGGATTCGGAGCAACTCATACTGCTTGCCTAACCTGCATGGACGTCAAGTTTTTTGTATCAAATCTTCTGAAGATATGAAAATTACAACTAATATAATATAGGAGAAAATCACTATTTTTCGGCGCTTAGTGGTAAAATGGACGGGAAATCCAATTCAAGACATGAAATAATTTCAGGGTGAATGTACACTTAGTCATCCTAGGCAAACTCGGGACAATGACCTCAAAGGACATGGGAAAGGTTAATAACCTACATCATCCTGTTGGTGCAGTCCCCAATTACCCTGTTATATCCAACATACGTCATTTCGGCTCGCCATGTGCTAAGCTGCGTGAAACCGACTTTGCTGAACAAAATGGGAGGTTCTCCCTTTTGTGATGTGATTGCTCCGTGACCTTGCATAACCTCAACAATCTTACTAGAATTTCTGGAAAGGATGAAAATAACCTGTCAGGCACCAGAAGTAAGAATCGGTTCCGTTGGGCAGTCCTGAAAATCCGCGGAAACCCATAGGGCCCGAGGATAGTGGCCCGGTTCGTCCGGCCAGTTTCGGCTGTCAGTGCTGGAACGGTGACCCGGCCTGTCGCCGAGTCGCCATTCATCACCGAGACACCAGCGTTGGCAGTGTGCCTTTCGCCGCGGGCGTTCGACCGGCTATTGGTCTCTGAGTGGTGAGGCCATGTGTAGTGAATAGTGTCGGCCTGTACAGTGTGATAATGGGGCGAATGTAATGCGATAGCCATACTCTGAGGACGGACGGGCAAGTCAGTATGTAGCCGTAAGCCCAGTGTATGGTGATGGGCATGAGGTCGGTGAACTTTGCGCTCAATGACGCGGTGTCACAATGAGGATACAGTAGTTGTTATCAAGGATAGTGAACGTAATGGAGGACAACAGGGCGCGTGCCCACAAAGTAGTGGCGGTTTTCGCGTGGCGCCACGGTCTGGGACATATTACCCTCGCTCAGTTCCGGCTGTCAGTGCTGGAACCGTGATCCGACCTGTCGTCGAGTCAGCGAGACCTGGCGTTAGCAGTGCGCCGACCTCGGTTGGCGGCAGATAAATTGGACTGGACGGCGAGTATGGTACGGTGGATTTCAAACACTGCCTTCCTTTTATATTGGTTTGCTCGTGGTCGTGACATAACTGTGTCTGTAGGTTCCATGATGTGTGCTTCGCCAGCCTTTCATGTTGTGTTTTGAAGCTCTGCTTGTTCAGATGTGCAATTGGGGCGCGTCGTTCAACCACACCTTCCTAATGACGCTGACGCCGCGACATGTGGGCCGTCCCAGCTGGATTTTACATTTATCGAGCATTGATTAGATGCTATAGCTAGTAGCGATGTAATTGGTGAGTGATTGTACAAGGACTTACTTTGTTAGTTATTCTCCGAAGGTGTCTTCGCCTGTTTGAGTACCCATGGTCTGATCTGCCGTGCAAAGGAACAATAGCATATGTTAAAATCTGTCCCGATCTAAAAATGCAGAGGTCAGAAAGTTCAGAAATGCCGATTTATCGTTCGGGGCTATAAATAGCGATACGATTGTGTTCTCGTTCAAGTTTGATATCCGTCAAATCCTTGCAGGAAGACAAATGCATTGAGCACAGTTGTGTTGCTTAAAATCGTCTGTGCTAGGTACACATAAAAAAGTAGTTTTGCCGAGCCATAATTTGTCTCCGTCGATTCCACCATGTGAGGGCAAAACTACGTATGATATAGAGGGGGGCGCCGCCCCCCTGAAATTTGAGGAGGCCCCTATTCGGAAATGCACAGGAAAAAAGTGAGCAATGAGGCCGACTAGACACGAGAGGGGGGCCTCCAAGACGTGAGAGGAGGCCCCTAATTTGAAGAAGTAGTCGCCTAGGAGAGGATAGGAGGCCCCAGAAATCAAGAGAGTGCCAACAATTGGCACGGAGGCCCCCAGGAATGCAAAGGAGGCCCCCAGTATTGCAAAGGAGGCCCCCAGGATTGCAAAGGAGGCCCCAGGATTGCAAAGGAGGCCTCTAGGATTGAAAAGGAGGCCCCAGGATTGAAAAGGAGGCCCCCAGGATTGCAAAGGAGGCCCCCAGGATTGCAAAGGAGGCCCCCAGGTTTGCAAAGGAGGACTCCAGGATTGCAAAGGAGGCCCCCAGGAATGCAAATGAGGCCCCCAGGATTGCAAAGGAGGCCTCCAGGATTACAAAGGAGGCCCCCAGGATTGCAAAGGAGGCCCCAGGATTGCAAAGGAGGCCCCAAGGATTGCAAAATAGGCTCCCAGGATTGCAAAGGAGGCCACCAGGATTGCAAAGGAGGTCTCCAGGATTGCAAAGGAGGCCCCAGGATTGCAAATGAGGCCCCTAGGATTGCAAAGCAGGCTTCAGGATTCCAAAGGAGGACTCCAGGATTGCAAAGGAGGCCCTCAGGATTGCAAAGGATGCCACCAGGATTGCAAAGGAGGCCCCAGAATTGCAAAGGAGGCCCCTAGGATTACAAAGGAGGCCCCAGGGTTGTAAAGGAGGCCCCCAGGATTGCAAAGGAGGCCCCCAAGATTGCAAAGGAGGCCCCAGGATTGTAAAGGAGGCCCCAGGAATGCAAAGGAGGCCACCAGGAATGCAAATGAGGCCCCCAGGATTGCAAAGGAGGCC
Source organism: Ashinkailepas kermadecensis (assembly GCA_034440615.1). Taxonomy (NCBI): domain Eukaryota; kingdom Metazoa; phylum Arthropoda; class Thecostraca; family Neolepadidae; genus Ashinkailepas; species Ashinkailepas kermadecensis. The sequence continues at coordinate 334,588 of JAOTOM010005155.1, read as the reverse complement.
TCCTGGATTACAAAGGAGGCCCCCAGGATTGCAAAGGAGGCCCCCAGGATTGCAAAGGAGGCCCACAGGTTTGCAAAGGAGGACTCCAGGTTTGCAAAGGAGGCCCCCAGGAATGCAAAAGAGGCCCCAGGATTGCAAAGGAGGCCTCCAGGATTACAAAGGAGGCCCCCAGGATTGCAAAGGAGGCCCCCAGGATTGCAAAGGAGGCCCCCAGGATTGCAAAGGAGGTCCCCAGGATTGCAAAGGAGGCCTCCAGGATTACAAAGGAGGCCCCAGGATTGAAAAGGAGGCCCCAGGATTGAAAAGGAGGCCCACAGGATTGCAAAAGAGGCTCCCAGGATTGCAAAGGAGGTCTGCAGGATTGCAAAGGAGGCCCCCAGGATTGCAAAGGAGGCCTCCAGGATTACAAAGGAGGCCCCAGGATTGGAAAGGAGGCCCCAGGATTGAAAAGGAGGCCCACAGGATTGCAAAAGAGGCTCCCAGGATTGCATAGGAGGTCTGCAGGATTGTAAAGCAGGCCCCCAGGATTGCAAAGGAGGCCCTAGGATTACAAAGGAGGTCCCAGGATTACAAAGGAGGCCACCGGGATTACAAAGTAGGACTCCAGGATTGCAAAGTAGGCCTCCAGGAATGCAAAGGAGGCCCCAGGATTGCAAAGGAGGCCCCCAGGATTGCAAAGGAGGCCCCAGGATTGTAAAGGAGGCCCCCCATGATTACAAAGGAGGACTCCAGGATTGCAAAGGAGGCCCTCAGGATTGCAAAGGAGGCCCCCATGATTGCAAAGGAGGCCCAATACGGAAGGGAAACCTCAGCAAATGAGAGGAGGCCCAAAGACGGAAGAGAAAGCCAGTGGATATGAGATGAGGTTTCGGAGACGCAAAAGCAGTCCCCAAAACTAGTAAGGTTCCACCAAGATAGAAAAGGATGATCCGGAAAAGTGGCGGAAGCACCTAATTCGGAAGAGGACGATATAAGATCGGAAATGAGACCCTATGATGAACGAGGAAGCCCCTAAAATAGGAGAGAAGGGCAATTGGATAAGAGGAATGGCTCCCAGGCGAGAAAGAAGGCTTCAAGACGGGTAAGAAGGTCCCCAGGAAATGACAAGGTAACTGAGATAGGAAATGTTGCTTGTAATTTGGAAGATGAGGCACCTAAGAGAGAACAGGAGTCCACCAGGAGATAAGAGGCCACCATTAAAATGGGCAAAGATAGAATCAAAACGCAAAACAGGAGGCCCCGAAGACGTGAGAGGAAGCCCCTAATTTGAAAAAGAAGGCCTCTAGAAGAGAAAAGGAGACCCCTGCCGGACTCGAGAGGATTCCCTCGAGATGGAGTAGGAGGTCTCCAGGGCCGAATGAGGCCCCGACGACCGGAAGGAATTCCCAGGAAATGAGAGAAGGCCCTTAAGATGGGAGTGGTAGGTAGCAGGTATGGAAGGAGGCGAGGTTTCCAAAATTGAAGATCCCTCAAGATGGGTAAGCTTTGCGAGAACAAAGGAGGAGGCCCACGAGGCGTGGCAGGAGGCCCCTAATTTGGCAGAGGATGCCCCTGGAACATGAGAGGAAGTCCCATGCCATGTTAAAGGGGCCCAAAGATGTGGGAGGAGGCCCTCCAAAACGGGAGAGGAGGACCATTGAATATGGAGGAGTAGGTAGGACGCACGAGAGTAAGTATATGGAGGAGTAAGTAGGACGCATGAGAAGACGTCCAAAACCGGTAAAGAGGCTCCAGGAAATGAGACGAGACCCCTAAGACGCGAGAGCAGGTCTATAATTTGCTAGAAGCACCTGAAATGGCAGGAGTCGTGCCGGGGTACTTGAAAATCACGATATGGGCGCAAAAAGATCCGGCCGGGGACCCTGCAAATCACGCTGAGCCAAAAAAGCTGAGGGTACCAAAAATTAAAGCCCGGACCATGAAAATCACGCTAGGGGCACGATAGGTCGTACCGTTCCCCAACAGTATCATTGGGACACAAATGAAGCCGGGGCAACGAAAAACAATCCGGACTTGGATAATCACTTTGCGGCGCCAACAATGACACCAAAAACATCCAAAACGTGTTGGCCACCCACAAAGTGTCGAGGTCGCTAAAACTCGCGCTAGAGATCCAAGCAAATGACGTCGGGACACAAAAGATTACATTGGACTAAAAAAGTCGCGTCACAGCCCTCGAAAATCTCACTGGGGACCAAAAAGGTCGCACCTGGACCGCAAAGGTTGCAGCTGCCCCGAAAATCAATTATCAACAGGAATATCACTCTGCTCCCCAAAAAATCGGGTCAAAGTCCCCTCCCCCCAAAAAAATCCGTTGGGCCCTGGAAAAAAAACGTGTCAGGGCACCGAAAAAATCGCACCTGGAGACCAAAGAATCCTACCAGGACCCAAAAATATCATATAAGGACCTATACAAAAATAGAACTCGATGTCCAAAAGTTCACACCGAGACTCGATCGAATCGACCCCAGCACCGGAAAATTAATAACAGGTCCGGAAAAAATTACCCGGAGGGCATTCATGCTCCGAAAGGTGCCATCGGCTGAAAAAAGTCCTTCGGTGGCCGCAATGACATCAAAGGGGCAAATGCCCCCTCCATCCTAAGAGGGATATGCTCCCAAGAATCGAGCCGAGGCCCACAAAAGTCGCGCTGGGCCCACAAAAATTCGCGTCGGTCCACCAGAATTCGCGTAGGGGCTCAAAGTAAATGCGGCGGGCCCCAGAAAACTCGCTCCGAGGCACGAAAATCTGCAACAGGAACCGCCAAGATCGCGTTGGGGTCACAGGTAAGTACAACGCACCCCGCAAACTCGAGCCGGTCCCACCAAATTTCGCGCTCGAACCCACAAATCCCATCGGTAGTACCAAAATTTGGTCTGGGCATCAAAAATTAACGTCGGGCTGCCAACAATTGGCGTCTAGGGCCCCACATAGGCACCGTGTGACCCCCAAAGTCGCATCGGTATCCGAAAAATAATGCCGGAGCCCTCCAAAATCAGGAGGGATTGCAAAAAAAAGTCCGGGTCAGGACAATGGTTCTGGAGCACCGAACATGTCATCAGATGCCTTGACAAATCGCGTACGGCATCGAAAAACATACCGGAGCTCGAAGAAAATCGAGGCGAGATACCAAAACATGGCGCCAGGGACTGGAAAAATCGGGCCTGGATTCGGAATTTAAAGAAGATTCAGAAGAGATCCACAAAATCGCGTTGAGCCCAGATAACTGGCGTTGGGTCCCGGAACTACGCGCCTGGGCGCGATAAGTCGCGCTAGGACCCAGCAAAAATCGCACCGAAGCCCCAAAATCGTACTGCGGCCCCACAAATGTGCGTCAGAAGCCGCAAATAAACACAACGGGACCATAAGAGCACAACGGGGACCGAAAATGCGACTGGCCCTTTAAAGCGCAGTCTCGCAAAAAGCGGCAGGGTCCGAAAACATGCGTTATAGTCATAACTATATATACCGGGAACTCTTAAAACAAAAAACACCGGAAGCTCTTGAGGCACACAGGGGCCATGCGACCGCACAAGGGCCTGAAAAGAGGCTGGGGCGCAAAAAGCAACATGGTCCCAAAACGAACAAAAATACCGGGCACTAAGTAAACACATCGAGATCTTGGAAAGCGCCCCGACAACTAAAAAAAATCTTCGGTGCGCAAAAAAAAGCAACAAACCCTAAAACGAGCAGGGGTTTCGAAAATGCGTTGGGCCTCCAACAAAAATGAATTGGAGCCCTAAGACACATCCGTAGACGAAGAAATACGAAACGGGTCCAAAGAAGTACACTCAGGCAGGGCCTCGGTTCGGTAGCCAACCTGGAAGCATGTTTAATCAAAGATATGAGGTGCATCAAAGCTCAGCGGGTATCCGCATTTCTTCACCATAAAATAAGGTAATTAGGGAACTAATGATCGAATTTAATTAATCGAATTTTCGCAGCGAACGCCCATACGAAGCATTTTATCACGTCAGATATGGCGCAAGTCTATCATGTGGCAGCAATTAGCAAAGCGTAGGAAGCCCAGCAGAATCCGTAGCATCGCACGAAGTGTGGCGAATACGCCGAATGAGCAAGATAGGTGTGCACGTGTACTAACGTTGGCGTCGTGGCGACCGGGCACTATGAACTGGAATGTCTGAAATTGGGAAATTTTACATTTTAAAGTGATTTGTGTAGGTGTAATTTCAGCAGTGCGAGGTGACTTATCAAGGGATACCAAAAGAATACATGCGAACAGGGTGGGGGAGCTAGGGTTGAAATCCGACGGATCAGAAACTATAGTGGTAGATTAGGCCCCTCCACAGGATAATTCAGTTGATCACGAATTATGTTATTTAAAAAGGTCCCCTTTGACAAAATAGTGGTCGAAATCGGAAGACTTTATTCAGTAGTTGGACCCCCTCGAAATACGTTTGCCCCCTCCCCTTGACGCAAATATAGGTGCGTCACTGGTCCCCCAATAATGTTCAGAAACTTACGCCCATGGAGCAAAGCCAACATTGCGGGGGTAAATTCCCCCTCACAAGCATACAAAACAACACCGATGCCCCATATTAAATGGGAGGAATGATGTTTTAAAATGTATTTTCTTCCTACAAAGTTCTCTTCTGTGATTACAGCATGCATGATTAGAGCTTCCCAGCTTCAATACCTTCTCAACGACATAATTTACAAAACGGTACAGCACAGCGATAACCATGGGCGTGACGGCGTGGAATTCGAAAGTTTCGCATTATGTATGTGTTGTCATTGTTACATTGTTGTATTGCCATTGATGCATGGTTGTTCAATGCTTGTTCTTGCCGTGAATTTATTCGCGGGGATATATTATTTTAGCTTCCGTGCCAAGTGCCTTGCAGCCAGCACCAAATGTTATAAAAAATAAATAAATCCCTAAGATCAGAAAACCAATTCAATCCACTTCTCGTTGTCACCTTCGCGAAATTGTCGTCCTAGGACTGAGAAATGATCGTTTAAGTTTGTTCATGAGATCAAGCTGGTGGGAATGACTAACAGTAGTGATGAACCTAGCCATATTCAGTTAAACTTGGTATACATAGAAGTGGGATGATCAATGGGAGATATCTTTAAGATATGCTCAGCACCAGCCCCACCGGCTCGCTACAATCTAAAGGCCAGCGGGAAGATTCTTCTCGTCGATAAAGCATAAAGATATTGGTTTGTTTTGGCACTGACGTATTTATCTACATTTCCTTATTTATACCCTGGTATGGCTCAGTACTCAGCGAAAACAAGATTCTTGCTATTGCGCTTTGCGTAAATGATGCACCATGCCAAGAACAAACAAGACATCAATATGAAATCATGTTCCCATTCGGAAACCATACTAAGAGCCTAAAAAAGCAAGAGGAGGCCCTAACACACTGGAGGCCCCTTTTCGGGGAGCAGGAGGCCCCCTATCAACATTGCCCCCCCTGGAAGAATTTCGTGGCGACGCCACTGCCTACGGGTGCTGTTTTTGGAAATTATTGGGGGACGCAATACATGAAGGCAATGGGAGAACTCAAATGGATTGGAGGGGGGGGGAGGGGTACACTCCATAGGGTCCCATGTTAAAGGTTCAAATTATTGGTCGGGAGAAGTCAAGATTGATTGGACAAGTGTCTCCTCAAAATTATATCAAACAAAACCCCTGTATCCTTCCCATAATTTGCATAAGTTTCACCCCACATTCCTTCATTATGAGCATTCGTCAGTGGAAAAAGCCATGGAACGGTGCCAGCTGGGGACGAAGCCTGCGGGGTGTGATGACCTGTTTCGGCTCGTATATCGGGTTTCAGATAAGTTTCAGGTAAAAACGGTAGTGATATTGTTCATAGAGAAAGATGTGTTCTATCACATGGTCTTCGTTTTATGGCTATAGCTCTATTTCTTTTTTAAAATATCACATTATAAGTTACCCATAAAAAGCATTGCGGGCAATGAGGACTTCGGCCGTTGAAAACATGTGACGTCACGAAAAGTTCGAATCGCCGGACGGTTGTACCCAGGGGGTGCGCTCCAGCATTTTAGTCCAATATAAAAAGGGAGACGCTTTAGCCGACCAATCAGCGTTTGACGACCTCCGTCGATCGTGATAATGGTAAACAAACAAATTTTGTCTTTAGTGCGGCGAAACCGGTGACATCCACACAAATATAAAATTGTTTTCCCCTGTTAGCGGTGACATTGTGATAAAGTAGTATTAAAGATCAAGATTAAAGTAGCAAGAATGCCTTTGTAGAACATTAGCACGAAAAATTGAACAATATATGAATAATAGCTTCCACAAGTTTTGCCCTGCGGCCTTTACTATTGCCACGATCGGCGGAGGTCGTCAAACGCTGATTGGTCGGCTCAAGTTTATATAATTGATGGTCGGCTCAAGCGTCTCCCTTTTTGGGAAGCGGAGCGCTCTACCTGGTGTTCTATAGCCTTGGTTGTACCTTATGTAAAGGGCCTTGATACAGTGTCACTTTATACAATAACCCGCCTTGAAAATAACGTTGTCACAGTTCGCTTGGGCAAGAACGCGTGCTGAATATTCTATGGATTTCCTAAAACAGGGGAATTAGACATGCGAATTACATATCACCATAAGTAGAGACAAATAATAAGCAGCTACCAGCATATCTACAGTTGATATGATAAAACGCGACATACTTTGCGGTCCAATTCTCAACACGTGATAAGTGTTCACGACGTCCCATTAAAATGTTACTGCTCCGAGTACAATGTATCAGTGTTGGGTATGCAAATATAGATAGAGCGGGGCAGACGATCGCGTTGAATACGCTAAGCACCATATACCGAACAAAAAACGCATGTATGCAAAGGCGCATGTGTTACAAGCGTGCAGAGGGCGCGGATGCCTGTGTATGTGGGAAGGGGGGGGGGGCAGTTGTAAGGCTATGTGGTGTTTGCTGTGGGCTTGATAAGTGTCCAAGACGCTGTCATGGACTGCGTAGCCATTGGATTGTCACTGAAAGGTGTTGGAAGCATTCATCCGTATGGTTCAAACGATTATTCAAGCATCCGGCCAACAAAACACACATAGCCTACACATCCGTAGAACCCAAATACATGTCGAAGAAAGTACTTAACTTTGGGGCAGCACACAAAGAGCATCCAAGAAGCAAAACAAGAAGGCGCAGATGACCCATTGCTGGAATCTGTAATTCAGAACAGCGATAACACAAAAACTGTGACGACCGATCAGCACACGGCGAATCACATAGGTGTTCAAAGAATGGAGCCAAACTTGGATATCCGAACAGCACACCAACGTAACAAAGACAACATAGGCGCGTCCACAGCAGCACATGGCCTGAGCGCTAAAAACACCGTACAGAGAACCCTACAGCACACTCAAGGAATGGAGCATCAGGCTTGATTGTAATAAATACTTCCAGCTGCCGCTTCATATCTCACTTTCCAGGTCATTACAATGCGTCTTGCCAGTATTAGTTGGCAGCATTTGCACACATTTACATCGGGTTTTTGCACGTGCAATGCTGTCATCTTTGTGGTTTGCTACTGTGTTAAACTAGCCAAATTTTGATAAAATCTTTGAACTGGTGTACTCCGTACATCTGATGCAATGGCAAGACACAAATCGACGTCACAGGTGTGTCGCCGGCTGGCCGGTGGGTGGCTGGCGCAGCGAAGCCTGGGAACACCGGCGTCGGGCGGTCCGACCGACCGAACGGAATTTCTTTCTGCCCGGTGGCGGTGTGAACCGGTCTTAAGGCGCGAAACTGGACCACAAGAGCGGCCCCTCCTTCAAGAAGAGCACCCAGCTGCCCCAATGGCCATTTTGGCTTTGCTAGGTCAGTTACCGCACTATGTTGTAAAGAGCGTGCCTATGTTATCAGGGAGGGGCAGCCGCCTGGCCCAGGTGGGCACCTACATTATAAAGAGTGGCACCTAGGAGGGTGCCTGTACTAGTGCTGTCAAGAGAGACGCTAGAGTTCCCCAGGAGGGTGTCGAAGTTTGCATTAGGGTGCTAGCAATCCCAAACAGCGCCTTTGTCTTCAACGGAGGCATCACCGGGTCCCAAAAAGCACCTCGCTGCGTAGAGAGCGCCGACTTCCCCAGGAAGTCGACTGCATTCTCAAAACACCCAAATGCCCGGAAGGAGGCGGGGCATATGTAGCCAATTCTTGTCGGGAGAGGAGCATATGTAGCCAATAATGTCCGCATATTACGAAGAGCGGCGCCCGAATGACCCTGGAGATCACCTACATTATCAAGGCATACAGCTGTTTGGAAAGGCGCCTGTGTTAGCGAAATAGACGCCTGATCGTCCCGGGCGTATATCTATATCTTGTCTTTCTGCGTATTTTTCAGATTTTAGCTTGGTGGATATACTCGACCGATTAGGTGGTCAGCTGGTTGAACTGGAAGAACACTTGCCCACCCGGTTAACATGCTACCCGAGGTCCTACCCCCTTGGCGATGGTAGAGTGCCATGTCCTCGGCCAATAATGATCCCATTGCCGAAGGCGCTCTAATGCCCAGAACATGAACGCTGAAGGCGCGCTGAAGGCCAGGCTATCGTCCTGCGATGAGATGAGCGCCCTTCCAGCCAACGTTGGAGTTTTTGTCGAGCTCGGCGCTCCTTTGGTCCGCTCACCCCACACCCTTTGAAATGGTGTGGCATGACCATGACCAAATGGACATGCGGGACCACGGCCGTTCGTTTTCTCTAAGCCCTCTTGCTGATTGTTTTTTAATACGCCACTTCGCCGACGATTACATCGACGTGTGTGCAGAAATTACTGCTGTCAGTATTTATCGGGGGATGGAGGAAGAGACGGAGGGAGGGAGAGAGGTCGTTTCAGCCATTGTCTCTCCCATACGGGAAGAGCGGCTCCCAACACGCCAATTGTCCCCGGCGACTTTGGGAAGTGGCATCAGAGGACTCGTGAACACAAAATTATATTTGGGATCAATGTTTCCCAAAATAATAGAAACATGGGCGGAGCTTGGCACAGTTCGAGGTACCCTTTGTCGATCCTATGGTATAACACAAAATTGAAGATATCGCGGCAGCCGACTGATGTATGAGTTAACAAGAGCCGAGCCATCGCGGGCCGTTTTCCCACCAAAATCGCGAGTTATCGGCGATTAATCTAACTTACTGCCCTCATGTAATCAATGATGGATGTGGTAGGACGATAGACAACTCAAATAACTGTCATTGATCTGTCCAAGACTATCCGTTATGGCACGAATAATTTCATGACCTTGGGTTGAGGAGCATGTTTGGGTTTGGGAGCAGCTCCAGGCTGTTTCGTTCGCTTCTAAGGTTAACAGGAATTGTTTTCGCTTTACCTTGATACCACTTTAGTCTCCTGTTGTAATAGTCTTTTGACTCGATAGGCAACGTGATAGTCTAAGGCCTCGCGTTCGCTTCACCCCGGCTGTCCGACACAGATCGTCCACTGCACGGTATATTGTGCCATTTTAGTACTCAACACGCAAACGTTCAGACAAATTCAGACGGGGCAAGACGCCAGCCGGAACTACGAGAAAACGACTGTCATTCGAAAACACACACACACACACACACACAGCACACGCACACGCACACGCACACACACACACACACACACACACACACGCACACGCAACGCACACGCACACGCACACGCACACGCACACGCACACGCACACGCCCAGCACACGCCCAGCACACGCACAGCACACGCACACGCACACGCACACGCACACGCACACGCACACGCACACGCACACGCAACGCAACGCACACGCACACGCACACGCACACGCACACGCACACGCACACGCACACGCACACGCACACGCACACGCACACGCACACGCACACCACACACACACACACACACACACACACACACACACACACACACACACACACACACACACACACACACACACACACACACACACACACACACACACACACACACCAACGCACAAAAGGACCGCAGAACCGCGCCGCTTGACTGTCTCCCGGCGACTACCTCGGAGGGGCCAGATCACACCAGTACCACTCCGCAAACAGCTGTCCATTTGCTTAAGATGATTCGTCGCTTGCTGATTGGCTAACTTAATAATGACGTATTTGAGCCCCGATTCCTATTGGTAGTTAAATGACATCTACCGCTGATCCAACTCGGCGACCTCTCCCCCGCGTCAGAGCAAGTCACGTGAATTCATCCTCTCCGCGGGTGAGGGGGATGCTCGGAATGCGGCCAGCCGTTGTTCAGCTGGCAATATAACACCGACGTCCGGTCGCCACATTGCTACAGCCGGCCGAGACGCCGGCATGCCTGCAGTGGCAAGGTACTGCAGCAGTACATGTATCACACGGTATTATGGGAATATGCATCAATTTACGGCCAGAACAGTACATCTATAGAAACTTAGTTACACTATTGGCTGTTAACTTATCTCTCAGAATACAAGTTATTTGCACCCAGCACGCGATCACAAACGCCCATGGGTGAAACCATTCGTTGTGCTGAGTTTTTTTTTGCGGATGTTATGGCTATAATAGGGGAAATTCCTAATATTGAAGGAAGGCGCGCTTGTACGTGCCCGGCGCATCTGCGGATTTTCGGTTCTCGGTGATGCACCCGGACTTGTTCGCACCCAGCTTAATATCTGAACTTAATCCTATTCCGATAAGAAGAGGGATGGATTCCGCTTCCATCTGCGGCTTTCCTCCCTGTCGTTCCCTAACCCTTCGTGATAGGAGCGTGAACTTCGGCGACGTTTCCTAGCCCTCTTTTGTCTACTTCGCACCAAAATTATAGGCGCGAATATAGCTTCGTAGATTTGCCAGTGGCGACACCAGGAGCAAACATCAGGAACCACCTCCGGCAGAGTTTTGCGAAAACGTCGGAAGAACTCTTACATCTGAATATTTGCATTGTGTTGTTGTTTAGGTGACTATGATTAGGAATTTAACTGCTAATATTACCTTGCTTACCCACGGTAATGCTTATTTTGGGACTATTCATGTCAGGGGCGGATCCAGGGGAGAAAAAATGGGCAACATGTGCCCGGTTTTCTCGAAGCGGCATCATTTTCGTTGCCATCGGAAATGCCATCTTGTTCAGCACACACCAGGAGTCCTTTACTGATGCGGCTTTTTTGTCCAGGAGGAACCTGTCCAGGAGGACCCGCTTGTTTAGAAGACTCTTGATCAGAAGGCCATGTCCGGAAGCACCTTGGTTGGAAAGCTTCAAAATGTTCTGGTTTAGGAGACCTGTTGTTCAGGAGGCTCTCTGTTAACATGCGCCTTGTCCAGGAGGCCCTGTTCCTGAATATCCCTGCCGAGGAAGGCCTCATCTCTCTTTGCTTGAGAGACCCGTTGTCCAGGAAACCCCTGCTTGGTAGGCCCCTTTTCAGAAAGGCTCTCTCAAAGATGCCCATTTTCTGGTCATTTCTTGATCTTGAGTAACTTTTTACAAAGCTCTCCAGAGGCCTTGTTCACGATGACGATGATCATTTTTCATGAGTCCCCTTTTCGCGAAGTACCGTTATTTGGAAGGCTTCTGTTGCGAAAGCCTTCTGTTTAGGAAGCCCTTATGTCCAGGAGGTCCTGTTCAGGAATGTCTTGTGCTTTCCTGGATCCCTGTATCTCTCTGTTTCGGAGGCCTATATTTGGTAAACTCTGCTTGGACTTTAGAAAGTATATGCTTAGGTGGAGACCCCTCGGCCCAAGACCCTGTAGCTTAGCCGACCTCTTATCCACGAAGCACTGTTCGGGGGCCCTCTTTAAGGGACCTCTGTCACGAGATTCGTAATTGTCCTGAAGGTCTTGTTCGGGAGGCCCGTTATTTAATAGGGCCATGTTCAATAGGTTCCTTATTTAAATAAGAAACACTTTGTTCTGGAAGCCTCTGTTCCGAAGAAAGGCCATCGCACTTTGCTTTAACCCTCATCGGAACAAGGGCGGAAATTATTCAAAATGATTGGGGATGCAAGTGTTGTTGAGCTCAGATGCAACGCCAGAGAATGAATAATATAAGTTCACAAATACTATACAAATACACCGAGGCCCTTATCTGGGAAACTGTTCAAGAGACCCATGCTTGGAAGATCCCGTGCGCCTTGTTCTAATATCTAGGAGGCCAGAGGTTCCTTAGTGGAAAATTGCATACATTTTCAGGGATGCTTTTCCATTGATTGCAACAGGTCCTGAACACTTTCAGGGGTGCTTTCTCAGGGGTTCTATGTTGTTAGCAAACGTGTTTCTTCAGGGTGCTCAACAGGCTTCAGGGGTGCGCAGACGCCCGTAAAATAACATAATTGTTCACCCATGCCATTGTTTGGGCGCGGCTGGTGCGGTGCTGTTCAAGTGTCTCCTTGTTTCGATCTCGATAACAAACTTAGGTATGAGGTTAAAAAACGCATAATCTAACAAAGTTGCCGACGTCATTCTCCGATGTCCTCCAATCGCTGATTAGAAGACGACATTCTGTCGTCTACAGTTGACATTCTGTAAACCTAAAATCCATTGTCATATCCTTGAAATCTGATGTCTGAACATAATCTGCACGTGGATTGTTCCTGAGCACTTTTGTAAAATGCACGGTTTTCAGGTGCACAAACATATCGCTCACGTGGGACTTATGGTTGAGCGTGGTGGTGGATGCCAGACGCGTCAATCTGCAACAAGGACGTGCTAAATTAGCTATATGCAGCATAGTAATGTATGGCATAATAGCGCTCAAAGTTCGCCGCATATTTCTACGGGGAACTTATACCTAAATTGTGCCGAAACCAGTTTCACCGCATTTGATACATGCACCCATGGTTGGTGGCTCCCGCCAATGCGACACCAATACCTAATTCTTAAATGTATCATTTAACAATTATAATTTGCGCATTTAGCAAACTATTGCCGCCGCTGCCGACGCTGCTGCGTGCTGCGACAAGGTTGGGATGCCGCTGGCAGGCGGGCACATTGGGGGTGTGTCCATGTTAATTGCATGCCTGCTTGTATTGGAGTCGCGACCGAGTCTCGGGTGGGTACCAGTTGAAGGTGGTTGAGGTAGTTTAGGGCAAAATTGCCAAAGTTTGTGTGCGAAAGTTTATTATTTATAATTTACCAATGTATTTTTATTGGTGTGCCATATTTTGTGCATGTCCTTCTGAGCTGTCTGTAACTTGGGCATATTTCTTGACAGGATGTACATTGTGAACTCGCACCGCTCAGGTCCATTATCACCATGTCCGTCCTTTCGATACGCGGCCAAATAGTCTGGTACACTCGTTTTATCCCACAGGTGATTTCTACAAGAATTAAAAAAAGTCGTGATGTCCTTTTTAAGCCTGTGCATAAGTCTGGATTACGGTAAGAAATATTTAGCAGATCTACCAAATATTTATAACTGACTATAGTTAGTTTGCTTATTGGTATCACACTTCATCCGTCTGCGGCCAGACCTCAGATCGTCCTTCGCTCGGCCGGGGGGGGAGGAGGGGGATTCCACCCCACCCCTCCAATATCTCAGGAACTATGGCACCCACATACAAAATATCACGGATAGTCCATCATGATTCGGGAAGGACGCTGCGCGAGTTTTGAGGTTGTTTAAAAATGACGTCACCATGGGCGCCTATGACGTCACGGATGATGATATTTCTTAAACCTTCAGTGTTCACTTTTCTTGCACGACTTCGAACAAAAAGTGCCTTCTAGTCGTAATGAAAATGCATATTTAATTTTTTCCCTGGAAAACTCGACATGAAAAATGTCGAAGGTTTAATTTTCTCTAAATTTTGGCAATTTGTGTTTCGCAGTTTTGGGATATGTTCTTTTTCGGACTTGTAGATCACGCATAGAAGTTTAATTCCAAGTCAACTTAGCTGGATGAAAATGTGCACGGTTCGGCTGAAATTTAAGATTGTATCCCTAAAAGGTGCAGTGGGTAAAATCATTGTGACCAATGACGTCATCAAAAACGAATTTCCGGAAATTACAAGGTGGTAGCTCTGTCTTAGTGTTGTTCAGGTGAGCAATCCATGACAATTTCACGCAATATCTGTATTCGGGAATATGTGATATATTTGCAATTTTTGGCAGGTAGGCTCACTTAACGTGCCCTAGATCAGTGGACCTTAGCCACCTGACTTAACCTTTTTGACATCCGAAATTGATGCAGGAAAAGCTTTACGAAGTTCGAGCACGCTGCCTCGCGCCGTTTTCCACTATCGCGGAGAAACCCCAGCGGGGTTTGATTCCCCTTCCCCCCTCCCAGTCGGGCGAGAATTAGTTGCTCAACTTAGCTTGAATCCATACAACAGCATGAGAGAGAAAAACAATGGAATGTTCCTAAATGCATGGAGGCTCCTCTTCGACGTGGAGCATGAGGCACCCTCAATATCTGCTCCAAGAATAATTTTCTAGTGACGCCACGGTCTCTGCGCTCGTGCCGTGCCACTATTCATGTCACAAGCTCACCGCTGTACCCACGGTCTCAGCGACTCTGGGGTTGTCTTCGAACGGCTGTGCTGCTATGTTCCGTTTATCGTCAGCACAACGGGGGTGCAATATTTTCATGACAGTTGAATCCCCCAGAGCTTACGGTGCCTGCATGGCCTTACCTGCTTCCATCCAGCCTGACTCTTCTATACCTGCGTAAGACAAAGGACACCCTCCATCAGCGGGGAATTTTAGAACAGGTCGCGCCGCACCACAAATGCCATCTACGGACACACCAATTATGTGGGTACATCTAAACAATACCGTAATTGTAGTTTTATGCTAATCATTGGAGGCATTGAACACAACTCGGAGCCATACCAATACTTCCGCTCACGGCCGCTAAGTACATAACTTGTGGACATAACTGCGGAACGGCAGCAATAAACCTGCCAAAATTCATAATTTTGTACAAAGTGATGGCATGCCAATTTTAGCGTTGTCAGAAACAAAGCTTACTAGTGTCCACCCCGGTCTTGATGACCTCTAGCCTCTTACTCACGTCTCACGCAAGCACCAGGTAATGAGGAGGAACCGCCATCTACGCCCATAGAACACTCCCAATTATACATTTCGCTCACTTGGAGCAAGCTGGTAGCACAGAGTTGACCTGGTGTAGCGTAAACATGTACGACTTCACTTCGTTCTTTGTCACTTTTGCACCTAACCTTCCCACACACCGACTTCAGCCTTTCATTGAAAAGTTGGCAGAAAGTGTTGGTCCTGCCAATACCTACTCAACAACAGCCATTCTGGCATTGGGGGATTTCAAGGCAGGGACATATTCCGAGCAAACAAACTTCCAGAGAACCAACCGCGCCACACCGTTAAAACAAAGGCTTGCGACACTACAGATGAGTGAGAACCAGCCGCGCCACACAATTAAACCAGAGGGTTGCGACACTACTGATGAGTGAGAACCAGCCGCCCCACACCGCTTGACCAATGGCTTGCGACACTACTGATGAGTGACAACGAGCCGCCCCACACCATTTAACCAATGGCTTGCGACACTACTGATGAGTGAGAACCAGCCGCGCCACACCATTTAACCAAAGGGTTGCGACACTACTGATGAGTGAGAACCAGCCGCCCCACACCATTTAACCAATGGCTTGCGACACTACTGATGAGTGAGAACCAGCCGCGCCACACCATTTAACCAAAGGCTTGCGACACTACTAATGAGTGAGAACCAGCCGCGCCACACCATTTAACCAATGGCTTGCGACACTACTAATGAGTGAGAACCAGCCGCCCCACACCGCTTGACCAATGGCTTGCGACACTACTGATGAGTGACAACGAGCCGCCCCACACCATTTAACCAATGGCTTGCGACACTACTGATGAGTGAGAACCAGCCGCGCCACACCATTTAACCAAAGGGTTGCGACACTACTGATGAGTGAGAACCAGCCGCCCCACACCATTTAACCAATGGCTTGCGACACTACTGATGAGTGAGAACCAGCCGCGCCACACCATTTAACCAAAGGCTTGCGACACTACTAATGAGTGACAACCAGCCGCGCCACACCATTTAATCAAAGGGTTGCGACGACACTGACCAGTCGGGCCTAATACGATCAACGAATGAGCTGATGAGAATGGGTGACAATTGTGCTAATTTACGAGATCTTGTTTTTACCAGTGAGATAAGGATTGTGAAAAAGGACTATGCCTTCTTCTTCTTCGCAGTTAGATCACCACACTTTCGCATTTTCCGCACTGAACATCAACGCACTCGGCATTGTGACTATGCACACAACGATACGGTATTATTGCAGGCCGGACTCAGAACGCTGCATTCAGTCCCTTCTCGCTATCGATCGGACAACTATGCTTGACAAGTACATTGACACTGCTGCGAACACGACTTGGCATCAGCGATCCTTAGTGCGTCAACCGTTGCAATTCCGACCGAGACAATGCACATGCCAACAAAAGGCAAACCGTGTGTAAACAATGACCTGAAGCACCATATTAAAGGCGTAATTGACTTTTCAGACCAGCTAAATCAAAACAGTCCAACATTGACTGCTGCCGTTGGATACAACATATAAACTTAGTCACTAAGTAAATAACTTTACGAAAATCACCTGCACGTGTAGGCAATAAACTATTTGAACGGACAAAATGCCTACATATATCACCAAATACTTCGAAATATCACAGAATAGAAGTAAGACAAGACCACATCCTTTATTGGACTAGATTGTTTGTTGATAGGTGTGACTTTTTGCCCTTTACAACTGCTTGACAGACAGACGGACAGACAGACAGACAGACAGACAGACAGACAGACAGACAGACAGACAGACAGACAGACAGACAGACAGACAGACAGACAGACAGACAGACAGACAGACAGACAGACAGACAGACAGACAGACAGACAGACAGACAGACAGACAGACAGACAGACAGACAGCGCGAATGTATGAATACGCTAAGTGAATCCTCTGAGATATGTAATCGAAATCTGACTCTGAATAATTGTACGTGAACTCCGTAGCAAAGTACCACTTTTGGTGGCTACATAGCTCTTTCTGCGCCTCAGGTTGCGCTTCCTGCGCTGCATGCATTTCGGGGACGCCAACCTTCGAAATGCTGAGAGAAGCGCGGAGAAACGCCAGAACGTATGCTACGTATGGCCCAGCCGCCATGTGTAGAATTGCGAACTATGACCAAATTGACTGCAAACAATCGCCAATCGTCGTTAAACAGCAGCATTCAGGGATTCCAAACCGGACAGACACGCAAAGACATAATGTTTCAGTATGCTACTGGTGGCTTCATGGGGTGGTTATCTCCTATATTGGAACGTCAGTGCAATATATGTACGCAATAATCGGACATATCCAAAAACATCGAGTGGCTTGCTCGTTCGAATTTCTCGATTTTGCAGTTAAATCTGACATTCGAACTCCGCGAACAAAAAAATGTTTCGAATGATATCCGGAGCAAACGTGGGCACGGCGCACGCAAATTGCGCCGCTGCGCCGCTGCGCCGGCGGCGCACCTTAAAAACCGGCGGCGCAGCGGCGCCGGCGCGAATTCTAAAAAAACGGCGCAACGACGCGCGGCGCAAGTAAAAAATCCGCGCCGCTGTCCGCGCCGCTGCCCAGCTTTAGCGAGCGATAAAAGACGACCTAAGAATCCTACGCGGCAAACACATATCAAGATGACCATCAAGATGTTCCCCATGGAGCACAGGAAGGCCTGGGTGGACATGTTCATTAAATACAACACTGCCCTCCCCAGCTCTGCTGCAGTGGAGAGGCTGTTCAGCGTCGCCGGGGACATCTTGAGGCCCAAAAGGGCCTCCCTGACGGCCTGCAACTTTGAGCAGCTGGTCTTCCTCCGCGGAAACCTGAAGCTTATGTGGTACAAGTCCTTGGAGCCTAACATGGAGGACATTGAGTAGAAGGATGAGTAGAGACAGAAACTCAAGACTCAGTGGGCGGGGCCAATCTGGCTAAATTTACCAATTTACCGCCGGCCGAGCAATATAGCTCACGGGCCATAGTTTAATCTGTAATGTGAATATAGGTAACTGTGATGCCAATTATAAGTTGTATTTTCAATAAAAATGACTTTTTTATAGCCCAAAACTGTTTTTTTTTTGGCTAAATAGGTAGAAACTTTGGCACTGCACATAGTTTTTGCATAGGCATACTTAATTAATAGCGGCGCGCGGCGCAGCGGCGCGGGGCGCAACTGCAGGGGCAGGGATACCGTTTCGGTCAGCGAAAATTACCTAAGGTTTTACCCAAGATCTCAAAAAAATACCCAAGATCCCAATATTTCCTAATTAACCTTATAATTACCTACTTTTGAGGGGAAAACATTATGAGATGAGCTCTCTGCGGTGCTGTTCAGATTTTCCCGTCTAGAGTGCAGATTAGTGTCTGATTTTTGTTTGCAAAATAGTTAGTATGAATTATAATTAACTAGTTAAAAATACTTAATTATCTGACGGAAATCACCACTGCCACACCACACACAGCGTGATTATACACGCCGAGGTGGAACCTTTGCAATTGACATGATTACACACAGTTTTAACTTTTAAGCCTGCAATTTAAGTTTAATACTTAATGAAAATCCGCAATTGTTCTAAGAACCGATAAAATAATAAAATGTTCGCGTCATTCCGCAACATAATACTTTGACGTCTTCAGAAATTTAAGCCTGCAATTAAAAGTTTAATTGAAAAGTCGCAATGGTTCCACTGTCTCCCGCATGTCCATCCCTGAGCTACTACTCGGACAAACAAGATCACAAAACTATTGATTTATCCCGCGTATATATTACACATCCGCGTCATCGTCGATGGGCAGCTCGCCATGGGCGTTCACTGCATCCTTCGTCTTCTGGGCTTCGCTGTAACGCCGCCACGGGCCGCCCTGGGCGGCGTTGCGGACCAGCGCCTTCGACGGCTCGAAGTCGACGCAGCCCTTGCCACCGGCGGCTTTCACCACTTGCTCGGCCAGCATCCGGCCCTTGGTCGTCGCGACCGTCAGGCGGTTCGTCGTGGGCGTCTTGATGCGGTTCATTGCGCTGAAGATTCTCTCGACCGCCGCCGTCGAGTGCGGCAGACTCATCAGGTCGAAGACGAACCGCGTGAGGAGGGGGAACCGCACAGCGCCGCCGACCGTCAGCTTCCCGACCTCCACCCAGAACTCCGGCGGCTCCAAGTCCTGGGAGTTGACAGAAGAGGTCGACAGCGCAACCGGGAGATCACGCCACTCGTTGTTGATGTCGTCGCGCTCCCCCTCGGCGACGATGTTCTTGAAGCGGGCGATGAGCGGAGCGAGAGTGCGGGGACGCTGGGGGTGACCGACGGGCAGCATCGCCGTCGCCGGCGACAGCAGGCGGAGGTTCGCCATCACGCTCCCCGGCGAGAGAGCGTCACCGAACCGCTTGGACATCTGCGACGCCAGCACCGTCAGGAAGCGGAGACAGTCGCGTCGCATGATTTGCTCGTGATTGCCGAGCCCATCCGTGATCAGCTCCGTCTCGCAGGCGCCGCCGAGGTCGATCTCGTCGAGCGGCAGGAAGTTCGCCGGATCCGTCGGGTTGATGAGGTGGAGCGGGGAAAGCAAGACCGACGGCTTGATGTAGAGGCGAATGATACCACGGTAACCGTCGCACATGACCTCGTGTAGGCGGTGGAGCTCGAATTTCTCCGTCTGGAAGAAGATGTTCAGGGTGTCGATTTTCTTCATCACGAACAAGACGAACAGAATGATGTGCTTCGTGCCGCTGGTCATCATCATCTTGTGGATCTCGCCGGCGCGGTCCACTTTGCCGTCCTCCGTCTGCGCCTCCGCCTCGAAGAAGATGCACAGGGCGTTCCACTGCTCAACAATCCGCGCGAGCACGGCGCCGCGGCTCAGCCAGCGCGTCATCGCCACTTTCGGAATCTGGTGACCCGGGGAGTGCACCGCCGCCTGGATCAGCGAGAAGTCGCCGCGGCGTTTCGGGCTGCGCGAGAAGAAACTGGCGAGGTTCTTGATGAGCTTCTCGAGCCAGGACGGGAGCTCGCGGGCGGCGTGGCCAGCACACAGAGCCAGGGAATGGCACGTGCACCCGAGGATGAACAGGCCGGGCGAAGCCTCCTCGAGATGGGTGCGAAATCCGGACCGCGCACCCATCATCGTTGCACAGTTGTCCGCGCCGAGTCCGATGATGTTCTCGATTTTTAGGTCAGCCGCCTTCAGCGACTCGACGACGGCGCGGAACAAGGCGACGGCCGTCCCGTCCTCGGGCTCGACGAGGTCCAGCATGAGGTCCGCGGTCTTTTTCTCCGCCGGCAGGAACACGCGCACGACGAGCGCGAGGACTTGCGTCACGGATTTGTCCGTGGACTCGTCGATCATGATCGAGAACTTTCGAGTGCGGATCAGGCTGGTGACGCGGCGCAGTTCGTCGTGCGCGATACCGTGGACGAGGTTGTAGCTCATCTTCGTCCGCTTGGCCGTCGCGGCCTTGAGGATGGCGGAATCCGGCGCCGCCCGTCTCAGCATTTCCCACACTTGGTCGGCGCTCGCGAAGTCCACGTTGTGGTCGGCGAAGAACGAGCCGACGATGAGCTCGCAGCGCGAGATTTTCTCGAGCTGGCTCGTGTCTTCGCCGTGCGCCGTCGGGGCAAAGAAGGTCGTCATCTGTGTGCCCCCGGCGCTCGCCTTCATTCTCTCCACGTGACCTTTTCCCTTGCCGTGGCGCAGGAGGGTGGTCTTGTTCGGTTCCTTGAAGACATGGTTGCACACGCGGCAGAGGCCGCTGTAGGGTTCCTTCTTGATCGCCTCGAGCCAGGGGCTCAGCTCCTGGTCGTTGAGCCAGGCCCGGTTGAATTTCATGGGGTACCAGAGGGCAGTCTTATTCTTTTTCGCCGAGGGCTCGGCCGACGACGACGAGCTGGAGGTGGACGGTCGCGGCGACGAGGTGGAGATGGACGGTCGCGGCGACGGCCGGGGCTCGGCCATCCTCCTGGTGCCTGAGAAATAGAGGATAGGACAAATATAAACTCGAAGGCCAACGAACGGAACCAAAAATGAAAACGACGAACAAGGAACACGAACAAGGAACAACGAACAACAACATAAAACAACACAAAAAACGCGGAACCAGTGGCGGCTCGTGGTTCTCAAAGTACCTGAGGCCCGGGCCCGGGAGTTGCGTGGGGGTGGAGGTGGGGGAGGGACTGAAGCTCCAAACCACACCCTAAATTTACGCCTGGCAGATCCAGAGATATGCTGAAGTTCAACTGAGGGCTAAGAATCATGGGGTGTGTGGGCTTGGGATTGGGTCCGATATTCCCATATTTCTTGGATCTCTAGTACCCGCCACCTACCCCACTGTTTTAAAAGCCAAAAGAATAGGTGTACAAACGGCAGTACGTATACCAGTGCAGAATGTATTATGTTCACAGTTTACCCCATGAGCATCAGATTTATTCTACGATACCATGCGACGACCGCACGCGGTCGCCGTTGGGGATCGGGAACTGCGGCCGGCCGCGGCCGCGCCTCACCGGCTGACGGACGGCAACCGACGAATCCGGCCGGCGCGGCGGCGGCGCTGCAGTGCTGGCTGGGCGCAGCGACCACATACATAACGGACAATATGACTAATTCGTGATCAGCTTAGAAACAAAACGGTAACTGGTATGATAGCTTGACATGTTTGCTCTCCAACGGACCTTGATTGGTGTCGCTGCGACTCCCAGGTAGCCGAATAATAGCCCTGAGGCGCAAAAGATTCGCGCCTCAGTAGGCTCCCACCGCCCGCTGTGGCGCCGTGCAGTCGGCTGACACGCGGCCGGCCGCTGCGGCCTCAGTAGCCGTGTTGAGCGGACGGGACGGGGCGGAGCCCGGCCGGACGGGGCCTCTCATCCTGCAGTCTATACAGTTGACGCGCCGCCGCTGAAAAGCGCAGCGGCCTACCAATTTTGATGACATACCATAGTCGAATATTTCATTGTAGTGTGTATTGACGAAAATCTTCCATGCATCCATGCATCTATGACAAATAAAGAATAACCAAAAACGTGTTCCTCCAAATCGATAGGTGAGGCCGGGCCTCAGTTTCCTCATGTGACGAGCCGCCACTGCGCGGAACTCAAAAACGTAAAACACAAAAACGTATAACTCAAAAAGGCATACACACAATTCTGCATAAGTCAAAAACGTATTATCTAAAAAACGCGAAGCTTAAAAAACGAAATGCACTATTCCGCACAACTCAAAATGTCATATCCACTTTTCTGCAGCGAGAAGAGTGTATCAGTCTTAACCGTGTAAGTCGCTCCCATTCTAACCCATCAGCGAGAAGCGTGTATGAGTCTTATTTTACGTTATGCAGAAAAGTGGATATGACATTTTGAGTTGTGCGGAATAGTGCATTTCGTTTTTTAAGCTTCGCGTTTTTTAGATAATACGTTTTTGACTTATGCAGAATTGTGTGTATGCCTTTTTAGAGTTATACGTTTTTGTGTTTTACGTTTTTGAGTTCCGCGTTTTTGTGTTTCCTGGTTTTAACGAATGACCCCCACCCAACGAACGACAACGAACCATGCAGCGTGCAGCCATTTTGTACTTTTATTTTCATTCTTAAAAAGGGGATTCCACTTTTGTGCACATCAGGGAAAGTGGAGGGAGGTGGAGTTCCGGCGATGCGATTTCTTTTTATTTATTGTACACTTTGAGATAATTATTATTTTTTTTTTAATTACCAGAATTCTGAAAATACCCAAGCTTTTGCTCCGGATACCCAAGAACCCAAGATTTTTGCCAAATACCCAAGATCTTGGGTATATACCCAAGGTCTGGGAAGGCTGTGCAGGGGCCGAAAATAGCGGCGCAGCGGCGCGGGCGCAGGTGGGCATCGCCGCCGGCGCAGAGGCGCGGGCGCAAGTACCAAAATTCAGCGGCGCGCCCACTTTTGATCCGGAGGTCAACAATCCAAGACAAAAAGTCGAAAAGGGGTGATCCAAATGCAGCATGCGTGATATTTATTTGCTGTTTCCATGCCTTGAAACTGAATTCCCTTGTAACAAAGTTCCACCGGTTGGGTATCCAGGCGGGTGCGAAGTAACCTCTACTGCACTGTATTCCTACACATGCAAGTTCCACCAGTTGGGTATCCAGGTGGGTGCGAAGTACCTCTGCTGCACTGTATTCCTACACATGCAAGTTCCACCAGTTGGGTATCCAGGTGGGTGCGAAGTAACCTCTGCTGCACTGTATTCCTACACACACAGGCGGGTGCGAAGTAACCTCTGCTGCACTGTATTCCTGCACACACAGGCGGGTGCGAAGTAACCTCTGCTGCACTGTATTCCTGCACACACAGGCGGGTGCGAAGTAACCTCTGCTGCACTGTATTCCTGCACACACAGGCGGGTGCGAAGTAACCTCTGCTGCACTGTATTCCTGCACACACAGGCGGGTGCGAAGTAACCTCTGCTGCACTGTATTCCTGCACACACAGGCGGGTGCGAAGTAACCTCTGCTGCACTGTATTCCTACACACACAGGCGGGTGCGAAGTAACCTCTGCTGCACTGTATTCCTACACACACAGGCGGGTGCGAAGTAACCTCTGCTGCACTGTATTCCTACACACACAGGCGGGTGCGAAGTAACCTCCGCTGCACTGTATTCCTACACACACAGGCGGGTGCGAAGTAACCTCTGCTGCACTGTATTCCTACACACACAGGCGGGTGCGAAGTAACCTCCGCTGCACTGTATTCCTACACACACAGGCGGGTGCGAAGTAACCTCTGCTGCACTGTATTCCTACACACACAGGCGGGTGCGAAGTAACCTCTGCTGCACTGTATTCCTACACACACAGGCGGGTGCGAAGTAACCTCCGCTGCACTGTATTCCGACACACACAGGCGGGTGCGAAGTAACCTCTGCTGCACTGTATTCCTACACACACAGGCGGGTGCGAAGTAACCTCCGCTGCACTGTATTCCTACACACACAGGCGGGTGCGAAGTAACCTCTGCTGCACTGTATTCCTACACACACAGGCGGGTGCGAAGTAACCTCCGCTGCACTGTATTCCTACACACACAGGCGGGTGCGAAGTAACCTCTGCTGCACTGTATTCCTACACACACAGGCGGGTGCGAAGTAACCTCTGCTGCACTGTATTCCTACACGCACAGGCGGGTGCGAAGTAACCTCTGCTGCACTGTATTCCTACACACACAGGCGGGTGCGAAGTAACCTCTGCTGCACTGTATTCCTACACACACAGGCGGGTGCGAAGTAACCTCCGCTGCACTGTATTCCTGCACACACAGGCGGGTGCGAAGTAACCTCCGCTGCACTGTATTCCTACACATGCAAGCATGTCAGATTTCAATGCACTGCACCAAACTGCGAAGTCGGTTCAGTTGTTTCCGAAATGCATACCTGGATGAAAAAAGCTTATGTCGCCACAGGCTGCCCCGAGAGAGGCCGTCTTCATGCACTCATCTTCGCAGTCATGCTGTCGAGGCACTCATCCTCACGCTTAGTCCTTGGTGGCACTCATCTTCATAGTCAGGCTGTCGAGGCACTCATCCTCACGCTTAGTCCTTGGTGGCACTCATCTTCATAGTCAGGCTGTCAAAGCCCAAGTGTTCACACTCAGATTGTCAAGGTTTCACAACCCGACGTGTCACACGTTCGTATTTGCAATCTCGCTGCCGACGCACTCATATTCACAATCCAACTGTCATGACACTCGTTTTCATTGTCCGATTAGACTGTCAAAGTACCTATCTCCACAGTCTGACTACCGAGGCACTTTCTTCACGGCCAGACTGCCGGGGCACTCACCCTCATATTCCCACTGGCAGGGCTCACAGCTCAGCTATTAGGGAATCTTCGCAGCTCAGCTATTAGGGCAATCGCCTTCACGCACTGTGAGGACACCCCTCTTCACAGTTCAACTATTAGGACAATCGCCTTCACGAGCAGTTAGGCCGCGCATCTTCACAGCTGAACTATTAGGACAATCGCCTTCACGGGCTGTCAGGACCCTCATCTTCACAGCTGAACTATTAGGACAATCGCCTTCACGGGCTGTCAGGACCATCATTTTCACCGCTGAACTATTGGGACAATCGCCTTCACGGGCTGTCAGGACCCTCATCTTCACAGCTGAACTATCAGGACAGTCGCCTTCACACTGTCCTGACACTGGTATTCACAGTCCGGTTGTCAGCACGTCCATCTGCGGTGGTCGGCCCGGTCCGTCACCGGCGTCTCTCCCCCGCTGTTTTCCGGGCATAATTACCAACGGAAGAGTCGGCAAACAAACAAGCTCGCCAGTCAGAAATCAAATTACGATCGCCGGCCGGGCCCGGATAAATAGCTCACAGCCTGCATGAGTGCCGCGCAGCGAAAAAGATCTGAGGAGTCAGCGAGTTTCGGCGAGGTCACTTCCCCGTGACTGACTCGTCACCCTAGTTGACATACAGACGGGCGCTTATGAGGACAGACAAACAGGCAGGCAGGCAGACAGGCAGGCAGACAGGCAGACAGGCAGACAGGCAGACAGGCAGACAGGCAGACAGGCAGACAGGCAGACAGGCAGACAGACAGACATACAGACAGACAGACAGACAGACAGACAGACAGACAGACAGACAGACAGGAAGACAGACAGACAGGAAGACAGACAGACAGGAATACAGACAGACAGGAAGACAGACATACAGGAAGACAGACATACAGGAAGACAGACAGACAGGAAGACAGACAGACAGGAAGACAGACAGACAGGAAGACAGACAGGAATACATACAGACAGACATACAGGAAGACATACAGGAAGACAGACATACAGACAGTCAGGAAGACATACAGACATGAAGACAGACAGGAAGACAGACACGAAGACAGACAGGAAGACAGACACGAAGACAGACAGGAAGACAGACACGAAGACAGACAGGAAGACAGACATGAAGACAGACATGAAGACATACAGACAGACAGACAGGAAGACAGACATACATACAGACATTAGGCCACATTTGGAATACTGTGTCCAAGCTTGGTCCCCTAGTTATGATAAAGATTGTTGGCTTTTAGAGAGAGTACAAAAGAGGGCAACAAAAATGGTCAATGGTATAGGCAACCTGGCATATGAGGAAAGATTGAAGAAATTGAATATGTTTTCACTTAGATATAGAAGGCTGAGAGGAGATCTCATCGAGGTTTTTAAATTTGTTCATGGTCAGGAACAGGGATTTATCAGGGAAATGTTTGAATTTAACAGAAATGATGCAATTAGAGGTCATCAATTCAAAATTAAAGTTAATCACAGCAGGACAAGGTTAAGACAGTCTTTCTTCACCAACAGGGTAGTAGAACACTGGAACCAGCTGCCGGGAACAATTGTCAGTAGCAACACACTGAACATCTTTAAAAACGGCATAGACAATCATTATAAGAATAGGGGGCTTGTTTTTTTTTGTATTCCAGGGAGGGTTGATTGACAGATTGGGTGGGCAACTGGTTCAGTGTACAAAGTGCAACCAAGAAGGGCCCTTGTGGCTCATAGTTGCACTGATCTTTTATGTCTTTATGTCTTTATGTCTTAGACAGGAAGACAGACAGGAAGTCAGACAGACAGGAAGACAGACAGACAGGAAGACATACAGACAGGAAGACAGACAGACAGGAAGATAGACATACAGGAAGACAGACATACAGGAATACAGACAGACAGGAAGACAGACAGACAGGAAGACAGACAGGAATACATACAGACAGACATACAGGAAGACAGACAGGAAGACAGACATACAGACAGACAGGAAGACATACAGACATGAAGACAGACATACATACATACAGGAAGACAGACAGACAGGAAAACAGACAGACAGATAGACAGGAAGACAGACAGACAGACATACAGGAAGACAGACAGACAGGAAGACAGACAGACAGGAAGACAGGAAGACAGACAGACAGGAAGGAAGACAGGAAGACAGACAGACAGGAAGACAGGAAAACAGGAAGACAGACATAAAGACAGGAAGACAGACAGGAAGACAGGAAGACAGACAGGAAGACAGACCGACAGACAGGAAGACAGACCGACAGACAGGAAGACAGGAAGACAGACAATGTCACATGTATAGGGATATGATGCGAGAAGCACCCTCTTTTCATTTATTAAATTAACTTTAAATGCTTTAGAGTGAAGCGGAAATAACCCGAAAATGCATGGCATGTTTCCGATTTTCCACTGTGGAGCACTTCGGTAAGGTTTCATTTCTTGGATTTCAAAATGTAGCAAAGTTCGCTTCTTGTAGTACCTTGAGCATCAAATTAGGTAATAAAGTCATAGCTGTACATGTTCGAACTTGCCAGCCGCTGTCCCGCCACATCGCAGTAGCTGGTACGACGCGCTAAGTTGCTGAGCAAGCGTCTATGTGCCGATGGCCGACTGACTGCCTCTCGTGACTTCCGCCGGGTGTGGCGAATCATGTAGTACGGCCGTCGGTCAGTGATATGTGGAGCCCCCCCCCCCCAGGGCTCAGGAGTCGCTAAGGAATTGTCGACGAGAGTTGACCTTGCGCTGCTCTGAGCAGTCACTGAATTTACGTGGCCAGCCGGGCAGGCGCCCGGCTGCCGTCCTCTGCCATTCGGAAGTCCAATCAATAGAGGCAGTTAACAGCAATTCTTTCGAATCAAGTATCCGCGATCCGGACGAGGCTTCCCTGGACTGTCACCCGAGCCACAATACCTTCCCTGGACTGTCACCCAAGCCACAATACCTTCCCTGGACTGTCACCCAAGCCACAATACCTTCCGTGGACTATCACCCAAGCCACAATACCTTCCCTGGACTGTCACCCGAGCCACAATACCTTCCCTGGACTGTCACCCAAGCCACAATACCTTCCCTGGACTGTCACCCAAGGACTATCACCCTGGACTGTCACCCAAGCCACAATACCTTCCCTGGACTGTCACCCGAGCCACAATACCTTCCCTGGACTGTCACCCAAGGCACAATACCTTCCCTGGACTGTCACCCAAGCCACAATACCTTCCCTGGACTATCATCCAAGCCACAATACCTTCCCTGGAATGTCACCCAAGCCACAATACCTTCCCTGGACTGTCACCCAAGCCACAATACCTTCCCTGGACTGTCACCCAAGCCACAATACCTTCCCTGGACTGTCACCCAAGCCACAATACCTTCCCTGGACTGTCACCCAAGCCACAATACCTCCCCTGGACTGTCACCCAAGCCGCAATACCTTCCCTGGACTGTCACCCAAGCCATAATACTTTCCCTGGACTGTCACCCAAGCCACAATACCTTTCCTGGAATGTCACCCAAGCCACAATACCTTCCCTGGACTGTCACCCAAGCCACAATACCTTCCCTGGACTGTCACCCAAGCCACAATACCTTCCCTGGACTGTCACCCAAGCCATAATACCTTCCCTGGACTGTCACCCAAGCCACAATACCTCCCCTGGACTGTCACCCAAGCCGCAATACCTTCCCTGGACTGTCACCCAAGCCACAATACCTTCCCTACCCAAGCCGCAATACCTTCCCTGGACTGTCACCCAAGCCGCAATACCTTCCCTGGACTGTCACCCAAGCCGCAATACCTTCCATGGACTGTCACCCAAGCCACAATACCTTCCCTGGACTGTCACTCGAGCCGCAATACCTTCCCTGGACTGTCACCCAAGCCGCAATACCTTCCCTGGACTGTCACCCAAGCCACAATACCTTCCCTGGACTGTCACCCAAGCCGCAATACCTTCCCTGGACTGTCACCCAAGCCACAATACCTTCCCTGGACTGTCACCCAAGCCACAATACCTTCCCTGGACTGTCACCCAAGCCGCAATACCTTCCCTGGACTGTCACCGAAGCCGCAATACCTTCCCTGGACTGTCACCAAAGCCACAACAAGTTCTGGTGCTCTCAGTTGGAGCACAACTTCACTACAACAAAGGCAAACAGCAACGCAGGAAGGTTTTGTGTAAGGAGCGGAAAAATGCGGAACCAAAGATATTAGATGTTGGATAGATACGGGTGGACATCAGATACGGGTGGACATCAGATACAGGTGGACATCAGATACGGGTGGACATCAGATACAATTACCATGCGCTGTCGTGTTGATGCATTGAAACGAATTCGGTTATACCATTGTATCCAGTTCATTTGCACGTTCGGGTCTATTATTTACTTGCGAAATAACCAGGCGCATAATACAAATTCCGTTCAAAATATATAGTTCCTAGGTATTGCCAGTGATAATTTTTACGTGCGAACTGTATTATTTTAGAAGCATCCTAAGCGTACACGTAAGCGTACATCAAACGCAAACGACTAGGCTCTACAGCAAGTATATTCCGAACTACGCTAATATGGAAGGCAGTCCCACCAACGTTTCTGACGAAGGAAGGTGATCCTAATTGTGAAGAGTTTGATGCGCCTCAGCTAAGAGAGTATCAGATTCTCAAAGAATACCGTACGGCCAAGGCTGGATATCTCTGTCCAAGCCAGGGAGCGTGGAGAGAATGGGTTCCAAACATTTTCAAATTGAATAGAGAAAATGACAAATTAACATTAGCGGGGTATCAAACCAGGGGATACAGACCCCCCCCCCCCCCTCCCAAATCCACCCGGGATTTCCAGCCATGTTTACGTCTTACTTGTTAGCCTATTTTTAATCATGTCTGATATTGTGTTGTATTGTATGTCGTGGAATCCAATACCATATTGGTATTACACCACACTCATATAGTAAGGGTTTAAATACACACAGCTTCAAACATAAAGAATTGTAAAAATATATCCACAGATGAATCAACTTGTTGGTGTCTCTTTCACGCCAGTTTAAAAACTAGTCTTATTTCGAATACTCCGCAGATAACGACTCGGGCTATTGTACACGCGAATAGAGCGAGCAGACATGATTGCTTTGCCTCTGGTGCGCACCTCCGCGTCTGAGGTCGGTTGTGGGTCGGTTGTGGGTCGGTCGGTCTGAGGTCGAATAGAGCGAGCAGACATGATTGCTTTGCCTCTGGTCCGCACCTCCGCGTCTGAGGTCGGTTGCCAGTGCACATGCGCGTCATCTGCCTGGTATATGAAATCGTGGATCGGGACCCCGCCTCTGAATTTAATCATGGATGGTGCAGCAGCATGATGGTCCGCTTTTGCTGCTTGCGTTCCCCGGACACGTATTCGTGCTCGCATGTATTTGCCAAAATACGGATCTATCCTGTGAAGTCCGCGGATGCGGTACGAACGTACACATTCACTAAGTGCACGCCATCCATTAATATCCAGCAGCAACAGGGCTGGGAAAAGCCACGAGCAAACCAGCGGATCATTTATTTACTTACGCGCTCATAGAATATCTGTAAATTGTTACGATACAAACAACAACACACGCATGTATGTACACACTACCAGTAGCCGGCGCAGCCTGCGAAGCCCAGCTGACCCGCCGCCGCTTCCCCTGGTGTCGGCGGCGCAGCTAACACGAACATGACACACACGCGCCTCTGCGCTGGCAGCGCGGGCAACTAGTGGGACGTCTGCGCTACTGACCGCCACGCCAGCAGCCCCGTGGGGCAGACGCGGCGGCAGCGACACGCGTCCCTGCACCGGCGTCCCCGACCGAAGCCCGGACTCCGGCAGAGTCCAGCAGGCATTGAGCAGGACTCGACCGCACACCAGCCCGCCCGTCGCGCGCCGGCGGAGTACACAACAAATTCGCACTCTCGGGGGTCGAGTGTAGGTCGGCGGCGATACAACTCAACCAACGCATCGTAAGCGCCGAATGGAAAACACGTGAACGTTGGCAAGGATTCGCCCGGAATGCACCACGCCTGACGGCGACTGGGAAGTGGACGCCGTTGTCGGATTAGACGGTGTCGGTGTCGTCGAGCTGAACCGGAGCTGAAACGGAGCTGAACCGGAGCCAAACCGGAGCTGAACCGGAGCTGAATCGGAGCTGAACCGGAGCCAAACCGGAGCTGAACCGAAGCTGGACAGGAGCCGTTGTTGGCACGCGACACCGCCGCGGCCGGCCACCTCAGCAGCAGGTACTCGGGAGGTGGGTGACGCTGACGGACACAGGGGGCGGGAGCACAGCGCGGCGGCGCGCCGGCACGCGCACAGACGACACCGAGTGGACCACTAGCGCGTCCTAGCGACGGACCGGGGAGTTACGCGGCGATGGTGGCGCCGCCAGTCGGCGTCGCTCGTCGCCCTATCACAGTGCGCCTACGCTAGGCCACCAACAACAACTGACTACGAGTGCAGGCAGGCATCGGCGCGCGCCTACAAAACTGCGGCGGCGGCGGCACAACCGCTGGTTCGCCGGATGCCGTGTCGTCGGAGCCACTGCAATACATAGACAAAATAGAATCTCACGGTCACCATCCACCATCTCACCGCCTCCGCAGAGACAACGCTCAACGGTCCATTCCACCGCCACCGTCTGTCGCCTCGCGAGACCACGCCACACCAGCGCTTCGTGGTGCCGGCAGCGCTGCCCGACCAGCATCTACAGCAGCGCGCCAGTCGAGCAGTGGCCGAGTTCAGCAGCACCAACACTGAGTATCAGCCGTAGTGTCTGGGCCCGGCCCGGCTCGGGCCGGGCAGAGCCAGCGGCCACACACGGCGAGTTTGTACACAGAAGATCACAAGGCATGCGGCCGGGCGGGCAGCTCTCACGTGAGCGCCCACAGCTCCACGGCTCTGATGATGAAGTCCTGCGCGGAGGTGAGCGGCTCGTTCTGGTAGGTGAGGCACGGCTGGGTCCGTCCGCGGTACAGATCTCCGTCCAGGTACAGGCCGTAGTGGCCACTGCAACCAGACGGTGCGTCACACGACTGGCACCTACACGGCACACACAACCGTCCAGGTACAGGCCGTAGTGGCCACTGCAACCAGACGGTGCGTCACACGACTGGCACCTACACGGCACACAACCGAGACAAGATACACAAGATACAGCAAGCGACAGGCAGCAGGTGTCGGTAAAACATACAGGCACGGTACAGGGAGACAACAGGCAGCACACACAGTAGACGGGAGACAACATACAGCACACACAGTAGACGGGAGACAACATACAGCACACACACTAGACGGAAGATAACAGGCAGCACAGAAAAGAAACGACGCACACAGTATACGAAACGTCAGGGAGACGACAAGCCACAAGGGAGGCCTGGCATGCGACAGACGTATCGGACAGCACGAACAGCACACACGGCTCCAGTGTCCAGCAGGACGGGACGACCTTGGTACATCGTGACAATCACGCACACACACCACCTGCGCAGGCAGGTACGGCCACACCACAGCGCCGTCTGTCCTGCCGCGCATCACGGAACGCCGCACCCCTCGGCCTCCTACATCCGAATACCTGGCCGCTATGCGCCGACATCCGTATTTGTTATCGACCAACTATCAGTGGAATGTCGATGCGACCGCATCGCTCCAAGAATATCAGCGCCATCAAAATCGCCTCGACGCGACAGTAAGCAAGGTGCATCGAATACTCCCAGATCATAGGGACAAGGCTTACGTTGCAGCGAAATCCTCTTATTGGGCCTCTTGTGGTCGGAGCTTCAGCTTAAAGCCGGTGTTTTTTTTCCGCCCACACCATCCACATACCGCTCGGTGAACATGCTGGCCAGTTCACTCGGCGCAGTAGACAGGTCGGCGGTGGCATACCAGCGCCGGCAGACAACAGATAGTGATCTACTGGAGAGGCCACTGAATGTGGGTCCCAACTGCCAGAGGCCTCCAGGGTGCACCACCCGCAGCTCCCTGTCGCACGGCGACGGGCCAACCTTGTAGGGAAGTCAGCTTCTGGCGGTAGCTTTAGTTTCCGACAAGGTAGCCAAGCGATAGTTGTATATGCTGGGACCCGCCGGTAGCCGTCCACCACATCGCAGTAGTTGGTACGACGCGTCAATCTGTCCAGCCAGCGTCTATGTGCCGATGGCCGGCCAACGGCCCCTCGTGACTTCCCCCGGATGTTGCAGTTGGTGGTGCCGGCCGGGTGTTGCAATAGGCGGTGCCCGCCGGGACTGACGTATTCCTGCGACATGGTTCGCTCCCCCCCCCCGCCAGAGCAGGACGGGCAGACGACTCATGGGACTATTGTCGTTGTTTGACAAGTCGTCACCGTTTTGCTTACACCGCAAGCCCTGTCCATCGAAGGCATTGTGCAACGCATACTGTAATACCCGTTGTTGTACTTTCGGACAAGTCGTGGCGGAGCGAGGTCTGCACTAGACATCACGAGCCAGGAGAAGACAGCTCTCCTACAACCCCAACGGCCAGCGCTATAGCCACTACCACATCAGTCGCGCCCCAATGTTGCTGGGCCACTCTCTTCACACTCGGACGGGACAAATGACCAGCTCCGTGGAATCCGATACAACAGATCCGAGGGTTGTCTTGTCAGTGTCGGATCCAGCAGGTACATTTTGTCAGTATCGGAGCCGAGGAGCTGGTCTCGTCACTGTCGGATCCGAGCGAGCTATACCACGCACTCACGCACTCTCAACTCGGCGACGGCTCAGTTGAGCGCTGACAGATATGATTTAGTCGGATACAGGGATCCGGGGCGGCCGAGTGCAGCAGGTGTGGCCGGCGCGACTGAGCCGGGCACAGGACTCCGGGGCGGCCGAGTGTAGCAGGTGTGGCCGGCGCGACTGAGTCGGATACAGGACTCCGGGGCGGCCGAGTGTAGCAGGTGTGGCCGGCGCGGCTGAGCCGGGTACAGGGCTCCAGGGCGGCCGAGTGTAGCAGGTGTGGCCGGCGCGGCTGAGCCGGGTACAGGGCTCCAGGGCGGCCGAGTGTGGCAGGTGTGGCCGGCGCGGCTGAGCCGGGTACAGGGCTCCAGGGCGGCCGAGTGTAGCAGGTGTGGCCGGCGCGGCTGAACCGGGTACAGGGCTCCAGGGCGGCCGAGTGTAGCAGGTGTGGCCGGGGCGGCTGAGCCGGGTACAGGGCTCCAGGGCGGCCGAGTGTAGCAGGTGTGGCCGGCGCGGCTGAGCCGGGTACAGGGCTCCAGGGCGGCCGAGTGTAGCAGGTGTGGCCGGGGCGGCTGAGCCGGGTACAGGGCTCCAGGGCGGCCGAGTGTAGCAGGTGTGGCCGGCGCGGCTGAGCCGGGTACAGGGCTCCAGGGCGGCCGAGTGTAGCAGGTGTGGCCGGCGCGGCTGAGCCGGGTACAGGGCTCCGGGGCGGCCGAGTGTAGCAGGTGTGGCCGGGGCGACTGAGCCGGGTACAGGGCTCCGGGGCGGCCGAGTGTAGCAGGTGTGGCCGGCGCGGCTGAGCCGGGTACAGGGCTCCAGGGCGGCCGAGTGTAGCAGGTGTGGCCGGCGCGGCTGAGCCGGGTACAGGGCTCCAGGGCGGCCGAGTGTAGCAGGTGTGGCCGGCGCGGCTGAGGCCGGGTACAGGGCTTCAGGGCGGCCGAGTGTAGCAGGTGTGGCCGGGGCGGCTGAGCCGGGTACAGGGCTCCAGGGCGGCCGAGTGTAGCAGGTGTGGCCGGGGCGGCTGAGCCGGGTACAGGGCTCCAGGGCGGCCGAGTGTAGCAGGTGTGGCCGGGGCGGCTGCACATGGCCGGCCTGTGCTGGCCGGCGCCGATTAGTCGGGCGGCGGAGCTGTGAGCCGGCCCACACGAGCCGCACCAGGCGCCCGCTGGCACAGGCGACCGCGGATTACGCCGCCAAGGTCTGCTCTGATCTCACGACAGTGGGAGCGAGCTGTAGCCTCGCGGATACGGCACCGCTGCCCGCCAGCGAGATTTGGGCCGTTGGCAACCAGCTCGACCAACTGATGCACCCAGTCGGACCAGCCAGTCGACAGGTCTGCAGCCTGGAAGGCGGACCACAACTGCAGAAGTACCAAAACCGTGCGTGACAACGAATGTCCGCACTTGGAAGACAGCAACGTGGAGTTGCGATGACATCACTCGACCGAAATGCTAACGGTCCTAACTAATCGATCAACCAATCAGTCACCATGCCACGCTACTTCACATCATCCGTCGCTGGCAGAAAACGTCGGACACGTCGCATACATACAGAGGCAGAGCCGGATCATCCCACCGTGTAGACGTCAGGTCACATGTATGCACATACCCACACGGAAGAGTGGTGCAGGGCCTGTCAGGGGCACCTAACCATCCCACCGTGTAGACGCCAGGTCACATGTATGCACACACCCACAAAGAAGAGTGGTGCGGGGCCTGTCAGGGGCACCTGACCATCCCACCGTGTAGACGCCAGGTCACATGTATGCACACACCCACAAAGAAGAGTGGTGCGGGGCCTGTCAGGGGCACCTGACCATCCCACCGTGTAGACGCCAGGTCACATGTATGCGCACACCCGCACAGAAGAGTAGCGCATGGTCGGATTTAAGATAAAAATTATCGCACGCCGATACATAGATGCACAGGGCAAACGCACATATACTCCAGCCATGTACGAAGTACATAAATCACATATTCGACACCACATGGGTCATTGGATGGTAAGAAGGCATTACTTGATAGGCTCTGGGATGAGAGGTGGGGTCCTAATATGACGCGACCGATGAGTCACGTAACAGCCCATAATGTGTCAGCGTAGAATATGACGGGATAGATAGAAGTGTCACAAATTAAATACAAACGGACCGCAGATCTTATTTCTTTGGATATTGACGGATGTGAACAGTGTTCGTTTTGCAACACAATTGAGAGGACACGCAATTTCTTAGAAGAAACATGAATTTATTTTTCCCAGTTGCGCAACACCCTCGGTAACTGCCGCCGGTCTTCCAATTCACCTTCGGGGTGAAAGAAGAGGATCGTCCGCCGCCAGGATCTACAAAACTATACCGGCCACATACAAAGCAAAAGTGCCGCTGAATAGGGATGGGCGAGACTTCAAGAAAGGACTGGAAATTTTCGGTTATGCATGCGGTCCACAATTAACTAATCAGCGCTTGTAACAGATGCGTCATATACACAGCACCACATATGCACAGCACAGCATATGTGTCCACATATACACAGCACAGCATGTCGTTGATCTTGCACGCGGGACATGCAAGCGGAGTTTCATTGTAGTGATGACTTGGCTATGACCTTCGTTATATATCCGTGTGCAAATCCAAGGTCAAATGGTACTCAGTCCGGAGGAAAATTCAATTAATGATCCGAGCTGGGATAAACTCAAGGGATCCTTTTTGGGACCGGCCCAGATGAAAAATTGTGCACGGCAACGATTTTCACTGGATAAAAACAGAAATCCGTCTTAATCGTGATAACCACGGTTCATTTGGATACTACTTTTATTGGACATTGCTTGGGGATGGTATTGCCAATTTGCATAGAGAAGTCGGATCAGATCCGGAACCACAACAGCATTGTAGAGAAGTTGGACTTCAACTGGCAGCCCCGGATCTTCTTGTGGCCTGAGTAATTGCTAGTGGGACTCCTCAGGAACGCGGACGCATAGTTCGAACGAGCTGCGGTAGACTTGGTTGGAAAGGGTCGCTGCTAATGTGCGACGTTAATACAGCAACGTCCAGTACTTGCTTGACATCCAAATGGAGGTGGATAACGGGCGGCGGGCAGCAGCCGGGCAGCAGCCGGGCAGCAGCCGGGCAGTAGCCGGGCAGTAGCCGGGGCAGCAACTTGTCCGCCAGAATGCCCGACAAACCTCAGGGACTCCCTCCCAGATCCCAGAGCAGCGTGACAGGCCATTCTCGTTACCAACTCATCCGCCACACTCAGCGACAGCGGCTTCCGGCCACAGCCGTGTGACCGCCACCCCAGATGGAAGGGAGCAACCGTGAAGATTAAATGGCCAGCCAGACGTCACAATCGTGCGACAGCCTTACCTGGCCAACCTGCACTGTCAGCGCGATATCCTTACCCAGTCAACCTGCACTGTCAGCGCGATATCCTTACCTGGCCAACCTGCACCGTCAGCGCGATATCCCTACCCAGTCAACCTGCACTGTCAGCGCGATATCCTTACCCAGTCAACCTGCACTGTCAGCGCGATATCCTTACCTGGCCAACCTGCACTGTCAGCGCGATATCCTTACCTGGTCAGCGGAATCCTGCACCCAGTCAACCGCTCAGCGATATCCTTACCCAGTCAACCTGCACTGTCAGCGCGATATCCCTACCTGGCCAACCTGCACTGTCAGCGCGATATCCTTACCCAGTCAACCTGCACTGTCAGCGCGATATCCTTACCTGGCCAACCTGCACTGTCAGCGCGATATCCTTACCCAGTCAACCTGCACTGTCAGCGCGATATCCTTACCCAGTCAACCTGCACTGTCAGCGCGATCGATCAGCGCCAGCCGCGCGGGAGTTGCCACACGGAGATCGGGCCCGTGGCGAGGTACCGACAAGTCAGGATCAGGATTGGAATAACGGTCCGGTTTCGGATAATTTTCATCGAGAACATTATCTTCCACAGAATATCATCCCCTCTATTCTTGCTGGATCGACGAGTCAGCTGTTTGACGATAACACCAAACTCACTATTTGATATAACAATGGCAGCAACACACCGAGAAGCGCAACACGCTTGGCACACCACAAACAGGACGAAAGCCATCCCCTCCAGAATGGGATGGTCCAGACATTTTCCTCTTCGCATCCAGGAATCCAAATGACAAATCCAACCCTAGTCAGGACACATACATATAGGGACAGCCATGAAGCTACGATGATGCTACCTGATTTGCTACTAAAGCGACAGACAAAAGCTAGATGAATGCAAAATTTACCTCGATCCCCTTCCCGGAAAAATAATAACGGATTTCGAAAGACACGAGAATAAGCCTGAGCTTGAGCCAAGCTTGGGAGAAAAAGTCTGTCAGGATTGGAAAAAGCTTTTCTCCTGAAATCTCGACACTTTTAGAGAGGATTGAAGGGGTGAGTAGAGAAGAATCGGTTTGGGGCAATTTCAATTTTGTTTTTCTCAGATTAAAAAAAAAAACCTTCAGGGTTTGAACAGCTGACATTGGCTAGGTCTGCCTGTGACAATATATATATATACATATATATATCAAAATGATTCTAATGTTAGACAAAAATGTAATTTTAAACGGCCATTTTAGTGCAAAATGTCCGCAAAATCTGCCTCTTGGGGGGGGGGGGGGATTCGCTTATGTCGCCCTGCTCTTAGATCCGCCAGTGAGGGTGTGCCCTTCAAATCAGGCCTGATGTCCCCAACAGTTTCCTTCATGCCTTAGTTCTGTCCAGCTCAGCTTTCATGACGTAAAATCTATTTCGAAAGTTCGACCTAGTCCATTCGAACTTTGGACCAATTTGATGTATGGCCGGTGCCCAATTGCGCACATAACAATTAACATCACTTTTGGCATACGCACCTCACGTCGCCTTCTGGATCCGCTTGCCCAGCTTCGCCATCATTACCGCTTGCCCAGACTTCGCCCCATATTTCCTCCTTGATCTTTCTTCTCTTCTTGGGTTCTTTTTATGACTCATTCAACCGCTAGGTTATATAGCCTCCCCTCCTTGATCAGCCATTGACAAAATGTCCCTTTCGCTGTGCAACTCACGGTTCTGCTCTTGCTCTCGGCGGGCGTATTCGTGTTGCTCAGAGGACTGAGGGAGCACTGGCCGGGGCTACCGTGGGAAAGAAAGAAGAGTGAACCACTAGTTCTTAAGGTACGTTTCTGTCAGTAGAGGGCTAGTTTGCTTCGGATCGTTCGAAGGGCCCCGGGCTGACGGAGAGCGCCCCGGACTAATATGAAGGGCCTTTGGGCCGATACAGTGGTGCAGTAAGCATTTGGTCCAGGGGGACATCTATCGAGCCCGGTGGTCCACTCACTCTCCGGAGCCGAACTCGAGCCCGTCTGGCGAGCCGCGGGCGAAGTAGAGATTCTCGCCACTCCAGCCGTACGTGCGGAACTGCTCGTAGAAGGTGAACAGGAACGTTTCGCCCGTGCCGTAGTAGTGCTCGCTCATGTGGATCGACGACGAGCAGAGAGCACCGAATATCTGCCGGTCGCAGGTCAAGTCAGGTCAGAGGACATATTTCATTGATCGTGTTGCATCAGTTGTGTGGGAGGCACAAGCATTGGGGGTGGGGTCGGTAGTTCAGTTGTAAAGCTGGGCGTCTGGGAAGCCAGAGGTACCGAGTTCGATTCCCCGCGGTGCCCGCCCTCCCCGACATGCTGAGAGGCAAGCGACACTATATGGCCTCAGCTGTCTGTCATAAACCCACAAACAATAATGCATTGACGTGGTAAAGTATTGACGCGGCTATGCAGATAATTGGTACTTCGAGATCAAACTCAACTGTTTCTCAATCCCATAGGTATATGCATCCTATACGATTATGTTTAGCTGGTGTAATGAACCAGATCATTAACAGTTGCACAACGGTTCAATGCATTGTACTACAATG
Source organism: Ashinkailepas kermadecensis (assembly GCA_034440615.1). Taxonomy (NCBI): domain Eukaryota; kingdom Metazoa; phylum Arthropoda; class Thecostraca; family Neolepadidae; genus Ashinkailepas; species Ashinkailepas kermadecensis. The sequence continues at coordinate 295,115 of JAOTOM010005155.1, read as the reverse complement.
AGTTGCACCACTACTTACTAGTCACAAAACACATGACAAACAACTTCTCAACACATACAAGAAGGACGCGCGTAATAATTCTTTGGGGGCGAGTGAACCATTGACGGCGGCTTCGAGCAGGTAGGCAGAGGGCCAGTCCAATTAATAACACGCTGATCAATCCGCATTTAGCCGAGCTTCAAAAATGGTGTTCTGCAAGCGAACAGCATCCCAATTAGCGGGCAGTCGAAACAGCCCAGGTCAGACGAGACAGCCCAGGTCAGACAGACGAACAGCCCAGGTCAGACAGACGAGACAGCCCAGGTCATGAGCAAGGTACACTGAGCCGTTAGCAGCTGAGTGAGCAGCGGTGAGAGGTCATCCGCCAATCAGCTCGCTTCCCGCACCTTGCGCCAGGAGTGAGTTGTGCGACTGCGCCCACCCAGTGCTCCAGAACATCTCACAATGGCGGCACCCCACTCCAGCGTGTCGAACTTGTGCATTGCACGCCCACCACGATGTGCAACACTCGGCCAGTTTGTCCAAATTTATTTGCACTTCAACAATGAGTGTCGGATGTACCAAAAATAGTATTTTTATCTTGCTATTAAAGATGTAACTAAAATGTCGGACGGTAAATAATACATCCTACATAATACATCCAACTGCAAAACATGATTATAGGTATGCAACAGCCCAGCATCACGTGAAAACATGTAACTGAAATTTAATTTGTTTAAAGAAAAAAAAGTAATTCATGCCAGCTAGGCAGCTGCAGCTGACAGCTGCCTAACCGAAAACGGGTGCAGGTGCCTAGCGAAAACAGGCACCCACTTTTGGGTGCACTGGTATAGACCTAAGACATGATATGAAATATGTCAACAAAAAGCTAACTATCTGACTTAAGATGTAAACAGCTGTCCAGTTACGTGTTGATTTGGACACACTGTTTGGCCACGTGCGCTGGCGGTAAGGGAGGATGACGTGGCGGAAGACGCACGCGTCCGATAACCCCACGTGTCGAGATGCCGCAGCCGAGGCGGCGCGGCACCACCGCATTGCGGCATTCAGAGCGCGCGCCGCTTTCACCGCCGTTTCGTCACAGGCTATTCATTTCGAAGGCGCTCGTGGCCGGGGGCTAGTGCAATGGCGACAATGATCGTGCACAATAGGGGGTGTCACAAGATTCGTGCACAACGGGGGAGGGGTATCAACGGGATCGTGCACAATGGAGGTGTCACAAGATCCGTGCACAATGGGGAGGGATATCAACGGGATCGTGCACAATGGAGGTGTCACAAGATCCGTGCACAATGGGGAGGGATATCAACGGGATCGTGCACAATGGAGGTGTCACAAGATCCGTGCACAATGGGGAGGGATATCAACGGGATCGTGCACAATGGAGGTGTCACAATATCCGTGCACAATGGAGGAGGGGTACCAACCGGATCTTGTACAATAATGTCACCGGGTTCGTGCATAGTGCGGGGGCGGGGTGCCACCGGGATCATCCACAATAGGGAGTGCCATCAGGCTCAGGAATATCCGCCCGTTTTCGACTTTGGCCATCAAGTTTGAGCTTTCATATGCACGGGCAAGAGTAAGTGTTTTTACATGTTCAACTCTGAATGAATATTTTATGATCAAACGTACGTTTGTGTCGCAAAAAAGCGCGCTTTAATACACACTTCATGTATGTACCTCCCTGCAGCCAGCACGCACTAATCATAATAATTCCATCTAATAAACCTGGTGTGCTGATGACACATATTAGGCCCCAGTTGGTCTCGGTGGCTTCTTCCGTGAGCGTACAAATAACAATTTGACCAATGAGAGTTAATTATGAGCAAATGTGAAGCAATACGAATAGCCGATGCCGTGGTTCAGCACATCTGTCGTTTGGTCCATCTCAGGCACGCTGGCATCTGACAGCAGAAAAGAGTTTGGATAAATTTTACTGAGGGCTGATCATTCATTTTCTGGTTGGTTATTGGTTTTACGACCGTCGACCGTGGAGTCATATAGCGTCGCCAATCTCACGCCGATTGGTCGCGGGCGAAGAGTAGCGACAGGTGAGATTCGAACCCACAATCTTTCGATTGCGAGACGAGCATCTTACCAGACCACTCGTCCCCTCATTCATTCCTGACCAGATAGCGGGGTCATTAACTCCCGATGAGCTTTCCTGCAAGCGTATATATCGACTGGGAACGGCATGCTGCAGTTGACTATGCGTTAGTTACCTGACCGCCAACTCCACCACCAGGCTGCGGGCCCAACAGAACGACACAATCGCACGTCGGGTGATCCTCATGTCGTCATTAAAACGACAAATAACAGCTGCGTGAGTCTCGAGCCAATCGATCAGCCCATCCAGCGTGGTTGCATCAATGTGGAGCGACACTCACTTCCTTGTCTTCAACTTCGCATTCCCAGCTGCTCCTCGTCCTCCTCTCCTCCACCCGGAGAGAGTCAAACCCTCCCCAAATACACCGTGATGGTGATGGTGTATGTATGGCTTTTAAGCACACTGAAACAGCTTACATCAGTTTGCGCTCTGCGGCCAATCCAGAACATGCAGCTACCCATCCCTAGTCTCCAGTTGGGAAGGGCATCGACAGATACCCAGCAGTCGCGGCTATCCATCTTCATCAAGTTATCGGCCCTTATGCAACGATCTACCCTGATAATTTAAATACCGTATATCATATGTGGCTGACATGACTCATCGCAGTGCGTAGACGATAAAGGCCCAACACTTATTTAATTATTCATCACCTCCCAGCCAGGGTTCGAAACATGGCATTGCCCTGGGTGTTTGCCATCCAGAACATTCTCCTCTGATATATGATAATTTGTTTGATAAACATGCCTACCCTGACTCAGTAGTACAAAAAGGTCCATTTGGTATCGGAAACAGAAAAAGGTATCCTCTCCGAAATGAAATCCTCCATAGTTTTCCTCCCCAAATCCTGGGTTGTGAAACAAGAATCCAACCGTGCTCCCAGCTCAAGCATATTATTGAAGGAGAAGCGTTTCTTGTTCTCTTGCCTGTTGCACAGCATGTGTTGGAGAATGTAAGGCTACCTATGCAGCTTTTCATCAGTGTTCTGGAATTCCAAAATTGTGCTTGTACCCTCCATCCAATGGGAAATGAGTGCCAGGCCACTATTCTTCCTGCGACGTTGACAAGCGACATAGACAGAGTGGAGTCTTCCAACACATCTTCCTCACGGACATTCTTCTCAGCAGCGCCATATGAGTCACCAGTCAACACCTTCAACCAGCAAATATCCTTCTCTGTTGATCGTTCCTTGGGCCTATAGAAACCATCGCCGACCACCTGGCTGGCTAAGATCGTGCCAATGTCGGTCACCCCCTGGCTAGCTAGGGCCGAGTCAGTATCGGTCACTCCCTGGCTAGCTAGGGCCGAGTCAGTGTCGGTCACCCACTGACTGGCTGGGGCCGAGTCAGTGCCGGTCACCACATGGCTGGCTATGGTAGAGCCAGTGCCGGTCACCACCTGGCTGGCTGTTCGGCTATGGTAGCCGTGCCGGTCACACCTGGCTGGCTAAACCGCCCTGGCTGGCTGGGGCCGAACTACAGCCGGTCACCTCCTGGCTGGCTGGGGCCGAGCCAGTGCCGGTCACCACATGGCTGGCTATGGTGAAGCCAGTGCCGGTCACCACCTGGCTGGCTATGGTGGAGCCAGTGCCGGTCACCACCTGGCTGGCTATGGCCGAGCCAGTGCCGGTCACCACCTGGCTGGCTGGGGCCGAGCCAGTGCCGGTCACCTCCTGGCTGGCTGGGGCCGAGCCAGTGCCGGTCACCACCTGGCTGGCTATGGTGGAGCCAGTGCCGGTCACCACCTGGCTGGCTATGGTGGAGCCAGTGCCGGTCACCACCTGGCTGGTATGGTGAGCCAGTGCCGGTCACCACCTGGCTGGCTATGGTGGAGCCAGTGCCGGTCACCACCTGGCGGCTATGTGGAGCCAGTGCACCACCTGGCTGGCTATGTGGAGCCAGTGCCGTCACCACATGGCTGGCTATGGTGAGCCAGTGCCGGTCACCACCTGGCTGGCTATGTGCCAGTGCCGGTCACCACCTGGCTGGCTATGGTGGAGCCACCGTCACCTACCTGGCTGGCTATGGTGGAGCCAGTGCCGGTCACCACCTGGCTGGCTATGGTGGAGCCAGTGCCGGTCACCACCTGGCTGGCTATGGTGGAGCCAGTGCCGGTCACCACCTGGCTGGCTATGGTGGAGCCAGTGCCGGTCACCACCTGGCTGGCTATGGTGGAGCCAGTGCCAGTCGGCGAGGCAGCGGCATGGCCCCGACCCGGGCCGTCTCGAGCCGCTGCGTGACCTCTCTCGGACCCGACCAGCAGGCAGTTAAATGGACGATAATTGTCGTGAAAAACCGGTTCTGGCGAACCTGAGGCGAAGCGACCTCACGATGCTCGGCGGTTGGCAGACCGTGTCTGGACACCCGGTCAGATGCCACGACTTGGGACTAAGCGGGCTGGGACACACACCCGGTCAGACGTCACGACTCGGGACTAGGCGGGCTGGGACACACACCCGGTCAGACGTCACGACTCGGGACTAAGCATACTAGGACACACACTCGGTCAGATGCCACGACTCGGGACTAAACATACTGGGACACACTCACGGTCAGACGCCACGACTCGGGACTAAGCATACTGGGACACACACTCGGTCAGATGCCACGACTCGGGACTCGACGTACTAGGACAACACCCGGTCAGACGTCACGACTCGGGACTAAGCATACTGGGACACACACTCGGTCAGATGCCACGACTCGGGACTAGCTGTACTAGGACACACCCGGTCAGACGTCACGACTCGGGACTAAGCATACTGGGACACACACCTGGTCAGACGTCACGACTCGGGACTAGGCGGGCTGGGACACACACCCGGTCAGACGTCACGACTCGGGACTAGGCGGGCTGGGACACACACCCGGTCAGACGTCACGACTCGGGACTAGACGTACTGGGACACACACCCGGTCAGATGTCACGACTCGGGACTAGACGTACTGGGACACACACCCGGTCAGATGTCACGACTCGGGACTAGACGTACTGGGACACACCCGGTCAGACGCCACCACTCGGGACTAGACGTACTGGGACACACACCCGGTCAGACGCCACCACTCGGGACTAGACGTACTGGGACACACACCCGGTCAGACGTCACGACTCGGGACTAGACGTACTGGGACACACACCCGGTCAGACGTCACGACTCGGGACTAGACGTACTGGGACACACACCCGGTCAGACGCCACCACTCGGGACTAGACGTACTGGGAGACACACCCGGTCAGACGTCACGACTCGGGACTAGACGTACTAGGACACACACCCGGTCAGACGTCATGACTCGGGACTAGACGTACTGGGACACACACCCGATCAGACGTCACGACTCTGGACTAGACGTACTGGGACACACACCCGGTCAGACGTCACGACTCGGGACTAGACGTACTGGGACACACACCCGATCAGACGTCACGACTCGGGACTAGACGTACTATGACACACCCGATCAGACGTCACGACTCGGGACTAGACGTACTATGACACACCCGATCAGACGTCACGACTCGGGACTAGACGTACTAGGACACACACCCGGTCAGATGCCACCACTCGGGATCAACAACACGCCACAATGACACATCTCAACCAGGTGGCTTAACGTGCTACTGGTCGCGCAGGCCAGATGGGTACCTGCAAGCCGCTTTGAGGACTTTGATCCCATCTTGAGGCTATGATCCCCGTCAGTTTGAGGACAAATAGTGAAAAACGCTTACTAAGAATGCATCGTGATGGGTGGGAGTTCTGTACACGGCTGTTGTAACTTCGTGAGGAAATTCAGCTTGGAAATGTCAGAAGGCTTTCCCACATATATGAAACCCGTGATCCAAATTCCCCAATTGTTTAGACACAATTTTCTCAAACACATCCACCAATTATGGCACTCAAATTTACGGTTGGTTGTGGCTTTACGACGCACCCAGCAGTTGATGCCATATAGCGTCGCCTGCCTCTCACCCTGGCAGGAAGGGCGGGCACCGCGGATAATCGAACCCCGTACCTCTGGCATGCCAGACGCTCAGCTTAACCATTGAGCTACCGACGCCCAGCTCGAACTTTCGGGGAAAATGAGCTGATAACTTATTTCGCGTTCACCAATGCATGTGGAAGAAGTGAGCACCATGCCGATTAAAAACAACTATGAAGACTAGTGAACTGAGACGACCACAATGGTGAATATTATTGCAACATTTGAGCGATTATAAGACGTGATCTAAAGACAGAGCTGCATAACCGACGCAGTCGATGCGCCCCTAAACTCCGATCTGAAGACGGAGCATGGGTCATACTTGAGTGAGTGATGGACTTTTACTTTAAGTGAATTTTGTTTATTTTTATTTATATCACTTAAGTGAGTGAATTTATTTTTACTTTAAATAAGCGACTACAAAATGTTCCGGCTGAACAGCATAAATTTGAATTGTGAAGCAAGTCGAATTATTGCGAATGCCAATGGCCTGAGCGTAAACTAAAACATCGTCTACACCCACGCTTCTATTTCTATGTTTAGTCATGAGTAATTGAAGCAGTTTTGTTTTGTGTGCTACTGGCCAGAGTGATCCAGATGGTCAAGGCTACCCATCGGAAGCAACACAATGGACAGCATATCGACGCATCGGTGTCACCCGATCAACCTTCACCAATCCGTCTCGCACGTGAGTGTCACCAGATCAAACTCCACCACTCCTCACCACTACATCTTGCACGCGAGAGGCGCCAGACGAGCCGTCCTACCTACACGCCAGCTAAGTAGACACATCAACGTCGCAGCCGACATCCGAGTGGCACCTGGCCGCATCGCCGAGAGTTTACCGCGCCTCCCCACCGTGCGAAATCCGGCTGGAAAATGTGGCCGAGCGACCGCCGCCGGTGACCTCACCAAGGTGATCAACGCCCTGATGTGACGTCACAACGCGATCAACAGTCTGGGAATGTGTCCGCGCCGCCAGACGGCCGGACTTATGTGGTAGTCATCATCAGTTGGTGGGACTGAGCGATTGGTCGGACTTACGTGATCGTTGGTGTCCTGCACGAACAGTATCATAGGACACTCGTGCGCAGACGTCTTGCGATAGAGTGACTTGAGGCTGAAGCCGTGCTCCGAAGAGCTGAAGATGAGTGACCACGGGTACCCTGCGAACAATCGGTTGTTATGTCATTTCAACAGATAAATGGAAATGATGAGAAACCTGAAAACGGCAGGACACTGGGTTATTCAGTTCAGTGGCTGCTCTGAACTCAACCAAAACTCATTATCGATGACAAGAAAAAAAAACATATGTTCTCGAAATTGCGGCTGTGTGGACGGCTATCTCCTATGGTCTGTTATGCATTCACTCAACAATGAATCGTAGAAAAATGAAGTGAATCATACGCCTAAACGTTAATACATTGAACAAAGGTTGGTTAGTGGCGGTCTCGTAGTAGCTTTTCTTTACGACCGAAACTGTCTCTGGAGTTTGTGTCTAGGGAAGTGAATGAGCTCAATTACGTGATTCCATCGCACGGCCAAGAACATAATTCCAACTCGCCGTGAGAAGATAAAATAACATGTCAGATAACACTCATGTATCCCACCACATCCATAGAATGAATACTCACGGTTCCCAAAACACTACTTAAATAAACAATTCGTGGTTTTCTATCATTCTAGTCTGCATAGACCAGACAAACACCGAACAAGCCTTTCGTGCTACCCAACATCATTTCGCTGCTGCCAATTCTAGCATAGTGGCATTGATAACGCTCGGTCCTGCGTATTCTGCAAATAACAGCATCTTTGAGCGCACACCATAATACCCTTCAACATCACCATCCTACATTGAAGGTCACATCCGTCTTGGCGCCGGCTTGCAATAATACAGCAGGCAGCAGGCATACAGAAATACAGACATGTTGAAACGCGCGATCCACCCATTCCCAGCCTGCAATAGCGCAGGCTGAGCATTCCCACGATCTCGATGAATAACAGGAGCGCAGTGGCCAGGCGACTGCCAACGACTGCGCCGGGCGGGAGACGAGTCGGCAGTGTGTAACCATGACGACGGCTGGCGGCGAGGTGGAGCCAGACGCCAACAGGCACTACCGTCGGTAAGCGGCATCAAGCGCGGCTGGGTCTACTCTGCTGCCCTGGGTTGTTGCCGTGTCCATGCTCCGAAACTACCGAACCGAATTTCATCAAACCTTCACCAATCGATGCATTTGGGTCGACTTACTTGGGACTTTTGAATATAGTGACTCTCGCCGTTGCGTAAAGCTAATAAATTACCCTTGAAATATGGAGCGGCCATTTTGAAAATGTTGCTTCTATGCTATGCTCCTATGCCCATGCTCCTAAACGGCTGAACTTAATTTCATGAAACCTTCACCAATCGATGCAGCATAGTCGATTTACTTGGGACTTTACAATACGATGACCTTGACATTAACCTAAGGTCGCAAAATAAGTACATCTTTATTTTCAATTGTTACGGTGCCCATGCTCCTAAACTACTGAACCGAATTTCATGAAACCTTCACCGATCGACGTGACATGGCCGATATACTTGGGACTTTTAAATATGGTAACCTTGACCTAAGGCCAAGGTCACCATATTGAAAAGCTCGAAGTATATCGACCACGTCATGTCGAGTGGGGTAGCGTGTGACGGCTGGGATAGCGTGTGATGGCTGGGTAGCGTGTGATGGCTGGGTAGCGTGTGATGGCTAGGATAGTGTGTGATGGCTGGGGTAGCGTGTGATGACTGGGGTAGCGTGTGGTGCCTGCCAGCACACCGGCGCAGCCTTGACAGGCCGGATCTGCGTGGCCATCACAGCAGGTGTGGCCGCCACCTCCATCCACGTTCCCAGCGTGCACGGCCGTGCCTGCCGCAGCCGTCGCTGCTGCAAGGTCAGCGTATTGGGGTCGCGCCCGTGCCGACCGGAGCTGACCCAGCAGCCGGGCTACAGCCGGGCCATTGTCGGTGTATAGCTGACTCAGCAACCGGGCTACAGCCGAGCCGCAGTCGGTGTACAGCTGGGCTACAGTCGGTGTACCGTTGGTGTACAGTCGGTGTACAGCCGGTGTACAGCCGGTGTACAGCCGGCTGTAGAGGGCTATTTCCGCCGTAGGGGGCACTGTGGAGCGCATCTGCTGTCCGGGGGGGGCGACCCTGAGGGTCCGGGTACAGCCGCCGTGGTGTGCCGTTGTCCACAAAATCTACCGAACACGCCACCTGTGTCCCAAGCGAGACACATGCGACCGGCGTGCCTAGCAGACCGACAACCACCCGCCGGAGTAGGACCTACCCCACACAGAACTCCACCGCACCACCGCACCACAGGCCAGCTGGCGGCACGACAACCACCCGCCGGAGTAGGACCTACCCCACACAGAACTCCACCGCACCACCGCACCACAGGCCAGCTGGCGGCACGACAACCACCCGCCGGAGTAGGACCTACCCCACACAGGACTCCACCGCACCACCGCACCACAGGCCAGCTGGCGGCACGACAACCACCCGCCGGAGTAGGACCTACCCCACACAGGACTCCACCGCACCACCGCACCACCACACAGGCCAGCTGGCGGCACGACAACCACCCGCCGGAGTAGGACCTACCCCACACAGGACTCCACCGCACCACCGCACCACAGGCCAGCTGGCGGCACGACAACCACCCGCCGGAGTAGGACCTACCCCACACAGGACTCCACCGCACCACCGCACCACAGGCCAGCTGGCGGCACGACAACCACCCGCCGGAGTAGGACCTACCCCACACAGGACTCCACCGCACCACCGCACCACAGGCCAGCTGGCGGCACGACAACCACCCGCCGGAGTAGGACCTACCCCACACAGGACTCCACCGCACCACACGCCAGCTGGCGGCACGACAACCACCCGCCGGAGTAGGACCTACCCCACACAGGACTCCACCGCACCACCGCACCACACGCCAGCTGGCGGCACGACAACCACCCGCCGGAGTAGGACCTACCCCACACAGGACTCCACCGCACCACCGCACCACACGCCAGCTGGCGGCACGACAACCACCCGCCGGAGTAGGACCTACCCCACACAGGACTCCACCGCACCACCGCACCACAGGCCAGCTGGCGGCACGACAACCACCCGCCGGAGTAGGACCTACCCCACACAGGACTCCACCGCACCACCGCACCACAGGCCAGCTGGCGGCACGACAACCACCCGCCGGAGTAGGACCTACCCCACACAGGACTCCACCGCACCACCGCACCACAGGCCAGCTGGCGGCACGACAACCACCCGCCGGAGTAGGACCTACCCCACACAGGACTCCACCGCACCACCGCACCACAGGCCAGCTGGCGGCACGACAACCACCCGCCGGAGTAGGACCTACCCCACACAGGACTCCACCGCACCACCGCACCACACGCCAGCTGGCGGCACGACAACCACCCGCCGGAGTAGGACCTACCCCACACAGGACTCCACCGCACCACCGCACCACACGCCAGCTGGCGGCACGACAACCACCCGCCGGAGTAGGACCTACCCCACACAGGACTCCACCGCACCACCGCACCACACGCCAGCTGGCGGCACGACAACCACCCGCCGGAGTAGGACCTACCCCACACAGGACTCCACCGCACCACCGCACCACAGGCCAGCTGGCGGCACGACAACCACCCGCCGGAGTAGGACCTACCCCACACAGGACTCCACCGCACCACCGCACCACAGGCCAGCTGGCGGCACGACAACCACCCGCCGGAGTAGGACCTACCCCACACAGGACTCCACCGCACCACCGCACCACAGGCCAGCTGGCGGCACGACAACCACCCGCCGGAGTAGGACCTACCCCACACAGGACTCCACCGCACCACCGCACCACAGGCCAGCTGGCGGCACGACAACCACCCGCCGGAGTAGGACCTACCCCACACAGGACTCCACCGCACCACCGCACCACAGGCCAGCTGGCGGCACGACAACCACCCGCCGGAGTAGGACCTACCCCACACAGGACTCCACCGCACCACCGCACCACACGCCAGCTGGCGGCACGACAACCACCCGCCGGAGTAGGACCTACCCCACACAGGACTCCACCGCACCACCGCACCACACGCCAGCTGGCGGCACGACAACCACCCGCCGGAGTAGGACCTACCCCACACAGGACTCCACCGCACCACCGCACCACACGCCAGCTGGCGGCACGACAACCACCCGCCGGAGTAGGACCTACCCCACACAGGACTCCACCGCACCACCGCACCACAGGCCAGCTGGCGGCACGACAACCACCCGCCGGAGTAGGACCTACCCCACACAGGACTCCACCGCACCACCGCACCACATGCCAGCTGGCGGCACGACAACCACCCGCCGGAGTAGGACCTACCCCACACAGGACTCCACCGCACCACCGCACCACAGGCCAGCTGGCGGCACGACAACCACCCGCCGGAGTAGGACCTACCCCACACAGGACTCCACCGCACCACACGCCACAGGCCAGCTGGCGGCACGACCAGCACGTGCTCTACTCAATAGTCAGCGGCATAATGAACTGCCCGAACCTGTTGGACGGCACCGCACCACGGCCCGGATGCACATCGTCATCAGCTGATCTACATCGGGCTGCAGGTCAAATGGTGACGTAGTTCGCCGAGATAGGATCTCCCAGCAGACATGTCGGCGCAATCCAGCAGCGAGTGTCCACACGGACTACATTAGCCAGCCATGTTCAGGCAACAACACCTCACTGCTGGGGTCAGCGCGGCATAAACCCATGCAAGCACTCAGAGATGGACGAGATGGAAGCTGTACCACTGGAAAAATAACGTCACCGACTCCCCGTGATCGTCACAATACCATTAGGTATCCCGGAATCGGCAACATACAGAATGCATCAGGATTCCTGAAAGCGGAATAGCGGCTGTGCAGTGTGCGAAGACCTTAGCTATTCTGCAGCTGGAATACATTGTGCTCCTGATAAAGCCATCAGGATACAAGACTCCAGCAATACAGTGCTCTGAAATTCTACGACTGAAGTGGAAATGAACATTTTATGAAAGCTTGCTTCGACATCCTGTTAAACAAAACGTTGACTTCATGTACTGACATCGATAATACGGCACAGGATAGGACCCAACTTCCAGAACAGTTACCAGATATCAGGTGCACTGTTATAGTACTGTCAAAATGTCCAGAAGGCCATACAAATTTTGTCAACTTTTCAAACTTGAGCCTAATCGATGGACGTTATATCGTCGATTATTTCGACAGCATCCGAGGCATTTCTATTTTCGGCTGATACGCACCACTACGCGAAAAATCAAATATACGCCGTTACATCAACACGGGCATCTCTGTTCAGTTCGCAATAACTAAGCCATCGAGGTGTCCTGTGGCAGCCGGTACATCCCACAGATGCGCAGGGTACCGCCACCAGGTGTCGGTCGGCACATCCCACAGATGCGCAGGGTATCGCCACCATGTGTCGGCCGGCACATCCCACAGATGCGCAGGGTACCGCCACCAGGTGTCGGTCGGCACATCCCACAGATGCGCAGGGTATCGCCACCATGTGTCGGCCGGCACATCCCACAGATGCGCAGGGTATCGCCCACTGATGTCGCCGGCCACTCTTACTACAGCCAATACAGCGACCGACACAAACAAGCGCCATACACATCGCATTCGTTTTGTTCATTGGGTGAACCAATATCAGGTCAGTCGAGCCGACATCATTAAAAACAAGATTGCATGCTGGATGCCAACATCCAGATCAGCATGCTACCATATACCATTTTCTGGTCCGTTCAACCAATGCTGAATGTGGCAAGGTTAGCCATTTTCATGAGTCAAGTCATGCTGATATTTATTTGAAGTGGATATTGATTAATCATCCCGTTCTCTCGCAAAGCAACTACATTTCACCATGCATTCTTTGCATTACAAATTCAAAGTCATGCACTCTGAACTCTGCACATACAAAACACACGCTTTCCGGACCACGGGACAATGACACCATACTCGCCGCATCCAGAGGGAGTATATCATACCTTCCACAACCAACGCTAACCAAGAATGGGAAGCATAAAAGCCTCTCCGGCGAACCGGCCGACAGCCTCATCTGGCCATCTGCTGGCGTCGAAGCTGGCCGCACTGCTAGGTGACAGTCTGTGTAGGGCTTACCCTGACCCGACCGACGACGCTGCGCCCCCAGGCCCCACAGTCCGTCACATTCAGCCACGTTCAGGGCCCACGACCCGTCACATTCAGCCACGTCAGTCACAGCATGCCGCGCTGCGCCACAACAGCCGACCCTGGGGCCGCCCCAGCGTGACTCGACGCGGCGGCTGTCTGGCCACCAGCCCTGTTCCGGGGACGCGCCCACACCGCTGCTGGTCGTACGCCGGTAACCCGCCGCCTCACACGTCCAGCTACGCGAGGAGGCATCAACGCCGCCCTCTCGTCACCAACGTCACTCCTCACACCCTCTCGTCACCTCTCCGGCCTGAACGGCCGCCGCCGCCACCTGGCAGCCGTGTCGGCACGCACGCATGCACACGGAGCGGGTGGTGCCTCTGAACCGTGAGGTCACCTCTCGGCCACCGTACGCCACTCACCTTCCACGGAGCACCTTCTACATGCACACGGAGCGGGTGATGCTACTGAACCGCTAGGCAACCTCTCGGCGACCATACGCCACTCACCTTCCACGCGTGGCGGGATCTTCTTGCAGAGGCTCTTGCGGATGTCGTCGGTGAGCAGCTCCGAATTGCCAATCAGCTCTGCCACAAACTCCATGTCCATGGACGTCATCGAGTTGGAGTAGAGCGCACGTCGCAGCTCCTCCGACATGCCGCTCATCTGCGGACGGGGCAGGCACTGATGAGTCGCCGCACAGTGAAGCGACAGCGAGGCGACAAGTGGAGGCGCAGTGGTGGTTCACTATAACGGAAATGAAGGAACTCTACCAGCAGGGACGGACACATCAGGGACACGGAAACGTGAGGTGTCCGAGACCCATCGAAGGCTTGGGAAACGCTTGAGACCTAAAATATATCAGAGGTCTGGACACCTAAGAGGTCTGGGCAACGTCAGAGGTTCGACATACACTCGACGTCTGCAGCACGCCAGAGGTGTAAGACGCGTCGGACCTGGGGGACGTCACATGTATGAAATACGTCAGAGGTCTGGGGTAGTTGCTGCGTCACGCAGCGCGGCCACCTTCCGGGCTGCCACCGCCACCTGTCGACGCAGCGCTGCTGGAAAGTTACCAGCGACACCTGCCGACGCAGCGCTGCTAGAAAGTGCGCCGCCAGTCGGGCAGTGACCTCTGCTTTCGCCGGCGCTGCGGACGTTGGTCAGTCGCCGCGGGCACGTTCGCCGCCGAGGGCTGCGGCCTGGTGGCGTAACCCGCCGGCGTTACGACACCGAACGACCCCGCAGCACACCTGTATCGTGTGCACACACGTGACCAGTCACCACAGCGGTTACGTGATCAAATCCCATGTGGCTTCAGATCCAGTGTAGGGACTGGTGCTTTGTGTCGGTGTCTGGGCGTGGGGTCAAGCTTAACCCCCGTCAAGCGCCGTCTCGGATGGGGATCATTATGCACCCCATTTAAGGTTTACCGCGGATAGTGGAAAAAACGGCGCGCGGCAGCGCACCCAAATTTGGCACACCTTTTCCCACATCAATTTTGCATGTCGTGGGAAAATGTTGAGGTCAGGTCATCTACGGTCAACGAATTATTCAAGGTCAAGTGAGGTCACCTCCAAAAAAGTTCAACCAGTCGTCACGTTTTGATGGATAAAGATATTCAATGAAACTTTCAGCGTTTACTTATCTTTAGGGATGGAACAAAACGCATCAGAATATTTTTTTTCGTTTTTCATGATGTATTAGTTTTGCATATTTGACCATTAGGGAAAAATAGAAGATTCTGGTTAAAGTAAGCATTTGTATGGGGGCAAGTTCACTAAAAACAACGTTTTGCGGCCCACTCCATCCTTTAGAGAAAGTAAAATTCAAGACAATTGAACACTAAAAATTTTGAATGTAAAAGTGTTCACTTTTGAGTGCGCAAAAATGTTAGTGCCACGGTCGAATTCGCCTTCCTTTTCTGATTCCAATAATTTTTGTTTTAAAATCTCCCCCAAAATGAACTCCCCAGAGCAAAAAACATTGTCAGTTGTCATCACCTAGACTCCCCTAGTGACATCACTTTTTGGGGGGGGGTACCTTTGGTTGCGGTGTCGGGCCCTGGTCGTCGAGCGCTTTCCGATGACACCACTTTCGTTTTCGTGCAACACGTAGCTTGGAAATTAGATGGGGAGGTAAATAAGGACCCACCCCACAGGAACGGGATATGTGAGGATCTGACCGGAAAGACCAAGAAGGGCTAATCTGATTAGTTTTTAGCCTAGGTACGACTGAGAATTGTTTAAACTGCGTGTTGGGTGCATACAGCGAACCATTTATATTGAAGGAGTGTCTACATTTCCGCATTAAACATCGGCGAACGCGTGTGACCAACACCAAGCAGAGATGGACAATATTAGAGACACTTGGACTAGAGCCATTCCGGACACTGCAGTTCCTTCCTTTGTTACCGTGGCCAGACATTGAACAAATTGAGAGACCGCGCCGAATGTTCACAGTCACATTTGTGGGTTGGTAGTACGTCGGCACACAGTCACATGGCATGGCCACGTCAGGTCAGAGGTCACAGCCCCGACTGACAGTTGTCAGTCAACAGTCACAGGGCGTGGCCACGTCAGGTCAGAGGTCACAACCCCGACTGACAGTCATCAGTCAACACAGTCACAGGGCGTGGCCACGTCAGATCAGAGGTCACAATCCCGACTGACAGTCGTCAGTCAACAGTCACAGGGCGTGGCCACGTCAGGTCAGAGGTCACAACCCCGACTGACAGTCGTCAGTCAACAGTCACAGGGCGTGGTGGCATCATGTCAGAGAGGTCAGTTGGCAACGCGCAGTTCACATCCTCCATCTTCCACGACAGTCGGCCGGCACCGTTACCAGCTGGGTCAGTGACTGAGCGAACCGGTGAAAAGCCTCGCCGGCCGACCGGCGGCCGTGTCAGTGGGCTGTGATGGCGGCCGGACAAACTGAACACGTGGCCACACCACCGACAGGCCAGTCGGTAGTGCTCCGCGGCTATGGCGGCCGGACAAACTGAACACGTGGCCACACACCACCGACAGGACAGTCGGTAGTGCTCCGCGGCTATGAGGCCAGACAAACTGAACACGGCCACACACCACCGACAGGCCAGTCGGTAGTGCTCCGCGGCTATGGAGGCCAGACAAACTGAACACGTGGCCACACCACCGACAGGCCAGTCGGTAGTGCTCCGCGGCTATGGCGGCCGGACAAACTGAACACGTGGCCACACACCACCGACAGGCCAGTCGGTAGTGCTCCGCGGCTATGGAGGCCGGACAAACTGAACACGTGGCCACACCACCGACAGGCCAGTCGGTAGTGCTCCGCGGCTATGGAGGCCGGACAAACTGAACACGTGGCCACACCACCGACAGGCCAGTCGGTAGTGCTCCGCGGCTATGGAGGCCGGACAAACTGAACACGTGGTCACACCACCGACAGGCCAGTCGGTAGTGCCCAGTGTCCGCTAGACTGCACCGCCACCGTTACCGACTGTGACGGCAGTGTTTAAAGCGTGCGACGGCAGTAAAGGCCATTCAACATCGACGGAGTGTTCACCAATGGCGCTGCACAGCTGACTGGCAGCGACTGTACGACCGCCCGCCAGCCCCTGATGGTCACCACTCGGAAAACCCTGCATCCAATCCCCACCGCCCCTCACGAGCGGGAACTCACGGCTAGGAGCACACCCAAACGGCAGCTCGCTGTGAATCTGCTCGTGAAAATGGCGCTGGCGTACACCAGTTGTGGGCGAAACATTATTCAGACGATCGCTAGGCAAATGAAATCAGTTAAGTAAACCGTGGATGCTATCTACAAACGCCTGTTCAAGGGAAACGAACTACGTCGTTGGCCAATAGCCCAGCCAAACACCAACGGACCACAAGCCAACGCCAGATACATGACCGAAATAATGCATTGCCTCCACCACCTCCACTCTGGTCAGACTCATCTAACCAGTACCAGTGGCTCGAGGTTCACAAGCGGGGCTGGCACCAATCATGCGTGATCTGTGTTTTAGTGGGTTCGAAGCGACGTACGTTCTCTTCTCGGCCGTGATACAGTCTGTATTCCGGCCGCCAGAACCCGTCAATCCAGTCGAAACATCCGCCGTAGCAGGCCACGCAAGGTCGCAGTCCACACCGGGATGCGGAAATTTCCGGCTGTAGTCAAGCCACAGCACCGGCAGACTGTCAGCTGCTCTGCTGCAGCTCCACGGGAGACGGGAGACTAATGTAGCTGCGCCGGGGAGACGGAGCCTGCAACAGCTCCACCGGGGGACTGGAGAGCAATGCAGCCATGCCGGGAAGACTGAGCATGCTGCAGCTTCACCTGGGGACGAGAGAATGATGCAGCTCTATCGGGGAGACGGAGTCTGCCTGCTGCAGCTTCACAGGTAGACGGGAGACCAATGCAGCCCTGCCGGCTGCATCAGTCTGCCATCTTGCTGCAACAGATGCAACATATTCTGCTGCAGCCTCACTGGGAGACTGCAGACTAATGCAGCCACGCCGGGGGGGGGGGGGGCTGTCTGCTGCAGCTTCACCGGGAGACAGCAGACGATCTGCCGTAATCCAGTTGGAGAAGAATCCTGCCGCCGCGTGCCTGAGATAATGGAAACCCGGACGTTTCTGCATAGTACCCAGGCTTTCTCGTATGACGTCCGTGCTGTCAAAATTCCGACGGCGGCTGGCATACCTGCCATTAATGATCAAGCACCGTGTCGGAACGGTAACATGTGGCGCCACTGCACAACCGCCGCTGGTCGTTGGCACTAACGAAATACCGACGGGAGAATGTATCACCGGTACTGAACAGTGCAATCGTCGGTAATTTATCACCAACTCTTTACCGGTAGTCAGATAATAATGTGCCAAAACAACATCCATCGAATTCTCGCTACACCAAATGTTGTATTTTCGGTAGCGTCAACGCCTCGATACCCGAAAGCTACTCAGCTTGCAGTTGTGGAACCTTAGCCGCATTGGAACCTTGGGTGGCTACAGCCACAGCCCGAAGTCACAGGCACATCAACAGCTACAGCTACAGCTACAGCAACATCAACGAACTGTCACGGCAACAACACCTACAACCGCAGCCACAGTAACAGCTACAGCTACAGCAACATCAACAACCACGACAACAACAAAAACCACAGTCACAGCCACAGCTACAGAAACACCAACAAACAGTCACGGCAACAACACATATAGCCAGTCACAATAACAGCCACAGCTACAGCAACATCAACAGACAGTCACGGCAACAACACCTACAGCCCACATCCATGGTAACAGCCGCAGCCACAGCAACAGACAGTCACGACAACAACAGCTACAGCTACAGCCATGGTAACAGCCGCAGCCACAGCAACATCAACAGACAGTCATGACAACAACAGCTACAGCCATGGTAACAACCGCAGCTACAGCAACATCAACAGACAGTCACAACAACACCTACAGCCCACAGCCATGGTAACAGCCGCAGCTACAGCAACATCAACACAGTCACGGCAACAACACCTACAGCCCACAGCCATGGTAACAGCCGCAGCTACAGCAACATCAACAGACAGCTACAGCAACATCAACACAGTCACGGCAACAACACCTACAGCCCACAGCCATGGTAACAGCCGCAGCTACAGCAACATCAACAGACAGCGACGACAACAACAGCTACAGCTACAGCCATGGTAACAGCCGCAGCTACAGCAACATCAACAGACAGTCACAACAACAGCTACAGCTACAGCCATGGTAACAGCCGCAGCTACATCAACAGACAGTCACAACAACAACAGCTACAGCTAGTCATGGCCGCAGTCACAGCCATGCCCGCAGTCACAGCCAAAGCAACGGCAACAGCTAGCGCCACAACAGCAGTCGGAGCCACAGCGGTGGCGGCCACACTTCCTGTTGTTGGTCGGCTTGTCAAGGACAGGCGGCCGGCGACAGATCGTGACAGGGCGGATGGCAGACCGGCACACGCAGCACGATACGGTGCGCCTTTCTGGAGCAAGGTGACGCCGGAACTGCGCAACGGACGTCGTCAGCGGCTCCGGCCACACTGCGGCCAACACAGCCGTCGTCAGCGGCTCCGGCCACACTGCGGCCAACACAGCCGTCGTCAGCGGCTCCGGCCACACTGCGGCCAACACAGCCGTCGTCAGCGGCTCCGGCCACACTGCGGCCAACACAGCCGTCGTCAGCGGCTCCGACCACACTGCGGCCAACACAGCCGTCGAGGAACGTATCCGGCCCACCACGTTGTACACCGTACAGCACCAGCTGGACCCGACCCACCACGCTGTAAACCTTACACCCAACAGCACCACCCAAACCTGGCCACCACGCTGCACACCGCACAGGACCATGCGGACCCGGCTCGGTGTCCTCGGCGAGATGGTGGGCAGGTGGAACACCGCCGACCGCGGGGACAGGTGGTGCCCGTGCTGGTCGGCTCCGACCAGGCGTGCCTCGCACTACGTGCCGGCACTGTGGCCAATACGGCCGCGGCACCTCACCCATTCCCCAATGCGTGTCCGCTGCAAAAATCCACATACACCTGTCCGCCCGGTCGGCCGTGCCGAGAACACGGGCGCCGGGACACCTGCCGGCCGGGCCAGCCGTCAGCTCCCGGCGTCGTGCCGAGAACAAGGGCGCCGGCAACGCAGCAGCGGCAGGCCGTCCAGCCACGGTTCAGTGGCCGCGCGGCCAGCAGGTGGTCGGTCACACGCGGCAGGCCGCATGCTTTCTTCGCCGACAAACGGCGGCCGCCAGGCACGCCGCCTGCACGTGGCCCCGCCCCGCCTCGCCCGCCGCAGCACGCACACGGGCGCCGCCTGCCAAACGCACACAACATCTTGCCAAATGCCGGATGTAGTTCGGCAGGATTTGACGGCCCACTGTAACCCAATGCCGTCAAGCGCCCGGGGCGCGGAAACCGGTACAGAGCAGCCGACACAAGCCGACAGAAAACGGATGTTGCAGAGGCAGACGGAGGCATGCGGCACAGCCCGCCATCAGACGGCCGAGCAGACAGCCCGACTGACGTCACGAGTGACGCCAGTCGGGCGGCACCGGCCGGCGCGTGAGACCAGACATCGTCGGCCTGGGCCCACTGCACCGGTCGGCCGGTCGGCAGCCATCGTATCACACGGCCTTCACACGGCCTTCACACAGCCATCGTGTCGTAGGTCACGTCAGCTCATCCAGAGCTCAGAACGGAGCCAGCCTGACTCGGGCGGCGGCTAACCCTCACCCACAGGTCAGCCTCACCGGAGGTGGAAGAGTCTGACCAAACACGTCCGTCAGATTTGGCCGGACGTCAGCACGACCACCGGCGGCTGACCGACCACAGGCGGTCTGATTCCGAGCAGACCTGAGCCGACTGTGGCCGGACGTCAGCACGACCACCGGCGGCTGACCCACCACAGGCGGTCTGATTCTGAGCAGACCTGAGCCGACTGTGGCCGGACGTCAGCACGACCACCGGCGGCTGACCCACCACAGGCGGTCTGATTCTGAGCAGACCTGAGCCGACTGCGGCCGGACGTCAGCACGGCCACCGGCGGCTGACCCACCACAGGCGGTCAGGCGGTCTGATTCTGAGCAGACCTGAGCCGACTGTGGCCGGACGTCAGCACGACCACCGGCGGCTGACCCACCACAGGCGGTCTGATTCTGAGCAGACCTGAGCCGACTGTGGCCGGACGTCAGCACGGCCACCGGCGGCTGACCCACCACAGGCGGTCAGGCGGTCTGATTCTGAGCAGACCTGAGCCGACTGTGGCCGGACGTCAGCACGACCACCGGCGGCTGACCCACCACAGGCGGTCTGATTCTGAGCAGATCTGAGCCGACTGTGGCCGGACGTCAGCCCGATCACCGGCGGCTGACCCACCACAGGCGGTCTGATTCTGAGCAGACCTGAGCCGACTGCGGCCGTGCCGGGCGCTGATGGCGCCGCAGTGTTCGGCGCCGCAGCGGTCGGCGCCGGCCACGGCTGACGCGCCACCAGCCGACCACAACAGACACTCGGCTCGCCTCAGTGCCACGAAATGGCTGCTGCAGTGGACACCGGCTGGTCCGAGCGACGGTCAAACACCCGGCACCGGACTACAGCAGAGGGTGGGGCAGCATGCATCGGACTACAGCAGAGGCTGGGGCAGGATGCACCGGACCACAACAGAGGGTGGGGCAGCATGCACCAACCCGTGCCAGATCCACCCCAGGTGCAGGTGCCCGACGCACCCCGCTCAACAGACCGGGATGGTGCGTGCCCGGCCTACCACGCTCAACAGCCCGGGATGGTGCCCAAACCACCCCGCTCAACAGACTGGGATGGTGTCCGACCCACCACGCTCACCAGACCGGTATGGTGTCCAGCCCACCCCGCTCACCAGCCCGGCTCGCCGGACGTGACCAGCTTACCGCCTGTCCCGGCGGCTCCGGACAGCACATCACAACAATGTCACGCTCACCAGAAGGGCCACCTGAGACCAGAGTGGACAGGGACCAACCAGCCTGCCACTGCCAATCATCACGTGTGACAATTGATCGTCAGCCTGCGACTGCCCATCATCACGTGTGACAATTGATCGTCAGCCTGCGACTGCCCATCATCACGTGTGACAATTGATCGTCAGCCTGCGACTGCCCATCATCACGTGTGACAATTGATCGTTAGCCTGCCACTGCCCATCATCACGTGTGACAATTGAGCGTCAGCCTGCGGCGACTCATCCCCAGCGTGCGGCTGCTTATCGTCAGCTTGTGGTGGTGGTGCTATGGAGACACATTCACTTTCGTAACGACAAGCCCGTTTGTGTGGCGAAAGCCGACGGAGAGCCGACGGGCCGCCCGGCTCTTACTCATTACGCCTGTTATGTCGTTGCGATAGTGGAGAACAAGATAGGGGATGTTCGATGAAATTTGAATAGGAAACGCATGTAACGACTGAGGACTTGGCGAGATAGCAGCTGTTCGCAAACAGCCGCCTGTGTTAATCAACTGGTCAGTAATTGGACAAGTATTATTACACGCTTAAAATTCCTCAGGCAATTAAAATGCCACAAATGTATGTTAACAACTTATACAGCTTCCAAACCACTTACATCGTTGGCGCTGCCCATATAAATTCGGCCTGAACCTGGAAATCCAGCGTTGTTTTCGGCAAATGGAATTATCGCGGTTGCGCACATTTTGTAACTCTTCCCCAAAACTTACGGGATCGAAGATTTGGAATAGTTTCGTGGAACTTCGAAGATAATTGTGGTGCAAATGTAACGTGAGCATGGAATTTCATGGAGCTTCGAACAGGATAGATTTGCCAATGAAACAAGCGCAATGTATCCGTACGGCGGCCCTTTGTCCGACACAGCGCGTTGTGAAAACACGCACGACCGACAGCAAGGCAACTCCGCTGTCTGGACACACGCCGCCAGCCGGCCGCTGTCTGGACACACGCCACCAGCCGGCCGCTGTCTGGACACACGCCACCAGCCGGCCGCTGTCTGGACACACGCCGCCAGCCGGCCGCTGTCTGGACACACGCCGCCAGCCGGCCGCTGTCTGGACACACGCCGCCAGCCGGCCGCTGTCTGGACACACGCCGCCAGCCGGCCGCTGTCTGGACACACGCTGCCAGCCGGCCGCTGTCTGGACACACGCTGCCAGCCGGCCGCTGTCTGGACACACGCCGCCAGCCGGCCGCTGTCTGGACACACGCCACCAGCCGGCCGCTGTCTGGACACACGCTGCCAGCCGGCCGCTGTCTGGACACACGCCAGCCGGCGCTGTAACGCCCAGCCGGCCGCTGTCTGGACACACGCCGCCAGCCGGCCGCTGTCTGGACACACGCTGCCAGCCGGCCGCTGTCTGGACACACGCCGCCAGCCGGCCGCTGTCTGGACACACGCCGCCAGCCGGCCGCTGTCTGGACACACACACCGTGGAACCGCCGCTGTCTGGACACATGCCGTCGGCTCGCCGCTGTCTGGACACCGCCGCCGTTGTCTGGACACATGCCGCTGTCGTGGCACGTCAACTCGGGCCCGGCCGGCCGGTAACCGCCGCCAAAGTGTGTCAGGCGGCGGCCACCAAGTGGCGAAATCGGCCGGCGTCGGCACCACCACGTGCGGAGCCAGCCCAGAAGGGCGCGGCCGAACCAAGCCAGACACAGCGGCAGACACGGAGAGCAGCGAAACGAAACCGACTGGCGCTGGAACGGGCGGGATGCCATACCGGATAATACATGCATGAGGCGGGTGAAGGGAAGCATGGACGACGAGAACGAGGTGGGACGCGTAGAGACAAGCATGGCAGGGAACGGGACAGGCAGAGGTGAGACAAGCTGAAGCCAAACGTAGCACGCATCGAAGCCAGTCAAGGCTGGACGGGACTGGCCGAGGCGGACCAATGAGACGGCAACTGGTGGGCCAACACGGCCTGCAGTCTGCCGGTGACATACTCCAGACAAGACCGACCCAACTGGTGTTGGCCGTCACACGGCGTCATCCTCCAGACAAGACAGACCCAACTGGAGTGGACCACCACACTGTGTCATACCTCGGACCAGACAGACTGAACTATGTGGGCCATCACAGGGCGCCATACCTCAAACCAGAAACAAAACTAAACTGGAGTGGACCACCACACTGTGTCATACCTTGGACCAGGCAGACCGAACTGGTGTGGACCGGCCGTACACGTGAGTATCAGCAGCCTAGTGGTGCCAGCTGGACGCAGGTATTTACCTCACTGACTATGCAGCCATAGCAGTTACGGTAGCGCCGTACAAATCCTGCAGCTCAGCCAGCTTTCACATCGTACAGGCTAGAAGCATTACTGTCGCGCTTGAATGAATGTTCTCTTGACGAGGTACCGCGCTCCCGGCCATTCCCGCCTCCACAAACACACTTCCCATACATCGTCTGCAGAGCATCCCGCCGAGTGCCCTGAAACCACTTCAAGATGTCATTATATATGGCCAATGTTTCACCTCTTCTGCCTCTGCAATGGCTGCCGTGACGCGGATCTGCAGTAAGCCGCCTGCAGTGGCCTTGTGCAAAGCTTTGCGCTGGGCCCGAAACTGACTCCCCGCGCCATCACAGGCCACTCAATTCAAACACATGACACTCTTTTGAAGCTTGGCTTTCACCACGCGAGAGAGAGAGAGCGAGAGAGCGAGAGAGCGAGAGAGAGAGAGAGAGAGAGAGAGAGAGAGAGAGAGAGAGAGAGAGAGAGAGAGAGAGAGAGAGAGAGAGAGAGAGAGAGAGAGAGAGAGAGAGAGAGAGAGAGAGAGAGAGAGAGAGAGAGAGAGACAGAGACAGAGACAGAGACAGAGACAGAGAGAGACAGAGAGACAGAGAGACAGAGACAGAGACAGAGACAGAGACAGAGACAGAGACAGAGACAGAGACAGAGACAGAGACAGAGACAGAGACAGAGACAGAGACAGAGACAGAGACAGAGACAGAGACAGAGACAGAGACAGAGACAGAGACAGAGACAGAGACAGAGACAGAGACAGAGACAGAGACAGAGACAGAGACAGAGAGAGAGAGAGAGAGAGAGAGAGAGAGAGAGAGAGAGAGAGAGAGAGAGGGATAGAGAGGGATAGAGAGGGATAGTGAGGGATAGAGGGATAGAGAGGGATGGTGCAGAAGAGGGAGAGGGATAGAGAGGGATAGAGATGGATGGTGAAGAAGAGGGAGAAGGAGAGAGAGACAGATATATACATATACATATATATGTGTGTGTGTGTGTGTGTGTGTGTGTGTGTGTGTGTGTGTGTGTGTGTGTGTGTGTGTGTGTGTGTGTGTGTGTGTGTGTGTGTGTGTGTGTGCGTGTGCTTAGTACGGCGTCAAGAAAGACGAACAGCTCACTATTCGACTCCCAGCCAACGGTCCACGTATGTCGTCCATTCGGGCACACCCAGGGTATCCTCAAAGGAGGGCAGTCGGGAAACGTACCAGGAGCGGACGGCAACGCCGCTGCAGAGCCGGCCTTGCTCCACCAATACCTGATCGTCGCCACTCCTCGCATCGCCTCCATCCCTGACCTTGTCAGTGTGAATAACGCCGCAGGTCACCAGAAACACCAGTCGGAATCGACTGTCGTTCGTAGCCGCGAACCCCTGCTGTGTTCCGCTGTTCCTGTGCTCCGGTGTTCCGGTGTTCCGGTGTTCCGGTCCACAGTCCGCGGTGGGTCCGCACTGAACCGGGACGCATTCGGCGCGTTCTCAGCCGACCGCAACGCTGGCGCCGTCAACCGGTCGGGCCGGGCACATCCGGGATTGGCAGGGTGACAGTGACGCCCCAGTCTGTCAGTTTCCGGTTGCGGACGTGACGTGTCAACACTACGACGGTGGTCGGCGGGCGACGGTGTTACTGACCCAGCCCGGTCAGTGTCACTGAACACTGCAGACGGAGAGGTGTGGAGCCGGCACCAGCTGGCACAAACCAGCCAGCCAGCCGGCTAACCCAACGCAGCAACCCCAGACTAACAGACCGTCAGAATCCAAGATCAGATGTCCCAGATCCCAGATCCAGTAGCGCAGTCCCAACCAAACCGAGGTCGTAGCGGTACCAGCATAGAAACTAGCCTCAGCCGTGGAACATGGCTAGTTGGTTCTCGCTCGGACAACAGCGGCACGGCGTACGGCGCAGTGGGAGCCCAGCACAGCTGGCTAACAGCGGAACGGCGTACGGCACAGTGAGAGCCGAACACAGCGGCTGGCCAACGCGGCTGGCTCTCACACAGACAACAGCGGCACGGCGCACTGCGCATTGCGAGCCTACACAGAGCGGCCGACCACAGCACGACAGTGATGCAGTGACACACTGGAGTTATTCGGCTTCGTTAATCCGGCAGTCACTGGCGTGCTCTCCCAACCACCAGTCACTGGGAGAACTTCTTTTCGCAAAGTGAGGGGCTCCCTCATAGCTCCGGAACCAACAAACGGATATAAATATAACCAAGTGAAACAGATAACCAACAGCATTTATCAGGTCAGATTTAGGTTCGCTAACCTTGTGGTCAACTGACTTAACCTGACTCTTTACTTCACCTGACCGTCACGGGTCAGGTTAAGTAAAGAGTTGGAATATTTTGGATCATTTACCCCGTTTACATGAGCAGGTCAACCGTAAACGGAAATTTCCAATACGGTCGATTCGCAAAAGTTCCGATCGCGCGGCTCGTTCACAAGAGCAAGGCAGCCACCTAATCGGATTTTTACGATTTGACGGCTGACGCAATGTGGTGAAAAGTGCCGAATATTTGGTGCATTTTTGCGCTTCTGTAGCACCTGCTTCTAGCAAAGGCACAATGTATCAATGATCCACGTAGTTAGAGGTTGTTGGGCAGAGATATAGGGAATCTTTGAATTCGAAGGATTCACATAGCCTATGACACGTTGTCGATGACAACATAGCCCTTAATTCTTTGTGAATCCAATGGTGCATTGCTTCCAGACTATGCTCTATAGTATAGGTTCCAGACTATGTAATGGTGCATTGTTCCAGACTGTGCGATAGCCAAATAAACAGGGTAAATCAGGTTGACTACGCAATCCAAGAGATAAATCAGCAAAACCCAAACGCTTTTACAAATCCGCAAGTTAGAACACTCCGCCAAATCGCAAAACTCACGGTTGGGGCAACCACTAATAACGTGACGTCACAGCGCCACTTTCAGCTGTTACGGATCTGATTTGTGTGTTTCATAACTTGGTTTGCAATTACAATGATAAATCAAGACAATTATTTTTCATAATTACCATAAATTTACTCAAATGTTAGCAGAGAATAGCTTCAAGAAGTGTCATAACCCTTGCAACCGTACCGTTATTTGTTCATGCTTGGCGCTAATGGTAAAATTCACTTACCGAAGCGTAAATTTGCGTTAAGTTTTTCGCATCTTTTGCTACACAAAATCCCGTTGCAAGAGCATTATTTTCGCAAGTGTTTCTAATCGTATCGTACTCGGAAGTTGTGCTGCTCATGTAAACTGGTTAATTGTTTAGCTCTAAAAATGTATGTCAGATGATTCGTATTAATTAATACTGAAACGAAAACGGCAATCACTGTCACTTGTATACGCTACATGCATGTCGTCAAATCAAGTTTAGGTCACGTGAGGTTAATTGTGCACTTGCAAAAATCTGCAGTGAGCGATGCATTTTGTCAGTAAAAACTACGCGTTGGATAAAGAAACTGATATCATACAGTCGTATTTATAGCCAAAGAGTTGAAACCATCATTCCAGTTCTGCCACACCGTACGTCACGGTATGTATGTAACACTATCGTCTTTCATTTGGTTCCTATTCCAGGGTAATAATTGAGGACACCCCTGAAGTGCTAACTTCGAATTGAGCGCACATTTTTGACCCTGAAGAAGTGAAAACAAGACAATTTTAATCACATTTTAAAATTGATACAAATCCAGGTCGCTCAATGACCTCAAGGTCATTGAGCTTGGCTATGTTCTGGGTAATTAGTCAGTGTAGGATCCACAAATGGGTGTTTGTCGCCGCCAGTGCACCTAAACATTTTCGAAACACGACAAAATCACGAATACAAAGCATACGCACAGTTGACCTAATGTGACCTTCAACCAGGTTATGGGTGACACAGCTTGGCCTGGTACATTTTAAGACATGATAACCGTATCTAAGCGTGCTCTCGATCGCGCGCATTTATTCACTTTAACCTTCCATTAATCTGAATTAGCGCCGAAATGCGGGCACCTATACATGATGTGATGACACAATATTGACCTTACCTGTAATCACTTTGGACTCATTTTCAAGCGTAGCTTAGTTGTCCATTTGAAGGTACCGAAAGTTTGAGCTCGGTGGCAGCAGCGATCCCGGCGCTATCCAATATAACCAACGGGAGAGAGATGGGAAAAAAGTCCTTGTCACCCACGGATTCACGAATAATATCGGGTGGAACTGCACCAGAAAGTTGAGGAAAATCGCTGCAAAATAAAAAAGGACGAACTGAAATATCCAGGAGACAATTTACGGGCATACTTAGCACACGATATTATCGCATATAAAATATATTTACGAGCAGATAGTTACTTTTCCTATACTGTGTTTTTATATTGTGTATACAGATAATGTCCTATATTGTGTATACAGATAGTTACTTCCTATAGTTACTTTCCTATACTACACTAATCCGGAGGCCCAGGTGTACCTTCCCACGATGATAGCCGCTATGAACAATGCTCGATTTTAGCATGGTGTGCCCAGTGGTATCCATGGCGTAGCCTTGCAGGAGAGAGCAACGACAAGAGCAAGAGCGAGAGAAAGAGATAGAAACAGAAAGATCTGTCTTGCAAGAACCGGATCCGTCATCGAGGGCTCCAACTCGTGTTTCCGTATCATAATGGCATAGCATGTTGCGCTGGTGAAAAAAAAACACACCCAATGGAAAAGGCAAACTGTGCAGGCAGGCACGCACAGTTTGGTGAGAAATTTACCAAGCACACCCCAGAAAGCATCATAAACCAGCTCCAACTCGAAAAGGCTTGCCACAATGTAACCATTAAATCGTACCTACTCAGCATGGTAAGTGGCCTACCATGATACATGGTACATGGTAAATTATATACATTAGACATTAGATACATGGTAAGTATCTAACCAATTCGCCATTTCTGATCATTAGATCAGATACATGGTAAATTTGTACATTATATACATGGTAAGTACATTGTACACACAGAGTACATTAGATACATTAGTACACAGAGTATATTAGATACATGGCAAGTATCTGACCAATTCACCATTTCTGATCATTTAATCCAGCTTAGCTTCGCTGTGGCCCATGTGGCGACAAAAATGCGCCTGATAAGCACTTTATACTGTTCTCAGAACTGTATATACGAAACGTTGCGCAAGATACTTGTGAATAAATCAATATCGGCACCAATACAAGCCCCACTCCCTATATCCATCTTTCGCCACGCGGAAGGCTCACCTCGTCCTTCATCTTCTTCTGCTTCTTGTGAGACCGCAGCCGGGCGAGGATCTTCCTGTGGCGCAACTTGGCACGCACCGACGCGAACCAGTCGAACGGGCGCAGGTACATCTCGACGTCGGCCAGCGAGATGCGCCGCTTGAGCGGCTGCCGCGCCGGCTCCGGCTGCTCGCGCACACCCCCCAGCTCAGCCATGGCAACACCAGCTGGCGGCCGGATCTGTCCACTGGCACCTCTCGCTCCGCCCGCGCCGCGCCGCCAGCACCGACAAGGCCACAAGTCTGGCACTGGCGACCGGCTGGCCCGCCACGCCGACACAGGCCGCGCCAGCTACCACACCGGCCCGCCAGGTGGCACCCCAGTCGCCGGCCGCGGCCCACCTCCGTTACCTTTCGCGGCATTAATCCCAGAGCGCGTGACGCGTGATATGCGCATGGATAAGCGGCAGAAAACGGCAAATGCCACGCACAGCCGCGTTCTTGGCGGCGAATGGCCGCAGGTAGCGGCGATGACCCACTTTGTGCGGCCGTCTAACCGTGTACGGCTGCGTCCTTCGACAGTTCACTGGAGACTGCGGCACCTTTCCAAGGCCCGATGGTACCCTACCCCTCTGCGGGCTCGACGCTGCCGTCACAGAGGAATTTTCTGACATCACCGCAGTGGCAGGACAGTCAGTAAGACTGCAACAGCGACCTCTGACCGGGCGTATGACCAGCGTTCAGTCACTGAATCTCTACCATCAGTAAGAGGCGCCATCGGGGGCGCAGGGCGAGCAAAAGCAAGCGCAGGGAGAACCATGGGCTCGTTTACGACGCATTCAACTGGTAGGTCATATGGCGTCGCCAACTCTCACGTCGATTGGTGGCGGGTGGACTCGGTAATCCCGGCGGTTGTGGGATTTGAACCCACGACTTTACGGTCAAGAATGGAACGCCCTGCCACCTGAGCTACCGCGACACCGCAAAAACAAAGGGCGGGCTGCTACGGACTGGGCATCGCAACATTATTGGCCGACAACACAGGCCGCGCGATCGCCGTCACCATACGTGACGGCGCGTGGGAAACATCACCAGAACGCCTTTTCTTTGAACAAGGGACATGAAACTTCGGAGGAATATTGCAAGGGAAGATGTGTAAACGAAAGTTTGAAAGGCAGGCAGGCTTAATTATGGGTGAAATGAACAGGACTTGCAGGCAGGGGAGATAAGAATGCAGACGCAGCTACACGAACAGACGAGGCTACAGACGTCGCTGAGATGGGACGATGAGAATGCAGACGCCGCTGTACCGAACAGACGAGGCTGCAGACGTCGCTGAAAGGGACACATGAAAATACAGACACCGCTGGGAGGGGAGACGGGGAGATGAGGCTTCAGACGCCGCTGTGAGGGGAGACAAGGCTCCGGACGCCGCTGAGTCCCGCTCGATGGGACGGGCTCGGCCACCAGAGGCAGTGCACGAGAACCTCAGGTGAGAGCACTCTTCACGAGCGCCACTATGTCGATCTGAGAGGCGACGGCTCTTGGTGTCGTCTGCACCAATCCGAGCGCACGTCACCCGCTGGTATATCACTGCCACCAGGATGAGTGTTCACATTGCATCCAACCCATAAATGGCCCACACATTGGTATGTACCTCGTGCAAATGTCTGGTGAGCGCACCTTGCTTTTTCACCGAAAGTTGTGAGGTTTGATACGCTTCACACACGTGGTTACGAATACAGTGAGGAGAACAGGACCCCAGGAGACCACCCGCCCACACTGTGCCGTGTACCGTCAACCTGACAATTGACAGGCTCTGCCAGCGGCCGGCCGCCGGTCGGCCCGTCACGCCCCCACGGTTCGATCGGGTGACAAGGAGGGGTCGTCGTCAGTACAGCTCCGACGGCACGGTCGTCACGCCAACACGATTGAAATGTCATTGTGTGCGGATTGGATTGTGGCTTTACGACGCACTCAGCAGCTCAGGCCACATGGCGTCGCTTACGCATTTTATGCCGATGATTTGGTCCTCTGGAACACCAACAGTGATGCGAATATGGCAAATTGCGTGATACAGCGTGGCCTACCTAAACGCGCGGTGCAAGACATGGATTATCTCCTTTTCTGCACCGAAATGTACTAGTAATCTTTACCCGTCGACGTGGGCGCATTACTCCAGCCATTCCACTGTGGAAGGGGTAGGGGTGGGGGGAGTGAGCTTAGAGGCGTGCCGGACCACATAGGCCATTTGCGACGCCTTTGGGGCGGGTAGGTTTTTCAAGCAAGTCTAAGACAAGTGTACACTTACGTTAAAGGAGTCTTACGTTATAGTGCATGTGACGTGAAGGTGCTAAAGGTGGGGGATGGGCGGGAACGTCTCCCGTATGTTTCGTGTTTTTAGTTTACTTTACTCCTCGGCAATATAGTTATAGTTGTATTCAACTGCGTCTTGACGGTCCGTATATACCAGTTGCTACCAAATTTAAATATCTAGGCATTGTATTTGATCGTCGATTACTTTTCACTGCACATGTGGAGCATGTCCGAACGAAAAGCGTAAGTCGACGGAATATCCTACAGCCAATGTCCGACAGGGAACTGGGTGCAGATCGCAAAACACTTTAAATTTGCATATATCACTCATCACTCATCTTGGAATACACACGTTTCTTTTTGTTGATTTATCCCCTACCTTTGTGTACCACCTGGAGGCTGCCCAAAACGAAACCCTCCGTTTAACTGCTGGCGCCTTTTGTTCCACACCCGTGGTTTATATCTAATCTTCAGATTGGGACACATATCCCTAGCCTACAGCATCGCCATCTTATAACCTGGTCAGTTATGCAATGAAAGTTAGGCCACAGCCAGCACATGTGTCGTACTCCAGTTTATTTATAACCTCGCTGCCACATCGGGGCCGGGGACAACCAATCCATACAATCCCAGATTCGCTACCAAACTTGCATGACACACCCGAAACGCCCAAAATTAACATCGCGTCTGTTCCCAGCTACGTACCATTTTGGCTTAGACCCCCGTCAATAGTCCATTGCCTATTTTAAATTCCGAAATCTGAGTTCACCACTGCTGGGGTGCGAGGCCTATTTCACGAATTGTATTATACACATACTTCGTTCACCTTTTTCTTCACAGATGGATCGCGTACAGACGGTAAGACTAGTTCAGTGCCTGTTGAATCAGATGCCGCGCAGCACCGATGGCTTCCCGATATAATGACGGTTGCCCCATCGGGAGCATGCGTCACATACCAATGCTTGCAATACAACGCACCATCAGATTCCCTTAAGATATTTGCTCCGATTCGCAATCAACCCTTGATGCGATAGCAAAATATCACGATATATCCACGCAACGCCTGCAAATATTCACAACATATTGCTGAATATTTCGGAAAGTAATATACAGTTATCCTGGGTCCAAGGACACACTGGGGTGCCCGATAACGAAACAGTGGACGCGCTGGCCAAAGTCTTCATTTGAACCCACCAGTTTTTTCCTATTCCTCTCTGTGAAGTTCTTTCGTAGCGTCACACATTTTCAGGAATTAGATGCAAGACACCCGTAGACACCCGACGCCCGTAAAGAAAAAGCTTCCGACTCTTACTGTACTGTTTAATTAATCACTTTCACTTCTCCCTTCACTTTCATAGTAGGCACTGAAAACTAGACAACACTGTCTTCCGTACCAATTCATCACAGAATGCTTCTGCATCCTAATTTCGAAGTGCTCTTACTTTGTGAACTAACGAGGTAAATTTCATCAGACGCGATGAAATTGTAAAGCATGCCTCCTAGCATTGGCCGGTTTGCTCACGTTCCGTATTCTTCCACCATATGTCGATAAATAACTATCCAGTCTTACACCATGGTGCTGGACTGCATAAATCAGTTTTGGGACATTTTCCCACTCTGCACACTCCACACC
Organism: Ashinkailepas kermadecensis; assembly: GCA_034440615.1. Taxonomy (NCBI): domain Eukaryota; kingdom Metazoa; phylum Arthropoda; class Thecostraca; family Neolepadidae; genus Ashinkailepas; species Ashinkailepas kermadecensis. Next base: position 261,868 of record JAOTOM010005155.1, on the reverse strand, counting down.
GACGACACGAGCAAACTGGGTGGCGCTCGCTGCTGAGGGTGGCGTACAATTAACGGCGCAAAACGCCCGGTGACGACAAATAGCCTCCCACGCAGCCGCGGCCGCCCACATTCTTACACAACTTCATTCGGACCATTTGCCGCCGTGGAATTAGCCCACAAGTGCCATGCCAAGCGCAGCGCTTGTTGCGCAGGCACTTACCTCGCCACCCGATGGAGGGATTTCCGCTCAATTGCATAATTGTGGCCATGAGCTTAGGGCGTTGCCATCGCTGCTGTCCAGATGTCGCATACACAACCTTAACGAACCAGCCACCAGCTCTCCTCAGTGGAGTTACACACTAGTTCGTGCAGTGACTCGAACCTGGTCTTGCCTGGACAGGGGAGATCAAAGCCGGCGCCATGCCAACTGGTATATGGGGGCGACGTCATCAACAGCCGGCCACCTCCTGACCAACCATCTATGTGATGAGCCAGCACTCATATTTGGCCGGTGGGAGCAGCACGCACTGCTGGCGAGGGCCAGAGGGGATGACAACACGAATTTGACGCCTCACGCCGCGTTTCGACGCGAAAACTCCATAGATTTTAATGCATGCAGGGTTGTCTTCAAAAAGGTGATTAGCATGAAAAACAACCGTCGAAATAAAATAAATGCCATTCAAATAGGAAATTGAACGCAGCTTTAGAATATGTTTTTTTTTTTTTTTTTTTAAACATTTCACGCATATACGTACGTCAATGCATAACTCGGCAGAATATAATGGTGATGATCGGGTTTGAATTTTGCTTAGCCGATGCAAAGCTTGAGCATGAAATACAAATACAAAATTACTGACAGAAATATACACTTTTATTATATGCAATATAACCATGTCCATATAACCATCTGATATACAATATAAACATGCAGAATGCAATAATGCAATAAAACATCAAAACAAACTTCCTCAAATATTCAATTTCGATCGGCTTAGTATTGCAACCGGTGAGCGGGATTTGAAACAGCCCGAACTAAATTCAGAACTGATGTTTACGATTTTATTCATTTCAGTTCTTCAAAAACGAAGGCATATATACGACACATTTTTACATAACTGACAACCACGTACATTTGTATAATCAAATAGCATATTTGATTAATCGAATAATCAAATTGTATTCATTACTTCGACACCATTGTTCACGCCTAAATTATATTTTGAAAACAACCCTTCATACATTACTGTCAATGGAGTTTTCGAGCGGAAACACTGCCTGAGGCCGAACATTCTCATTGTACAACCGTATCAATAAGAATCGTGGGAACGATTACCCATTCATGCCAGGCGGCTGGTCTGACCTGCACCAGCGCCCGCGAGTGTCGCCGGGCGGCCGCTCTGACCTGCACCAGCAGCCGCCAGTGTCGCCGGAAGGCCGCACTGACCTGCACCAGCAGCCGTCAGTGTCGCCGGAAGGCCGCTCTGACCTGCACCAGCAGCCGCGAGTGTCGCCGGACGGCCGCTCTGACCTGCACCAGCAGCCGCGAGTGTCGCCGGAAGGCCGCTCTGACCTGCACCAGGGCCCGCGAGTGTCGCCGGTAGGCCGCTCTGACCTGCACCAGCGCCCGCGAGTGTCGCCGGAAGGCCGCTCTGACCTGCACCAGGGCCCGCGAGTGTCGCCGGAAGGCCGCTCTGACCTGCACCAGCAGCCGCGAGTGTCGCCGGAAGGCCGCTCTGACCTGCACCAGGGCCCGCGAGTGTCGCCGGAAGGCCGCTCTGACCTGCACCAGGGCCCGCGAGTGTCGCCGGACGGCCGCCCTGACCTGCACCAGCGCCCGCGAGTGTCGCGACAGACGTCAGCACACCACGCACACACTCGTCACGCCCCACCAGCGGCAGCACAGTGCCACACCCCAAGCGTGGCATCGAGGCGGAAGCATGCTTCGTCGCACCATCTGTCAGCAGGAATTCGCCGCCACGACGCACCACCGGTAGCAGCTTCGGTGGCACAAGGTCACACTGTAGCGCCAGACAATACACCGGCTCTAGCCTCGCCGGCACCGCTTCATTCGCTCTGATACTGCTACATCAGCTGAACACTGAACAGCCATTGAGAGGCCAGAGCAGCTTCATCGGCTCTTATGCTGCTCCATCAGCTGAACGCTGAACAGCCATTGAGAGGCCAGAGCAGCTTCATCAGCTCCAATACTGCTACATCAGCTGAACACTGAACAGCCACTGAGAGGCCAGAGCAGCTTCATCGGCTCTTATGCTGCTACATCAGCTGAACACTGAACAGCCACTGAGAGGCCAGCGCAGCTTCATCGGCTTCAATACTGCTACATCAGCTGAACACTGAACAGCCACTGAGAGGCCGGCGCAACCTCATCGGCTCTTATGCTGCTGCATCAGCTGAACACTGAACAGCCACTGAGAGGCCAGCGCAGCTTCATCGGCTTCAATACTGCTACATCAGCTGAACACTGAACAGCCACTGAGAGGCCAGAGCAGCTTCATCGGCTCTTATGCTGCTGCATCAGCTGAACAATGAACAGCCACTGAGAGGCCGGCGCCGCTTCATCGGCCCCAATACCGCCACCCCAGCTGAACAGCCACTAAGAGGACGGAGCTCCTTTATCAGCTCCAATATTGGCACCAGAGCTCAGCTGAATGGCATCCCTGGATATCGCCATCCGATGTTTTGATCCACAACAATGCAACGCTAAGCGATGGAGAGAAAACGTTCCCATTTCAGGCCACACCTACAGGTGGGGCTCGGGACAGCGTAGGTGGAATGCCGTGCGACAGCCGACTATGCCCAATGCACTCTGAACCGCGTCAACGACCCTAGTAACCCGACACATGGCAACACTGATCGAACCCCGATAACCCGACACATGGCAACACTGATCGACCCCGATAAGTCCACACATGGCGACACTGGTCGTCCTTTGACATCGACTCTTTCATCATGACGCTGCGTCGGACGACATCCGAGGCGTGGAAAGTCGAATGTGTGTGCGGACAACGGCACCAACTCAAGTCTGGCAGACCGCATCTGCGAGCATCTCAAGTGGAACTGAGATTCTACAAGTGGAACTTCCAAACACTATCAGCAGGACTCGCCGGAGAGGCCATCGAGAACCACATGTTCACTGGTTATATGAGTGAGGGAACGGCACCACGCTTCGGAGCTGCATGGGAGCGGTTGGTCACATCCACAACACGTGCGACGTGCGCCATCATCGGCGCTCGTCTGGTGGATGCCCAAACATTGCAGACGGTACGGACTGAGGTGGAGTCATAAATTTGAGATCTCACCTCTGACTCGCTGAATTACCAGTCCGGATAACATAGAAGCTCCAACACCCACTTTCCTCCTCACACGCGTCAACCCGAAACTTCCTGCCCGTATTTTTTTTTTTTTTTTAAAGAAAGTGACTACTGCTCGGGGAAAATATGGTGTCACATCCAAAAAGTGCGCAGCTTGCTGCTGGAATTGTTGGCGTGATGCATATTTCCCGCGGCTGGTAGTGCGTTGCGAGTGGAAAACTGAGAACATAAATCTTCCAGTCGACGACCCCGTGTTGCTCTTCGAGGACATCCCACGAGGCCATCGACCGATTTGTCGCGGGCGCTGTCCATCGAAGATGCTGTAGACATTCGTGCTGCACATGTCAAAACGACAACAGGTACTTACGTACGCCCGACGACAAAGCATTCGTAGGGAGACCAGCTTCCTGTCATGTTGCGATGAGATTCGTTGACAGGTTCGCTCATCCTTTATTGTTGATAATTTGCGCTGTATGATATAACATGCGAACAAAGGCCCGCTATCTAGATGAGATAACACACATCAATACCTTTCTAAACGCAGAAGCACGTGTTTTCGATTCAAGCCGACTAATTTAGTGTGCATTTGTAATATTCATGGGAGTAGTCCAGTTCGCTTTCGTAGTCGTTAAAATTTTCTATCGCATCGCATATAAACTTCCGTATTTTTAAGTTATCATTTTAACTTAGATTCAGTTTTTTCCAAGAACATACCATCCATCTAACACAATACGTATCTCCAAATGTGAAAATATGTCGGGTGTACTTTCGTCTATTAAAACTCTGGAGTCCGCGCACACAGATACTTAGCCAGAACTGTATGACATGTATCCCGGTACATAAAAAAAGATTCACCGACGAATTGCAAGTAGCCATCAGTATGCATATCTGAATATGGAACAGGTACAACTCGGCCATGTGATGCCATGTCGTGCCTGCATAGGAATGTATTGAAAAACAACATTAAACAAGTTTTGATCAAAGTTCTTTATTTGGAAATTGGTTTTCTGTGTGAAAGAGATAGCAATACATTTTGCTCATCAGTTTTGTCACGTCACCAAAGGTGGACAAAACCCGAAACGTACAAAGTTTTAGCCAGGATTCGCCATTAAGTGGCTGACATTAGCTTTACGTGCGCGGCAGAATCATGATTGTAACCGGCTGCATCTACTTAGCGCCGACCTGGATTTCCACTCGTGGACATCACAAAAATGAAAGTCGGCCGCAATTGTACCAACCTGGTTGCAATTTTGTTACATGTGTGTTAAATGACAACTCTGAACAACCGCGGTCATCCACATGCCCACGGAACATAAACAGAGAAGTATTCGCACCTACTTAAAGACGAGGTTCTATTCTACGTTTCACCATGCTAGTGGAACGTGAAGGGTGGATCGATATGAGTGTGTGGGGAGGGGCAGCATTCATGAAGTTAATAGACATGATAATCTTGGAGACGATGCTTCCACCATTGTGAACGTAATACACATCTTGTAACGGCGGACGATTCACCACAAACCCGATGCCACACGGGGTAGTAACATGTCCAATAAGCAGCTCCCCTGCAACAATAACCTGCAATGCACACGATGCATCAGCACGTGACATTGAAGGAACTCCTGGAAAGGTCCAGCATACAGTTATCAGTCGTCGGTGTTGGCGGACAGCTGTAGCACACCCGACTATTCCTGTCTGCTTCCGCCTCGCATGCGCTATCGAGCGGTGCCATCACCGAGTGCAGGGTATACAGTGCACCAGGAACTGATGCAATCGATGCGCTGGACAACCAAGTCCTACAATCAGTGCAAATGAGCAGAGGTTCTATAGCTAGTGCGAAGGTCGGTGAGGCCCTGCACGTAGCGCCAATGACCAGGAGGTTCTAGAGGATCAGAAGGTTCTGGAGGATCGGGAGGCTCTTGGGTCAGTGCAGTGGACGAGGCCCTACAGCTAGTACAGTAAACACATACCTACAACTAGTGCAGTGGATGCGGAGGTTCCACAGCTTCTGCAAAAGACCAGGAGGTTATAGAGGACTAGAAGGTTCTGGAGGATCAGGAGGCTCTAGAGGACCAGAAGGGTCTGGAGGATCAGGAGGCTCTAGAGTCAGTATAGTAGAGGAGACTTTACAGCTAGTACAGTAAACACGTACCTACAACTAGTGCAGTGGATGAGATCCCAAAACTTCTTCAAAGGACCAGGAGGTTCTAGAGGACCAGAAGGCTCTGGAGGATCAGGATATTCTAGAGGACCAGACGGCTCTGGAAAATCAGGAGGTTCTAGAGGACCAGAAGGTTCTGGAAGATCATGAGGCCCTAGAGGACCAGAAGGTTCTGGAGGATCGGGAGGCTCTAGAGTCAGTGCAGTGGTTGGTTGGTTATTAGAGTTTTAGGGCGCATCAATGCAGTGGATAAAGCCCTACAGCTACTACAGTAAACACACACCTACAACTAGTGCAGTGGATGAGAAGGTCCAAAAGCTTCTGCAAAGGACCAGGAAGTTCTGCAATCAGTATGTCGGGCGACGCCTCACGGCCAGGAAAGCCACCTACAACCAGTACGCTGGATGTGTTAACTTTACAAGTGCAGCGAACAAGGTCCTGCAGCCAGTACAGTGAGTGAGGAGGTTCTACTGTCAGTGTAGTGGACCAGGCCCTACAGCTAGTACGCTGATAAGGAGGAACCTTAGCATGTGGAGCGAACCAGCTGGTCTTGCGCCTCGTGAGGAGGATGACTCGATCGTAGTCATTCGCAGACATCGAGTAGAGTCGCTATGACAGGGTATGTACATTGTGCAGGCGTATGAGTACTGAGCAACAATATGCCACGCGTTGCGCAGGGCGGCGGGCCATGTACGGAACATGTACCTGACACAGCGAGATATACCGGCGCGTCGGCAGGTTCTGCGACGCCAGCAAAGCCAAACACGGCAGCATGTAGGTATGGCTGCGAGGAAACGCACATGCTCCTGGTCTGTACTTTCTACTGCCAAGCAGAGTTGCAAGACTGACCTTTTGGGGCAAAATTTGTCATTTTAAGGGGTGGAGGTGGGCATTTGGCATGGCAGATTTTACAATTGATTTTTTCAAGCAGTTGGGGTTTTCAGTCTTTATTGGTAAGTTCCGTGAAGCATCAAACATCCTGCTTCTTTTACTCGACATATATATTTTACAGCTAATAATTGGTAGGACCGGTTGCGTTCATCACGCACATTTCATCTTGAGATCCGCGGCGAATGACGTCACATCCTTCGCACATTTCAGCCACCGGAGGTTCATCACTGATCTGACGTTATTTTTGTCACAATGCGCTATCTTCATCAACATGCCTACTCCAAAAATATATTGAATTATGAATGCATACAGATTAGCTCACACTTTAAGATATTCCAGTGAAATTGCACATTAATAAATAAATATCCGCATAATATTCATGACGCGTCACACGAGTATCTTTGGTTTCTTTAATATACCATAAATTAATAATGATGTGATAATTGTTCTTTAGTGTCGGTACACACGGCCTTGGGAACTAGCGCACAGTTGCTAATTCATTACATCAGGGAGAAACCCATGACATGGCGCCAGAAGGAACAGCTATAATTTATCGAACGGACCAGGAAACCAATGACGGAGGACTGGGAAATATTTGGTGTCGAATATTTGTCATTGGGATATAAGGATAAAGTCGTGCGAAAATACGCATAGTTTCCCTTTGTCACTGTTTCGGATGCGCTACAGCACACACTATGGTTAAGCTATATACTGGCAGATCCAGGGAAGAGCAAGACGGCTATTCCTACAAACATTTGCGCCTCAAAACATAATTGCAACTGTCTCAATGTCCATCGACCTTAAAGCAAGAGTACAATTCAAACATATACTTCTGGAGACCTAATCCTAAGCAGTTTGGGGGCTTTAGGGCGCGTCGACCATGTTGATCATATAGCTAATCCTAAGCAGTGACGTCCTGGCAAACTAGTTCTGCTGTCGTGACTTCACAGAATGAGCCACGGTGAACCAGCCCTCGCCTCATTTCTCACCTCCCGGCAGAGGACACTCCCCTACTGCCAGCGATGGGTGGCTGCTCACCATGTAATAACATGGAGATGAGCAGGGTCGGTCGCGGCTGCTGCACATTCCGCACAACCACCCAGGCACTAACGCGACGCCCGCAGCAAATTGGAAGCCGCGCGTATCAAACGTACCCTCTACCTGAACACATCCATTTCTACTTCTGTTTTCTACTTATACTTCTGACTTATATTCTACAGATACCTACTCTGCTCCGTGCACCGATTAAACTGAGTTACCGCACTGTACCACGTCAAACTCCCACCCAGGAGTCGATATACAATCGCTACGCAAGCGGCACTCATCTCGATGATTCTCTCTGGTCCTGATTGCGGCATACGTCGGAGTAGACGCTAGCGCCCGAGTCCGACATAAACACTGCCACACTCCTAGTGCGTGGTTTCTAGCGCGTCAGTATGTTGGTTCGCACATCGTGACGTATCCGTGTGCCCGGCTATAGACACTACCGACGCACCGCCAGGTCGGGGGTTCAGGAGAGAAGCGCGAGGATCAGCGCAACACCGGCCACGAGGCACGCAGGGAGACGGCGCACCGCACCGTCGCAGGAACACGGCGCGCGGCGCTGTGGTCAGTCCAGGGCCGAGAACACCAGAGCACCGCACCGCACTGCACTGCACGCGAGGCGGTGATGTCCCCACGACGAGACAGCCAGCTGCAGTCAGCCACCGTCTACGGCCGCATGCGACGGCCGAGGGGAGTGCAGGATGGAGCCGGGTCGGGGTCGGGGTCGGGGTCGGGGTCGGGGTCGGGGTCGGGGTCGGGGTCGGGGTCGGGGTCGGGGTCGGGGTCGGCGGGACGTCGCCGCAGGTGCACCGCGATCTGCAGGTCGCTGTCTAAGCTACACAGCAGGGGAACAGCACGCGGGGGCGGGCGGCGAGCTACATCTCTACGCTAGACGATCAGCAAGTAGTCACAGTTACCTCATTCATCTCGCCGTCGGAGGCAGCCGATGTCTGGCTTTTGATCATACTATACAGCTTTACGTAGGGGGCCTTTATGACCTGGACAGCGTGAAAACGGTGCCCGGTCAGTGGGCAACACATGGTGTCACCACAGGCGAGGCCACACACACCAGCAACCACACAGACTCACAAACACACATAGATATATAAATATAAAAGAGAAAGCGACATAGATATAGATATGCAGACCCGGAAAGACAGAGCAGGAGATCGAAAGCTTGCGAGTGGAAAGATAAAAGAAGTGATAAAAAAACGCCTGCAAACCGTTGCCAACTGATCGATGAGATAGTCGTGATGATAAATAATCGAAAATACTAGCATACAAGGCACATACCGAGATGGTGGCTTAAGATGGCCATCGCTCGAGGTGTCTGCTGAGGCGGGACCGAGGGTGGGGGCGGAGCGACCGACTCACCTCCCAGCTCTGCTTAGGCAGCTGTCTAGGCAGATCCATGATGCCGGTGTCGCCGGAGGCAGTGTCGCCCGAGGCGACCGTCCAGTCGTCACCAACCTCCCAGATGTCTGCCGACACACGGCCATGGGGTCATCGCATGCCAAGCCACCATCTCAGTCACTCCAGCCACAGGTCGGCTTTCTAGAAGACAATAGCGGCTAGCGCCAACGTGCCAGCAGAACGGGGCGATCAACAGACCTCTATTCTGAAAGCTGCTGGACAACACGATATATCTGCTAGGTATATAAACTTAAACGTTATCACCCAACTGGTTAAATATCAAGAATCACAAGAGACCAACCATCTTCCAAATAACACTTGTTCAGTAAAGCGGCCAACATGGACGTTTTCTTAACACAAATAAATAATACATTATTTATAGACTCAGGAACGCACCGGTTGACGTAGACACAGGCACCGGTGGACTGTTACCACATCTTCCAACCCTTGAACTACCTCTAGCCAGTGCCCATAAGTCCAAGCGGTGCAACATAGTAAAGTGGGGTTCAATGCTATTTAACTAACGATAATGTCCACAGTCCACGGTAGTTATATTCATGTGGGAATAAGTAACTACACATTTTGTAAGCTTCAATTTCACGTGCCTATTCATGAGAGTTACCTCTTCGTTGTAACGACCACTCAATATAAACCCTCTAACCCAGCATAGAATGGGAGGCTTCGCCATTTCACACATATATCTGAATACATAGATACATACATATATATATATATATATATATATATATATATATATATATATATATATATATATATATATTCAGGCTTGCAATTCAGGTACTCAACAGGGATGACGATATTTTTTTAAGCATCTGACGCGATAGTTTTGCTTTCCGAGGGGCAAGATCTGAAAACTAACTGCAAGAATTGCCATGTATTGGCATCGAAAATTAAGATAAAAATACAGCTAGTGCTTAACTATACTTGGTTATGGTTACAAGCTAACGACCGCAAGTTACTTGATCCACCTATCGCTAACTGATGTTGACTGACTGAAGATGAATACTGCGCGGCTTGGGTTCACCGCATGAGGATACATATGATCAATTAACTTCATTCCTTATGGCTTGAGTCTGCTTTGAAAAGAACCGCACAATACAAAAGCGAGCATGCAATTGGCGTGGTCACTGCATGCCGAAGGACACTAATTGCAACGCGATTTCTCTAGAATAATTATCACACAGTACTTGCATGATGATTCTCCTACTAATTAACTATCATGCACATTTAACCCGATAATTACGCCACATTTACACACAGCTATTGCCTGGGTAGTTAACAGCCTAGACTGAAACAATCGACATTGTCTTCAGCGGACTTGTCCACAGCAGTGGGAGTTTAGGTGGACCAGAGTACAGTCTGACTTTTCACTTCTCCATTCGTGAATTATCGGATAGTTCTTTCTGGAGCTGAGGGTGATATTGTTGTGCATCAATGCTCAGGTAGTTAATAATATAATCATACGAACGAGACTTGAATACTACATAACCTCCTTCCATGCAACTACTTATAATCCCATGTCTGACAGGTTCACACTGGCATTCGCGGGTTAAAGGCGGGTTTTGGGTCACCGTATCAACCGGTTGGATATTGGGCTGTGCCTGATAACAGTGTGCGGTGACCAGCTCAAGACGATCAGAGAGAGAGAGAGAGAGAGAGAGAGAGAGAGAGAGAGAGAGAGAGAGACAGAGAGAGAGACAGAGACAGAGACAGAGACAGAGAACAGAGACAGAGAGACAGAGAGACAGAGAGACAGAGACAGAGACAGAGAGACAGAGACATAGAGACATAGAGACATAGAGACATAGAACAGAGAGACAGAGAGACATAGAGACAGAGAGACAGAGAGACAGAGAGACAGAGAGACAGAGACAGAGACAGAGAGACAGAGAGACAGAGAGACAGAGAGACAGAGAGACAGAGAGACAGAGAGACAGAGACAGACAGAGAGACAGAGAGACAGAGAGACAGAGAGACAGAGACAGAGACAGAGAGACAGAGAGACAGAGAGACAGAGAGACAGAGAACAGAGAGACAGAGAGACAGAGAGACAGAGAGACAGAGAGACAGAGAGACAGAGAGACAGAGAGACAGAGAGACAGAGAGACAGAGAGACAGAGAGACAGAGAGACAGAGAGACAGAGAGACAGAGAGACAGAGACAGAGAGACAGAGAGACAGAGAGACAGAGAGACAGAGAGACAGAGAGACAGAGAGACAGAGAGACAGAGAGACAGAGAGACAGAGAGACAGAGAGACAGAGAGACAGAGAGACAGAGAGACAGAGAGACAGAGAGAGAGAGAGAGAGAGAGAGAGAGAGAGAGAGAGAGAGAGAGAGAGAGAGAGAGAGCCGCAGTCATGGCACCGCTGGAGACGGCCGCCAGTGTGAGGCCTGACCGACACAGACTGTGTGAGGCCTGACCGACACAGACTGTGTGAGGCCTGACCGACACAAACTGAGTGAGGCCTGACCGACACCGACTGTGTGAGGCCTGACCGACACAGACTGTGTGAGGCCTGACCGACACAGACTGAGTGAGTCCTGACCGACACAGACTGTGTGAGGCCTGACCGACACAGACTGTGCGGACTGTGCGGACTATGCAGACTGTGCGGACTGTGTAGACTGTGAGGACTGTGTAGACTGTGCGGACTGTGCAGACTATGTGGACTGTGTGGACTATGCAGACTGTGTGGACTGTGCGGACTGTGCAGACTGGACTGTGTAGACTGTGCGGACTGTGTAGACTGTGCATACTGTGCGGACTGTGCGGACTGTGCAGATTATGTGGACTGTGTGGACTATGCAGACTGTGTGGACTGTGCGGACTGTGCAGACTGGACTGTGTAGACTGTGCGGACTGTGCAGACTGGACTGTGTAGACTGTGCGGACTGTGTAGACTGTGCGGACTGTGTGGACTATGCAGACTGTGCGGACTGGACTGTGTAGACTGTGCAGACTGTGCGGACTGTGTAGACTGTGCGGACTATGTAGACTGTGTGGACTATGCAGACTGTGTGGACTATGCAGACTGTGTGGACTGTGTATACTGTGCGGACTGTGCAGACTGTGCGGACTGTGCAGACTGTGTAGACTGTGCGGACTGTGCAGACTGTGTGGACTGTGCGGACTGTGTAGACTGTGCGGACTGTGTAGACTTTGCGGACTGTGTGGACTGTGCGGACTGTGTGGACTGTGCAAACCGTGCAGATTGTGCGGACTATGCGGACTGTGCGAACTGTGTGGACCGTGTAGACCGTGCGGACTGTGCAGACTGTGCGGCATGTGCAGGCTGTGCAAGCTGAGCGATTGAACAGTCCACGGCTCGCCAGGTCGGCATCACACAGTGATCTCTATGTTGTGTCATCGGAGCTAGCTGCAGCGCAGTACACTGGCGCAGCAACACGCCCACTGGCCGGGCGGTAATCACAGCTCTGAGCCCACTGGCCGGGCGGTAATCACAGCTCTGAGCCCACTAGCCGAGTAGCAATCACAGCTCTGAGCCCACTAGCCGGGCGGTAATCACAGCTCTGAACCCACTACCCGAGTGGCAATCAGCTCTGAGCCCACTACCCGGGCGGTAATCACAGCTCTGAGATCAGCAGCGGGCACAAATTCCCAGCCGGATGATATTCGTCACGCGCGCCGCCACCGACAGCCGGGCAGCACTGGTACGTTACCACTGGTGACCCATTAGTAGGCTTCCACTTGTGGCCCATTAGTAGGCTACCATTGGTGGCCCGCTGGTAGACTACTACTGGTGGCCAGCTGGTAGGCTACCACTAGTGGCCTACCACTGGTGGTCTGCTGGTAGGCTACCATTGGTGACCCACTGGTAGGCTACCATTGGTGGCCCGCTGGTAGGCTACCACCGGTGGCCTACTTAGGCTTTAGGGTGCATCAACGGTAGTTATTATTTAACACCCCTACCCGTCACGCCTGAATTCTCTTTTCCTTCGGATGTGGAACCATTGACCAGGGGTAGTCCAGGGAGCACGATCATCTGATCATCGCGCACTAGTAGACGAGCATTCGTAGAACATCTTGCCAATAGTTGACACCGAATTATATCATATTTTCGCTGTTCCGACATCTCTATCAAGGTGATCAGTTCTCCATAACATTTCTAACGACACCTTCCGCCGTTCTCCATCTTGTAGACTTTTCGATTTCGTAGGAATCTTATCAACACAAGGACTGGCAATGTCTAGTGTAATTACCGCCAATGGTACTTCCGTACATTTGCAGCATTAATATCAATGTTCATAAATTACTATTCCGATGCCATTTAAAGGCCGCGGCAAACATCGAATCACTATGTTACCAAGTGACAAATACGATTTTAGCAAACTTGTATCTGAGTTGCGCTTTTACAATTATGCTTCGGTTCGAACCTACCAGGTGTCCCAGACAAAAGGTACATTTCAGTGACGATGCCCCGCTTGAGCCGGTTGGGTCGCACCGGTGAAGCTCACTTAAACTGATTACCGGTGTCCTGGAATTTTGAAGTTTAGACGAAAGCCAACATTTTCTAGAAACTTGCGTTGACCTCGGAGAGAGCTTTGGTTTCCTCTATTGGTTCCCATAAAATGTGATAAATTTTCAGTTGGAATACGTAATGTCGGCTCCAACATACTCCATGTTGACGTAATTCCATGAAAACGCTTGGCTAACAGTTCATAATTTACTCGTTGTAGAGTCATTGCATGTCAACGACATTGTCGAGATTCTAACGTTATTGCGTTGCTGGCCGACGTTGTAGCCTGATTCCTTGCACTCCACGAACGATTAATGTCAAGGCCCTGTGTAGGTACGTTGGATCAGATCCCGAATCACGAAACAATGTAGAAAAGCTGGGCTCCACCTGGACTTGCGGGTCTTCTGTGACTTGCGTGATATAGTCTAGTGTACCCTCGTCCGGACCGCCGATACCAGGCTCTTCAGCAGAACTGCTGCAGACGTTGTTCGAAAGTGCCGCTTGTTGCTGTTGTTGTTATTTGGGCTTAAGGGCGCGCCGACTACGAGGTCATTTAGCGCCCATGCCGCTTGTTGCTAACTTACTTGATATTAACTGGACTTGGCCACGGACAACGAGCGGCAGTCAGGCAGGTAACTGGCGTGCCCGACTGCCCGACGAAGACTCCAAGTGGCTTCCTATCCCGCAATAGCACGACAGTGCGCTCTCGCCGACAACTCGTCAGAGACTTCCTACCGTAGAGTAGCGTGGTAGTCCACTCCCACGGACAACTGGTCAGATACTTCCTACCCAGAGTAGCGTGGCAGTGCACTCTCGCAGGCAACTCGTCAGATACTTTCTACCGTATAGTAGCGTGGTAGTCCTCTCGCGGACAGCTCGTCAGAGACTTTCTACCGTAGAGTAGCGTGGTAGTCCACTCTCGCCGACAACTCGTCAGAGACTTCCTACCTCAAAGTAGCCTGCCAGTCCAGTCAGAAAAACAGTTCACGTAAAAAGCTTGCACGGTCGAAACCAGAGTAGCGTGGCAGTCCACTATCGCAGACAACTCCTCATAGACTTTCTACACCAGAGTAGCGTGGCAGTCCACTATCGCAGACAACTCCTCATAGACTTTCTACACCAGAGTAGCGTGGCAGTCCACTATCGCAGACAACTCCTCATAGACTTTCCACACCAGAGTAGCGTGGCAGTCCACTATCGCAGACAACTCCTCATAGACTTTCTACACCAGAGTAGCGTGGCAGTCCACTATCGCAGACAACTCCTCATAGACTTTCTACACCAGAGTAGCGTGGCAGTCCACTATCGCAGACAACTCCTCATAGACTTTCTACACCAGAGTAGCGTGGCAGTCCACTATCGCAGACAACTCCTCATAGACTTTCTACACCAGAGTAGCGTGGCAGTCCACTATCGCAGACAACTCCTCATAGACTTTCTACACCAGAGTAGCGTGGCAGTCCACTATCGCAGACAACTCCTCATAGACCTTCATAGACTTTCTACACCAGAGTAGCGTGGCAGTCCACTATCGCAGACAACTCCTCATAGACTTTCTACACCAGAGTAGCGTGGCAGTCCACTATCGCAGACAACTCCTCATAGACTTTCTACACCAGAGTAGCGTGGCAGTCCACTATCGCAGACAACTCCTCATAGACTTTCTACACCAGAGTAGCGTGGCAGTCCACTATCGCAGACAACTCCTCATAGACTTTATACACCAGATAGCGTGGCAGTCCACTATCGCAGACAACTCCTCATAGACTTTCTACACCAGAGTAGCGTGGCAGTCCACTATCGCAGACAACTCCTCATAGACTTCTAACCAGAGTAGCGTGGCAGTCCACTTGCAGACAACTCTCATAGACTTTCTACACCAGAGTAGCGTGGCAGTCCACTTCCAACAACTCCTCATAGACTTTCTACACCAGAGTAGCGTGGCAGTCCACTATCGCAGACAACTCCTCATAGACTTTCTACACCAGAGTAGCGTGGCAGTCCACTATCGCAGACAACTCCTCATAGACTTTCTACACCAGAGTAGCGTGGCAGTCCACTATCGCAGACAACTCCTCATAGACTTTCTACACCAGAGTAGCGTGGCAGTCCACTATCGCAGACAACTCCTCATAGACTTTCTACACCAGAGTAGCGTGGCAGTCCACTCTCGCAGGCAACTCGTCAGAGACTTTCTACACCAGAGTGGCGTGGTAGTCCACTCTCGCGGACAACTCCTCAGAGACTTTCTACACCAGAGTAGCGTGGCAGTCTGCTCTCGCGGAACACTGTTCAGCGACTCAGTGAGCGCTGATATCTCAGATCAGCGGCCACTCACCTAGAAGCTTCCACGATCTAAGCTGACAACTGAACCCGTCCACTGACCGGCGGCCATACCACATAATTTGTCCCACCCGGCAGAAGTCACGAGGGGCCGTCTGCCGACCATCGGCACACAGACGCTGGCTCAGCAGCTCAGAGCGCCGTGCCAGGTATTCCGCCGCGGCGGACAGCGGCCGGAAAGTTCCAGCATACACAGCTCGGATCTGACTGCTCAACTTGATACCAAAGCTACCGCCAGAAGCTCCGTTACAACTGCTGGCTGGCAACTTACACGGAATGATCTTCGCAAGGCATCTGATAGGGTTGACATCATGATGATATGGTGATGCGCCCTCAGTGTACCGACAAATGCCGATTCACTGCACCCGCTCATTGTCGTTCCCGACTGGTATTCAAACGTAACGTCACGACCAATCACAAAACGATCTAGGTAACCGATGAATATTAAGTGAGTTTTATTAAGTTTTCCAGTCTGGTCAATATGAATGCTACTATAAAAAAAAATCATGCAAAATTACAAGTACAGTGTGAAAGAAAACCACGTATCAGGTGACGTGCAAAAACTCCACTGGAGTGGTGTGATATCTCAGATAAGCAGCCACTTACCTAGCAGCTTCCACGGTCTAAGTCGACACCTGAACCAGTCCACAGCTCATGGCGCCCGTGCAGAGCGTACTCTCCAAGTGTAGGCAATAATAAGGGTAGATACATTTGTAGCGCTCCTCACGAAAGACTATGAATAGGCCACATGCGGCGACCATTGAGAACAGACCAAGAGCACCTGTGGATTACGAATTTGAGGCGCACAGGTGTACAGCCCGGGTTTGCTGCGGAGCTAGCACATAAATGGGCGTGTCACAGATGACGCTGCTTGCCACTGCGTAGCGTTTCGCATTCGCGCGCAACGTACGACGATGGTGTCACCGTCGCAGGAAATTCCGATCCAATCTCATCGTCTGCAGCGCAGTGTGATCCTCCTTTTTCGCGCGGGAACCATGAGACCCTTCCGACTGGGAGCATCCATGCAAATGCGATCGCCAGTCAGATTGGGGCTGGACCTTCGTTGACGCGTGCTGAATGTGTAAGAGCAGGTTTCTGCTGGTGGTGGAGGGGCAGCGCCTTTCACCACCAGTGCGTGTCCTGTCACGTCGGGAGATGACGCACAGCAGCGCGGGACGCGCGGCACTTCCCGGCGCGGTGGGCCGCGTGGTGGTGCAGAGCCGACACTATCCACTCCAGCCACCGGCCGTATCCGAGCACCGCTGCATGACCACTGCAGTCGATGCGCCCCTAAGGTCCAATAAACAAACAAGTGTCCGGGCACCACGGGTGACGCCTCCCGACAGGACCTGCCGAGTGGTGGTGCAGAGCCGACACTATCCACTCCCGCCGCCGGCCACATCCGGGCACAACACACTGTAATACTATCGTCATCAGCCCCTAGCTTCGCTCACAGCAACTACATTCAGCCAGAGGTTGCATGGTCATGCATCAGGCAGCAATTATAATCCTCCGGCCACCTTTGTAGGGGGAGGGGGTCAACGAACAACCTTGGGGAGCGACCAGTCGCAGGTTGACCTCTTGCCCATGCACTCAGACATTGAAGTAAAACGGTCGCGGTGGCGGTGTACAAATTTGGGTGGGGGGCTGTCGTGCATACCGGCCGCGCGCTACAGTAGATTTGCCGATGTTGGGCGGCCGGCTACTACAGAGCTACTCGCGAGATAGTCATCCCCTGGCGTGACACGTACTGTCGCAGAAGCGTGCCAGAACCACTGCGCCATTCAGACCATCAATGCGAAAAGAGCGTGCATCGGACTACCTGCGATTTGCATTTGTTTTGCGGTGAGACAGTGCAGTAAGCGTACATGTGCTTCCAATTTTGGCGGCTCCTTCAGCTGGGCTGGAGCCGCCTCTGTTAGCACTCCGGGCATGATCGCATACGCCAATGCTGGCTCAATGCTTCCTCAATGCATTGTTCGAAGTTCCTCAGCAGTTCAATCGCCAGCCGCCGCACTTAGCTGCCCGTCGCTCACCTGAATCCGAGTCGACCAGTTCGAAGCCTCGCTCCTCCGGCTTGGTGGTCTCCAGATCTCCGTAGATCTCCGGCGCCCAGTACTGGATGAAGTGGTAGAGCTGGTCACACCTGTCAGACGGCGTGTGCACGTGACAGGTGACCTGCACAGATGTCAGACGGTCTCCCGTCGTCTCCCAGCGGCAGGCGGGCACAACTCAGCCGCTTGTTTTTCTTCGCCATTCCACCACAAAAACCGGCCTTCCCCTCCACATCGACGGCATTGTCCGCGTCGTCTAAAAACCGTCACATCGCTTGTGCTAGTGAGTGACACGTCAAGTTCCGTTGGAGACCGTTGAAAGCAGAGGGGTGCATGGCTCCAGGTGGCCACTACTAAGCTCTTTCAGACGTCTCAGTAGCGCCACACTGACCCCGGGACATTGAGCGCCACAGTGACACCAGCGGCCAGTGCTGTGGCATATCTCTCGGACGGCATCAGATATATGCATATGTGGAGATATGGAGCATGACATTGCCAGCACCAGTGGCCAGTGATATGAGATATCACTCGGGCAGTACAGGGCATATCCATAGAGAGAGGGGGGGGGGGGGACACACCGGTTGGTTGGTTGGTTATTGGAGTTTAGGAGCGCATCGACTGCGTGGGTCATGCAGCGCCCAGAGAGGACACCGGACAAATGTGATGTTGTGACGCAACACTATGCGGCTCGACAACCCAGAACATTTGCAAGGAACGGCTAAACCAAAATACATGGGACAATTTCAGCAAGAAACTCTACGTTGTGTGAATTTTCCGACAATTCCTCTAAATTAAACATAAAACATACCATCGTAGTATCGCAAGACACTCCTAGACAACTGTCCAGAATGCAAACCATACATCGCACCAGCTGAATGGCGTAGTGTTCACAGACAACTCGCCACATATGCACAAGCTTCCTTGGGCACACCCAAATACTTCGCAGCTTTGGCGCCATTTCGCGCGTCATCACCGTTGAACGGACGGGCGCGGGCGGAAGCCACGTGGCGTGCGATGCTGTGCGGGCCGCCGGAGGCCGTGATTGGCTGCCGGAGCCGCGCCAACTCACTTGTCGCGCGGAATCGAGAACCAGAACTCGGATCTGAGCTTCTCCTCGCCGTAGGACATGATGCGCACCGTCTTGCGAATCCGACGCCCCTTGCGTTTGCCCATCATGAGGCAGAGGTAGAGCGGCGGGTCGTCCACCGGCTGCGACCGCTTGGGAATCAGGTCTGACGACAGTGACGTCACGTCAACACACGAGCACGGTGTCACACGGACAGACAGACACACTCGCCCACACATACACATGTACACAACGGCGCATGTAGCGGAAGCTCGGGGGCCACAGCATCTCCTGAAAACCAACGCCGATCTTAGCGAGGTCTGGAAACCAGAAGCGGGTACCAGCTCTTGGAAAAGGCAACTTCAAGAAATTGCGATGCGAGAGTATGACCAGACAACGACTGCCGATTTGCGGCATAAATTAGCTGACTGGTGCCAAAATCCGGCAGCTCACAGACACCGATGCGAATAAATGCCACGCCGCGCAAGCGCCTGTCGCTATTTGTCGTCAGCTTACACAAAACACCTTGTGTTTCCTGGTGTCCCCACCTTTGCCATATCTGTGACGGCCGACAACACTGCACGTGCCTTCACATCGGCTCAAGCTTAGCAGTTCGTGCATCATTAGTACCACACATTCACCATACTCCAGACTGTGGCAACATATCCCCCTTCGATTCAGACCAACATGTGTACCGACGCAGAGACGAACTGATCTGGCATTAAGACAAAGTGTATATGGGGGACAGAGACTGGCGACGTCTGGCGTCAGCAGCACTGGATACACCACACGAAAGGCGCGGGGACCTGGGGTCAAAGTGTATATGTGGGACAGAGACTGGCGACGTCTGGCGTCAGCAGCACTGGATACACCACACGAAAGGCGCGGGACCGGGGCTGAGGTGCGGTGGGTATTGGGGTGGGGGCAGAGGCTCCCTAACTTTTCACGAGCTTAACATTGACCCTGTAGGTGGCATGGTTATACAGGACTTCAAAATAGCTCTTGACCTCCCCCCCCCCCCATCTGACTTTGATACAGTTGCCGTGCCACTGCACTACACGGCCCGGTGTCCGCCACACACCGCCAGCCAGACTCAGCCGGCGAGACAGCACTCCGGACCGGCGGCGCCGCCAGCCGCGCCAGCCCACGTGACACTCCTGACCGACCACCACCGGCGGCGGCGCCGCCAGCCGCGCCAGCCCACGTGACACTCCCGACCGGCGGCGCCGCCAGCCGCGCCAGCCGCGCCAGCCCATGTGACACTCCTGACCGACCACCACCGGCGGCGCCGCCAGCCGCGCCAGCCAACGTGACACTCCCGACCGGCGGCGCCGCCAGCCGCGCCAGCCCATGTGACACTCCTGAACGACCACCACCGGCGGCGCCGCCAACCGCGCCAGCCCACGTGATACTCCTGACAGACCACCACCGGCGGCGCCGCCAGTCGCGCCAGCCCACGTGACACTCCTGACCGACCACCACCGGCGGCGCCGCCAGCCGCGCCAGCCCACGTGACACTCCCGACCACAGACGGTGCGGCCCACACCCGCTACCGAGCGTGGGCACCATCAGTAGCGCCAAAAATACAACTGCTGCGCGTGAGATAATGGAGACATACACACAGGAAAAAGCACAGCTGCGTAAAAGCAAGGAATGCGCTGAAGCAAATCACACGAATAAAAAAAATGAGAAGCTGGGTACATCATTTGGAATTAATAATGCTGTCAATGTACACACACATTTAGAGCGCAGGAGCTTGCTCAGACGTTCCATTTGAGGAATACAACATTGATGTGTAAAGCGTGCAGATGATAAAAGGCAGCGCTACTACAAAAAGCGGTATAACAGACCAGACGGCAGCACTGAATGAGCAGCACAAATCGCTCCCGCACAGCCAGGGAATAATGTTCCCTGTGTGGACATACCATGACCGTCAAAGCCAGGGAAGCCTGTTCCTTTCACTGGAGAGAGGCGAAATGTCAGTTGCATTCTTGATGTAAGCTTAATTTTAGTTGAGGCTTAGCTTACGTCATTTTGTCCACGCCGAAGGTCAGTTATTGTATTCTTATTACAAATCACACTGAGCACGAGCCCTACATCACTCTACATCGTCATACGTCACTTTATCACTACCAGCGAATAGCGCTGTCAAGCTGGTCAGGTGGGATGTGCAGATTATTATGGGAGTAACATAAGAGAGCAACAGTTGCCCATAAATGCCCACCAACCGCCGCACCAGCGCAGTGGCCGCCCGCCCGCAAGGACGAGCTCTCGTTGAATGGTTGGCGGTCATTTTTTGGGCATAAGGGCACATCGACTGTGTTGGCCATACAGCGCACAAGATTTCGTGGAATGTGCCTTGTCTGCCTGGGCAGGCTGCAGAGTATAGTAGACCCGCTATGGAATGCAGTATCTCAAAGTGGGATTGGGCGTTACAGCCCAACAAATTAGCAGTGGAATTGAGGATTAGAGAATGGAAATAGTTCACACATTGTACAGGTGTGTCGTCGTCCATTTTTGTCTGTGAAATTATTAGCTACTTTTTTAATTGTATAATTGTGCGATTTGGCTTTTCTGCGCAGTGCAGTTATTGTCGACAAACAATCGCGATTGTAAACAAAAAGGTTGACCTGCTGCGAACACACCGGGTCAAGACTATACCTGGCGTTACGCAGGATAGAATATTCTGCGTCTGCTCCGAAAACACCCTAAGACAACAGGGATGCTGAGGTAAGCTGGATACTCAGGCAACAGAGATACTGAGGTAAGCTGGATACTCAGGCAACAGAGATACTGAGATAAGCTGAATACTCAGGCAACAGAGATACTGAGGTAAGCTGGATACTCAGGCAACAGAGATACTGGGGTAAGCTGGATACTCAGGCAACAGAGATACTGAGGTAAGCTGGATACTCAGACAACAGGGATGCTGAGGTAAGCTGGATACTCAGGCAACAGAGATACTGAGGTAAGCTGAATACTCAGACAACAGAGATACTGAGGTAAGCTGGATACTCAGGCAACAGAGATACTGAGGTAAGCTGGATACTCAGACAACAGAGATACTGGGGTAAGCTGAATACTCAGGCAACAGAGATACTGAGGTAAGCTGGATACTCAGGCAACAGAGATACTGGGGTAAGCTGGATACTCAGGCAACAGAGATACTGGGGTAAGCTGGATACTCAGGCAACAGAGATACTGGGGTAAGCTGGATACTCAGGCAACAGAGATACTGAGGTAAGCTGGATACTCAGACAACAGAGATACTGGGGTAAGCTGGATACTCAGGCAACAGAGATACTGAGGTAAGCTGGATACTGAGACAACAGAGATACTGGGGTAAGCTGGATACTCAGGCAACAGAGATACTGAGGTAAGCTGGATACTGAGACAACAGAGATACTGGGGTAAGCTGGATACTCAGACAACAGAGATACTGAGGTAAGCTGGATACTCAGACAACAGGGATACTGAGGTAAGCCGAATACTCAGACAACAGAGATACTGAGGTAAGCCGGATACTGAGACAACAGGGATACTCAGACAGCAGAGATACTGAGGTAAATTGGATACTCAGACAACAGAGATACTGGGGTAAGCTGGATACTCAGACAACAGAGATACTGGGGTAAGCTGGATACTCAGACAACAGAGATACTAAGGTAAGCTGGATACTGAGACAACAGGGATACTGAGGTAAGCTGGATACTCAGACAACAGAGATACTGAAGTAAACTGGATACTCAGACAACAGAGATACTGAGGTAAGCTGGATACTCAGACAACAGGGAAATCCCATGACGGGTGACGGACGGACTTCTTTAGATGTGCCACAAACACGTCCAATGTTACAAACATTTTATATTTCAGTTTGTTTTTCCTCTGGCGGACGACCGTCAGCACCCAAATGGTGAGTTCCCGGTGAGCAATTCGATCCCGAACAGTTTGCAATAATTCGTATTGTCATTATTTACTTTGAAGTCTAGACAGTAAAAATCACGGAAACCTAAGACATCTATCTTGTTCCCGCTATGACAGTTTCCAAGTTGTAATGAACGCTCTCATTATTGTCATCGTGACTTAAGAGCGCATCAACTGTGTTGGATATATGACCATAATGAGCACCTTCACGGACAACTTCTTTTGCAAATACCGAATTACATTCGTGCAAGATTACATCAAATACAAAATATTTCATAGTGTTCATCAGTTCACTTATCGGTCTCCATTGCTGTGCTGCCACTGACCATAGTGCTTATCAGTTCACATATCGTCTCCACCGTTGTGCTGCCACTCACCGACCTTCTCGATGCACTCCCTGATCTCCACATCGACCTTCACTGTTGTAATGTCACTCACTGGTTTCCACTTTGATCCCCAAAATTGTAATTACACTCCTTGATCTCCACAAATGCACTCACCGTCGAACGAGGAAAACAGAGAAGGCCGCTCGTCCATTGAGACCATGTTTCTGTAGCCGCCGAAGCTGGACTGGGTGCGGGGTTTGCGGTCGAGTGAGGGGCGCCTGCAGGTGTACCAGACATCAGCTGCGTCTCCAGACACCATCCACATCACTCACATCACTAGATGTCATCCACATCAGCAACACCGGTCACAATTAACATCAGACACGCCATGTATTCTGTTAGAAAAACAAGTTCATCCCCTTCACAGAGCACGTCCAGCTCCGAGTGCAGGAAATATAAAATGAAACTATGCCACAAAGGCCGACATCTGAGGCTTCACACGAGTGGCAACCACGTTACTCCTGGTGATTGATATTTACATGTTTTTACAATAACAATATTTACAAGCGTAGATTCGCGCTATCGCTTCGTCCTCACTCGTCATTATTGCCGCACGAAGGCAAGCATTGTTACGGCCACTTTAGCCTGATATACTTAGTAGTGACACAATTTAGGCACAAAGGCACTCGCTTTTTCATAGTATGTTCGACATAGCAATGTTTACCCATCACAGTTTATCACCCAAGTACCATAAAACATGTCAATGCTTGCAGCCAATGATGACGTCTGGCAATGCAGCCAAAACGGGTGGTGCATGGTGCCTTAGTCGAATCGCCACCCGTATCAGATACATCAGTAGACAACAGTAGCACCCCCACCCACATCATATACATCAGAAAACAATAGTCACACCACCACCCATATCAGATACATCAGTAGACAACAGTAACACCACCACCCGTATCAGATACATCAGTAGACAACAGTAGCACCACCACCCATATCATATACATCAGAAAACAATAGTCACACCACCACCCATATCAGATACATCAGTACACAACAGCCACACCAACATCAATATCAGATACATCAGCAGAAAACAGTCACATCAACACCAATATCAGATACATCAGCGGACAATAGCCACACCACCACCCATAGCAGACAGTAAGTCACACCACCAGCCATGTTAGATCACTCAGCAGAGAGCAGTTGCATCACCACTCACATCACACACATCGCAGACAACAGTCACACAACCACCCAAATCAGATACATCAGCAGATAATAGTCTTACCACCACCAATGTCAGATACATCAACAGACAACGATTGCACCACCACCCACAAGATACATCAGGAGATAATAGTCTTACCACCATACCACCAGCCACGTCAGATACATCAGCGGACAACAGCCGCATCACCACACACGTGAGATACATCAGCAGACAACATCCGCATCACCCCACACGTGAGATACATCAGCAGACAACAGCCGCATCACCACCCACGTGAGATACATCAACAGACAACAGCCGCATCACCAGCCACGTGAGATACATCAGCAGACAACAGCCGCATCACCACACACGTGAGATACATCAGCAGACAACAGCCGCATCACCAGCCACGTGACATACATCAGCAGACAACAGCCGCATCACCACACACGTGAGATACATCAGCAGACAACAGCCGCATCACCACCCACGTGAGATACATCAGCAGACAACAGCCGCATCACCACACACGTGAGATACATCAGCAGACAACAGCCGCATCACCACACACGTGAGATACATCAGCAGACAACAGCCGCATCACCACCCACGTGAGATACATCATCAGACAACAGCCGCATCACCAGCCACGTGAGATACATCAGCAGACAACAGCCGCATCACCACACACGTGAGATACATCAGCAGACAACAGCCGCATCACCACCCATGTGAGATACATCAGCAGACAACAGCCGCATCACCACACACGTGAGATACATCAGCAGACAACAGCCGCATCACCACCCACGTGAGATACATCAGCAGACAACAGCGGCATCACCACACACGTGAGATACATCAGCAGACAACAGCCGCATCACCACCCACGTGAGATACATCAGCAGACAACAGCCGCATCACCCCACACGTGAGATACATCAGCAGACAACAGCCGCATCACCACCCACGTGAGATACATCAGCAGACAACAGCCGCATCACCAGCCACGTGAGATACATCAGCAGACAACAGCCGCATCACCACACACGTGAGATACATCAGCAGACAACAGCCGCATCACCAGCCACGTCAGATACATCAGCGGACAACAGCCGCATCACCACCCACGTGAGATACATCAGCAGACAACAGCCGCATCACCAGCCACGTGAGATACATCAGCAGACAACAGCCGCATCATCACCCACGTGAGATACATCAGCAGACAACAGCCGCATCACCAGCCACGTGAGATACATCAGCAGACAACAGCCGCATCACCACACACGTGAGATACATCAGCAGACAACAGCCGCATCACCACCCACGTGAGATACATCAGCAGACAACAGCCGCATCACCACCCACGTGAGATACATCAGCAGACAACAGCCGCATCACCAGCCACGTGAGATACATCAGCAGACAACAGCCGCATCACCACACGTGAGATACATCAGCAGACAACAGCCGCATCACCACACACGTGAGATACATCAGCAGACAACAGCCGCATCACCACCCACGTGAGATACATCAGCAGACAACAGCGGCATCACCACACACGTGAGATACACCAGCAGACAGCAGTCGGACACTGCCAGCAAGCTGGGTTGTTCGGCCCCACCTATGTCACGTATGTGACGCAGTCGTCACCGGGTGGAGGTTGGAGAGGGGGCGGGGCGGGTCGCGCCAACGACCCCGCGCCTACGTGAGCGGAGATAAAGAGGCGTCGGGTCATGGACCAGCCAGATGTGTCGCCGCGATATCAGCCGTTTGACACGGTCGCAGCCGGGGAAAAACACACCGGCCCTGACACCAGCGCTGCCCGCCACACGCCCTTCCGGTGCACTTTTTAGTGCAGTGCGTCGGCCCCTCCAGTTGGTATTCGAGTCAGCCACCCCAACGTTCGCACCTCGCCCTTTACTTCCCCACATATTCGGCCCGCTGATAGTCGTTAAGAGCCCTTGGCCTTCTTCAGTACGATTCGTACACTGACATAACAATGTGGACTTCTACCCGACGAACCACATGTCTGCCAGATCCGACTGGATGGGAGGTGTTGCTATTCACGCCACTCCTCACAGGCCGCACGGAGGGAAGTCAGGAAGATCCGACTGGTTGGTTGGTTGGGGGGGGGGGGGGGGGGGGGTCCAATTCACGCCACTCCTCACAGGTCGCACGGAGGGGAGTCAGAAGATCAGCCTGGATGGGAGGAGGTGTTGCTATTCACGCCACTCCTCACAGGTCGCACGGAGGGGAGTCAGAAGATCAGCCTGGATGGGAGGAGGTGTTGCTATTCACGCCACTCCTCACAGGTCGCACGGAGGGGAGTCAGAAGATCAGACTGGATGGGAGGAGGTGTTGCTATTCACGCCACTCCTCACAGGTCGCACGGAGGGGAGTCAGAAGATCAGACTGGATGGGAGGAGGTGTTGCTATTCACGCCACTCCTCACAGGTCGCACGGAGGGGAGTCAGAAGATCAGCCTGGATGGGAGGAGGTGTTGCTATTCACGCCACTCCTCACAGGTCGCACGGAGGGGAGTCAGAAGATCAGCCTGGATGGGAGGAGGTGTTGCTATTCACGCCACTCCTCGCAGGTCGCATGGCAGGGAGTCAGGAATATTCGGTTGAAAAAGCGAGGGGGCATCAGCTAGCCTGTTGCCTTATCAGCCTCAAGCGTGTGAACTTGCCCCTCATCCAGCGTCCCAAAATACCGCTCGCCAACATCATCCTTTTCTATTTCACCACTGCTTGATACCGAAGACAATTGCGGACTGAACTAGATAAGGGCTAATCGTTGACGTCGCCATGAATTTTCCATGGGGGAGTACTTTTAGGTTGATTGCTTCCACACAGCGCCATGGGCGTGACGTCACATTTCACAACGCTTAGTGTGACGCGCTTACGTCCCCTCCCCGTCACTCACAATGGCGACGTTCATGGAGCCAAAACCACGACAGTAAGGAGGACGACATTGCTTTATGATCAATGGAAGCTGTTCTTTGCACATGAGGTGCTGTTGTTTGGATATGAGGTGCTATTGACTTGCTTGGTTCACAATGATCATTCTACCAGTTGTTTTCAATTACGCATAGTGCAGAATAGTGCGGAATTGCTTCACAATAAACTTTGAAATAGTTCCCAGCGATCCCAGAAGTACCGAACCATATGCCTTTCCGACAGCACAGTCATCAAGTACACACGTGACATATCGGTTATCCTACCCACCGGGAGCGAATCCACATACTAGCACATCCGAGGGGCGCTGGCGAGGGCAGATATTTCCGCCACGACCCAATATCCACCGAGTACAGCAAACAATGGACTTTACCGAAAACGTAACACATTATATTCCAGCCCGTTTATTTTCATGCACACTTCGCTAAGGCACTTCAAATCTATTGAAGTTCACAAAATCAAAACGAATGGTCAACACCATTCTGGGGCTTCGTCACCTCTCTAAAACGGGCTTTAGTCTCGCCTAGAATCGGGCCGCTGGATATGCTAGCAAGTCCACGGAGGAGTGGAGCTGGGGTGCCCTCCGGAGGGGAGGGGACCCCAGTGGAGCAGGGCACGTCAACTGTGCGGCACCGGCCGATCGCCACGCCGAGGGGTCGGCCACCACTGGTGCTGACGACCCAGCCGTGTAGTTTCACCGGTCCGACTGGAGATGGCAGCAGTGTCGACACCACGTCGGCCATGACGTAGAATCAATGGTGACGTCATTGCAGCACCATTGAATCGCGCCGCAAACCACAACGCAGGTTGTTGTGGGCAAATTTCATTGCTAGCAATGTGGAATTCATTATGGTACAATTATCAATTTACCGAACGTCAGTATGCTACCCTCAGCAGTACCACCAGCATCGATTGTTTGCGTGTGTGTGTGTGTGTGTGTCACTGTGTGTTGTTTGTTTGGTTGGTTGATTTATTTATTGGTTTGCTGGCTGGTTGGTTGGTTGTTTGGTTGGTTTGTTGGTTGTTCCCTTTGCCAGACCCCCATTTCGCTATGCAATGAATGATACCCCTGGGAGACAAGGCTGCATGGGGTCGGCAGTGTAGTGGCGGAATAACGAGCGAAACGGCTGCGTTCGCCCTCCTGACGACAGTTAGGTGCGGCAACCAAGGCGACCCGCCAGCATGTCAGTGAATGGATCCGGCCCTCCCAGAAGGGTACTGGCAAACCTCCCACGTCAACGCAACGGTACGTGGATATGCGGATTTGTATGGAAAGATGGGGGGGGCCCTCTCCGACTCCGTCGGCGTTAACCAAGCTTGGCAGCTTGCATCACCAAACCTGTTTTTAATGATGTTTACCACCGGTAAAAAACCGACATGTCAAAAACTGTTCTGTGCCGTTTTTACCGGTAAGGATCCCGTTAGTACCTTGCTTAATCTTTTTTTCAGATATATAAGACATACTATTTGTATGTCTAATAGTGTCACATATCACTTGCGTAATAAACATAAACAGACAAAATTGGAGCTGAAGATGTCACGGGAAGTGTAAACATGACAATTTTTTTGCCTGTGTCCACCGGTTTTACCGGTTTTTACCGGTACAAACCGGTCGTAGTAACAAAGACTAGTTCTTCCCGGTCAAAAATCAAACCCTGTGGAAAACTAACGTACATCCGGGCCCCTCAACAGAAGACAATTATTAACTCAAACTAATGATGTACATGTGCTGCTACTGCAATCAGTTACGTTTCACCTGCATTTCCAAGCATTATGACACGAAGTAGCTATGTTCACGTATTATTCGGCTTAATTTCATCTTACAGTAAATGTGCCCTGCAAATCGAACTGGACTCAGTCAGATTTGCCAGAATTTTGTACTCGGGCACCAGCAATCGAGTACAAAATGCATCTCTGAATTTCATGAAGCCCACCACATGGACGAAGGTGGAGAGCAGCTTTCACCACACAATGCAATGCGATCAAAACGAACATCTCTGCAATGACTAACTCTATCGCTACACATTCCATGTACAAACACACACAGACACACACACGCACATAAACAACACCTAAAAAGATAGAAATTCACAGACTTAGCACTAGAAACTTAACACCGGAATCGAAACAAGTTTTTTAACTGTAAAAAATAACCACTATGCACTTGACATGCAAATCAAGCTGACGCATACCCCGACGCTATGTCCAGGCAAGCAGGTATTGTGCAATTGTCACTTACCGAGCGTGTTACCTACACTACTTTTTGTGAGCGTGACAAAACGCAATGATGCTGCCTTGCGACAACGAAGTTCTGTAAATGCACTCATTAGCTCAAAGGAGTCCCAGACCACGATAACAGGCATCTCAACCAGGGAAGGAGAATATTCATATCGCGTCCCAGGATACCAACTGCCCGAGGACAACAGGATTTCCTGTCACAGGAAGGCACACTGTAGAAGCTTTTACGGTGAGCACGATGTAGCTAATTAATTTGCGCTCAGATAACAGCTTCACAAGTGATCCCAGGTCGCCCTGAGCTTAGGAGCCCCTTGTGGTCAAAAGTCTACCAGTCACAGGGTATTGCCCGACGGTGTCAGGCTACCACGTGACTCAGGGTACGCGCTCTGTGGCTGGGTGCTCTCGTGGCCCCGGGACACCCACCTTGGGGGGGAGAGACTCGTCAGGATCACAGGGTGCCAGCAGGCGGTGTCAGGTTTCCTCGGGACACCCATCCTGTGGTTAAACTCGTCAGGATCACAGGGTACCAGCAGGCGATGTCAGGTCTCCCCGGGACACCCACCCTGGGGTGAGACTCGTCAGGACCACAGGGTACCAGCAGGCGGTGTCAGGTTTCCCCGGGACACCCATCCTGTGGTTAAACTCGTCAGGATCACAAGGTACCAGCAGGCTATGTCAGGTCTCCCCGGGACTCCCACCCTGGGGTGAGACTCGTCAGGATCACAGGGTACCAGCAGGCGGTGTCAGGTTTCCCCGGGACACCCATCCTGTGGTTAAACTCGTCAGGATCACAAGGTACCAGCAGGCGATGTCAGGTCTCCCCGGGACACCCACCCTGGGGTGAGACTCGTCAGGACCACAGGGTACCAGCAGGCGGTGTCAGGTTTCCCCGGGACACCCATCCTGTGGTTAAACTCGTCAGGATCACAAGGTACCAGCAGGCGATGTCAGGTCTCCCCGGGACACCCACCCTGTGGTGAGACTCGTCAGGATCACTGGGTACCAGCAGACAGTGTCAGGTTTCCCCGTGACTCCAGGCTATTAACAGTGATGTATAATGGCGCCAATCCTAGGACTCCTCCTCGGCGCCCCCCCCCCGCCCCGCCTCCCCACCAGCCACTCACTCTGTGTAGAAGACCGAGTTGCCCTCCCGACAGCGTACGTCCTCCTCCGACACGGAGGCGGTGCGCGAGCCGGCGCCGGAGTCGTGCGGCTGGCTGCCGGCGCTGGTGGGCGGCGTGGCCGGCTCCATGTCGCCCGGAGACAGCGAGCTCAGCAGGCCCGAGCCCAGGTCTACGATATAGCGCGGCGAGCTGCCGCGCGGCGCCGCGTCACTGCGCCGCTCTCGTGGCCGCCGACCGCCGCCGACCGCCGCCGCCACATCCGTCAGCCGGCAGATGCGTTTTGTGTGCGGAAGGAGGTGCATCACGGCCGGAGATGGATGCGGCGGCGAGGCGCTGGCTGGTCGGTCTCGCACCGCACGCAAACGAAGGTATAACATACGCATGAGCAGTATCGAAAACAAGACCAAGACGGACAAATGCAACCAACATTTAGAGATGCCAAGCAGAAAAAACTGGTATACCCAAGCTCTGAGCAGTTTCGCTTAGCTTCGCTACAACAAAAGACACAAAGATATCTAGAGTGTCAGCTTCGGGCAGTGTCTGGCGGTCAGTGGGCGGCATTCACAGGATCCGGAAGATTGGGGGGGGGGGGAGGGAGGCTACCAGCACCTTGCTGGCAACACACACCTTACCTTAGTGCGTGTTACCAGCACAGAGCCGAACCCAGATTGGCTAGAGGGCAGATCTGTTCAGAGACGCGAACATCTGGTCGGAATCGAAATCAGCCGGCCCATCCAGAAGGTGAGTCAAGGCAGAGGTTGGGGAAAACAGTCCCGGGCCAATTTGATGTCACCCGGGACAGCGGGCGCGCCGGAGAACCATCATCTCCTTTTACTACAGGATGGGAAAATAGTATTAACAAGAGGAGAGTGCGTCCGGAACCAACTGCTCTTTTATAGCAATCCCCAGGGTTCAGGGCTCTTCTTCATTGATTTTCATTCCAGTCGTATCGCATTACTTTTCAGCTGCGACAGAAAACTAGAGTTGCATCTGCTGCACTTCATTTTTGTTGTATCTTCATTGTATTATTTTGTTATTGCTAACACACTTTCGATGCCACAAGCTCCGGAAATATGAAAGGTATGGTCTACCACACTCTCCGTTTACGTAGTTCCGAAGAAAAAAAACATGTTCTCTAGCTCTCCAATTTCAGCTGACGCATTCGATCCCGGTAAAGTGCGGAACTGGGACCGACACTGGGTATCAGGTTCAGGTCGCTCAGAACCAAACCAGGACTCAGCAGTCGAGTCAAGCTCCCGATCAAACATAGGATCAGCACTGGGATAAGGTTCCGGCCGCAATAACGC
Organism: Ashinkailepas kermadecensis; assembly: GCA_034440615.1. Classification (NCBI taxonomy): domain Eukaryota; kingdom Metazoa; phylum Arthropoda; class Thecostraca; family Neolepadidae; genus Ashinkailepas; species Ashinkailepas kermadecensis. The sequence goes on along the minus strand of JAOTOM010005155.1, from coordinate 229,976 downwards.
TCGCGTCCCGAGTCCAGACCAGCCCTCACACCAAGCCAAGGTCGGCACTGAACATCACATCCAGGTCACACCAGAGCCCAGGCGCGAGGCAGAGACTAGCCCTCACACCAAGCCAAGGTCGGCACTGAACATCACATCCAGGTCACACCAGAGCCCAGGCGCGAGGCAGAGACTAGCCCTCACACCAAGCCAAGGTCGGCACTGAACATCACATCTAGGTCACACCAGAGCCCAGGCGCGAGGCAGAGACCAGCCCCCACACCAAGCCAAGGTCGGCACTGAACATCACATCCAGGTCACACTAGAGCCCAGGTGCGAGGCAGAGACCAGCCCTCACACCAAGCCAGGGTCGGCACTGAACATCACATCCAGAACGCACTAGAGCTCGGGCGCGAGGCAGAGACCAGCCCACACACCAAGCCAAGGTCGGCACTGAACATCACATCCAGGTCACACCAGAGCCCAGGCGCGAGGCAGAGACCAGCCCACACACCAAGCCAGGGTCGGCACTGAACATCACATCCAGAACGCACCAGAGCTCGGGCGCGAGGCAGAGACCAGCCCTCACACCAAGCCAGGGTCGGTACTGAATATGGCATCCAGGCGCAGGCACGAAACCGAGACTAGGACAGCACCAGACCGACGGCTCAAGAAAACCGCGGGTCCGGCGTCGGGCCAGGATCGGACTGCGCGCAGGCGGGCGAGCGTCGGGCCAAGATAGGGCAAATGTCGAGTCAAGGTCGAGTCAAGGTCGGATCAAGGTCGGGTCGAGGTCGGGCCGCCGCAGACGCACTCACCTGACAATGGCGCTCGACACAGACGACACGGACGACACCACGTTGGACAGCATCGACTTGGGAGTGTTGTCGAGCTGGGGCGGCGCCGACGAGGGGGTCGGCTCGCGCTCCGGTGTGCTCGACAGACTCTCCATCCAAGCGAGCGGGTGAGGCAGGCGCTTCCACACCTGTCGAGTTACACCGGGCACCGTCAAATGGAGCAGACGGCCGTCACACGGCGCGACTGGCCGATCCAATCAAATGCGTGACTCGAGTTTTGTAAATACATGGCGGTAGTGCTAGTGTTTTCAGGGGTGAGATCTTGTTAGATTACCCTACGACAAGCTGAAATATACCCGATGAGCTTACAAATCCAATACGCCGATTGCATGCTAATCGTCAATATACAACTTGGCTCATTCCCAGGCATGTACGCCGGTCTAAGCATATCAAATGATCGCTTCGCCTCAGGGCGGGCGAGTCATGCCGACCGAGTCCGGTAGCGGCCCACACACCACCAGCCGGTGTAACGCCCACCTTTTGCCTCTTGGTCTCGTCCACCACGTCCTCGGCGGCTGCCTGCGTGAACTGGGCGGCCCGCTGTTCGGTCGCGTCCACGCCCTCGCCGCCCAGACTGATGGCACTGTCCGTCATCGTGTCCTTGGCCGGCAGTGTCGACAGCGGCAGAGGTGGCGGTGGCGGTGGCGGCGGTGGCGGTGGCGGCGGTGGCGGCGGCGGCGGCGGCGGCGGCGGCGGCGGCGGCGGTGGCGCGCTGTCGGCGTCACCCAGCGCCATCTCACGGCGCACCTCAGGCGACACGAGCGCCCTCTCGAACGCCTTGGGGAAGGCGTTGGCGTCGCGCCGCTCCGTGTCCGGCTCCACCTCGTCCTCCTCCAGTGAGCCGGCCTTGAGGCTCAGCTCCGGGAAGCTGCGCGTGTCGGTGGCCAGCGTCGGCTCCGGCTCCCGCTGCTGCTCCGGCTCAGGCAGCGACTGCGACTCCGATTCCGGCTGCTTCGGCTGCGACTGCGGCTCTGGCTCCGGCTGCGGCTCTGGCTGCGGCTCCTCCCGCTGGGCGGTCGACAGCTCAGGCTGCGCGAGGTCCGCCGGCTCAGACTTCGCAGGGGCCGACGGGGCCGGCTCAGACTCCGCAGGGGCCGATGGGGCCGGCTCAGACTCCGCAGGGGCCGGCGGAGCTGGTTCAGACTCCGCAGGGGCTGGCGGGTCCGGCTCGGCCGGCGGTGCAGAGAGCTCCTGTGCCGACCCAGACTCCGCCGAGCTCTGTGCTACAGCTGACGACACTGACTGCTGCTGCTGCTGCTGTCCCGGCGGCGGAGGCACGGGACGAGACTCAGAGGCGGCGTCAGCGGCCGACGGAGGCGATGGTGGAGGACAGGGCTCAAAGGCAGCGTCAGCAGTACGCGCAGCGGCTCTGGGAGGCGCGTGGTACACCTCCGGCGGCGGCAGGTCCGGACTGAAACATGCTCGTCAGGTCATCCAAGGGCAAGATGAGGGGACCTTATCCAGCCGCTCAGTACCGTTAGACTGTCATGCCGCTGGCAGTCACGCAATGGAAGACACGATATAGAGAGGCAGGGGCTGCAAGCGCAACCAACCAAAGCGGCTTCGGGAACTTTTTAGCACGTTCTTGAATATTCAACCCTTATCTACGGAGCGTCAGACAACTTCGTGGGTGTAAATTCAGTGTTTCAGGTAAAGAGAACCGCCAACAGCACGATAATACCAAGGATGCAGATGAGGTGCACCAAGCGTTTGCAAAAGGAATACAGTTGCGCATACCACTATAACGCTGTCTTTAACTAGTCGTTACATGAAGAACAAGGTCGAACGGTAGAACATGTAATAATGTCCCCAAAATATATATGAAACATCAACCTTGGGTAAAACAAATACAACGGAGGGTGGGTAAAGAAAAATAGAATGCAAATCATTACGGAATAGCTAGCCTGACAATTCCTTAATTTTAGGAAGTAGCCTAGAAACTAACAAGTACGAACAGAATAGAAACTAGAAGACATCCCTGCAACAGGAGGCAATGATTAATAGAAGCACAGAAGACAGCCAGTTAAACATGATTAAAAGCAAAAGAAACTCAGCGAGCGCTTTCTTGATGCTGTGCTGCTTTGTGATCCAGAGGTACGCTATTTACATGAACACAAGGATGTACCCAACGCACGTGATATTCACTAGCACTGACGCAAAACTGTGAGGAAACCGTGACTCTGATACACCGAGATCGCCGACAACATCAGTCACATTACAACCGAGACAGCCAACATGTGGCTCACACCGAGATCGCCGACAACACCAGTCACATTACAACCGACACAGCCAACATGTGACTCTGATACACCGAGATCGCCGACAACACCAGCCACATTACAACCGAGACAGCCAACATGTGGCTCTGACACACCAGTCACATTACAACCGACACAGCCAACATGTGGCTCTGATACACCGAGATCGCCGACAACACCAGTCACATTACAACCAAGACAGCCAACATGTGGCTATGATATACCGAGATCGCCGTCAACACCAGTCACATTATAACCGACACAGCCAACATGTGGCTCTGATACACCGAGATCGCCGACAACACCAGTCACATTACAACCGACACAGCCAACATGTGGCTCTGATACACCGAGATCGCCGACAACACCAGTCACATTACAACCGAGACAGCCAACATGTGGCTCTGATACACCGAGATCGCCGACAACACCAGTCACATTACAACCGACGCAGCCAACATGTGACTCTGACACACCAGTCACATTACAACCGACACAGCCAACATGTGGCTCTGATACACCGAGATCGCCGACAACACCAGTCACATTATAACCGAGACAGCCAACATGTGGCTCTGATACACCGAGATGGCCGACAACACCAGTCACATTACAACCGAGACAGCCAACATGTGGCTCTGATACACCGAGATCGCCGACAACACCAGTCACATTATAACCGAGACAGCCAACATGTGGCTCTGATATACCGAGATCGCCGACAACACCAGTCACATTATAACCGAGACAGCCAACATGTGGCTCTGATACACCGAGATCGCCGACAACACCAGTCACATTACAACCGACACAGCCAACATGTGGCTCTGATACACCGAGATCGCCAACAACACCAGCCACATTACAACCGACACAGCCAACATGTGGCTCTGATATACCGAGATCGCCGACAACACCACAACACCAGTCACATTACACAGCCATCCAGCGTCAACAGCACCGTCCGTCCAATGACAGCTGGCAGCCACACTCAGGTGTGGAGCTCAGGTGAAGCTGTCACATCCAGAGCCACATGTCGCAGGCCACCATAGCACAACCAGGCGTGGTCCGTCCAATGACAGTTGGCAACCACACTCAGGTGTGGAGCTCAGGTGAAGCTGTCACATCCAGAGCCACATGTCGCAGGCCACCATAACACAACCAGGCGTGGTCCGTCCAATGACAGTTGGCAGCCACACTCAGGTGTGGAGCTCAGGTGAAGCTGTCACATCCAGAGCCACACGTCGCAGGCTGCCATAACATAACCAGGCGTGGTCCGTCCAATGACAGTTGGCAGCCACACTCAGGTGTGGAGCTCAGGTGAAGCTGTCACATCCAGAGCCACATGTCGCAGGCCACCATAACACAACCAGGCGTGGTCCGTCCAATGACAGTTGGCAGCCACACTCAGGTGTGGAGCTCAGGTGAAGCTGTCACATCCAGAGCCACACGTCGCAGGCTGCCATAACATAACCAGGCGTGGTCCGTCCAATGACAGTTGGCAGTCACACTCAGGTGTGGAGCTCAGGTGAAGCTGTCACATCCAGAGCCACATGTCGCAGGCTACCATAACATAACCAGGCGTGGTCCGTCCAATGGCAGTTGGCAGCCACACTCAGGTGAAGCTGTCACATCCAGAGCCACATGTCGCAGGCCACCATAACACAACCAGGCGAGGTCCCGTCCGAATTACGGCATCCATCAGCCATGCAATTCGAGAGGGACCAAGTCGGGTCTGACCAGTCACGCAAGAGTCACTCACGGCAGAGTTCTGCTGCGGTCATCACACGCTCACACGGAGACGTGACCAGGCCGGGCCAAGTCAGATCAGATCCGAAAGGCTCTGCCCGGCCACGGCACGATCATGCCAGGTCCGTCCAGCGGGCGGCCACTCACAGCGGGAGGTTGCCGCGGTCCTTGACCTTCATGTGGGCGATGTCAGTGAAGAGCGCCGTCGACACGATGTGGTCCATGGGCACCATGACCCCGTAGCGGTCGGCGCCGTGCTCCAGCACCAGCGGGTCGGACACGTTCGGGTCGAACATGAGACAGTTGGGCGTCACCAGCAGTGTGCCCGTCACCACACCCTGAAGATGACGGAGAGGGCGCGTCAATGAGCATACATCCTGCAGAACTGTAGGTCACCGACTACATGCCATGATGAGAGGGCAGATTACTGGCTACAGGCCCTGAAGGAGAGTACAGACCAAAGACCACATGCTCCAGGGAAGAGTAAGGTCACCCGACATGTTCTTAACGGAGGTGAGTCACCACCCGCTTACCTTAGGAAAGAGGGCAAGTGAATATCCACGCAACCGGGGAGAGGGCAGGTCAATGGCCATAAGCCCTGGGGAGGAGAGGTCGTTGGAGACATACCCAAGGAGATAATTTTGACAACTGACAACACACCCGTCATAGAGGATGGTGACGATGAGGCCAGAGCCAAGTCAGAAAGGTAGTCATTATTTCGTCCCAGTGAAGAACGCTCCGGACAAAATATGACTACCTCTACACCACAGAAGAGACACGACTCAGTACAGCGGCATCATGCAAATTAAGCCTCCTACTGTGCAATACGATGGTGTAGATAATGACGGTGCAGGTACTCGTAACTCTCACACAATTGCACACGCACGCACACATAGACAACGCAGCAGCAGATACAGCGAGTGCCGGAGTCACCGCGGAGTTCACTTATGGCTTCGCGTCCGACCTTGACCGGCTGTCTGGCTCGACATCTAATCAGTCGCGTACAACGCGTTCGCCGACCAATCGGCGACCTACCGCGCGCCCACCGACCAATCAGTGGCCTACCACGCACCCACCGACCAATCAGTGGCCTACCACGCACCCACCGACCAATCAGTGGCCTAACACGCGCCCACCGACCAATCAGTGGCCTACCACGCGCCCACCGACCAATCAATGGCCTAACACGCGCCCACCGACCAATCAGTGGCCTACCACGCGCCCACCGACCAATCAGTGGCCTACCACGCGCCCACCGACCAATCAATGGCCTACCACGCGCCGCCGACCAATTAATGGCCTACCACGCGCCAACCGACGAATCAGTGGCCTACCACGGGCCCGCCGACCAATCAGTGGCCTACCACGGGCCCGCCGACCAATCAGTGGCCTACCACGCGCCAACCGACGACGAATCAGTGGCCTACCACGGGCCCGCCGACCAATCAGTGGCCTACCACGCGCCCACCGACCAATCAGTGGCCTACCACGGGCCCGCCGACCAATCAGTGGCCTACCACGCGCCCGCCGACCAATCAATGGCCTACCACGCGCCCGCCGACCAATCAGTGGCCTACCACGCGCCCACCGACCAATCAGTGGCCTACCACGGGCCCGCCGACCAATCAGTGGCCTACCACGCGCCTGTCGACCAATCGGTGGCCTACCACGGGCCCGCCGACCAATCGGTGGCCTACCACGCGCCCGCCGACCAATCAGTGGCCTACCACGCGCCTGTCGACCAATCGGTGGCCTACCACGGGCCCGCCGACCGATCGGTGGCCTACCACGCGCCCGCTGACGTGGCCCCATTCACTCCGTGCACCGGCTAATCAACATCCGTGTCTTGCTGACGGCGTCACACGAATTGCGCATTCATATGGGCGCAACCAGTGCCGACCGTCGTGACCGGCCCACCGTGGGCGCCCGTGGATATGCGCAGCGGGAGGGGCTCGCGTGCGGCACGTCCGCCGCTGACCAACACAACAATGGCAACGCAGCAGCACGAGAGCAGAGCAGCAGGGCAGCGGGGCAGCGGGGCAGCGGGGCAGAGGGACAGCGGGGCGTGTTCGCTGTTTGATCAAGTCAGCCTGTTGGTGGCCGCGTGTCTGGTGCGCTGGCGGACCGAGCGGGTCGCCGCCGGCCATCGCGCCACGCTCCGGCCCACCAGACCGGCGCTGTCGGACGCCAGTAAGCGCAGCAGCACCGCCGCGGCCGATCGGCCGGCGCGGCTACACGTCAGCAGTCCCGTCCGGACTGCCTATCGCCTGGGGCCAGCCGACCAGGTCGCACCGCGTGTCCTCCGGCGAGGTCGGGCTGCCGCGTCGCAAGGGCGTCAGCAGGCCACCGTCAGGGTGAAGTTACAGCGCGGATGGGCGACGTGTAGCTAGTAAGGTCCGTGAGACGAACTAACCAACTAACCAACCTAGTCATTGGCGGTCCGCAAAGGACAGCGAGGAACTTACTAGGAAGCTTGAGAGGACCGAATGGGCTGAACACTGTCATTTCCCGACCAATTCGTCGAGGTGCGATCACTATGAAATGACTACTTCAGGCATGGACTTTACTTTTCCATCGATTTAAATATCTACATGGCTGCTGACCGCCAAGCTCACCCACGACAAGGGAACAATTACCGCGCTAAGCGAGACAAGCCTTCTTTTGGTGCACGCACAGGCGTACAGGCGTGCACAGGCCTACAGCTGAGTGATGCACTCAACTGCGCCGAAGCGACAGCCAATTCCAGTCACATGGTTGATGGATTGGACGAGACGAGACGAGGATATCAGCCGCCGTAGCTGACACGGCATTACACCTGAGTAACAACCCGGCCCGGACCTGTGCGGTACTAGTGCTGGCATACTCGGTCTGGTGTCAGCGCGGTACAGATCATCATCTTCTAAATCAGCAACCCAAAATTGTTTCAAGGACTGGGTGATATGTCATGAGTCCGACAGCCGATGGTACGGTAAGGTGCTTGGGGACGTGCCGAGTGTTTCCGCCAGTGCAGCGAAGAGTATGCCGCCGAGGCCGCGCCGTTACTCGACATGCCACACGCGGTCACGTCACCAGGCAGGGCGACAGCCGGCGGGCACCATGCCGAGGCGAGGCGAGGCGAGGCGAGGCGAGGCGAGGCGAGGCGAGACGCGTGGCCGGGACGCCACTCACCTGACCGTCGGTGATGTGGCGGGTCTTGATCTTGACGTACTTCATCAGGCAGTCGCGGTCCAGGTCCTGCTCGTCGGCAGCCGAGTGGTGCGTGCCGGCGCGAGACCGCTGGCCGGCCACCGCTGCACCGGTGGCCGGCGGCGCCGACTCCGTACTGGCCGCGGCCGCCACCGCAGCGGAGCCGTCCGTACCTGCCGGCCACCAGTCTGCAGTGTCAGCAGGGTCAGCAGGGTCATTACTGGCCGCGGCCGCCACCGCAGCGGAGCCGTCCGCACCTGCCGGCCACCAGTCGGCAGTGTCAGCAGGGTCAGCAGGGTCATTACTGGCCGCGGCCGCCACCGCAGCGGTGCCGTCCGCACCTGCCGGCCACCAGTCAGCAGGGTCAGCAGGGTCAGCAGGGTCAGTAGTCAACAGAGTCAGCAAGGCCGGTAGTCAACAGGGTCAGCAAGGTCAGCCGGGACAGCATGATCAGCAGATTCAGGGGGCCAGTAGGTTGGGCATGGCTAGTGGCATCAGCAGGGTCAGCAGCATGGATGATTCCGTCAGCATCGGCACCAGCGTCAGCATTTGAGACAGTCCAGTTAGCAAATGCGTCGGCAGAGTCAGGGTGGCCGTCGACCACCGTTGGCGGTCTGCCCCAAGAGCATTGTCCCATGCCACATGGCACCATCACACAGGGTAGCACGTCGGTGTCACAGAGCACGCAGCAGCCCAGCGCATTCGTCACCGTCCGAAATGCTCGTGTACGGCGCACGAAACGGTCACATCCTGCAAGTATGAATGCAGCGTGTCGGACGAAGTGATCAGTGCTTGGTGTTGGACCTGTTGGCTTCCCTCTCAGTCTCCGGTCAGCTGGGGTCAGACCGATAGACACAGATATCTCATTCACAGTGATCAGTGCTTGTGTTACCGTTGGCTTCCCCTCCCAGTCCCCGGTCCGGGGCAACCGATAGACACAGAATCTCACTCACAGTGATCAGTGCTTGGTGTTGGACCTGTTGGCTTCCCCTCCCAGTCCCCGGTCAGATGGGGCCAGACCGATAGACACGGAACTGTCACCCATAGTGACCACTTCAAATTCCTCGGGGGGAGGGGGGAGGTTTCGAATCACAATTCTATTTCTTTGAAATTTCAAAAAAATTTTTTTTTTTTTTTTTTTTTTTTTTTTTTTTTTTAAAAGGGGAAAGGACCAAAAAAAATTTTTTTAAAATTAACTTTGGTCTCAAAAAAACCCTTACTTTAGCCAGAATCTTCTATTTTAGCTCTAATGGGCAAATATGCAAAACTAATAAGTAATCAAAAACGGAAAAAAATAGAAGATTCATCTTGTGCGTTTTGTTTCGTCCCTAAAGATAAGCAAACGCTGAAAGTTTCATTAAAATATCTTTATCCGTTAAAGCGTGACGACTGGTTTAATTTTAATGGAGGTGACCTCACTTCACCCTGACTAACTCGTTGACCCTAGATGACCTGATCTCGAAATTTCGACACAACATGCCAAATTGATGTGGGAAAAGGTATGCCAAATTTCGGCGCCCTACCGTGCGTCGTTCTTTCACTGTCCGCGGAAAACCTTAGGGGGAGGCGCATATCAACCCCCCTCCCCCCGAGACGGCGCGGGTTGACACGCGCACTGGAGAGGGGGGGGGGGGGAGGGGGGAAATCCGCCCACCCCTCCGGTTCTTCGTACATAACTCCCGATTTTATTGGTCGATATACGCCATTTGTTTAGTACCTGCTTAGAAATGTCCGGCGCGTCGCTTAGAGAAAGGTAAAACGGAAATCGGCCGAAAAGTGTTCGAGTTAGAGGCCGTTAAAGTCAAAACATTTCGTAACGCCAGAGCACAAAAATCGGCGCTGGTGCGCTTCCCGTATATCAGCAAAAGGGAAGTGTTCTTGACAACACTAGCGACTTGTTTGATGTATATTGTTATGCTATATAGTTCCAAGGTCATATTAGGTCACCGAGGTCAAGTTCGTGACAGGCTAATGAACGAAACTTGATCAATTGGAATGTTGTCACAAACGCAAATGACTGGCATGCGATTGATGTCATTTTGCATGTTACTCCCTACACATCCTGAAAACTACTGTTTGTCGTCGTGTACCTAAGCGTTTCCATACTTCATTCATGTACTTCACTCCTTTCTTCGCGAAACCGATTGCGCCGAGCCGCCCGACGGAGCAGTCGGGCGGGCGGCCCGGTTCCGGTAACTGGAACAGGTAACTGCCCTGATAAAGTGCTGCTATATAGGTGGTCTGAGGTCAAATTCCGGGTCTAGCATCTGTATTGCATCATTAGTCATGTCCAAAACATCATTGATGCCCATTTTGGAACATTTCAACACAATCACAGCGATCCATAACAATGACGAGCGAAGCCACGCGAAACAAGCAAATTGTGACATGTGTAACCTCATTTGACCTTGAAGATATTGACCCAAGGTCATGAATTTGCACACAATATAGTTCACTACCGTACCCATCCACACTGAGAATTTCGTTACTCCAGCGTTAATAGGAGCCGAAATCTTAGGGGAGGGGGCGGAATCCCCCCCCCCCCTCCAGTGCGCGTCATTTTCAGAGGCTCTCCAGGGCGCGTGTGAAACCACTCTCCTACGGCTCGTTGTTCAAATAAAAAGTTTCACTCACTCGTGGTTTAATATGTATTATCCCACGACAGAAAGTACGGTTCATATTCGGTCGCGTGCTTTTGCAAACCCGTGGTATGTGTTCATCGCACGTTGAGTGTTAACCGTGCGGCGCAATGACCTTTATATTACACAGTGCCTGAGTGCAATGGCCTTTAGAGACAGTCCATTTGCTATTCATTCCGCACAACTGCACTGATGGTGAAGCTGGAATACACATACAATTAACGTGAAAGCCGGTATGAATTGAATTATTAAACCAATCGTGACTGGAACATTTCATATCAACCAAGAGCTGTAGGCGAGTGGCTTAAATATAATAATTAAATCGTTCATGATTTAACATATAGTAAACCACATACGGCTTCACTGATGTTTGTGTACCCCGGCTGATACAAATATTTTACCGCACGCTGCAACTAACCCTCAGGATGAAAAGTCAATCCGCTGCAGCTTCGTGGCTTTCACTCGGCAGGTCAGCCCGAGGCCCTGAAACTACGGTCATACTGCCAACAAATGGCATGTATCGGGCGGACCATCAACTGTCAGATAAACATTGACCGGATAATTCAATTGAAATGCACAAAATTGCATTTCTCATACCGTCAACACACCGTTGCGTGTTAAATGGCCTGTTCTAGAATGCAAAGTAAGAGTCTGTAAAAATGTAATTCTGCATTCTCGCTCGACATCATCCAGTGAGGGGTTTTAACTATATTACGTCTTTAATTACACTTCGCGATCTCATTCGACCCTGCATGCTATTTGCCAATGTCGTGACTTTTTAATTACGAGCCTAAGCCGTTCAGTCGCCACGTGTAGCGTGCAGCTATACGTGGCGACTAAACGGCGTGTAAGCAGTGTAGCGTTCAGTCGCCATCCACTGAAGTTAAGCAAACGACAGTAGGAGAAACACTTTACTAAACTTGCACTGGAGACGAATTTTTGCCGTTTCACTCTAAAAATGCCTTGCACTTGACGTTCGGTCCGTGCAAAGTATTCTTTTTTACAACTCGACATCACAATTCCTTTTCCAGCACCGCTTAGTAATATTTAAAGCTGGCATGAACTGCCTGAATTTCTATTAAGGGAATAACCGCGTGATGAAAAATGTATGATACTAGTATTATTGAACAAATTGTTCCTAAGAATGTGGAGGGTTTGTGATTGAAAACTGCTCATTATAAAGCAGCATAACATTTATCTGGCGGGATTGCTTTTTTAACGTCTCCTCACCTTCAGCAGAATCCCTGCATAGCCTTTATCCGCTCTAGCTCGCTCGCTCTAAGTCTTATATGTAATACCAGATATAACGGCCATCCTACATTTATTGTTACATTATTGCACGCGGAAAATAGCATTCGTTGTCTTCCATGTCACCTCATTTTTTATCTTCGAGTGACATCCGAGCTAATTCAATGCCTCCATCCATGGATGTATGAATTATCATGCAACATTCGTTGGTTGTTTTGTTGTTTTGCTGTTTAACAAACGTTCGTTAGTTGTTCTATGTGGACCGTAACTCAGTACATTCATACGTACAATGCATCGACCTCTTCCTAGTAATTGATGTTGGTGTAGGAGATAAAAGCATTATACCACTGCAGTGCGGTAAAGCAGTCCACTGGCGACAGCTCGTGCTTTTTACCAGGAGACGAAACCTGGTAGGATACGAAAGCATATCAAGTGGTTCAAGACACACACATAGGCACACACACACACGCACACGCACACACACACGCACGCACACACACGTAGAAGAAGAACCTTGGGTTCTTTTACGACGCATTCAACCGCTAGGTCATATAGCGTCGCCAACCTCCCACGCCGAGTGGTCGCGGGCAGACTCGGTAAGTTCCGTCGACTGTGAGATTCGCACCCACAATCTTGCGATCAAGAGTCTGACGCTCTACCAACTGAGCTACCGCGGTCCCCACACACACACGTACAAACACCGCTAATGTATACATGTCATTTGATCTGGTAACGATCTCGATTAATGCAAATTAGTTGGAACTGTTCTCGACAGTTCTCAGAAGTGCGGCATAGAAGTCGGTTCAGTTTTTGCCGAATATACATTTCCGGAATGCCGGTCGCACTGAGCTTCACACTATCAACTTCTTGTGGGCAGAACACTATACAATGACCTTGGTCCTGGAAAGCGTATTCCACTGGACCCACAGGGCGCTATTGATGCTACTCATGCTGTAATCCAGCATACAAAATATGGCATTAAATGCTGCTCCATCTTCAAATAATGAGAAGTGGTTTCACAAAAAGAATGACAGTTGGGCCGGTTCCATTTCGCGCTGAAGCAACATGAACTGAAAGCCTCTGATTGCAAGATAAGCTAGATGATATTCGCTTGCCGCGTATAAATATATTGCACAAACATTGCAGCTGCACAGACATTTGAATATCTCGCTTGCCACAAAGTGCACAATAAATACAATAATATAATAATACATACCATGCTATATATGGCGTGCGCCCAACAACTTGGGTTCCTCAATGAAACAGGTATAACTTAGGCAAAACAACTAATCGATTTGTCAACCAATCTGAATTAAGCAATGAAGAGTAAATGTTAGGAATTCTCTCAATAATTCCGGACAAGAGCATGCTTCATTGACATTGACCCCTTCCTCTTTCGCTAGACTCTTTGCAACCGAGCTCCTTACAGCATTTCCAGCTCATTCTGTGTTGCAGAAGTCTGATATGGATAACGATCAATTGTTTCCTGTCGACAGGAGTCCAGCGGCAGCCTGCTCAATGAGCTGCCAGTGTTGCTTTCCCGACCGAGGCATGAAGGGCAGGAACAACATAGACCAGTGTCTCTCACTTCATGGCTACAGGGGAAATGGTCACGTGACAACCTCAAACGCAAATTCCTTTCCTTGGACACTGGCTCGTGGTCAACCTGATAGACTGTCACGTGGCGCCTAATTTTGAAGTGGTGCAGCCTAACACGTCAATAATTGCTGTGAAGCGGCACAGTCTGCGTTCCTGGTGGCCAGCCGTAATAAAGGTATACTGGAAGCTACTTCTGTGGCCTAGTGTACTTACATTGGTTGGTTTCAAGTGTTTCAGACATGGCAAATTATCGTCTCGGGTAGCTGCGTTCCACGTATGTGCAATGAGGTTTCCACCAATCTGCACAGCACTCAATTATGCATTGGTTATGACATGTTCAGGAATATCCAGCCTACCTATCCAAAAGTAATTGTTCTTCTGCATTAAACTGACAAAAACCAGCTTGAGCATTTAGTAAATATTACCTACTAAGGTAATATTTGCTACCTACTAAGGTAATATTTACTACCTACTAAGGTAATAGTTACCTTGCCTCCACGCCTGCTATAGGGGCAAACACGTGCCAGGCACTAATTACCTCCACTCGATGGCTCTGCACAGAGCCAAATCCGGCCGATCCCAGACCGTGCCGGACCATCACTGGTCCGGAGCGTGGTCAGAGCTCCTTGAGCCTGACCACGCTCTGGCATACCTTTTCCCACATCAATTTGGCATGTTGTGTCACAATTTTGAGGTCAGGTCATCTAGGGTCGAGTTAGTCAAGGTCAAGTGAGGTTACCTCCTCAGGGAGCGCTGACCACGCTTTAACGGATAAAGATATTTTAATGAAACTTTCAGCGTTTGCTTATCTTTAGGGATGAAACAAAACGCACCAGAGGAATTATATATTTTTTTCCGTTTTTGAATACTTATTAGTTTTGCATATTTGCCCATTAGAGCTAAAATCTAAGATTCTGGCTAAAGTCCCTGAGCACGGGGTCAGAGCCACACCGACCTTGCGGCTGGTCGGCGGACGGCACGTCCGGCAGTCGGGACGGCACCAGCAGCACCTGGCCCGGGAATACCAGTCGAGCGCCCAGACGGTTGGCCTTCACCACTTCCGACGGCCGACTGTCGAACCGGGCGGCGATGCTGGTCAGGGTGTCCCTCTCTTGGACCTGCGGACCAGGCGGCGATGCTGGTCAGGGTGACTCCGTCCTGCACCTCAGGGTCGGGGAAGATATTGGTCAGGGTGTCCCTCGCTTGGACCTGCGGACCAGGCGGCGATGCTGGTCAGGGTGACTCCGTCCTGCACCTCAGGGTTTTAATTGATTATTTGGGCTTAAGGGCGCGCCGACTACATGGTCATTTGGCGCCCATTTGCACCTCAGGGTCGGGGAAGATATTGGTCATGGTGTCCCTCGCTTGGACCTGCGGACCAGGCGGCGATGCTGGTCAGGGTGACTCCACCACGCACATAAAGATCAGGGGAGATATGGGTCATGGTGTCCCCCTCTTGAGCCTGAGACCAGGCGGCGACGCTGGTCAGGATATCCCACTCCTGAACTTGATGACCGGGCGGTGATACGAGGAACACCTGGGCCAGCATCACCGCACGGTGTTCAAGTCCAGGACACACTCACTATAGTAAGTGTGTCCTGGACTTGAGCACCAGGCGGCGATACTGGCCCGGGTACTCCCCTACTGGACCTGAGCACTGGGTGGTGATACTGATCCGGGTGTTTCTCTCCTGGACCTGAGAACCGGGCGACAATATTAGCCGGGGCTTCCCTCTCCTAGACTGGAGGACCGTGCGATGATACTGGTCAGGGTTCCCCCTCCTGGACTGGAGTGCCGGACGGCGATACTGGTCAGGGTTCCCCCCTCCTGGACTGGAGTACCGGACGGCGATACTGGTCAGGGTTCCCCCCTCCTGGACTGGAGTACCGGACGGCGATACTGGTCAGGGTTCCCCCTCCTGGACTGAAGTACCGGACGGCGATACTGGTCAGGGTTCCCCTCCTGGACTGGAGTACCGGACGGCGATACTGGTCAGGGTTCCCCCTCCTGGACTGGAGTACCGGACGGCGATACTGGTCAGGGTTCCCCCTCCTGGACTGGAGTACCGGACGGCGATACGGGTCAACGAGTTCCTTTCCAAACCATAGGGAAACACACCGGTAGCGGCATCCGGTCTGAAAGAGAAAACACACGCGCATACATACACATGCACGCACGCACAGTAGCGTCATACCTTTGGAGCTGTCCAGCACAGTTTACAGCAGTGACCACTGTGCCGTATTGACCGTCCACGCACGGCATCTGGACGCTGATCGTCAGTTGAGGCGCTGCACCATAGTGGCCGCATATTCACGTCACAACCAAAGCAACATCTTGCGCCGACGGTGTCCGCTCAGGAATTCAAATTTCTCCGCCTGTCCGGAGCACCGACACACGACAATAATTCCGTACATAGACGCCATTAGACGCCATTAGCCACCTGGGGGCGCGTCGGCGTCCGCGCTGACGTCACGCAGCGGCTCTGACGTCACGGCCGACGGCGGCGCCCGCTCGGCAGGGACGCCGCCGGCCGTGCCGGAGCACCACTCGGCGCGAACGCCCACACCAGTCATTACCACTAAGCGGTTGAGTCCACTCGGGGCCGCGGCAGCTAGCTGCTCGGCGGCGACTGGGGTGGCGGGCCGTGCTCAGGGTGGCCCTGGTACTGCTACACGACCGCCAGCCACTCGGCGGCGTACCGTGCCGCCAGGGTGGCCCGGCGCTGCTACACGACCGCCAGCCACTCGGCGGTATACCGTGCCGCCAGGTTGGCCCTGATACTGCTACACGACCGCCAGCCACTCGGCGACTGCAGAGGCATAAATCACAAGTAAAAACAGTAGCGCCAGAGACTGTACGTCTTTCTGCTCCATAAATATAGAGGGTCTGTGCAGGCATGCGTCATCAGCGTAATTTCCCTTGGAATGCATAGAGCCGTGACGTCACCAGTGGCCACCTGCGGTAAAGGCGGCTGAGGAAGGTGCGACAGGTTCAAGGTTAGTAATTTCTATGATGTTTTTCTACAGCCGTTATACATGTCAGCTGAATTTCCAAGGACGGTCGGTATTAATGAATTAGCCACATATAAATGTGCATATATCGCTGCAGGGTCCCCCACCTCGTACCTGCGGTGCTTTCAGATTTGGATGGGTAATTACCGTTAGGAGGTGGTGTTCGGTTACATTTGGTATATGGGCACATACCTAGGTACCCACATACCTCCCTGTATATCCAACATCTACGTATCAGGATGGTTTATCGTAAGATACTTTAGTACTGTTTTGCCATGCGGAAATCATGGAAGAACCATCCAAGCATGTAATGTATTCATCTAAACCATGGCTTTAGGTGCATGCTGAGCCCAGGTAGGTTTCGATTCATGACACCTACTTTAATGTTCATTGCATTCGCGAGGAGCATTGGTTGGATTCAGGGAGATAACCATCCATACATTTGAAGGGGCATCTTGACCTTGATTTTTCAGAAAACTGCGGCCGTTCAGAAATCGAACTACCCCTGGTGTGCCAATTTCGATCTCACTGGAGGATGGCAGACGAGACGATGTTTTAAGGTGGCATTGAGGGGCATGCCTGCATTGGACATGTTACAATTGGTGTCCTGTATCACCCTTCAGAGTGAAAGTGGACCGAACGGGCCCCCTTTTATCAATCATGCCATGTTTGTATGCTAAGCAATTGTCGCGGAAATTACCCCTTCATCGCAAATATGTAATACCCGACAACATCGGTAGTAAACATCTCCTCTAACAACTGGGGCACTCACGCATAGGCGTAAGAACAGTGGGCCAGGGGGCACGACCTCCAACTTCGCAGAGTTTTAACATTGGGTCAATGCGTGTTGACCGGAAAGAGTGGCACCAAGGCCCACTATGATCACCCTCTCCCTGGCTTCGTGTCAACAAAAACGTTATGCTCCCCCGAATATTACCCTTTCTCCATCTCCATGATGATTGAATGCTACGGCTTCGAAACAAAAGCACAACTTCATTGAACTCTTACGATAACCTGGTTGGTTATTGGTTTTACGACACGTCGACCGTTGAGTCATGTAGCGTCGCCAATCTCTCACGCCAATTGGTCGCGGGCGAAGAGTAGCGACAGGTGAGACTCGAACCCACAACCTTTCGATTGTGAGACGAACATCTTACCCCTAGACCACTCGTCCCCTCTTACGATAACCTAAGATCTGATCTGTCAAAAAGCTGCCTACTCCTCCGACAAATTCAAACCGTGATATTCGCATTCCATGGATTTTATAACAGAGGTATTACATTAGCTGAAGATACTTAGGGTTGAATCCGGAGTACTTGAATTTGCTTCATCCCGTTTACATTGTTCCAAAATGATGAACAAATAACTGATTCTCCAAACCCTATAAATATGGGAGGAAACTATAAAAAGAAGAAGCAGGAAATGCGTGGGGCATGCAACATCAATACTTCTAAAAATGTTCCTCTCAAAATCAGTGCATGGTATGAATTCCTACCCGCACAGACGCAGCACAGTACCCCATCGGCACCCCGCCCGCACAGACGCAGCACAATACCCCATCGGCACCCCGCCCGCACAGACGAGGCACAGTACCCCATCGGTACCCCACCCGCACAGACGAGGCACAGTACCCCATCGGCACCCAACCCGCACAGACGAGGCACAGTACCCTATCGGCACCCCACCCGCACAGACGCGGCGCAGTAGCCTATCGGCACCCCGCCCGCACCGACGCGGCGCAGTACCCCATCGGCACCCCCCCCCCCCGCACAGACGCGGCGCAGTACCCCATCGGCACCCGCCCCCGCACAGACACGGCGCAGTACCCAATCGGCACCCCACCCGCACAGGCGAGGCACAGTACCCCATCGGCACCCCGCCCGCACCGACGCGGCGCAGTACCCCATCGGCACCCCCCCCCCCCGCACAGACGCAGCACAGTACCCCATCGGCACCCCGCCCGCACAGACGCGGCGCAGTAACCGAGTGGCAGCTTCACGCAGTCGCAGTGCAGAGGTCCAACGTCGGCACTGACGCCGCCCGGAGCCCGATGCCACGCCCACAGACGGGCCGGGCCGGGCCGGAGGGTGCCGCCGGCGGCGCTCAGAGGCTCGCCGGGTCAACTGGGATCGATCGCGGAGACGGCCAGCCACAGTCCATCCAGGTGGAGGCCGTTCAATATTGACGATGGCACTCGGACCGGCGGCGGGCCGGCGGCGGGCCGGTGGCCGGCGGCCCGCCGCTGGCCCGCCGCGACCTTGTCCACACAGGGACGGATGCGGCGCGCCGCACTGATCGGTTTGCTCGGAGGACATTCGACGCCACCGCTCTTGCGTCACACCGTCATCATGTCAAGATGTTTACACCAGTGAGGTCGCACTGATTCTCACACTCTCAGTCTCTCTGATGCTTTTGTTTTTTATTTGATGTTATAGACTTTTACATTGGCATGCTTCCTTGGGTTCTTTCACGACGCATTCAACCGCTAAGTCATGTAGCGTCGCCAACCTCTCACGCCGATTGGTGGCTGGTGGACTCGGAAATGCCGTCGGTTGTGAGACACTGGCATACTACTCGCAGAGAAGACTTTTTCTAGGTGCGCACTGATTGTCTAATTCTGATAATCCTGAACGTGTCATAATAATAAAGAGTAATGGCAAAAATGTAGCAAAACGAATCTCATCTGTTATCACATGACGCTGTTTTCATAAAGAATGAGATAAAGGGGCTGACAATCTTTAAGATCCATTCTTGCAGAACACCACAGAATCAGATCCTGGCAATTTCTAAAACCCACCATTTCTTTCTTCACCAAGATAGCCGGACGAGTTGGCTTCCTGACAGTACCACAGTTGACCAGGCCACACCACATCAAGCTAAGATGCCGATACAATATGTAGAAGTAGTCATGCCTGAGTCTGGGTCGAGTGTTTTCGCCACATCGCCTCTCTGCATACCGTGTAACCTGTCCTTAGTAGGTAATATTTACTAAAAGCTCAAGCTGATTGTTGTCAGTTTAATCCAAAAGAACAATTGCTTTTGGATAGGTAGGCTGGATGAAATGTAGCGCATCAACAAAATGCTGGACCATGACCTGCTGTACAACATAGATGTGTCCTCTAGTTGAGGATTGCTGTGGTGTACACACACACGTAGTTAGATATACGTTGTGCACATGTCAGATGTTCCAGTTCCCAGCACGCTTGCAGGCCAGTCTCATTCACATGCTGTCTCTCACTCTGCCCGCTGAAGCACGTTGTGCGCACTGCACCTGGCGGGGCTATCCCAAATTGCCTGGCTCAGTGAACAGAGGACGGCTCCGGCCACACAGGACCAGATACTGGACCGATAGACCCATTTAAACGCGGAACATGCCCATGAACCCAATGCCGCTAGCGCCGGTCGGTCGATCTGTCTAATCCCATGGCATCTGGTCGGTCTAATCCCATGGCACGGCGAGAGGTCAGCCAGAGGACCTCCCACATTCCGAGTCGGACGCATTAGCCGACTAAGTCACCGAGTGGTGAGCTCGATCCACGCCATGGATGGAGACACCCACCGAGGCGTGGTTGACAAACACAAGCTGCCAAAAGATGAACATCTTACCTATTTACATTGATTTTCCTTCGCCCTGCAATGCAATGTTCCACCACGCATACTTTCAGATTTCAGCGAGCCGGTTTTAACCGGTTCTAGCAAGTGGCAGAAATGATCCCAGCCTGCTAGCGCTACCGCTGGCCACCCGGTGAGCCGTTCTCATGCGGCCAGATGAGCGCTTACATAGGTACCGCCAGCCAGCCGGCGGACGGCGCTGACATAGGTACCGCCAGCCAGCCGGCGGACGGCGCTGACATAGGTACCGCCAGCCAGCCGGCGGACGGCGCTGACATAGGTACCGCCAGCCAGCCGGCGGACGGCGCTGACATAGGTACCGCCAGCCAGCCGGCGGACGGCGCTGACATAGGTACCGCCAGCCAGCCGGCGGACGGCGCTGACATAGGTACCGCCAGCCAGCCGGCGGACGGCGCTGACATAGGTACCGCCAGCCAGCCGGCGGACGGCGCTGACATAGGTACCGCCAGCCAGCCGGCGGACGGCGCTGACATAGGTACCGCCAGCCAGCCGGCGGACGGCGCTGACATAGGTACCGCCAGCCAGCCGGCGGACGGCGCTGACATAGGTACCGCCAGCCAGCCGGCGGACGGCGCTGACATAGGTACCGCCAGCCAGCCGGCGGACGGCGCGACATAGGTACCGCCAGCCAGCCGGCGGACGGCGCTGACATAGGTACCGCCAGCCAGCCGGCGGCGCTGACATAGGTACCGCCAGCCAGCCGGCGGACGGCGCTGACATAGGTACCGCCAGCCAGCCGGCGGACGGCGCTGACATAGGTACCGCCAGCCAGCCGGCGGACGAGAGTAACGACAGTCAACGGCTCCTCGGACACCGGCTGACCATGCTGACGAAGCGCCGCGTGCCTCGCCACCGACCACGGCTCTGTCCACTTCACTGATCATGTCACCGACCACATCACTGTCCACATCACCGACCACATCACTGTCCACGTCACCGACCACATCACCAACCTCGTTACTGTCCACGTCACCGACCACGTTACCGTTCACGTCACCGACCACATAACTGTTCACGTCACCAACCACATCACCGACCACGTCACCGACAACGTTACTGTCCACGTCACCAATCACGACACCGACCACATCACCAACCACGTCACCGACTACGTCACCGACCACGTCACCGACCACATAACTGTTCACGTCACCAACCACATCACCGACCACGTCACCGACAACAACCACCACCACCACCACATCACGTCACCGCCACGTCACCAACCACGTCAACCTCACCGACCCGTCACCAACCACGTCACCGACCACGCCATCAATCACGTCACCGACCACGTCACCAACCACGCACCGACCACGCCATCAATCACGCACCGACCACGTCACCAACCACGTCACCGACCACGCCATCAATCCGCCAACGTTACTGTCCACGTCACCAATCACGACACCGACCACGTCACCAACCACGTCACCGACCACGCCATCAATCACGTCACCGACCACGTCACCAACCACGTCACCGACCACGCCATCAATCCTCACCGACCACGTCACCGACAACGTTACTGTCCACGTCACCAATCACGACACCGACCACATCACCAACCACGTCACCGACTACGTCACCGACAACGTTACTGTCCACGTCACCAACCACGTCACCGACCACGTTACTGTTCACGTCTGGTGCTGGAGTCTGCCCGACAGCGGCCCAGAACACGCCTGTTCAGTAGCGGCTAACGGTGCTGACGTTTGTTCGCGACAGCAGCCCGGAACACGTCTGTTCAATGGCAGCTGACAGTGTTACGTCTGTGGGCGTCAGCAACGACCGCATCCAGATATGGCAGCCGCCATGGGCAGGTGTTGACGTGCCACGCCCGCATATGGGCAGACGATGGGCAAATGTTGACGTGCTGCGCCCGCATATGGGCAGACGATGGGCAAATGTTGGCGTGCCACGCCCGCATATTGGCAGACGATGGGCAGGTGTTGACGTGCCACGTCCGCATATGGGCAGACGATGGGCAGGTGTTGACGTGCCACGCCCGCATATGGGCAGACGATGGGCAGGCGTTGACGTGCCGCGCCCGCATATGGACAGACGATGGGCAGGTGTTGACGTGTCGCGCCCGCATATGGGCAGACGATGGGCAGGCGTTGACGTGCCGCGCCCGCAGGTGGGCAGACGATGGGCAGGTGTTGACGTGCCGCGGCTCCATATGGGCAGACGATGGGCAGGTATTGACGTGCCGCGCCCGCATATGGGCAAATGGTGGGCAGGTGTTGACGTGCCGCGCCCGCATATGGGCAGATGATGGGAAAATGTTGACGTGCGGCGCCCACATATGGGCAAATGATGGGCAGGTGTTGACGTGCCGCGCCCGCATATCGGCAGACGATGGGCAGGTGTTGACGTGCCGTGCCCGCATATGAGCAGACGATGGGCAAATGTTGACGTGCTGAGCCCGCATATGGGCAGACGATGGGCAGGTGTTGACGTGCCGCGTCCGCATATGGGCAAATGATGGGCGGGTGTTCACGTGTCGCGCCCGCATATGGGCAGACGATGGGCAGGTGTTGACGTGCCGCGGCCCCATATGGGCAGACGATGGGCAGGTGTTGACGTGCCGCGCCCGCATATGGGCAGACGATGGGCAGGTGTTGACGTGCCGCGGCTCCATATGGGCAGACGATGGGCAGGTGTTGACGTGCCGCGGCTCCATATGGACAGACGATGGGCAGGTATTGACGTGCCGCGCCCCCATATGGGCAGACGATGGGCAGATGTTGACGTGCCGCGGCTCCATATAGGCAGACGATGGGCAGGTGTTGACGTGCCGCGCCCCCATATGGGCAGACGATGGGCAGGTGTTGACGTGCCGCGGCTCCATATAGGCAGACGATGGGCAGGTGTTGACGTGCCGCGCCCCCATATGGGCAGACGATGGGCAGGTGTTGACGTGCCGCGGCTCCATATGGACAGACGATGGGCAGGTATTGACGTGCCGCGCCCCCATATGGGCAGACGATGGGCAGATCAGAGGTCTAGAAACGTGGCTACTTAGCCACTATGGTAGGTAGCGCATTTGCTTATGACATTTTTGCAGATGTAGCGAATTTAGAGAATGTGTTGTGTATTGAGATCAGCTGTGTTGTAGAATATTCAAACTGTAGCGGCGACCACGCCCTAATTCCAAATATACCCTTGACTGTAATCCGTGCCATTGAGTTAACTGCAGATTAAAAAAGCAAGTCAGTCACCATGTCTGCCTTCATGTCTCCGATGACGGAACTACCATCAAGCCATCGCCGCCAATACGA
This sequence comes from Ashinkailepas kermadecensis, assembly GCA_034440615.1. Lineage (NCBI taxonomy): Eukaryota > Metazoa > Arthropoda > Thecostraca > Neolepadidae > Ashinkailepas > Ashinkailepas kermadecensis. The sequence continues at coordinate 206,533 of JAOTOM010005155.1, read as the reverse complement.
GCACATCCACGGAATGACAGCGCGCAATCTTTATGGTGAATCACGCATATCGGTAACTGAATGATTCTGCGCCTGGCGACGTCGGCTATTTGAACTCCATGCCATAAATATACTATGCTGTACATGTGATGAAACTGATATCAATGGAGAATGTTGAAGGAATGCGTGGCGGAAAATATCAGATTAAATTATACATAGGAAAGAATACCTAAGATAAACATGACATGGGATAACCGGAGCAAATATGAACAAGTTATGAAGCGATAGTCCGACATTAAAGAGCTGGTTTGATCGTATTTACATCATTTCATTCCATGTATTTGATGTTTTGACAAGAAACACAGAATGAATGACCTGAGGATAAGCCTCGAAATACCTTAAATATCTGGTACACAGAGATGTTTTCGTAACACATAAATGGACGACTTGGCACATGTTCTTCGATTACTCGAAGTGATTAAAGAATTTTTCGCTCTTCATGTAGCAATTATGTGTTTCCATAAATTGGTGTGTAGCGGAACCGGCAATTTTTAGAGCTCTGGGGCAGATGTTGACGTGCCGCGCGATTCTGATGGAGGTCGCATCGCTTCCGACATCGTGCCGACGTGTCGGACTGCCGCTCCTGGTGAGCGCCCAGCACAGCAGACACACGGTAGACACAGAATAGACAGACATTTGACACACAGCAGACACACGGTAGACAGACAGAAGACAGACAATAGACATACAGTAGCACAGGCACCGGGGCGCCAATATCGCCAATAAATATCCGATTTGTGTGTGTTCGTGTGTGCCCCCGAACACACACAAACCGGATATCTGCCGACAGGAGCCGAGCCAGTGGATCTCTCCGGACAAACAGCAGACATCAGGTGATATATGCGGATTGCGGACCCATGTTGGCACACACAGCAGGCCTCACAGAACATACGGCCAGCTTCTGCCGACACACAGCAGACCTCTGACGACACACAGCAGACCTCTGACGACACACAACAGACCACTGATGACACACAACAGACCTCTGACGACACACAGCAGACCTCTGATGACATACTGCAGACCTATGGCGACACAGCAGACCTCTAACAACACACATCAGACCTCTGACGACATATAGCAGACCTCTGACAACACACAGCAGACCTCTGACGACACACAACAGACCTCTGACGACACACAGCAGACCTCTGACGACATACAGCAGACCTCTGACGACACACAACAGACCTCTGACGACACACAGCAGACCTCTAACGACACACAGCAAACCTCTAACGACACACAGCAGACCTCTGACGACACACAGCAAACCTCTAACGACACACAGCAGACCTCTGATGACATACTGCAGACCTATGATGACACATAGCAGACCTCTAACAACACACAGCAGACCTCTGACGACACACAGCAGACCTCTGACGACACACAACAGACCTCTGACGACACACAGCAGACCTCTAACGACACACAGCAAACCTCTAACGACACACAGCAGACCTCTGATGACATACTGCAGACCTATGATGACACATAGCAGACCTCTAACAACACACAGCAGACCTCTGACGACACACACCAGACTTCTGACGACACACAGCAGACCTCTGACGACACACAACAGACCTCTAACGACACACAGCATACCTCTGACAACACACAGCAGACATCCGACGGCAAAGCGAACGTGGCACACAGAAAGCCTCTGACGACACATCGGAACTCTGATAGCGCACACAGCATGCCTCGGATGGAACAAGCAGTGGCTCTCTGGCGGGGCGAACAGCAGACCTGACGACACACAGAGCCATCTTCTGATGCACAGCAGCCCTCTGACGGCCGAGCGGACCTACCGACACACAGATAGCGACCCTCTGACACACAGCAGCCTCTGACGACACACACACGCAAAACGATCCTCTGATACACAGTGGATATCTGACGACACAGAGATCTGACACACTGACACATCTGACGACACAGAGCGACCCCTTGATACACCGCAGATCCTGGAGACACCGGCAGCGACCGTCCAACACACAGCAGACCTTTGCCAACACAGCGGCCCCGACCTCTGACTTTGACGACACACACACACACACACACACAGAGCGGTGGGCGGCGGTGGAGTGGCCGGATCGATACCCGGCCAGCCGGCCATGTTAAACAGGCCGTGTCGTGCCCAGATGTGCTGGAGGCGCGGCGGCCAGCTGCGTCGGCCGGCCGGCCGGCGCGCCTATCCGTCAGTGGAGCGCCACATCATGCATCTAGTGCCTTCACGCCACCTCCGCATCCCGTGGCACACCAGACACACCTCTGTCTCGGCAGACGGCACCGGAAGGTGGCCGGCACGGTCCCGGACACACCTCTGTCTCGGCAGACGGCACTGACAGGTGGCCGGCACGGTCCCGGACACCAGACACACCTCTGTCTCGGCAGACGGCACCGAAAGGTGGCCGGCACGGTCCCGGACACACCTCTGTCTCGGCAGACGGCACCGGCAGGTGGCCGGCAAGGTCCCGCCAGACCAGTGCTGGATAAAACTTCCGTATTTCGGAAATCCCTGGATTTTCGGATCTTTATTTACACCCCATAAAGAGACTACTTCACATGCTCTCAGGTGAGGAATGTGACATTTCACGAATGGACCTGAAACAGTTGGACCACTGTTTCAGTGGAGAAGACGAAAAGCTGAATTGGAGTCGCATTCTGATAATTTCACGGGAAATAAAAATGGGATACTAGCGACGATATCTGAAGATAAATGGCATCTACCATAAGGTAAACTGAGATCAATATTGGTTTGGCCATGTTCTACACATAATTTATAAAGTTGCGGAGAGCTGCACTTGGCATTGCCAGATTCAAGATCATTATGAGAACCAAACAAGTGTTCATATTAAGTGAAAACAAGGTCACAGACTGGTCTTATATATTTCGGGCTTAATCCTTCTCCGGAGACAGAGTATACATACAGATACATTTTACGCATATAATTTGTAGCAGACAATTTAAGTGTCAAGTCATTCTACTAATATTGATGAAATGGTCTTAGCATCATCTAATTCCAAGTATCAACCCTGTACCGTACCGGTACAACAGTAGACATTGTAACAAGTACAAGCGGTTGAGACCCGGACAGCGTGCGAATGGTTCCCGCCTCCTAGCTCTATGCATCCGTCTGTCCATACGCGGATATCCGTCATGTCGTCTTCTACTACACTTCAATCATGCGTGTGTGTGGATAAGCGAGTGTGTAAGTAAGTGAGGGAGCGCGGAAGTGAATGAGTGGGTTGACAAGTTCGTGCTTGTGAGTAAGTGCGTAAATGGGTGAGATAATTACTACGCGAATGATGGGGTGAGCGATTATGCCAGTGAGTGCTTACGGAGTGAACGGGTGGGTGAGTGAGTAGCTGGCTGAATGACGGGGTGAGCGATTGTGTCAGTGAGTGATTACAAAGTGAATAAGTGAGTGAGTGCAGATGATGTACACACAGTCATGCTATATAGCGAACTGGTTTTATGAGGGTTCATGCAGCTATCATTGTGCTCAGGGATAACCTGGTTCATGATTTCAATGTATTCTGCAATTTTGAATTATGCCATGTATTCACAAATTCGTAAGGTTGTAATGCTGAACGTCGATGGGGTGATGGTGTTTTCGTGGTGATTTGTGGCGAAATGATCTCCAAGAAGGGTGTTGTTCGTTCTGTTCCTTGCGTATCTGGTGTGTTCCATGTATCCATCCCTAAGTATGCGTGTCGTTTCTCTCAACATAAGTTATGGGTGCGGTCCCTGATGTACAGAGCTCGCACCTGATTTTGCGCACCACACTTTTGGTGTGGCATTTGTCTTTTAGATCGGCCAGACAACATTGGCAAGTTCTTCTTCCCGCATGGCATGGTGGAGGATCGGGGGCAAATTTGGTCGATGCTTCCGAAAGTGTTTTGCCGCTTTTCCATGCTACGCGCAGAATGAAAGTGTGGACCTAGAAATGGCTGTAGGTACTTTTTGCCAGAGAATCATCGACAAATGGCAGACTGATGAATGCCGTGTCTGCGGATCTATGCGACATTGACTAGGTTGTGTCGTTGGTGTATGGACTTGTCGCGCAACTTGTGACAAATGGCAGACTGATGAATGCCGTGTCTGCGGATCTATGCGACATTGACTAGGTTGTGTCGTTGGTGTATGGACTTGTCGCGCAACTTGTGACAAATGGCAGACTGATGAATGCCGTGTCTGCGGATCTATGTGACATTGACTAGGTTGTGTCGTTGGTGTATGGACTTGTCGCGCAACTTGTGACAAATGGCAGACTGATGAATGCCGTGTCTGCGGATCTATGTGACATTGACTAGGTTGTGTCGTTGGTGTATGGACTTGTCGCGCAACTTGTGACAAATGGCAGACTGATGAATGCCGTGTCTGCGGATCTATGTGACATTGACTAGGTTGTGTCGTTGGTGTATGGACTTGTCGCGCAACTTGTGACAAATGGCAGACTGATGAATGCCGTGTCTGCGGATCTATGTGACATTGACTAGGTTGTGTCGTTGGTGTATGGACTTGTCGCGCAACTTGTGACAAATGGCAGACTGATGAATGCCGTGTCTGCGGATCTATGCGACATTGACTAGGTTGTGTCGTTGGTGTATGGACTTGTCGCGCAACTTGTGACAAATGGCAGACTGATGAATGCCGTGTCTGCGGATCTATGCGACATTGACTAGGTTGTGTCGTTGGTGTATGGACTTGTCGCGCAACTTGTGACAAATGGCAGACTGATGAATGCCGTGTCTGCGGATCTATGTGACATTGACTAGGTTGTGTCGTTGGTGTATGGACTTGTCGCGCAACTTGTGACAAATGGCAGACTGATGAATGCCGTGTCTGCGGATCTATGCGACATTGACTAGGTTGTGTCGTTGGTGTATGGACTTGTCGCGCAACTTGTGACAAATGGCAGACTGATGAATGCCGTGTCTGCGGATCTATGTGACATTGACTAGGTTGTGTCGTTGGTGTATGGACTTGTCGCGCAACTTGTGACAAATGGCAGACTGATGAATGCCGTGTCTGCGGATCTATGCGACATTGACTAGGTTGTGTCGTTGGTGTATGGACTTGTCGCGGAACTTGTGACAAATGGCCGACTGATGAATGCCGTGTCTGCGGATCTATGTGACATTGACTAGGTTGTGTCGTTGGTGTATGGACTTGTCGCGCAACTTGTGCATTTGGTGTCACGTGTCAGTACTCGGAATTCAGTTTTCTTTTTCAGGTCATGAGGATAGTTGGATAGGAGGATCCAACTATCCCCTATGAGGATAGGTGGATAGGAAGACACCTGATATTTTTTATTCGGATACTTCTTCTTTTTTTTTTGGGGGGGGGCGGCCTTATAGGAACCGAGACGGTTTGCTCTCAGCACTTGAGCAAACAAAACAAAACTTTTAGTTTGGATAGGGTGAGCGGATTTGCATTGGAGGAATATAGGATTGATTGATTGATTATTTGGGCTTAAGGGCGCGCCGGGAGGAATATAGGAGCTGCCATTGGTTTTTTGAAAAGTTCTGTTGCATAGGCCCGGTCGCTGTTGACCGTCAAAAGTGTGTCGATGAAAGAAATACGGTCGTTGGTAAAGTGCTCGCTTCTCTATATGGTAAACATTATTTTTGGCTGCAAGCTGCTCATGTCTGAAAAAAAATCATCCAATGAGGTGGAGCCCTCAGTCCATATGCCACAAAATGTCATCAAAATATCTCACCTAAATGGCTGGCCGATGTGTTGTTGTCAGTACAATGTTCGATCAAAAATATCACCTAAATGGCTGGCCGATGTGTTGTTGATGTCAGTAGTAATGTTTCGATAGCGTTCATGAAGGTTACGGTGGATGGCCGTGCGATGCAACTGCCCATGGCTGCGGCATTGTGTTGTAGATGTCAGTAGCAATGTTCGATGGCGCTCGTAAAGGTCACTGTGGATGCTGGTGCGATTCGGCCGCCTATAGCTATGGCATTGTGTTGCAGATGTCAGAAGCAATGTTCGATGGCGCTCGTAAAGGTCACTGTGGATGCTGGTGCGATTCGGCCGCCTACAGCTATGGCATTGTATTGTAGATGTCAGTAGCAATGTTCGATGGCGCTCGTAAAGGTCACTGTGGATGCTGTTGCGATTCGGCCGCCTATAGCTATGGCATTGTGTTGCAGATGTCAGTAGCAATGTTCGATGGCGCTCGTAAAGGTCACTGTGGATGCTGGTGCGATTCGGCCGCCTATAGCTATGGCATTGTATTGTAGATGTCAGTAGCAATGTTCGATGGCGCTCGTAAAGGTCACTGTGGATGCTGTTGCGATTCGGCCGCCTATAGCTATGGCATTGTGTTGTAGATGTCAGTAGCAATGTTCGATGGCGCTCGTAAAGGTCACTGTGGATGCTGGTGCGATTCGGCCGCCTATAGCTATGGCATTGTGTTGTAGATGTCAGTAGCAATGTTAGATGGCGCTCGTAAAGGTCACTGTGGATGCTGGTGCGATTCGGCTGCCTATAGCTATGCCACTGTGTGGCCGATATTAGTTCGGTCGGAATCGAACAAAGTTGTGAAGTCAATGAGTGAACAACTTCTCGACATGAACGATTCGGACACAAATATTTCAGTAATAAGATAATACACTTAATAAGAAAACAAGTCAGTTACTTCCTTCGTTAAGGAAGTAACTGGCTACAGTTGAGAGCTTGAAACATCATTCATTCGTATTCAAATGCAAGAATATGTGTTGCACCGCGTGCATTCAGCATATTCCGAGCAGCTAGGTTGTTCAGATGTATGTGCTAACTAGGTAACTACTTGCCTAACTGATCTAAATAGCTTGTGGTATGATGCAAGTTTTAGATGAAGGTATTAGCCCAGTGTCTCCAGTCAGATCCTCATACCACGTCTCGGATGGGGGTTCAAGACCCCCACATTAACTTCCAAACAAACAAAGCGTTGCACGGAAACGAACGGATCGAAAAGCGTTCATCGGAATGCCTTCGACGAATAAGGTCCGAAAATGGTTTATTTATACAACGATTTATTTCGAATAATCTTGAAAATCAATATGGCGGTTTTTGACACGTATTTTTCGAACACATTTGATAGCTGCAGATTAGGGTATTTTAGGCCGGGCAATACGCAATTTTGACACTATTTAGGCAATGAAAACTTGAAAAACATAAATAGTGTAAATGGGCTTAGTCAACATTAGCCCTTTTCACGACGGCCAATAAGCACCGGGATGCAATGTCGATGACTTCGTCTAGTATGAAGGGCATATCATTGAAATATATGTACTTTATCTGTATATATGGAATATTCAAGAAGTTTTAACTATGAAGTAATAAATTCAATATTAAACTTCACCAACATATTCAAATTGTGGCACTGTTTGAAAAAAGCGCTCAATTCACAGAACAACTAGCCAATCTGGCCGCATTTGGCACCATGGCCAGGAGGTAGGAGTTGTCGGATAGAACATAAATTTGCCGTTGGATTACCAGCAAATATGAAATATTAGGGAGAAAGTGGTAGTATATATCCTGCGGATGAATATTTTTCCTTTTACGTTTTATTTTATGGCTGTGAAGCACCTGTATTATGAATAAATATTGAAATATATCATTTCCAGATGCTACGATTGACGCTCCCGAAAAAATTCAATTCTCTCCACTTTACAAACGGGTTGTTTACAGTTGTAATGGCATCCGCTGTACCGCACCATACGTGGCTCCGTTTTTAAATGTTGCTGTACTCCTACCTGAATAACCCATACTGTGGGGGAGGGCAATTGATCTTTGCCTTTGAATATCATACACGCAAGAAAGAACAAAGCATGAATTGTTTACAGCACCCAAAAGACCGCAACACGTCCAAAATATGCGCATTTAAGACAAACTTGTTTGTTGGCTCGCATGACATATTTCAGCCGTAAATGATGCAATCAGAGCACAAATAATGACGTCATTTTTTTAAACGTGGATTATGCTTAGTCAGCATCCGTTCTCACAGCGAACCGGCGGTCGGCCGGCCGGGACTGTCATATTGACATGACACGGTTGGGTGTCATGTCATTGTGATACACGCGTCACCCTGACACTATGGTACATGTAGAGCAGGGGCCCGGTCGGAAGTACTTCGACCAATCACGGTTGACCACGCCTGACCGTGTCATTGTGTCGATGTCCAATAGCAGCCCGCGTGACGTGCCTGTCTGACGCAATGGCCCTCGCCCGCGAACCGCAGGCCCCCCCAGACGGGAGAGTCACCCCACCCCGACAGTCGACGCGGGCGGACGTACGTGTGAGACAGAGTGATAGACAGAGTTGGATTGTTGATACTAGTGAGATGTAGCCTTCTACAAGATGTGGGCGCTGGAACGCTTGGTGGCTCGGTTGGACGGTTGTCCGTCACTGTCAGTCGTGATTGCCTGTTGATTTGGAGGCTGGATCGTTTGTTAATTTTGGTATTACTATTGGACTATTGAGATTGTTGCACAATTTGTCACCGTTTGGTTCACTAATCAGTCCGATCAAATACAAGGGCACCAACAACTGGTGACTTTGAAGAACGGCTCGTGGATTTGGGAACTCGGCGACTGGAAGAAGCTATTGAATTTGAGAACCGGTTATCGCACAAACGAGGAAAATCTAGACTATCACGCCAGGCAGACTGAGACTTGCCTACAACTGCTAATAAGAACAAGCTAACATGATAGGTAGGTCATTATTAATAGAGTTTAACCGATTAATCATCAGTTCTTGCCTATAAAGCTACTAATTATATTCTTAGTATATATATGGTTGCGTAAACTTTTAGTTAGTTATTGTAGTTCAGGGGCGCATCGACTGCGTAGGTCATACAGCATGGGGATCCGGAAACTATACGTCGGTGTTTGCGTAGGTATTTGGACAAACGAGTATTGTACTCCTTTGTGTGCAATACTGTTCGCTTGGGTAATAGAAAGAGGTCATTGTTTTTATCGCCCTTGAGTATCGATATAGCGGTGTTTGTTTCACATATATACATTTATTTCATCAACAACAATGTTCATTGACTCAGACAATAGAGCAATAGAGCTCATTCAGTGTTTACAGCTGTTTTGGGTTATGCAAATATCACGCATTACTGGTATTCGTAACATTGAAGGTTCAACACAGTCCTTTCCATTCTCAATTCAGTCAGAACGTATCACTTTCCGAGTAATGAGCGTTCAGCGGCGTCCAAGCGTCGGCCATTTTGCAAAATAGCCGCCACTGCCGCTGGGTAGCAATTGCGCGATTTCATAATATTACCTCTGTGCATAATTTGGTTCAGTTATCAACAAATGCACAATAGGCTTGAATCTCCTAGCTAAACCGCCCCACTACAATGTCTAAGCTATTCCTTAATAAGCCGTCCATCCTACTTCCTTGATTTTCAGCACCACGACTACATACTGTCAGCCGAGCACATGTCAACCGACAAAGATGTATATAATGCACGTACTTGGCAACAAGGCAGCTCGGGCTTTCCCACAATAGATCGACCGGTCGCCCACACCGTCATCTCTCATGTAACAGAGTGTCTATAAAATTGCACTTTTGGCTGTCCCGTAATTGTACATGCTGTATCCCGTAAGCGCTCCGGTCTGTCGCCCTGAACTGTAACGCGAGCTGTAACGGTCCTTCCCACGGCCGCCGCCGACGCTGCTGCAGCAGGAAGTCTAAAGTTCACTTCAAACAATAGGGGCGGTGCCGAGCTGGTGGCCAGGCGATCTCAGCGTCCTACCTCGTCGAGGAGTCGTCTCTGAACAGCCAAGCGACGCGGGTCTGTAACGCTGGCGGTCGCGCGTTCTAAATTAATAACTGATTTCGGCCTTAAAATTCAACAATAGGAAATATCGCGGTCGTTCGTTGTCGTGGAACATTTTACGTATGCACTGGAATTTGAGGGTTACTGTTCAATTGCCAAAACCTGCTGCACAATATACCGTGCAGAGGAAAATCTCTTTGAACAGTCGAACTGGTCGTCGTGACGCGAGGTCATTATCCTAGTCTATCACGTAGCCTATATAGAAACTTCTCTACACTCAGCTTTCCGCATGAATGTGTCCAGACATGCGACAGCTGGTGCTCTGAATTCACCTGCGCCATTTTCAGCACGATCCGAGCAACGGGTTCCGTTCGGGATTCTACACCTGCGGCGAAGCTACCATTTAAATCTAAATTACAACCGCACCTGTATGCAAATGCGTCAGACTTGTCAGGGCTCTGTCGCCAACACAGCCCCGGGTGGAAATATAGGCTGCCAGATTATGGGGAGCATGCAACTTTCGGTTTGCATGCTACTATGACCTCGCCGGCCGAGAATCGTCATCGCCAATCAGCTGCTTATCTTCGGACAAGTTGTCGCGAGGCCGATGTCTGGAAATAAACGAGTCACCAGCCTGGATAACACCCCTAGGGATAACTCAGCAAGACTCTTTGGAGGCATATATCTCGTGCAAAAATAGTATGAGGGAAAAAACAGGTATGTACATTACTAAACTTGCAATAGTCGAAATAAAGTAGTCAGTTTTATTTGCGTCACGAATTGACCTCATAGACTCGTGACGGCAAGTCAAGTGACCTAGCTTGACACAAGGTCAGTACCAAATTTGAACTCGTTCCTCTTAAAATGTGCTTTGGTAAATCATCCTCGACATAAATTTGGCGCAGCGTAACTTTCATTTCCGATACAACAGCACTACTTTTCCTCAACGTAACTAACGGTAGAATGCTTATGCTGTATATGTGAGGTTCCATGTGAGACGAAGATGGTAATGGTCAGGACTCGGCATTTACAGACGTGCCAGCCACATATCACCCACAGCATTTGCAACTATTGCAATGACATAGATTTACAAAGTTCAATCGATTTTTATAATATGATGTGCATCCACCTGACAAATGGTGAATCTCGATGAGGCGGCACAAGATCCAAGCCTTTAGAGCTGGATCCGTCATTCACAACAAATTTGTCTTGCATAACGAGGTGCAAGGGTTCCAATGGGACTTGGCCCAGCGCACCGTAAATCCCTTTGTTGCACATTCGCGGTACGATGACAGCCAATATCATCACGGCTGCTGTGTCATCCCAGAAGCCACCAATCGTGATTCTAGTATGGCACTCTCAGCTCGGTTCAAGGGTCTGTAATGCGGTAAGACAAAGCCCGCGACCGAGGGGTCTGTAATGCAGCAGGTCAAAACCCTCGACTCAGGGGTCTGTAATGAGGCCGGCCAAAACCCTCAGCTCAATGGTCTGTAATGCGGCCGGCCGAATCCCTCGGCTCAATGGTCTGTAATAAGGCAGACTAAAACCCTCGGCTCAAGGGTCTGTAATGCGGGCGGCCAAAACCCTCGGCTCAATGGTCTGCAATACGGCCGGCCAAAACCATCAGATGACGGGTTTGCACTGCGGCCGACCAAAACCCTCAGCCAGTGATGGGCACAGAGCCTGAACCGAAAATTTTCCGGCATGCTGGACGTCTTCCACACCGGACTGTGCCGACTGCGCACAAGAGAAACGCTGTCCAGTCTACAAGAAAAGTACTGTCCAGCCTACAAGAGAAACACCGTCCAGCCTACAATAGAAGCACCGTGACCGTACAAGAGAAGTACTGTCCAGCCGACAAGGTAAACAACGTCCAGTCTCAGCTGCCGCCCCCAAAAGGTGACAACCTCCCATCGTCCAGTCCCTGCAGCCACACCCAATAGATGATGCCGTCCTTCCGGCATTCTGGCATTTATACACGACCAACACACATGCCCCGGCCCCGTCAGATGTCCGCTGACGACACGCGGGACTGTCTGACGATACATACGGGACTGTCTGACGACATACCGGACTGTCTGACGACACACGGGATTGTCTGACGACATACGGGACTGTCTGACGACATACGAGACTGTCTGACGATGCACGGGACTGCCTGACGACATACGGGACTGTCTGACGACACACGGGACTGTCTGACGACACACACGGGACTGTCTGACGACACACGCGACTGTCTGACGACACACGGGACTGTCTGGCGACACACGGGACTGTCTGACGACACACGCGACTGTCTGACGACACACGGGACTGTCTGACGACACACGCGACTGTCTGACGACACACGGGACTGTCTGACGACACACGGGCCTGTCTGACGACACACGGGGCCGTCTGACGACACACCGGGCCGTCTGACGACACACGGGACTGTCTGACGACACACGGGACTGTCTGACGACACACACGGGACTGTCTGACGACACACGGGACTGTCTGACGACACACGGGACTGTCTGACGACACACGGGACTGTCTGACGACACACGCGACTGTCTGACGACACACGGGACTGTCTGACGACACACGGGACTGTCTGACGACACACACGACTGTCTGACGACACACGGGACTGTCTGACGACACACGGGACTGTCTGACGACACACGGGACTGTCTGACGATACATGGGACTGTGTGACGACACACGGGACTGTCTAACGACACACGGGCCTGTCTGACGACACACACGGGACTGTCTGACGACACACGGGACTGTCTGACGACACACGGGACTGTCTGACGACACACACGGGACTGTCTGACGACACACGGGACTGTCTGACGACACACGGGACTGTCTGACGACACATGGGACTGTGTGACGATACATGGGACTGTGTGACGATACATGGGACTGTGTGACGACACATGGGACTGTCTGACGACACACGGGACTGTCTGACGACACACGGGACTGTCTGACGACACACGGTACTGTCTGACGACACACACGGGACTGTCTGACGACACATGGGACTGTCTGACGACACACGGTACTGTTTGACGACACACACGGGACTGTCTGACGACACACGGAACTGTCTGACGACACATGGGACTGTCTGACGACACACGGGACTGTCTGACGACACACGGAACTGTCTGACGACACATGGGACTGTCTGACGACACACGGGACTGTCTGACGACACACGGGACTGTCTGACGACAAACGGGACTGTCTGACGACACACGGGACTGTCTGACGACACACACCGGACTGTCTGACGACACACACCGGACTGTCTGACGACGCACACGACTGTCTGACGACACACGGGACTGTATGACGACACACGGGACTGTCTGACGACACACGGGACTGTCTGACGACACACGGGACTGTCTGACGACACACGGGACTGTCTGACGACACACGGGACTGTCTGACGACACACGGGACTGTCTGACGACACACGGGACTGTCTGACGACACACGGGACTGTCTGACGACACACACGGGACTGTCTGACGACACACACGGGACTGTCTGACGACGCACACGACTGTCTGATGACACACGGGACTGTCTGACGACACACGGGACTGTCTGACGACACACGGGACTGTCTGACGACACACGGGACTGTCTGACGACACACGGGACTGTCTGACGACACACGGGACCGTCTGACGACACACGGGACTGTCTGATGACCTTCCTACCTGTGCTGCTGAGCACAGGGAGGAAGCACGGCGAGGAGCAGGCAGACTGACTAGACATGCGTCGCAGTGGCACGACAGCGGCCCTGCGGCGCTGTCGTGCCACAAGTCAAGCGTTTGATGCACCCCAAAGCTGACATAACCACACAGTGCCCAGAAAATGCTGAGAAAACGCCGCTGTGGTGCCATCGCGACATATATCTCCTCTGCCTACTTTCTCGTAAAAACCGTCAGCTCGGAAACACGCAATCGCCACATAGCCGGCCAGTTATGCCTCCTGGCAGCAGCGGCGTCGGCGGAGAAAACATTCGGCCAACACCAGGCCTTCAATAGACGTTCTCGCCACGCGTCGCACTGCTCCGCTCTGCATCACATCATGGGTGGCCGTGGCCATGGCTTTCGACAGGACGTCGCCCAGTGAACACACTCCAGCACACGCCTGTCACGGAGTGGCTGGGGAAATCACACACCCAGCCAGCGTAACGCAATCCCAGATTGGATTTGACACCAGCACCGCCTGCGACATTAGGAACCGACCGACCCTTGTGACTACAGATTTTGACCACCGCCGGATTTGACATGCTACCCGAGCAGCGCCTTATGGTGGCTACCCGATTCCAACAAGTTCTTGAGAAATAAAAGTGCTGGCATGAGGTTCATCGTAGCAAGTATTCGGCTCTTGAAAAAAACTTTAGCTGGAAAGTGCAAATTGAGATTGGATGTCATATGCTTGAAGAAAAAATATTATCTTCGCATTCCATTGCCCAATAATTGTCCTCTTCACATCCAGGATTACCAAGCACAAATCCAGCGCCGGGTCTAGGGCTGCACCACCTTCTTGGCCACTTGGTGCTAATGCCTTATCAAAGGACTCGATTCACAGCTGCTACACAACTCGCACATTGATCAGCTATGCTTCACCAAACCTTCAAAAGAGGATAACCCGATTACGCAGCACGCAAACACGGATCCAGCCGAACTGCTTGGGGCGAATAAAAACGGCCTTGGGGAGCGACCTTGGACAGCGAACGAGTGAGCTTCGATGGAACAAAAAGTGTACCTAATTTCAAAGAACTCCTAGGGTTTGGAACGCTGCAGGGATAAATAAGAAAGACTTGAAACCCATAGTTTCTCAATAAAATGTACCTAGAATTAAATAAAATCGAAAAACCTAGTTCGATCATCTTGGGGAGACACAGTGTGGTATGTATGTCCTGAGGCAGTGTGACCAGATTATACCCCACTCCTGACCCAGACTAGTCATACCAGCGACACGGGATATACACCGCCGTCAATGTCGCAGATGGCGTACAGCAGCTCACCCCGTATATACACAGCTCAATCTCGACGGGACGTCCACCGCTGTGCTGTGCAGAGGCGAGGCCCCACCTGGCCAGGTGGCTCCATCAGGTGGCCACCTGACACCGAGCGGCCTGTGACCAGCCCCAGCGTCGGTCACGGCCGGTGGTGGGGTCGGCGCCAGAGCCCCATCAGGTGGCCACCTGACACCGAGCGGCCTGTGACCAGCCCCAGCGTCGGTCACGGCCGGTGGTGGGGTCGGCGCCAGAGCCCCATCAGGCCACCTGACACCGAGCGGTCTGTGACCAGCCCCAGCGTCGGTCACGGCCGGTGGTGGGGTCGGCGCCAGAGCCCCATCAGGAGGCCACCTGACACCGAGCGGTCTGTGACCAGCCCCAGCGTCGGTCACGGCCGGTGGTGGGGTCGGCGCCAGAGCCCCATCAGGAGGCCACCTGACACCGAGCGGTCTGTGACCAGCCCCAGCGTCGGTCACGGCCGGTGGTGGGGTGGGCGCCAGAGCCCCATCAGGAGGCCATCTGACACCGAGCGGTCTGTGACCAGCCCCAGCGTCGGTCACGGCCGGTGGTGGGGTCGGCGCCAGAGCCCCATCAGGAGGCCACCTGACACCGAGCGGTCTGTGACCAGCCCCAGCGTCGGTCACGGCCGGTGGTGGGGTCGGCGCCAGAGCCCCATCAGGAGGCCACCTGACACCGAGCGGCCTGTGACCAGCCCCAGCGTCGGTCACGGCCGGTGGTGGGGTCGGCACCGGAGCCGGTAGGCCATCATATCAGGAGGGCCGCTGCGTGACCCGCTGTGTCCGAGCAAGTAAAGCCGGCTGCAGTAAACTTGTACCTGGGCAATCCAGATTGGAGCCGATGCCATCATCGGCTGGTGGTTCGGGTAGCAAGTGATTCGGGCAGCCAGGGGTGGTCCGAGGGTCGGCGGTGGTTCGGGTAGCCAGGGTGGTTCGGGTAGCCAGGGTGGTTCGGGTAGCCAGGGGTGGTCGGAGGGCCGGCGGTGGTGCGGGGAGCCGGTGTTGTTCAGGGGAGCCAGCGAGCGGTCCGTGGAGCCAGCGGTGATCCGGGGATCGAGGGTGATCGACGGTGGTCCGGAGGTCGGCGGTGATCCAGGGGCTACCAATCGCCTCGGTAGTCACCGAAGGTCCAGGCTGCCGGCATGGCTCCCGGGACCACCTTTAGCTCCTGGGACCACCCCAGCTCCCGGTGCCACAGCTAGCACCAGGAACCACCTCTAGCTCCCGGGACCACCGCTTGCTCCCGGGCCACCCATAGCACCCGGGACCACCACCAGTTCCCGGACCACCCCTAGCACCCGGGATCACCGCTAGCTCCCAGACCACCCCTAGGTCCCGGGACCAACGCTAGCTCCTTGGACCACCACTAGCTCCCCTGACCGTCCCGAACCACTATTTCCCTGCTGTGTGGTCTGAGCCTTCCGGCGGCTGCGTAGCTGTGCGTTTGTGTTCGGCCTGCGATTCTGGCCGTCTTTTCCTCTGGCTGTCTCCGATAAGGCGTCCAGTCAGCTCGGTCCAATACGGCTAATTCGTCAATAATGGACGGCGCGCGCGTCAGCCGGGCGGTGCGAGGGCAGCGCGGCCGTGTCGAGAATAGCTCGAGGCACCTGCAGCGGCAGCAGAGGCCCGTAAGGCGTACCTGACAGTACGGCGACAGCACGGCGACAGCGACAGCGACAGCACAGCGACAGCGACAGCGACAGCGACAGCGACAGCGACAGCGACAGCGACAGCGACAGCGACAGCACGGCGACAGCACAGCGACAGCACGGCGACAGCGATAGCCACGACAGCACCCGAACGTAACGTGGGAATCATGACAATAGCACGTTACGAACCAGACAAGACCAGACGAACTAGCCATGCTCGGAATGCCTAAACGCGAAAGGAAGACCGCACGCCGGAATTGCGTGAACATCGTGAATCACGACGTTGCTAAAATTATGAAGGCCAGCGACGTCTGTAACGAAATCAAGTAGGAGGAACTCAGTATGTCGCCGACAGCTGACACCCGGCTACTTCGCTGCGCTGTTCGTTAAATACGTGTCATTTTCCTTAGCTGTCAGTTCAATACCAAGAAGCGTCGCGCTGCGCACTGAGTTGGCCGCCGCGGTTCCTGTTTACCGCGGTTCGGTCGACAGGTTTTCGTTTGGTCACAGCCACCGGAGGCGGAGTGGAGGCGGGCCGCAGGAGCTGGTCGATGACGGAGGGAGTGGCGCGTATCGAGCTGCGTCAGGAGCGACGTGTGTCAGACGACGGGAGCGACACGTACCCGCCGGCAAGAGCTGCGTGTGTCAGACGACGGGAGCGACACGTACCCGCCGGCAAGAGCGGCGCTTACCGACCATTACGAGTAGCGTGTACGATCGTTCGGAGCGATAAACGCTGGCGCACAAGAACGGCGCTAACCGAACGTCAGGAGCAACGTGTTCCCAACTGGTACGGACGAGGCGTACCAGCAGACGGGAGCGGGGTGTGCCAGCAGACGGGAGCGGGGCGTACCAGCAGACGGGAGCGGGGTGTACCGGCAGACGGGAGCGGGGTGTACCAGCAGACGGGAGCGGGGCATACCAGCAGACGTGAGCGGGGTGTACCGGCAGACTGGAGCGGGGTGTACCGGCAGATGGGAGCGGGGTGTACCGGCAGACGGGAGCGGGGTGTACCGGCAGACGGGAGCGGGGTGTACCGGCAGACGGGAGCGGGGTGTACCGGCAGACGGGAGCGGGGTGTACCGGCAGACGGGGGTGAGACGGGAGGGGTGCACCGGCAGACGTGAGCGGGGTGTACCGGCAGACGGGAGCGGGGTGCACCGGCAGACGTGAGCGGGGTGTACCGGCAGACGGGAGCGGGGTGTACCGGCAGACGGGAGCGGGGTGTACCGGCAGACGGGAGCGGGGTGTACCGGCAGACGGGAGCGGGGTGTACCGACAGACGTGGGGAGCGGGAGGGGTACCAGGCAGACGTGAGCGGGGTGTACCGGCAGACGGGAGCGGGGTGCACCGGCAGACGTGAGCGGGGTGTACCGGCAGACGTGAGCGGGGTGTACCGGCAGACGGGAGCGGGGTGTACCGGCAGACGGGAGCGGGGTGTGCCAGCAGACTGGAGCGGGGTGTGCCAGCAGACGGGAGCGGGGTGTGCCAGCAGACGTGAGTTGCGTCTGCCGACCATTGCAGAGCCGGCCGCCTACCATGTGCGACCGCCACACGCAGCCAGCCGATCGCGCCGACCGACCGCAATCTTACCCGGCCGAAACCCGGCCGCCGTCCCACCCGACATGGCCCCCGGCGGCGCGACAAAAACGCCGCACAGCCGGCGCGCCGCCTGTCGCGGACGCGCCGCCGCCGCCGCCGCCGCCGCCCTCGCACAACACGGCCACCTGACGATGACGCCGACACGGCCACACGGCCACAACACGGCAACACGGCAACACGGCCACCTGACGATGACGCCGACACGGCCACAACACGGCCACACGGCCACAACACGGCACAACACGGCCACCTGACGATGACGCCGACACGGCCACAACACGGCAACACGGCAACGCGGCCAACTGACGATGACGCCGACACGGCCACATGGCCACCACACGGCAACACGGCCACCTGACGATGACGCCGACACGGCCACAACACGGCCACACGGCCGCAACACGGCACAACACGGCCACCTGACGATGACGCCGACACGGCCGCGGGCCGCTGCCCTGCGGCACAAACATCGACCGACGGCGACGTGATGAGGAAAGCCAGCCAAAGTGGATTACGTATGCGCGTCGGCGGGTGGGCCGGTGGGCTCGGTTGGAGCCGCCCGAGGCCCACGCCCCGGCAGCAGATCTGCCACACGGGGCGTCGCGCTGCGAGCCGTGCCGCCCGCCGGCGCTGCTGTTTACAGCGACCCGCCGGACAGATTCTCGTCTTGTCAGAGGAGCCGGCAGAGACCGAGCGGAGGCGCGCATCACCAGCCGGTCGATGACGGTCAGGTGCGCACAGCAGCGCGACATCGTAAAGCCACCGACATGGCGCTGTGCTGGGCTGCCCGGTGGTATCACACTTTGCTCCTTTGGAAGCATATTTTACAGCTTGTCGGTTATGTACCTCTATATATATATATATATATATATATATATATATATATATATATATATATATATATATATATATATATATATATATATATATATATATATATATATATATATATATATATATATATATATATATATATATATATATATATATATATATATATATATATATATACATACATACATACATACATACATACATACATACATACATACATACATACATACATACATACATACATACATACATACATACATATATATATATATATATATATATATATATATATATATATATAACATCTTGTCCTATCAGAGGTATGACCCTATTCGAGTCAGGCGGCTTTGATTGCCGGGCAGATTTTGGATGAGAGAACTCCCAGCGTACATGATTTACCGCTATTTGCGCAAAAAGTATATGCGGTCTACACATAACTTGTCAGGCTGTGTGTCAATACAGACGTACTACCATGCACGAATGTGTCATGATGCTTCCTCAAGTACCCATGAATTGTATTTATGGACAGGAAATACGCGACAGGCATGACATGATAAGGACTGATATCCTTTTATGGTCAAGAGACGGCTTTGGATTGGATTTAGCAGATTCTTGGTCTATTTCTTGGCTAACAGTCCATTGATTTTGGTTCCATACCGGATGAACACAATTGAAGAAGATGGTGGCTATGCAAGTATTTCCAAGTCAGGATAAATTGTTCGTTTATAGTCCTTATATTCTTATATCAATTGCCGGCACACTGCATGATCTGTTGCTCGTCTGTGAAATCGTCGTGCCGTTCGCCTCCAATACTACAACCACGAGACAAATTTAATGTATTTTGGGTCCATAAATTAGTCATCTGGATCGGGAGACAAGCACACCGTTCAATAGATGCATACGCCCGAGTTCCGCGGCTGTTGACGTCACACATGTTGACCTTGCCGAGACAATGGGACCGGCTCAATTGTGGTATTACACACGTGCGTAGACTCTGCCACAAGTGTCCATGCAATGCTTAAAAAAAATTGCAGCAAAGGCGAATGGGACCATATATGACCCTTCGACTAAGGCACAAGAATGCGATGTCAAAATTAAGAGCCCGTTTTGAAATGCCGGTTCGCGAAATATCAATAAAATCTGTCATTTCATTTACGACATAATACCAAAAGCAGAAGGACAAAGCTTTCTGGACTGGACGCTGGAAAGTTATCGGGCTGATTTAGCAATAGAGGCCTGGTTTGGCACCAGTGCCTTTCAGAGGCATTTAACTTTGTTACGACACGCTACACCATCACGGAATATGCGCCAGCATGTAGCTTGGTTCTCTATGAGTGCTATATTTCAATTTACGAGCTTTGGATCCGCTTACGTTCCTCTGACACCATTTCATATTGTGCGAGTTTTGCCACCCTCATACGCCAGTCTTTTTTAACAGCGTAGTACTTCCAACAAGGAATAAGGCCCACACGTGCGGTGTTTTACTACCATACAACATTTTTGTGATAAGATACGGTGTGATAAAGTGGATTCATCGCAGAGCTAGCCCAAAGCACATATTGCTCCATACCACATGCCACTCTACTTTAGTGTTTGGCTATATTGCATCGGGTGAACAAGTCGCAAGGCAAATGTGTTTAAAGTTCTCCAAACCTGAACAAATGTGACGTTCTAGGCCTCCGTCATCTGCTCAGGATGACGTCTTAACAACCATTATAAGACGCCATCAGGGGCACTGGCCGAGCCAAGTGTTGCGAGCGCCGAGTAATCGAATCTGACTCAGTGTGCATTAGCCAGGGGACCATTATTTAAGTCGCCTCTGCAGCCATGCATCTTCGAACAGGCATGACGGCCTGAAGTAACAGCATATATCACACATTACCCCATTGCGTCACTAAGCAGACCAATAGATCAGCTCTCCCTCCCCTATCTCTCCATCTCTCCATCTGCCTCCGCCTCTCTCTCTGTCTCTGTCTCTGTCTCTGTCTCTGTCTCTGTCTCTGTCACTGTCACTGTCACTGTCACTGTCACTGTCACTGTCACTGTCACTGTC
This sequence comes from Ashinkailepas kermadecensis, assembly GCA_034440615.1. NCBI lineage: Eukaryota > Metazoa > Arthropoda > Thecostraca > Neolepadidae > Ashinkailepas > Ashinkailepas kermadecensis. The sequence continues at coordinate 185,496 of JAOTOM010005155.1, read as the reverse complement.
ACTGTCACTGTCACTGTCACTGTCACTGTCACTGTCACTGTCACTGTCACTGTCACTGTCACTGTCACTGTCACTGTCACTGTCACTGTCACTGTCACTGTCACTGTCACTGTCACTGTCACTGTCACTGTCACTGTCACTGTCACTGTCACTGTCACTGTCACTGTCACTGTCACTGTCACTGTCACTGTCACTGTCACTGTCACTGTCTCTGTCTCTGTCTCTGTCTCTGTCTCTGTCTCTGTCTCTCTCTCTCTCTCTCTCTCTCTCTCTCTCTCTCTCTCTCTCTCTCTCTCTCTCTCTCTCTCTCTCTCTCTCTCTCTCTCTCGCCAGTTTCCAAAGCCGTCAGACCACGATCACGGTTCACTACTGAGTTAACCAGGCTGCCAGCCGCGCCTGACTGTCGTGTGGTATTCATGAGGCCCTGTGTGGGCGATAGAAGTGTCAACACAAAATCCTGGAGTTTGACAATTATTGCGGGTAATTATCATGGTATATTGTGATCATGTGTGTCAATGTGTGCACTTTTGAGGGGGACTTGGCCGACTCAATATTGTCTTGCCACCTCCCCCCAATAATGTCAAGCTTCAACATGGGACTCCATGGGATGCCCTTCAATCCATTTGGACCCACCCATTTCCTCCTTCCCTACTTGCCTCCCACACCCCCGACAAATTTTCAGAAATAAACCCCTGGTTGCAATGAAAGCTGGGGGAAACGCAATTCCAAAAACAGGTCCCTTCTGGGTGAAGAAAGCGGGCCTTGAAACACGCAACAAAAGTTAATATTTATAAAAAGTACGACGTCGAGTCGAGCCAAGCAGAGCGGAGTCTGACCCAGTCGAGTTGAGTCGAGTCGAAGTTGGATCGGGAAAACGTGCGTCACATATAAACGAGACGAGTCTCGTGCTACTCACTCGAGCTTCGTCCGGTCATATCGTTGTTGTAACACAATCATATCGCTACTATAATATTCATGTCGGCGACCAAGAGAAACGAGAAGATGGCGCCGTACGTGTGGAATTCTCACATCTACAATTCCCGTTGGGAGCCATCACACCTGGGAGAAATGTCGTCATCCAGCACTATAACAAGCCATGATCGGCACCACCAGCCTTGCTATTATCCTGTGTGCCCTGCAATCGGCAGCGACCTCGGCAGCTATAGGTGACGTGATGGGCACCCTGAGCACTGACAGCCTCTCCTGGGGCGGCCAGACACAGCGTATATCAGACAGCCGTGCGATACTGTTCCGCCATACTCCGCTGTACCGCGGGCCTGCATATACACAAACACCTAAATGCGCAGCGTGAGAGTGCCGGTGAGCATCTTGTTGGACGAGTCCACACTACAGATATAGCCCGCGTCCAGCTGACGGCCCACCCCAGTGAGATAAATCCCGAGTCCAGCTTACGTCCCACCCCATTCAGATAAAGCCCGCGTCCAGCTGACGGCCCACCCCAGTCACATAAAGCCCGAGTCCAGCTGACGGCCCACCCCAGTCAATTAAAGCCATGTCTAGCTAAGGCCCAGCCGACACTGCAGTCAGATAGAGCCTCGTACAGCAGGACCTCCTCTGAGGAATATTCACTAGGTGGGATTTTTTGTGCATACCTGATCAGCCCAATATGGCGCAGTCGCGTATCCAGGATTTGGTCCGGAGGATCTATATATATATATAACGATGATTGGCGTATAAATACGACATATTAACAAGTTAACAGAAGATGACCTTCATTGTATAAACGTTTAGACCTCAAGGGTCTTCTTCAGTATACAAGTGCAAAATCAGAGAATTTTCAAGTAACTTCGAGTCGCATATCAATAAAAGCATGTGATGTTTCACGGTCGGCGTTTCGCGGTTGCTAACATCGCTGCAAGTTTTGCCCAATTGACAAATCCTGCTCTCGAACGCATCGTATTGTGTGTACTTATGTAGGCAGCCTCTAACGTCTTTCGGGTCCGTTTGCTTACATTGTTTACCAGGATACTAGCCTCAGCCCAATTCGGCAGATTTTCACATTCGTCAATATGTGTAACACTTGTGTTACATTGTCCGTGAAAATAAAAAAATGTCCTGCTTGATCTCGTGCATTTTTGGTTGCAAAGGCGATCGGGACCACGTGCCTGCACCTGCACCCCTCATGGCTGCACCTGTGGTGGGGCTCAGCCTGTCGCGCTTTTTCAACTGCGTCATACGTTCTCAAAATGAGGCGTGAATATTAGTGAGGAAAATAGGTGCAATATTTTTGGACAGGGGAAGGACCAGCAACATGCCTGACCAGCTATGCCCAACACACAGCATCCTGCAAATAATTTTTCCTTCTTTTTTTTGCTTAACGCTGTCACCCGGGTCAAAGGCGAAGCAACTGGCACTGCTGGAATGGCCGTCATCACAGTTATCGCTGGGCTGGTTGCTTCGCGATCGCTGAAGCGACCGTAGCTGCTGGAGCAGCTGTGGTCAGGCCACTGGGACAGCTGTGGCCGCTTGGGCGGTTATCCCCACCAGGACGGCTGTGGCAGCAGCCGCCGCTGAGGTGGCGGTGGGTGACCTTCCCAGTCCTTGATGCCTGGTAGATACCTGGAGGGCCCCATCGTACGCGCCAGGGAAAGGGTCCGATGGGCAGGTTCTTTCACCCATTGGAAACGCCACTGCTTCTTAACAGCCCGGGCCTCTCCATGGGCTTAGAGGCCCTTTACGTAGCACCGGAAGCCCTCCGTTTCGGCCAGGATCGTCTCAATAGCTCGGGGTCCCTGGTATCGGCCTGAGGGCCGCTGTCAGCTTTGAGCCCCTCTCCATAAGCGTGGGCGAAAGCCGACCTAGTGGCTCTGCACGTTCGGTCCGTGGCCTCATCCGTCGACTCAGGGACTCTCTTTCACGGCTCAGGACACGGCCGGGGTCCACTCTTCAAAAGCTTAAAGCTTGGGCCTCCTCTATCACGCAAGGTTCCCCCTGTGCGATTTCGGTCCTCATCAACTCAGTGGCCCTTCATACTGGCTCTGTGCCCTCTCCGACGGCCCGGGGTCTTCCCGCGACTAGGGGTCCTCTCCGTCGGCACATGGGCCCTCCTTAGAGACCTAGGACCTCCTCTATCACGCCGGAGGCCCTCTTTCAACAGCTTGGCCCTCTACATCTGGCTAGCGGCCCTTGTACGGCTTGATCCCCATCGGTCGGCCCAAGGGCCCTATCTGACGGTCCGGAGTCCTCTGTGGCAACTAGGCCCACCTCCATCGTCTCATGGGCCTCTTGGACGACCCAGGGCCATTTCGGGCAAGCCGGAGGTCCCTTTTCAAACGCGTGGAGCCTGTCCAAGTCAGGGGCCGTTTCTCGGCTTGGACTCCGCCAACATCCCAAGGGCCCTTCATATTGCCTTCATATTGGCGAAGGATCCTCAACATCTTTCTGAGGGCACTCTCTGTTGACTTGGGCCCTCTTCATCGGCCCGGAACCCTTTTCGTCAGTCCAGGGGCCCTTTCGTCGGTCCAGGGATCCTTCACGTCGGCCCAGAGGGTCCTTACGGACCCCTGCATTGACGCCTGGAGGGCCCTCTCCGACCCTCCAGGGGCGGCTGCCCCCTTCGCCCCTTGAATACGCTTCTGATATGGCGTCATATACAATAGCAGACGCGGACGTAATGAGCAAACACCTCGTTCTAAACTCCGCCATGCAAGAACGTTATTTCTCATGGTTAGAAAACATTCGCTACACGTATCGCGTAAGGTAGAAAGACAAATAGCGAGAGAAACAACGCGGGCTTTATACACAGGTTGAGCGGCTGCCGCTGATATCTGTGCCGAGTGCAGCCGGGCTGATGTCGAAGCTGATATGCACGCCACTGCGGCGCCTGACTGGACAGACGCCGGACTGGGCGGCGGGCGCCGGTGGTCGGCGCTGGGGTTTGTGCCGGTGCTAGGCTGTGGACACTGGACAGGCCCCAAACTGTGGGTGGAACGGCTGGCAACGGCTGAGACGGCCCGATCAGCACATAAGCGGATTACGAGCGCCTGTGGTACAGCGACATCGACGACGACGCCACGGGCACATGCAGCAGGCCCAAGCGTCGGGAGGCGACGGTGGCCGCGCTGTACGGGCAGTCGGCCGGTGCCGACATGTCACCGCACCACCGTATCCAGTGCTCATACTCAGCAGGTGCGCCACAGGCTCACACTAGCGGATCTGCTCGGCGATCCAGGCGAGCACCAGAAGCGGGTCCAGGATGCGCGGCAGCGTCGGCATGTGCGATGGCTACCCGGTGCGTACGCGCGCATCAGTGAGAACACGTTACCTACAGAGTACCTTCTGAGCGGTAGAACTTCCGGACGAACCCTCTCGTCTTGTATGCTTGTGGGTCTGGGAGCCGATCGCACCTCGCTTTCTTGGATAGACACTTGTCCACTGCTGGGCGGGAATCAAACTACGCAGTTACCGCACTGTTACTGCTGATAGTCAGTTCATCGCTCACCGTGTCATTTGTCATACTCAGGAGGTGTGCTGACTTGATTCTGTTATAGTGTGACACTACTCGCTCTGTGGCCATACTGTGCGGTGTGACGCATATGAAGGCTGACAGTAGCCGCTTCAGCACGCCTGTATCCGTGCTCTGCATCGCCACCAGCTTTGCACTTGCCTTTGGCTGTCTCTTAGAGCTCGATGACAGTCCACTGGCTGTAGACTTTACTGGGGAACTGTGCCACGCTTTCCTCGCCACACAGGCAGTTTGGGGGCATGGCCAATATATCCCCTGGCTGGATTCACCAGTGCAACTGGTTCCCAGCCATTGCTCAAAACTACTTCCAATTGTGTGCACATGGTGTCGCTTGGAGGAAGGCAAACCGATCAACATTCCACCATGCTGCATACTTTGCCATTTTTTACAAGGGCTGTTGAAGATTTAGCTGTGGTGGCGGCGGTGACGGACCTCTCGACTATTGGCTCTGCTGCAGTGGGCCGACGTGTTCTGGTTCGTGATTGGCGGACGGTCGTGGCGTGACCTCGCCTGTGTCGGGTCAGAGGACGCTGAGCCGGTTGTGAGCGGTGGCCGACTGTGGTCGTGTATCTCGGTGGTGTCTTGCAACGTGCTGTGGCCAGAAGACTGCAGTGAAGGTCCATCTCCGGTCATCTTGATTACGAGCCGTGGAAAAGAGACCAGTGCCGTAGCAAGGGCATATAGCTTCATCTGCATCTTTATTTTAGCAACATCAAAGAAAAGACCTCAAATGGATATCTAGCTCTTGTCACTCGTGCCGTGCGGCCTTGCTTGTGTCGCCCTGCTCCTGTGTGGTAGAAAGTATTTTGTTTGTGATACCACCGTTAATAGACCCAATTGCTGGCTTTGCAGCGTGGATTTTTCATCGAAGCATCACATCCTTCCTCGTCACTCTTACCTTAGCATAAGTGCTACCCCTACAACGTCCATACTTGGGAGTGTCGGACAAATTGGCGAAATAGTATTACAGCTTGAAGCACAAACTTGAAGTTCGACTAAAAGCAAAATCACGGCAAAATGCAGTGTGAGGCTGGTGCAAAGCTGATCTGACAACAAAATCACGGTGTTTATCTAGTGAAAGCAAAACTATGGACCAGACAAAACAATCGCCTTATCTTCAAAATGCCACCGTTGCAATTACTCCGCTAAGAGTTAATCCGATCAATAATCTCTCACGCCGATTGGTCGCGGGCGAAGAGTGGCGACAGGTGGGACTCGAACCCACAACCTTTCGGTTTGGAGACGGACATCTTACTCCCGGACTAGCCGCGCCCCGCGCCCAGTGTAAGTGACCTGGCAGTGGCCGCCGCCGGCCACACGACACGGCTCCCGGGCCGCAAGTGCGTCACATTCAGCACGGCGACAACACGTCTCCGCCAGAGGAACACTTCGACGCACGGTGAATGGGCAGCTGTCGGTCTGACGCAGTGGTAAATTATGCTTCAAACAGGGTGGAATGTACCACTTATCCAACACTGAATAGGCACCCATCCCAAAGAAAGATGTAACGACATCGTGTTTCTTGATGTGTGCTTATGAAGCCTCCATGCCTCGTTTCTAACTGCATCTCGTGTACACGAATACTTATACTCACTATTACGGCTTGCGATACCGAATCATCTCGCAGCACAATTCCAGATAAGTTGGTTGCTTATTTGGGCTTTAGGGCGCAAACAATTCCAGGTAAAGATATTGCCTATGATATGGTCTGTTATGCATTGCCATGTGTTGATGATGTGGTATTGCCATCGTTATCGTCAATATCGTCATCCCTATATTAGGTGCTTCCAAAATAAACAACAAAAAACGTACATTTAGAAGTAAGCTATTGACTGAGAATTGTGCTTGAAGACTCTGAAAGATATTTCAAACGACATAGTTCCCATGACGAATTGCGACGTCCCAATGCACTCGCTTCGGTACCTTACACCGAACAAACAAAAACGTTATTTTAACACTGGCCGGACGTACCATGACACCCGATACGACCGAACCCTGAGAAAACGAAAATGTCTGACACCGACGCCACTGGTCGCCGTAACGTTATTCACGGCTGGCGGCTCCCAGTCATCTGACAGTGGTCGTAAAGACCGGCTGACACTGGAGGGAACATATCGCTGGCAGGGACGGTCGGGGCGGGGGGGGGGCAGGACCGCCAGCTTCCACTTTCGCCTGATGGTGCTTCAGCGAGCCAACTCAAAATATGTCCACGGACCGGACCCAGTCTCATAAATTGCCTACGACTGGTGTAATATGCGAGTATGCTTGCCACAACTGGCATGATTCGTTTCATCCAGATCCATGGATTTCGCATATCCAGGACCAAATGGCAATTTCAAGATTAACAATCCGTGATATATTCACAATATGACTATGTAGTGTGTAAACTTAGAAAACCGAGGTGCAATGAAGGAGGCTCATCTCGACGGCCGATGCACATGATATACAAGTTAGATAGACACGTAATGTTTCGCATTTACAGAGCGACCACCATCCATCCCGACCGACCATCATCGACCACAGCGACCACCAATCATTCTGAGTGACTACATCATCGACCAAAGAGTGATCACCGTCCACCCTGAGTGACCACAGCATTGACCACAGAGTGAACATCGTCAAAACAGACCTCACAAAGCAAAGCCACCAAGTGTCTGTTCCGGGGAGGAGGTGGGTCTCCATCACACATGGAGCGTCACCAAGCATTCCACGACAATCCCCGGCGTCTGCCACCTATTCCGATACATACATCCCAGCCTGTACCCCAGCCCAGGTGGGCAGTGTGGCAGTTACAGCCCAGTTAGCCGGGGAGTACGTCTAAGCCTTTACCCCAGCTCGGCTGGATGTCATAACAGCCACAGCCCAGTTAGCCGGGGAGTACGTCTAAGCCTTTACCCCAGCTCGGCTGGGTGTCATAACAGCCACAGCCCAGTTATCCGGGGAGTATGTCTCAGCATTTACCCGGCTCGGCTGGGTGGTGTGGCAGCCACAACCCAGTTATCCGGGGAGTATGTCTCAGCCCTTACCCCAGCTCGGCTAGGTGGTGTGGCAGCCACAGCCCAGTTATCCGGGGAGTATGTCTCAGCCTTTACCCCAGCTCAGCTGGGTGGTGTGGCAGCCACAGCCCAGTTATCCGGGGAGTATGTCTCAGCCTTTACCCCAGCTCGGCTGGGTGGTGTGGCAGCCACAGCCCAGTTATCCGGGGAGTATGTCTCAGCCTTTACCCCGGCTCGGCTGGGTGGTGTGGTAACAGTGATACATTATTCGTGAAATAGGGTGGAATATACCACTTTTGGAACACTCAATCGACATCCTTCTCCAAGAAATATCGACATCCTTCCTCATGATGTGTGCCTATGAAGTATTCGTGTTTCCTTTCTAACAGTACCTCGTTCATAAGTATCACGCCCATGCTCTCGATAATGAATTTTGATACACGAACATTTCGCACCGCAATTTCAGGTAAATGGATTACCTATAATGTGAAATGGCATGCAATGCCAGTTATGGCATAGGCATTTTTATCTCTATCCAGAATATAGCTCTTCCTAAAATATGAATATCATAACAAATGATAAAGGTACACTCATAAGTACACCATTGGCTCAAATTTGCGTCTGAAAGACATCAAAAACATTTTAAATGACGCTAATTCCATAGTAAATTTCGACATCATACTCTGCTCGTTTCGACATCTCACACCTAATTAAAAACCATTATTTTAACGCTGTGTGGCAGCCACGGCGCAGTTAGCAGGCCACAATTGAGCCGGTGGAGCGGGGCTCGGTGCTTTCGTTATTGGAGAGCCGTCCAGCGGCCCGCCGTCGACACGGAAAAACATTCGCGGAAAACAATCCCAGCGGTGCTTTTTCAGTGTTGCAGGAAATCGAAATCTCGCGTCAGCACACAATAAAGGAAGAGCTATGGCGGCCGTGGAACGCCCCACATAAACACTGTTCATTTTGGATCAGCGCGGTAAGTGATATTGAAATTGGTCTGGCTCGCCAAGTCAACGCCGACGGAATGCTAACGCAGTTAAGCACGCGATCCGACGGAGTATTAAGGTCAATGATGTTCAGCGAATGGTAACAGGCATGCGATTAAGTCCGGTTGCCTGCATACATACCAGATCAAACCAGGCCTTCGTCTCGCAACCAACGGACATCAAGTCGTTATTGGTATTGCCTGCATGACAACACCACTGGCTGAGCCCTAGGTCACAATATCGCCACAGCCAGCTAAAGACACTAACCAATGTCCATTGATGACCATTAACTAAGACCAAAAATACCCTTCACACAATTCCAGGCTCTCAAACCATTGCAAGCTGCCTTATGCATTATACCACGGCCAAAAGTCACGGAAGTACAAAACTTAAACCCTTCCGAGTAGCGTTGGCTTTTCAGTTGCCAGACAGAGACGAGAAGCATAGCATTCAAAATATTCCCAGCGTTCACAGAACGAGCGGAAGGTAATTGATCCTACATGTAGCGTGACATCACATGTAATGCAAGCCCAGATTACATTTTCTTTCTCGAGTTTAAGACAATCAGTGAGCCCACGGAAGAGTAATCGCCGCACTACACGCGGAGAACATGGTCCGCGACACCAATGCGATGAACAAACTTTTTTCTCAGCTAATCGTACAGCTTGCACATGATTCCCACCAACGTTTCACTTCACTTCAGACCCATACACAGCAAACGTTGGTGATTATCTTAAATACAAAAAAATACCCGTGTCCGTTATGTGATTGACCCCCAAAATTACCGTCATATGGTCAGCGGAGACGAGGGGTGCGATCTGACCATGCGATCACACGGTGGGACTCCACAGCGTGGTCACAGCGAGAGGGCCTCACCGGATGGCCTGCAAGATGTGATCCCGCATGGTAATTACGAGTATGAGCTCGGCTGCAGGCCAGAGGGACGGAAGTAGTTGATGCTGCGCCACACCGCGATACTGGCGCCACACCGTGATACTGGCGCCACACCGCGATACTGGCGCCATGATGCCAATCGGATCAGCCATTGGCACACCCTCTCACTGGCCTTACCGTGTATCTGACCAGCTTCGGCGCGTTCTCCGGCTTCTCAGCATGGCTGGGCGGCTGGCTGGCCGTAGATGACCCTGACAGAAAAGGAACGCAGACTTAATGCATGTTCCGATCAACATTACATTGGTGACGCGTGGGTGTTAATCAGCGACACAGGTTAATCAGTGACATGGGTGTTAATCAGTGACACATTCAGCAATTCGGTGAAAGGCATTGTTGTATATTTGGCCGCCTAATCGCAGAGGCCTTCGCCATTCCCTTTCATCTGTGGTAGGGGGAGGGGGGGACAGTTTTCGACGGCGATGAGGAAGGACGTGACCGAACGTCTCTCTCCGAATGCCACTCCGGTATTAATTGTAGCCCCATGAATCGTGCACGATATGTTACGCAGAGATTAGCTTTATATTTGATGGATGGATCACTCTCTGACGCAATATGCAACATGTTTCCATCTGCCGGACAGGATGAACCAGACGATGGTGGGCAGCGGTAGCCAGCAACGAGCCCGGCTCTGTTGCCTGCCCTGCTCATGGCGTGTCCGATCCTCCCATTGAGTGCCGACCACAGTTGGAAAAATGGGCTCTTTCCGGATTTTTGGCATCGATAACATTATCCTCTCCACCAAATTATCCTTTCATTTTCTCATTTAGAGGTCCAATGGTGCTGTTTGACGAATCACTGATCTATGGTAGCGCTTAAGATTCAATGGGATGTGCACTGATATTCTGATGTAAAAACTGATATTCTGTTTTTATTGAAGATTCATTTTAAAAAAATTTCCTCCCTGTATTCGAACCGTCCAAAACATGTTTTTTTTCAACATCCAGGACAACAAAGCACAAATCCCATGGCGCCAACAGCTTCCACTAGATCCGAGTGAAGTTCAGCTGGGACGAGCGCCAGCGTGCGCTGGAGCTGCGTGCGCGGCGTGTCGCGGCACACCGCGTCAGCGGCAGCAACACCCACGGCACGTCTCCGCCGACCCCGACCGTTCCACCACCACCACTCGACCACGTATCACCTCGCACGCTCGTCAGCTGCATCGCGCCACACCGCACCTCCACCCACGACACACCGCCCACCCATGCCGACACGGCCACTGCCTGCGTCGACTCCGCCACCCGCCACAAGCGCCCTTCAGCCTTCACCGGACAACAGACAATCGCCCTTGGAGACCATCGAGCCGGGATGCTGCCCTGGAGGAGCGGTCTGACAGCTGCGCTTTACGAGCCCCGAGCTCTCCAGCCGCCAATCAGGCGGTCTGCGCTACACGGTGGCCGGCGGCGGCCGGTGGAGCCTCCGGAGACTGGCTCCCAGCACACCGACGGCTCGTCAGCGACCGACCGTTCCAGGAAGCCGCTGCCGTGTGCCGACACGCGCGACTGCACACCACTGTGCACACGAGGGGAGCTCACGTCACGAGTTCAGTGGCGACTGCCACAACACCACTGTGCACACGAGGGGAGCTCACGTCACGAGTTCAGTGAAGAGAACGGAAATCCATGTGGCGACAGTACAGAGAACGGAGGCATGCGAGACGACGGTGGGCAGAACGGAAGCCAGTGAGCTGGCAGTGAAGAGGACAAAAGCCAATAGGACGGCATTGAACAGGACAGAGTGAATGAATGAACACCATGGCAGTGGTGAAAAGGTGCAAGTGGATCGTGTTGAAACAGGTGCAAATGGGTCCATGTCGGAAAAGTGATGACGGCACAGCGCGCCCAATAACACCGGGGGTGGGCAGTGTGGCAAGACACATCAGAGACCCAAATAGAGCACCGACAATACCCCGGCGTAGTTTCTCACTACGCGGTCACCAACGACTGTACACCCAGTCACCACCGCACAGAGACGTCTGTGGCTGAGCAGCGCGCCCGTGAGCGCCATGTAGCCACATACAAAGCCAGGGGGTCAGGTCGACACACACTGCCAGACGGGTGTCGGTCCGGCGTTGGTCCAGTGTCGGTCCGGTGTCGGTCCGGTATCGGCCCAGTGTCGGTCCGGCGTCAGTCCGGTGTCGGTCCTGTGTCGGTCCGGTGTCGGCCCAGTATCGGTCCGGCGGTGGCGGCGGGCGCGGCCGCCGCGCGACATACCGTGTCTGCGGACGGCCGCCCGCATGGCTGCCGGGGCGGCCGCGGCGGCGGCGGGGCACACAGGCAGCCGAGGGGCGCACTGGCGGCGGAGGCGGCCGGCCGCGCTGTGCGGCGGCCGGGGCGGCGGCGGCCGGCAGGGGCGGCGACGGTCGCCGATCGATGCCCGCCCGGCCGGCCACGGCCGACGGCCGCCGCTCCTGTCGCCGCCGCTGCACTCACAGATCGATCAGCTGATATCGATGGACGCAGCTCGGTCACACCGGCTGGGTCTGGCCAGCGTCGGCCGGCGCCCGGGATGACCTCACAACAGACATTGGGCCGCCGGACACGGACCTGATCCTCGACCGGGCCTCTCGCGCCTGACTGCGACACAAACCTGGCTGGTGGACCAACACTGGAACACACGGCTGTCGCGCCTGACTGCGACACAGACCTGACTGGTGGACTCTCTCCTGAGGAGAGATGAAGTGGAAAATGGAATCCTCCCTGTAAAGCCCATACTCTTACCTATCTTTTTCCCGAAAACTTAAAAATGTCCCTGACATAAGATGGGAAAGTTCCCGACACCCTTGACATTGCGCCTGTCCCGTCCATTTGCCGAATTGTGAGACCAGTGGTCAGGCCCTGAAGTGAAGCATAAAATTCAGATATCGACATTGGACGGTGGCTCGGCACGGAGCCATCTCGCCGCGTGCAATGTGTTAGGGTTGCCAGGCCCGGGCATACCGACTGCAACAGAATGCGCCGTTGTCGATGTAATCGATAAGCATGCAATTCTTGCAATAGACGAGTTCTCATAGTTTCTCATGTTTTCTCATGTTGTCAAAACACGCGCCCTGGAGGGCCTCTGAGAATTACGCGCACTGGAGGGGGGGGGGCGGATTCCGCCCCCCCCCCCTAAGATCTCGGCTCCTAGTAAAGCTGGAGGAACGAAATTCGCAGGGTGGATGGGCACGGTAGTGAACTCTAATGTGTGCAATTTTCGTGACCTTAGGTCAATATCTTCAAGGTCAAATGAGGTCGGATTGGCAATATTTTCCGGTTTTGCGTGGCTCGGCTTGTCATCGTTATGGATCGCTGTGATTGTGTTTAAATGCTCAAAAATGGGCATCAATGATGTTTTGGACATTACTAATGATGCAATGCAGATGCTAGACCCAACATGTGACCGCAGGTCACCTATATAGCACCACTTTATCAGGTCAGTTACCTGTTCCAGTTACCGGAACCGGCCGCCCGCCCGATTGCTCCGTCGGGCAGCTCGGAGCAATCGGCTTCGTGAAGAAGGGAGTGAAGTACATGAATAAAGTATGGAACGCAATGACAAACAGTACAAATGACAACCAGTAGTGCATTTATGGCAACATTCCAGTTGATCAAGTTTGGTTCCATTAATCTGTCATGAACTTGACCTGACTTGACCTTGGTGACCTAACATGACCTTGAAACTATACAGCATATCAATATGCATCAAACAAGTCGCTAGTGTTGCCTAGAACACTTCTCTTTTGTCAGTATGCTGGAAGCGCATCAGCGCCGATTTTTGTGGTCTGGCGCTATAACATTTTTGGACTTTAGCGACACCTAACTTGAAAAATTTTCGGCCGATTTCCATTTTTCTTCCTTTAAACGACGCGCCGTTCATTTTTAAGCAGGTACACCGAAAATCGCGTATATCCACCGGTAAAATCTGCAGGTATTTGCGAAAAACCGGAGGGGTGGGCAGATTTCGACCCCCCCCCCAGTGCGCGTGTTAAGTTACCCGCCCGCAAATATTTTTGTTTTGCAATTATACCGAATGTTTATCAATACCCAAATGTTGGTTATAGTGATCCAAAATATAACATTCGAAGAATCAATGCTACTGTGTGACCCTGCTAGACATCAATTCGATGTTGCATTGTCTATATCAAAGTTGAACGAGAGTGAAGAACATGTAGGGGGTACCTTCAAAATACGTTTTTATCCCTAAAGTGGAAAGAAAGTCTGTCAAAAAGACCCCTCCGGATCTTTTCGGATATTTCATTGCCTGCGTAGTTCTAAAATCGTGAAAATGTGACAAATCGGCTGGTGTATTTGGCTTGCGTTAGCAACTTACCGGTGGCAAATTACGCCTGATGTTAATGTGGCACGCCGAAACCACCCCTTCCGCGCGGCCCGTCACCAGCTCGTAGAGCAAAAGACTCCAAGCAAATATGCTGTATAAAAACAGCTCTCACTTAGAAAATTCGGCTTGCCCCGCTCCCCCTGGACGATTTCTAAATAAGACACTGATTTGACCTGTCCCCCCAATAACTATTCTTCTAAGCTTAATATAAATGCGATAAATAGCATGGTCTAGCTATATAGTTGCACATTCAGTGTTGCTTGAAACATTTGTATCTACCTTTCTTGGTTGGCCTTCCAGGTCAGGTCAAATAGGTCAATGCCGGGGTGCGGTAAGTCACCTGGTGTTCGTCGTAGTTTTCGTAATCTGGTCGTAAAACAAATACAATTTCGTTCTTAAGTATGAATATGCAAACTGCAAAGTTAGAACTGAAATGAATGACTTGTGGAGTGGATATATATCAAATCTTGAGTACTAATGTCGAGCCTAGTTACCATACCAATCTGCAAAAGGATAGCACCAGTTATTAACCCGCCACTGACTGGCGCGGTCTCCCCCCCCCCCCATCTCTCTTTTTGGATAAATATTGCAACAACTCCCGCTTCGATAAAGATATCCAGCTGCACATTTAGGTACCTTTTCTTCCATGAATGATGTACGAATTGGCAGAAGAAAGAAGTAGGCATGGGTCTTCATGGTTCAGCCTTAAAGAACGCCGTTGTGACATCACATTCCCCTACGATTGGCTTTTAACATTGATTAAAAGAAGTTTAAAGGACAAGATGTCATTCCCTTATTACATTACGTACGCCGATCTCTTTGAACGCTGATGGATATGTCGCTCATTGAAATATGATCGGTTTCCTTCTTCTTCTTTTTGCCTTGGTATACTACTTAACTTGATGACGTAGGTAGGGCCTAAATGCCTTCGCACACCAAGGTCGCCGGGTGGACAATTTGATGTTTTGCATTTTGAAGTCCAAACTTAGATGTGTACTGCTGGCGGCGGAATTATTTCCATACTGCAATTTTAGCTTTCCTTGAGACCACCTTGCGGAACAACTTACCTACCTGGGACATCCTACGTGACACCCGCGTCTTAAATACAACATGGTGAAGAGAAAATCCAATCCATTCCCGTCAACGCCACCCTGATTCATCCGAATATAGACCTATTCTTCATACCTCACAGCATAGACTAGACCTTTGATGGGACAGCGGCGGATACCCGCTCAACGGATTTTTTCAACCAAAGGCGCCCCTCCAGGGACTTCCGCAGTGGCGCCCCTCCGGAGGAAATGGCTTCCGTCGAGACAAGGGCCCCCTCCCCATTCAAATATCTGGAGCAGCCCATGTACTGACATTCCTCGAAGTCTGAATAGTGAACGCATGGTGTACATACCTTCAGGTGCATGTTCTGGGGGTGTCTTTCAACTAATACGCATTACAAAACTCGTATCAAAGAAGTGTGTATACATCAATCCGCAACCAACAGCAGATGCGTTTACAAACCGTGGCGACATCTAGCAGGGCTTCCCAAAACCACAGGTGCCTTCACTTCACGCTGGGTGCCACCGAGAGGTTGTGGCAACAGCGACGTTCTGTTTAGAGAAAGAAAATGTAAAACCCGAAAGCCCGATCAGGAAATGTATTCACGACAAGCTTGACCTGTATTTGGACATGCACAGGGCTTTCAACCGGTCGTTCGCATGTCCATGGTAAAATATCAGGACAGAACGCAAATGTCGCGATCAATATTCCATGAGCTAATATGGCCATCATATGAACTATGCACTGCAATTCACCGTTGCGCTTCATGGTTTGTGTTCAAGTTGCATGAGCACTGGCATCGCTAGCAATTCTTTTCGGATAGGGGAATGAGATGGGAGAGCGTTCTCTGAAAGTGATCGTTCTTAGGTCGATTCTTTCCATGTAACGCCACATGCGTTATGTTAAATTCTACCAGTTTGGAGGACAGGCTCGCCGCGCCCGCGCATATCAGAAACCAAAATTCAACCTTTTCCAATTATTGTCCAAAATTTGATCGGTAAATAGTCCGACATCATCTTACCTTGTCTTCAAAAACGACAACTCCTATTCATAGCTTTCACATTATAAGAACCATGTCCCAAAATAAAACTTGGTTTATTGACAGTGTTCAGTTATTAAGTCTTAAACCACAAAGCAGTATCAATTGGCATGGTTGTATCTAGCGAACAGGAACTGCTACAGGTATCAAAATATATACTGGTATGCTATTTACCGAGATAGCTACCTACTGGGCGCGTATGATCAATGACTGCACGAAGCGTCCCTAAGCCTAAATAGCCAACAAGATAGGTAGGTGCATGGTAAAGATAGGTAGGTGCATTCTATACCATGCAACCCGCATGGTATAGAAATCCATGTTTGAACACATTGCTGGGCCACCCAATTTGTGGAAGCCTCGCAGCACTTTTCACATGCTCACCACTCACTTGACAGCAACTTGACACTTGACGGGGGCACATCCGCTCATATGAGTCTCACAACTGGCTAAAGATATAATCGAAGTAATATTGAAACAAAACGTCCACATTGTTTAACCAACACAACTCCCAAGAACACCTCCAAATATGGAGGTAACCTCTTACAGCGCCTCCGCTTCTCGTTTACCAGATTACAACTGCTTCGAAAGCGTTTTGCGTTATTGAATACTGCCTAAGTATTCAATAACGGCGTGATAAGGTTTCACCTGATTTTGTTTTTGTTGTTTCTTTCCGTGCAACAAAGTGGACAAAACAGGGAGATTCAAGGTACTATCGAAAAACCTTGACGTGAAGCTGCTAGAAAAAAAAAGGATGAAACGTTGGGCAATATCAGGTCTTGTCCCTTAATCAATTCATTGAATCACCATCACCATCGTCAAAGTCACCATCACCACTATCATCATCATCATGATCAATTTGCATCATTACTCGTTCATCAAATATGGAGTTTTCAATCTCAATTCAATTCGTTCAGCAACACAGGGAAGCTGCCTAGGTCTCAAACTTCATGTAAATTGATTATCTTTTGAGATGTGCTCAGCTGGCAGTATGCAATGAATGTGGCAAACATGGAACAACATGTTGGTATTGCTTGACTAATGGCTTGAGCATTAGATTGTGTTTTGTGACATAATCTTGGTAACTACGAAATTGCCTAGCTTGCTCAATTAATACAATCCCTTGGTTTGGACAAATCTGACATCAATTGACCATGTTATGTATCAGACATATTTGAGAAACCTGCTTAACATCTTCAACATGATTCAATAACACTGGCTGGCGTCCTGAGTATTCCACGGGTTGAAGCCATTTACTTCTATAAGTTCACAGACGTTGACAACAAAATTATTGCAAACAGCAGTTTACCGAATAGTTATTAATTAATATCTAACAGAGATATATACATTTATCATAAGAAGTGTATGTAAGTGTAAACACACAAAGGTACAACCCGATATGCGTAGAAGTATGACAGCCTTTTGACCGGGCTACAAGACATATCATCCTCCAGCCGTGCTTGTCACAGCGGCCCGACAGTGCCGGGCTTCGGTCCCAAAATACTCGGTATCTGTCATCTCTAGTTCGGTTCCGCCAGGCACGCAGCTGGCACGCAGGGGGCCACTTGCTCGGAAAAACACAATCAGGCGCGAACTGAGCGCGCTGCCCCTCTCACGAGACAGCGGCCGCATCCGGTATGGGCCGCTGCGGTGTCCGGCGACCCCTGTTTACGAGCTACGTCGAGGTCTGTCCACACAGACAAAGTTTGCACAGCGTCACAACAGCGGAGCGGGGAGATGAGGAGTCACCCACCCTGCCGGCTGGTGCGACACCGCGACGCCGCGACATGGCCGCTATCTCAGGTCGACCACCACTGATGCCACAGCGTCACAACAGCGGAGCGGAGAGATGAGGAGTCACCCACCCTGCTGGCTGCTGCGACACCGCGACACCGCGACACCGCGACATGGCCGCTATCTCAGGTCGACCACCACTGATGCCACAGCGTCACAACAGCGGAGCGGGGAGATGAGGAGTCACCCACCCTGACGGCTGCTGCGACACCGCGACACCGCGACATGGCCGCTGTCTCAGGTCGACCCCCACTGATGCCACAGCGTCACAACAGCGGAGCGGGGAGATGAGGAGTCACCCACCCTGCCGGCTGCTGCGACACCGCGACACCGCGACATGGCCGCTGTCTCAGGTCGACCCCCACTGATGCCACAGCGTCACAACAGCGGAGCGGGGAGATGAGGAGTCACCCACCCTGCCGGCTGCTGCGACACCGCGACACCGCGACACCGCGACATGGCCGCTGTCTCAGGTCGACCCCCACTGATGCCACAGCGTCACAACAGCGGAGCGGGGAGATGAGGAGTCACCCACCCTGCCGGCTGGTGCGACACCGCGACACCGCGACATGGCAAAAACAAAACCCCCCCCCCTGCGACACCGCGACACCGCGACATAGCCGCTATCTCAGGTCGACCACCACTGATGCCACAACGCGACTTTTGGGATTTTCAACACTCACAAACTATACTCTAAATAAAGTTGGGCATTTTATCAGCACTCCGACATCTTTTCCTTGCCACCCTTGATCATCACTGCCTTCCTTGAAGAGCCATGCCTACTTGCAGTGTCTAAGCAAATATAAATTACAAAACTTGTGTTTTGTGCTGATGTTTTGCCGAAGTTTTGCATCATGCACCCCTAAGTTGACTCAGACAATTAAGCAAGCCAACGATTCGGCCGATCAGGGGCCGAGGGAAGTGCGGTGGGTGTGTGGTGGTCAGTCTAGCTCGTCAGATCACGTGCCGCCACAGTGCCGGTCAGGGGCCGAGGGAGGTGCGGTAGATGTAGTGAGCAGAGTCTAACTCGTCAGACGACACCACTACACCACGGTTGGCTGACGCTGGGGTAACGCCAAGAGATAACTGTATCGGTGAGTTGCACCACCACCAGCTTATACAAGTTTGGAGTAGATCACCAGCTCCAGCGACTGGATGTAAGTGATGGGCGATACGGCATGACTCCCCACCACAGCATGGACGACACGGCACGACTCCCCACCACAGCATGGACGACACGGCACGACTCCCCACCACAGCATGGACGACACGGCACGACTCCCCACCACAGCATGGACGACACGGCACGACTCCCCACCACAGCATGGACGACACGGCACGACTCCCCACCACAGCATGGGCGACACGGCACGACTCCCCACCACAGCATGGGTGACACGGCACGACTCCCCACCACAGCATGGACGACACGGCACGACTCCCCACCACAGCATGGGCGACACGGCACGACTCCCCACCACAGCATGGACGACACGGCACGACTCCCCACCACAGCATGGGCGACACGGCACGACTCCCCACCACAGCATGGGCGACACGGCACGACTCCCCACCACAGCATGGACGACACGGCACGACTCCCCACCACAGCATGGGCGACACGGCACGACTTCCCACCACAGCATGGGCGACACGGCACGACTCCCCACCACAGCATGGACGACACGGCACGACTTTCCACCACATCATGGGCGACACGGCACGACTCCCCACCACAGCATGGACGACACGGCACGACTTCCCACCACATCATGGGCGACACGGCACGACTTCCCATCACAGCATGGGCGACACGGCACGACTCCCCACCACAGCATGGACGACACGGCACGACACCCTACAACAGCATGGGCGACACGGCACGACTCCCCACCACAGCATGGGCGACACGGCACGACTTCCCACCACAGCATGCAGAGCATACTGCGCTGGTTCCGCCCCTGACCACCGGCTCCACACTCGCGCAAACGAAACAAACGCCACAGGATCCGTTTATCAGTCTCGAAGCGAGTGGAATTAATTCAGCAAAAGCGAACTTGAACACAGCTACCGCGCCAAGCAAATGGAAGCATCTTCACCACACGCACTTTGTACCGTGCTTATTCTGTCTTATCGCATTATAGATTTCCGCCAGCCTGCGATGTAAGTCTCACGCCTCGGTAATAACCTGTGGTGCAGATGCAAAACACACCGCGCACATCTTTTCCGCAGAACAAATGCTTGGAGAGGCGCCGCACATACAATAAGCCTGCCAGCGAAAATAAAGAGCATCATCACTCGTCTGGCGCAGCGAGCATACAGATTGCCACATAGAAGCTCAGAATATACGACATACCAAGAAAGGCTGAAGACAGCCATAGTCTGAGCCAGCCTGGCCCACTGGTGCGCTACAGAAGTCAAAATATAATTATCATACTGAATCTTTCAGCAATTCAGCGTTAATACGTCGGCAAGGCTGGTCATATCAAGCTAAGCTTGCTTTTCATTCCGCCAGCTACAACCAGATAATATACACCGAACTTGCCATAAGAACCTCGGAAACGGCGCCTTTACACTGCAACAGCATCGCCCAACATAACCATGCTTTACTCTTGGTGTGTCACCTTTGAACAATGGTCCAAGCCGACACCACCAGTGCGCGCGCTCCAATGGCGACCCACCGAAATGTGCGGAAGTGTGTTGTCGGTCGGCGCAGATTGGACTTCCGGCCGGTACAGCCTGCTGGGCGAGCCGGGACCAGGACCAGTATCCCTGGGAATCGTCGGCGCCCGAATTGCAGTGTGACGTCCCGCGCTTGTCTATTCTAACTAGATTGGACTATAAGTTGCCGAATTCTGTCGATTGGCACTAAACAAACCAAGAGCTGTTGTTTGTTTTGGGCTTCTGAAGGAGGCTGGAAAAGAAAATAGCGGACGGCGTTGAATATCAGGCCTAGCTGTCCCGTACAGATCACCGGTGGAAATGTTGCCACCATGGAGCGGAGGTGGAGGGAGATTGTCCGTATCTCGCCGCGCATTACGCAGGGTATTGTAATATTCAGATAAGCATCGGTTTAGACAAGATGGAGCAAGCATTGTTCATGTGCATAGTTTCTGGGATTCAGCAAAGCAATTTTGGTGGATGATTCCTTTCCAAACATCCAGGCCCTTTCCAGTGTCACTGAAGATTTGTAAGCACCAATGAGACTTCAGTATTCTGTCTACCAGCAAGCTACCGGGTCGGTTATTGGTTACTGGTATTACGACACGTCGACCGTTGAGTCATGTAGCGTCGCCAATCTCTCACGCCGATTGGTCGCGGGCCAAGCTACCGGGTCCAGATGGACGGGGGCGGTGCGGGCAGACCGGTACAGCACTACCTGACGGTGCAGATGGACCTCCCACGGTCCGGCACACTGTGTCTGCCGTGCCGGCGAGCACACACGCCGCTGATGACCGTGACCGTCGCCTATTGACTGGGCTCCGGCTCTGGCCCCGGTTCTGGTCCCGGTCCAGGTCCCGGTCCCGATCACCGTCACCGGCATCGTCACTGTCACCGTTACGGTCCCGGACACAGCCACGGCCACAGTCACAATCACAGCCACGGTCACGGTCACGGGCACCGTCCTGATCCAGATCCCGGTCACGGTCACAGTCCCGGTCACGGTTCCAGTCCCGGTCACGGTTCCAGTCCCGGTCCCGCTCAGGGTCACAGTCACAGTCACCGTCATCGTCACGGTCCTGGTCCTGGTCACGGTCACGGTCACGGTCACCGTCCTGATCCAGATCCCAGTCACGGTCCCGGTCACAGTCTCGGTCACGATCCCGGTTACGGTTAAAGTTTCGGTCACGGTTCCGGTCACAGTTTCGGTCCCGGTCCCGGTTCGGGTCAAAGTTCCAGTCACGGTTCCGGTCACGGTTCCGGTCCCGGTCCCGGTCCCGGTCAAGGTCACGGTCCAGGTCACGATGTCAGTTCCAGTCCCGGTCCCGGTCTTGGTCCCAGTTCCGGTCCAAGTTCCGGTCACGGTCCCGGTCCCGGCCGCGCTGCCAGCCGGACTTTGCGGGGCAGAGTGGATCACACGTGTATCTGGGTCTGGGCAGGGTGGCAGCAGCTGACCAGCTCTATGAACAGCGAGGTGCACTTGGTTCTGTGACTGGAAAAATGTGACAAGTTCAAATATATGTGGCAATTGACCACGTTGTCGGCCAGCCTAATTGATAAAAATGTCTGGGAGACTTCTCCGTCCTGGTGGCTGATATTTCCGACAATAGACGCTGTTTCTGATCCTAGCCCGAACGGCTTCACAACGTACGAGTGACAAGATGGTACAACACAAAACCAGCCAATTGGAGTCGAGCTACATTTGAGTGATCGGTTCACGTTAGATCGGCCGGCGACAGTCACGTCCAGGGCACTCAGCACGGCCAGTGAGCTGCTGTCGCCCCGCCAGCCGGCAAATAGATGCACCGCCGGCCGGCCGGCCGAGCCGATCGAGCCGCGTCAGGCGCATCTTCCAGTCGGCCGCCGTCGCCGGCCGGTCGGCCGTTTGGCACGGTTGTGGCCGGCGGCCCCGGCCGGAAGTGCACTCGGCGGGCCTGGCTGGTGCCGCCGAGGGCGATCTCCGCCTGTGTGTGGCGCAGGCCCATGCGGTGGTAAAATATCCGGAAAATAGGGTGGAGTATACCACTTACTGCGCGCTGAATAGACATCCTTCCCAAAGGAGCATCGACATCATGCTTATAAAGTCTTCATGCCTCGTTTCCAACAGTACCTCGTGTATAAGTAATGCGATTATGCTCACCATTACGCAGTGCGGTACACAAACATCTCGTAACACAATTCGAGGTAAAGAGGATTACCGATGATGTGGTCAGTTGTACAATGTTGTTGACAACATGTAATATTATCATTGTCGTTAATATTGTTTATCCTTGCATCAGGTGTCTCACAAAATAAACGAAAAAATGCACTTATGGGCATGTTATTGGCTCAGAATTCAGCTTCAATGGCTTACATGATATTTTAAACGACATGTCTGAATATAAAAATTCCACATCCTTATCAGCTTGTTTCGACATCATTTTTTATCGCACCACAATCTTAGCACCGGGCCCATGGCGGCACCCAGACGATCAGATGGACGTCAGGGTCCATGCGCAACAATCGAGGGCTGACCTATTCGAGCCAGGGTCTACCCCAGGCCGACTGGGTCAGACTGCAAGCGAGTTACGGTCTAAATCTGCCAAATACATAAATAAACCCAAAGAGTACACCAGCCCTCTGCACAAACAACTACAGCAGATGAATGCACAATATATTCACGGGGTTCACTGAAGGGGAACCAAACGTGACGGGTGCCTGGTTCGAGCCCTCCATCTACCAGCGTCTTAGTCTCCAGTCTTCATGAAATCCTGGAATCGCCGTCAAGCCATCTCTACAGCCCATTTATTGTCGACTTTTGCTCTGCATAGCTTGCCAAAGAATATCAGCAAGAATATCCCCTTCCTAAGAATTACTCACTCTGAAAATGTATCCCGTCCGGCCACCTAAGCCTGGCAACATTCCAGGACTGGCTGAATTCAGGAATCAGCGAAAGCACATGTCCAATGACGTCGGTAAATAATCAAGACACAGTATCAATAATCAACTTACCAACGCAACCATGTAATGAAGAAACATAATAAGTCCAGCATCCTCCCAGGAAATTGATTTGAAAGATCACCAGGAACCATGCATTTAGAAAGATCACCATCTTAAAATGATCTGGGCATCCAATCCACTAAGCAGTAGCCATGCTAAATCAGCAAATATTCAATCGTGTTGGATCTCGTGTTCATCCCTAAAGCAGTTCCACCTCTTTCCTCCATTTTTTTCTATGCCGAAATCGGCGTGCGAAAGTGTTAGATTGAGGGTATGTGAGAAACAGAGGTGGAGAGAGAGAAACAGAAAGATAGAGGAAAAGAAAGAAAGAGAAAGACAGCAAGAGAGAGAGAGAGAGAGAGAGAGAGAGAGAGAGAGAGAGAGAGAGAGAGAGAGAGAGTGAGTGAGTGAGTGAGTGAGTGAGTGAGTGAGTGAGTGAGTGAGTGAGTGAGTGAGTGAGTGAGTGAGTGAGTGAGTGAGTGAGTGAGTGAGTGAGTGAGTGAGTGAGTGAGTGAGTGAGTGAGTGAGTGAGTGAGTGAGTGAGTGAGTGAGTGAGTGAGTGAAAGAAAGAGAGAGAGAGAGCGATAGAAAAGAGAGAGAGAGAGAGAGAGAGAGAGAGAGAGAGAGAGAGAGAGAGAAAATGAAGTAGACAGAGGTAGATATAGATATATAGATAGAGATAGAGATAGATAGAGATAGATATAAAGATAAAGATAAAGATCAAGAGAAAGAGAAAGGGAAAGAGGAAGAGAAAGAGAAAGAGAAAGATAGAGAGAAAGAGAGAGAGAGAGAAAGGGAAAGAGAGAGAGGGAGGGAGAAACCAGCAGCTGGATCTTAAATTGATTTGTTTCGAAACTGCCCATCCTGCCAGCAATGGATCCCCGGTTGACAGCGGGCCGGCCGTCCGATGGAACTGCGTTCGGGGTGGTTCGAACCGGCCGCTCCGCCGTCACTGAACCTCAGTGGGAGTCGAGACTAGACCTCTGGTCCGATGTGCACTGTACACGGTCAGTGGCTTAACTCGCTGCTTTACCAGAGCACATGTCACCCACCTCAGGTGGGAGTCGAGACTAAATATCGGGTCCGATGTGCACTGTACACGGTCAGTGGCTTAACTCGCTGCTTTATCAGAGCACATGTCACCCACCTCAAGTGGGAGTCGAGACTAGACCTCGGGTCCGATGTGCACTGTACACGGTCAGTGGCTTAACTCGCTGCTTTACCAGAGCACATGTCACCCACCTCAAGTGGGAGTCGAGACTAGACCTCGGGTCCGATGTGTACTGCGCATAGTCGGCGGCGTGACTCGCTCCTTCACCAGAGCACCAGAGCACATGTCACCCACCGGCTGAGCGAGCTCGCCACGATGGCAATAGGTGGCTTTACAGCGGATTTTGCTCTGTTGCCAGACCACTCGTTCTCTGAGATAGAGCGACACGACATAAAATAATGTTAAGTAGAAAATACAAACGAATAGTAGTTAAAATGTTCACATCTGTTTCAGATAGGAAATATTTTACTTGACTGAATGGATGGAGAACTCACCAAGGAAAAACAAATAATAGCATAAACCACGACAATTAACTTTCAGCCTACGTTACAAAACGGCAACTTCACTCATCTCTAGTTCGACTGGCTGGTATCTGGCCGCCACTTGCACCAGACGATCGTCGTTTGCCAGATGGCCAATGATGTACCCGTTTGTGTCTTAAAAACGTCATATATTCCGATCCTTAGCCGCTGATTGGCTGAATTTCTTACTTTGTGGTGCGTGCAGATCTGCGAGCCGTCACCTGTACACTGCCGTCTGAGTTTGGTCAGGGAGGGTTGAAGCGGATTGTATATATATATAGATTTTAAGGCTATTTTAATGTCTTTTTCAGGAAAAATGACTTGCTCTGAGACTGCGTGGTATTATTTTTCATCTGTTCCATCTATTTTTTTCTTGCATCGTGATTTATTTTGTGAAAAAAAACCTATTTAGATTTCTGACATGGGAAGGAGGCCTATGCACCAGCCACGGCCGTATACAGGCACCAGTCATAAAGTCATAAAGTCATAAAGTGCTAAGGCTTAATAAGAGCCACAGGGGCCCATCTGGATTAAGCCTATCTAGAAAAGGTACTAGAAATGTACATACTCTCACCACAATCAATCCCTTATCTCAAGTTCCTAGCAGACTTGTGCTCGACTCAATTTTTTTAAATCGGCTCACATTTGACTCATAGATCTTGAGATCCGATTCAACTCATGATTCACAGCAGGTCAAAATTATTTGATTCGACTCAATTCAGACTCAGAGCTACAGAGATCCGATTCAACTCACGACTCAAACATAAATTTTAATCGATTCAGATCCGACTCAATGGTATCAGACTCATAAGCCATATGATTTTGTGTGCACTGCTCACACACTATTTATATATATATATATTTATATATATATATATATATATATATATATATATATATATATATATATATATATATATATATATATATATATCTATATTATATGTATATATATATATTTATATATATATATATATATATATATATATATATATATATATATATATATAGTGAGGTGAAAACAAAGTTATAGCAAAAATAATTTATTTGACAGACAGTTTGATGTCAACTCATCTTCATCTGTCTAATTAAAGAAGGGAATCAGTATTTATTCACACTAACGAAGATGCTCCAACATCAAAACATCTGTTGGATATATTATTTTTGCTATAACTTTGTTTTCACCTCACATTATTTCTCATTCGTCATGCACTGTAATGGTTGATATATTTGCCGCAAGTTGTCAAGGTGGAAACACATCGCTGTGGAGCTCCTGCTTTTCTAGATAAGTCGTTACCAGTATACCAGGCTTAACGTGGATTGGTATTTAGCAATTAATTCTGTGCATATATTTGCATAGCTTTATCTCATAAGTTTCTTTTTTGGCAAGCTGATTATAATATTTATATCTAGAGACGCTGCCCAGCGCCATTTTGTCCATTCTGTCTGTCTTTGTCTAGTGTATCAGTGCTTTCAGCTACTTATATAATTTTTGGCAGTTATTCAGCGAGTGATTTCTTCTTTCTTTAAAACCACTGTCAACTTTCTGCACAGTGATTACCTTGTAAGTGCTGCATAGTTAGGAACTAGCATATATCTAAGCTTTGTCGGTTATTTTGCTCTGCTCTGTTATTTGGTAAATAATTTTGGAGCAAGGTATTTTTCAATTTCAATCTAGAATAAGCTGCAGCCTTTAGGATGGTTAACACCAGGATGCAGGCACTAGAGGATGAGGTTAGGGCCCTTAAGGCAGAGCTTTCCAAGCTCAAAGCTTCCCTTGCTTCAAAGGGCAGGCCAGAACGTAAGGGGCAGTCTGTAGCAGGGGCATCCTATGCCCAGGTGGTCACAGGCCACCA
Source organism: Ashinkailepas kermadecensis (assembly GCA_034440615.1). Taxonomy (NCBI): domain Eukaryota; kingdom Metazoa; phylum Arthropoda; class Thecostraca; family Neolepadidae; genus Ashinkailepas; species Ashinkailepas kermadecensis. The sequence continues at coordinate 158,806 of JAOTOM010005155.1, read as the reverse complement.
GGTAACTGTAGCTTCCCCTGCTGTGGAGGTGGCAGGGAGATCTGAAGAGATAAGTGTTCCTAGTGAACATAATATTTCTAGTAGCTCACAGGAGGGGCAGTGGTTTAAAGTCAAGGGGTGGAGGATTTGGAGGCGTGAGCCTAAGCAAGGGGGCAGTGAGTGGCAGGTGGTAGGTGGTAGGAGTGGGAAAAAACCTAGCGAAGCAGCTCAACAGGCAGGAGTAGTAACAACATCCAACAGGTTCCAGGCATTGGAGGACTGCCCCCAGGATAGTGATAGTGATAGTGATAGCAGCAAGGAGAAAGTGCTAGTCGTAGGAGACTCTCGTGTGCGGCATTTGGATAGGGTATTCTGTAAAGGTCGGAAAGGTAGGAGGTGCATCACCAGGCCTGGTTCCAAAGTGGTCGCATTTGGCATTTCCAAGTGGTCGCACAGGCCACCAGCGAAAACCAGTTCAGTACAGTTATAGTGCAGGTAGGAGTGAACAACATAGGTCCTGCAGGGGCATGGACTACAGGGCCCTTCTGGCCACCCTGAAGCAAAGCAATAGCAGAGTTATTGTGACAGCTATTCTGCCTAGGGCTGGAGTCTCCCCTGAGTGGAGCTCTAGGGCACTGGCAGCCAATGCCAGGGTAGGTAGGCTTTGCAATGAGTTAGGTTTGACTTTTGTTGACAAGTGGTGCAGGTTTTATGGCTCATCTGACCTCTATCAGAGGGATGGCTTGCACTTCTCTGAGAAGGGGGTGCAAGTGTTAGGCAAAGTATACGAACATGTCCTTCAGGGAAACTAGATAATGGGGTGGGGAGGGAAGAATTGGCATTGCCATCTCAGGGATATGTCAATAGTGACAGCATAGGCAATAGAACCTCACAGTCAGCAAATAGGGGTAGCAGTAGATCAAGGGGGCAGAGTGGTGGCTCATCCAGAGATGATAGAGCTACTCAACATAAAAAAGCCAAAGATGGTCATGGAACTTTTGTTAAGTGTATGATGCTTAATGCTCAGAGCATTCGATCCAAATTTGATGAGTTCAAGTGTTATGTTGCTGAGGAGAAACCAGATTTTGTTTGCATTACTGAGGCATGGGTCAGTGAGGGATATTTTGGGGATAACTTGCAGGACTATGAGATCCAGGGATACAATATGTTTTCATGCAATAGGGGTCCAGCAGTGAAAGGGGGTGGTGTAATGCTCTATGTGAATAGCTTATACAGTTCTCAAAAAGTAGTAGATGGGGTGAAAAATGTGTCTGTGGAGTCCATTTGGCTTGATGTTGCTGTGGGAAAAGGCAACAACAATAAACTGAGGATAGGAGCTTTGTATCGATCAGGAACCTTGCCACATTCTCAGCAACTGGAGCTTGATAAGGTGATTTGTGAGGAAATCAGTAGAAACTTTCAGAGGAAATGCCTTATTCTTGGTGACTTTAATCTAAAAGGATATGAAAATGTTGGTGTTGGCTCCCCATCATGTAAACTGTTTAGGAAATGCCTTGAAGAGGACTTGTTCTTACACCAGTTTGTAATGGAACCAACCAGGCAGGGCTCATTCTTGGACCTTGTCTTCTCAGATTTAAGTGATTTAGTTCAAGACTTGACTGTAGGAGAAACTCTGGGAAGAAGTGACCATAACATAGTGAGATTCAAGGCACAGGTATCAGGGACAATCAAGGATAATTTGGCAAAGATTCCAAATTTTAACAGGGCAGACTTTGCCTGCATGAGAGAGGCTTTAAGTGCCATAAAATGGGAAGAAGAATTCTTTGATTTAAATGCCTGTGAAATGTGGGAAAAGTTCAAATCCTACTTGAGGGAAATTCAGATTAGACATGTCCCCCAAAAGCAAAGGCGCAAAAGAAGGGTAGGAAAGCCAGCATGGCTTACACCAGATGTGATGAAAGCAATTAAGGCTAAGAAAGGTGCATTTAGAGTATTTAAGGAGGCTTCAAATATCGTAAATCTAAGGTCGTATCAAAAATCTAGGGACGCTGTGAAGCAGAAAATCAGAGCAGCAAAGCGAGCAAAAGAATTGGATTTGGCTAGGAACTGTAATGGGGACAGTAAAAAGTTCTTTAGTTTCTACAAGCTAAGTAAAGTTTCAAGCACAATTGGTCCACTGGATGTAAATGGGACTATATTGAGTGAGGATAGTGAGATGGTTGAGGAGCTGAGCAAGCAGTTTAAATCAGTGTTTACAGTGGAGGATGTGACTAATCTGCCAACCGTGAACCACAGTTCAGTGACAGGTGATCAGATACACGATGTTGATTTCATTGATAGTGATATTGTTTTCAATTATATCAGAAAAATAAAGACAAACAAGGCAGCAGGACCCGATGGAATTTATGCTAGGGTATTGCGGGAAGCTGAAAAGGAAGTGGCAATTCCACTTAGTATAATATTTTGTAGATCAGTTTCGCAAAATGAAATTCCAACAGATTGGAAAAGGGCAAATGTAGTTCCTATTTTCAAGAAAGGAGAAAGAGGGAAAGTTGAAAACTATAGGCCAGTAAGCCTCACATCCCTAGTCTGCAAGGTACTCGAATCAATTATCAAGGATAGAATAGTTAGTTTTCTGGAAGGAAACAAATTGATTCAAGATACTCAACATGGGTTTAGAAAAGGGCGATCGTGCCTCACAAATCTCTTGGACTTTTTGAATTTTGCTACAGAACAATTTGATCAGGGAAATCAGGTTGATGTAGCATATCTTGACTTTAGTACGGCCTTTGACAAGGTACCCCATAAACGGTTAATGATGCAGCTTCAGGTCCATGGTATTGCAGGTAGCATCCTAAAATGGATAGAGTTGTGGCTTTCAGATAGACAGCAGAGAGTGATGCTAAATGGTACAAAGTCATCATGGCAAAATGTTCTTAGTGGAGTCCCCCAGGGGTCGGTACTGGGGCCACTATTGTTCATTATATATGTGAATAGCATTGAATGTGGCCTAAGCAGTAAGGTTTTGAAATTTGCGGATGATTTGAAGATCTTTAGGGCAATAACAGGGCAAAATGAGCAGGTTTTGCTGCAGAAAGACTTAGACGAGCTAGTGAAGTGGTCCGAAAAATGGCAAATGAAGTTTAATTTTGATAAGTGCAAAGTCATGCATGTAGGTAGGCAGCATATGAAGGCTCCATACTTGATGGGTGGCCAAGTACTATCTGTGACTCAGCAGGAGAAGGACTTAGGTGTTATTTTGAACACAAAATTGGGGCATCAGAACAGACCAAAGAAGCCAGGAAGAAGGCACTAAGAATGCTTGGGGCAATACAGAGGAATGTGTCATACAAAAGTGAGGAGGTCATCAGGAAGCTTTACTGTGCATATGTCAGGCCACATTTGGAATACTGTGTCCAAGCTTGGTCCCCTAGTTATGAGAAAGATTGTTGGCTTTTAGAGAGAGTACAAAAGAGGGCAACAAAAATGGTTAATGGTATAGGCAACCTGGAATATGAGGAAAGACTGAAGAAATTGAACATGTTTTCACTTAGATATAGAAGGCTGAGAGGAGATCTCATCGAGGTTTTTAAATTTGTTCATGGTCAGGAACAGGGATATCTCAGGGAAATGTTTGAATTTAACAGAAATGATGCAATTAGAGGTCATCAATTCAAAATTAAAGTTAATCACAGCAGGACAAGGTTAAGACAGTCTTTCTTCACCAACAGGGTAGTAGAACACTGGAACCAGCTGCCAGGAACCATTGTCAGTAGCAACACACTGAACATCTTTAAAAACGGCATAGACAATCATTATAAGAATAGGGGGATTGTTTTTATGTATTCCAGGGAAGGTTGATCGACAAGGAGGAGTGGGAGTTGGGAGGAGTTTGTAATTGTTGACTGTGTTATGAAATAGCAAGTGAGTCTCTTATAAAGTCTAAATGCTTTATAACTTTATATAGGGTGTACCTAGCAGTGGATTCAGCACCTTCCTTCGGGATGTGATACTGATGAGATTGTCTATGGTAGCACAATGTGTATGATGGGAGGAGTTTGTAATTGTTGAGTGTATTATGCAATAGCACGTGAGTCTCTTATTAAGTCTGAACGCTTTATGCATTTCTGTGGGATGTGCCTAGCAGTGGATTCGGCACCTTCCTTCGGGATGTGATGCTGATGAGGTTGTCTATGGTGGCACGATGGGTGTGATGGGAGGAGCTTGTGATTATTGAGGGTGTTAGGCGGTAGCAAGTGAGTGGTGTTAGATGGGCTGGGATATATAGCTTCCTAGGAACTTGGGATAAGGGATTGATTGGGGTGGGAGTATGTACATTCTAGTACCTTTTCCAGATAGGCTTAACCCAGATGGGCCCCTGTGGCTCTTATTAAGCCTTAATACTTTATGACTTTACTTTATGACTTTATATAGGATAAATATACAGATAAATGAACGTGCATGTGCATAAAGTAATTGACTCAAACAGATTAACGAGATGAATGGTTGTCAATGCATATGCAAAGCAATGAGTGCATAATATCTCAATCCACATCAGCATGATGCACACACAACCTTAATCATATACCCGACACACATCACCTAACTGCAACATGGCACCCAGGTTCTGCACTGCAATAGGTATCTGCACATAATATGATTGCGTTGGTCTGTTGCCCTCACGAAGTTTGTTTGGTAGCAGGCTTGAAGGTTTCCCTTCACCATTGGTTCACACCCAATTTTACCGACTTTCTCTACGCTATCTTGCATATTTTATGGCAATATAGGGTACTTTGACGTATTCTAATTGAAAGACCTATTCTTTAGCTTCATCAAAGGGTATCCTAAATGACCCAGTAATAATAGTCCTGCCCAACAATGTGCCATTTCCGGCAAGCTCACCATCAAGTGCCTCCAAAATAAAGGGCTTGTTCCTGATATTGGTAGGCTCCCTCTACCATCCATTTTACATGTTCAAGTTGTCACCATCGTTCAAGAGCGGAAGAAAGGACAGTCAAGGGGGCGCTAAGTGCTCCATAGCTTCTTCTCCCCATTGGCAGGAGAGTTTCAGTTGAGTTGCAAGTTTCAGGAGGGCATTCCTAGATCACAATGGTGTTGTACATAAATGTTCAATTATGCATGTATCATCAACAATCCATGCAAGATTCACCACGGAAGAATGCATCATGCCCTGGGTCTAGCTGGCCTGGAAAAACTGTTTTCAACAACTGCTGTATGTCAATGTAGGTAGGTAGGTAAATGTTTGGAAAAATAGGCTGATCCTAGATTTTGGGGATCCTGAACATTATCCTTTCCAGAAAATTATTTGTTGTTTTTTTCATCTGGAAGTTGAAGTTCCTGAGTTATTAACTTTTGATAACGAACTACTGTGATCAAGGAAAAGTGCTCAAAATTCACTGAAATGGGTGCAAGTTGAGTTACCATGCATAAGGTTTGAAGAAAAATATTATCCATACTGGATGACTACAAAATATTCCTCTCCAAATGCCGGATTACAATGCACAAATCCGACCTTGTCTATGCATGAGAATAAAATGTGTCAGAACAAATGCTCACTGGAAAGAATGGGAAAAGATTATAACTCACCTGGTGAGCGGAATACAAATATATTTGCTAGGAAGCAAATTAAAGTGACCATTGCGTATGATTTGAGAAAAGTTCTGCAACCAAAATTCTGCCATATATTTTTTTTTTAAACTTCGAATGACGTCATGCGGGCTTGAAGGAAAATTTTGATCTACCTTCTTGTAAAGGTAACCTGGGTTTGTTATTTATCACACAAACCGACGCAATTTATTCATTGCAAATGCCTGTTCCAAAAAAAGTGCATGGTCGTTTCAGTTCCCTATTATTTTTCACAATCACATCCCATTTCTGTGTTGTGTTTCTGGCACTAGAATTGACTCATGCATGATACTGATTGTGAATACCAAGCTTAGCATTAATACTTTTTTTGTAGTTATTGTTATCCGTTTTTGGTAAATAACTTAAGTACACCTCATTTTGTACTCACTGGCAGCTGATAAGTTGACAATTGTAATGCTAAGCATTAATAATTATACTGTGTTTTTACTCCCTACCTTGTGTCATGGCATACTATTTAGAAAGATACATGCTTTATATCATTTGTTCAGAACTTGCATTTGAGTCGCAAGACTCAAATGACTCATTGCGATTCAAATGATTGACTCGTGATTCAACTCATTTAAAAAGAAAGAAAGATGTGATTCAACTCGCGACTCAAGATATGTTTTTGGGAAAAGAATCGATTCAACTCACGACTCATCCAAAAACGATTGATTCATGAGTCGATTCTCGATTCAACTCGAGTCGAGCACAAGTCTGGTTCCTAGGGAGCTATATATCTAGCACCATTCACTTGCTATTGCACAACACACTCAACAATTACAAACTCCTCCCATCATACCCATTGCGCTACCATAGACAATCTCATCAGCATCACATCCCCAAGGAAGGTGCTGAATCCATTGCTAGGTACACCCTATATAAAGTTATAAAGCATTTAGACTTAATAAAAGACCCAAAGGCCCATTCAGTTAAGTCTGTAAATGGAAGATACCATAAGCCTGGTAAAAAGACCAACCCCAACCATCCCACATCCTGAAGAAATGAGTCCTCCAATATCCCACACACCTATCAATGCCTATCTACCTTAGCTATCCAGCCCTATTCCCCTGATCTCTCTGAACACATGTGGATTGAATGCCTTATCAATAATTTTCCAACTGCATCCATGCCTGCTTAAAGGGCTCTGTACCGTGCACACTTACTTAACATAAATCTCAGCCCATCCATCACAAATTAGAACTCAAAAACAAGATTTTCCGGTCTAAAAATTTGTCCACCCTACTTTTAAATACATTCAATGAGGAACTCCTCACAACATCAGCAGGCAGCCCATTCCACTGATCAACAACCCTTTGACTGAAGACCTGTTGTCGCTTAACTGTCCTACACCTCAACTTGTCTAACCTGAATTGATGACCCCTATGTGATACTCTAAACTGAAGAGCACCATTCAAATTGACCCGATATAGCCCTTTAACAATTGTGTACATTTCAATCATGTCCCCCCTTAATCTCCTATACTTGAATGAGTACATATCCAACGCCACAAGCCTTTCTTCATATTCTAAGTTACCTATTCCACTGATGAGTCTAGTTGCTTTTCGCTGCACTCTTTCTAACATGTCTATATCTTTTTCTAGGTAGGGGCTCCATGTTTGTACAGAATATTTCAAGTAGGGTCGCACATATGCTAAGTACAGTTTTTTCATGACTTCATTGCTCTTATATATCACATTTCTATTAATGAGTCCCAGCATTCTGAGTGCCCTGTTCCTAGCTGAGCTACATTGTTTTTCTGCTTTAAGGTCTCTTGAAACTAACACACCTCAGTCCCTTTCCTCTTCAATAACATCCAGTTCCCTCCTCCCATTGTATAGGGACAGTGAAATATAAATGGAACATTTAAAATTTCGTTGATAGTTGCCAACGAAGTGTTTTGGTGGGAAGATATGTGCTATGCTTCTTCATCAAGTGTAGTAGTTGGTTATTGGTTTTACGACACGTCGACCGTTGAGTCATATAGCGTCGCCAATCTCTCACGCCGATTGGTCGCGGGCGAAGAGTAGCGACAGGTGAGACTCGAACGCACAATCTTTCGATTGTGAGACGAGCATCTTACCCCTAGACCACTCGTCCCCCATCCATCAAGTGTAGTAGCTTTTGTGTTATTCACAACTTATTTTTTCCTTCCACAACATTCCAGTTCACCAAGTTTGGTTCCATTAACCAGTCATGAACTTGACCTGATTTGACCTCGGTGACCTAACATGACCTTGAAACTATATAGCATATCAATATACATCAAACAAGTCGCTAGTGTTGCCAAGAACACTTCCCTTTTGCGGATATACGGGAAGCGCATCAGCGCCGATTTTTGTGGTCTGGCGTTAGGATTTTTAAAATAACTTTAACTGCTCCTAACTCGAAAAATTGTCCGCCGATTTCTATTTTTCTTGCTTTAAACGACGTGCCGGTCATTTCTAAGCAGGCACGCAAAAATGGCGTATATCGACCGGTAAAGTCTGGAGTTATGTACGAAAAACCGGAGGGGTGGGCGGATTTCGCCCCCCCTCCAGTGCGCGTGTTAAGACGGGAATTTCTTGTCGCGAATGCCTTCATTTCACACCACCACAATTACTGAACGGAACACCATAAACCAATACACAAAGAACGGTGAGGTTCTTTCATCAATTCTGTGTCGTGAAATGCGATGCAAACCATCCGCAATCGTTGAATTAATTTGAAAAAGGCATGCACGAAATGCGTGCCCCTGACTTCAACAGGTGCGCTGCCCGAAACCGATGTCTTGCATTCGTACAAGATTTGTCGAAAGCGTACCCGAGCTGACACGATCGTACCACGGTGGCAGCTCTGGGGGAAGAGGAACGGACGGAACATGTCAGTTTTTAGAACCACAAAACGTAAATCTTCTAATCAAAGTTAAGTGAAATGAAAATTATTCCGTATGTACAATATAAGTTGATACGCCCAATAACTGTCCACTTCTTTACTATAATCAACATAAAATGTCGGTAAAAAGTAAACGTATTTAACGTTATGCTAGCTACTAACTTGTATACCATCTATAAAGTTATTATACCATCTATACTAAACACGAGCAAATTTCCGCTGTAAAACCGTCTAATGTCAGCGTCCGACTGTCGCCGGAAACTGGGCACCACGTGCCACCGGCAGGCGATATCTCACGCCTGGCCGCCGCTCTCCCTGTAAATGGCGCTGCGTGCGGATAATGCTA